>CM039734.1:60054921-61254921 GCA_022539455.1 Dendrobium nobile
TATCCATAGTTATATGATTGAAAATATTTGTTATAACTCATTAAAGATATATATTTCTCTCTTTATCTCTTCATAAAAATATTAGAATTGAAATAAAAAATAAGTATTGTGAGCTACCTCAAATAGCAAAATTACTCTTAACTGACCGAGTGGACAACCTTGGGTCATGCATAGCCACCAAAATTGCTTCCTTTTTTTCACTCGCCTTTGACTTCTTCTTTTCTTCTTTGCTCTAATTAGGGATGCAACGTGTCGAGTCGAGCTCGAGTCAGGCACTGTTCGAGACAAGCTCGACTATCAAATACCGAGCTTCGGGCTCGTGCTCGAGACGTCGAGTTCGAGCACAAAATCTCGAGCTCGGAGCTCGGACTCGTCTCATATGTCGAGCGCCGTCTAGTCGAGATCAGTGAGCTCGATGAGCCGAAAAACTCCCGTCCCGCGTAGGCTTGCCGGCTCAGTCCGAAACTAGCAGCTGAAAACTCCTTGTCGTTCACAGCCCTCCATCTGCGTCCGGAGCTGATCAAGGATCGGTCTAGTCCTTTGAGATTAGCATACCCGAGCTCTCCATCGCGTCCGTCGGTCGATTCCGAGCTCATCGTCGTAGGTTGCCGTCGAGTCTCGATCTCCTCGTCGCGGCGTCCGTTGAAGATCTAGCGTCTGGAGACTCGCCAGATCACGTTCGTCGTTGGATCTAAGCCAACTCCCGAGCTTTCCAACGCGTCACACGTCGGTCCCGAAGGCTCATTGTCGCAGTCGGCCGTCGGTCCCCAAGCTGCGTCGTCGCGTCCGCCGACTCGAGATCCAGCGTCCGCCATTTGTCCGTCGATTCCCATCGGTCGATGTCTTGTCCGCCCGACCTTCATTCTTAATCCCGCTCAGCTACACCAAAATTTTCCCGCCCAGTCACGCACTTCGAGTACTCGTCGAGCCGACGAAGTCGAGTCGCAATCTGTTCGAGCTCGAGATCGAAAAGCCTATCGAGCTCGAAATGCTAGTCGAGCTCGACTCGCGAGCTCGATAAGTCTCGACTCGTCGAGTCAGTAACGAGTCGAGTCCGAGCCCGGCTCACGAGTCGGCTTGACTCGTGTAAGCACCCCTAGCACTAATGAGCTGATTAGTACCGGGGTGAAATGCAAAATGTTTATTTAAATTTTATATAATATAATTTTTAAAAAAAACGTGCCAGATGTCGATCCAAATGAGCACAGCTATACGTCAGTTGGGAATATTCTAGATTCTTACCAAACCTCATCAAAACAAATTAATGCTCAGTTGCCAGGGTGCTAATCTTATGAGTCGTAGTGTTTCACTCAAATATTTTTTCAAATAGAGCGAGAAACATGCATAATGCTCCAAGAGATTATATACCCATTTAAATATATTATATATATTATATATATATATTATATATATTAATATATATATATATTATATATATATATATAAATATAGTATTATAATTATATATTTTATTCTCCCCATTATAATATTACAACATTTCTACTTCGTTTATGTTACAAAATTTAGATCTAAAAATATTAAATAATACCAGCAAGAATCTTATTCGGGTTATGAATCTATAGACATCTACATTCTCCTCTCTCAAAAAAATTCATCCTTATGACATTTAATAAATAAGTCTTGTATATTGTAGTTACAATAATACTTCATTTCTTATCATGTGTCCTTCTTACTACAGACATGTTTCTTTTTCACAAAACTCTAACCATGAGATTTTATTTATTACCTCTATTTCCTTCACATCTTACGCTAGAATGAGATCTGTTTATTCTTTTAAGTAAGATTGTGGTACCTCGGAAAGTTTATTGATCTAAATTAAAATCTATTTCCTCGTATATAGATAATGGAATAATATTATAAATTACGATATTTGATCAGGTAATTGAATTGGCAAGCAAACTTTCTTATTCTTTAATGATCTCAAATGATCAATTAGAACTTGAGCTTAACTAACTATCCTTCCTCAAAATCTATGGACACCATTCACTGGACAACCTCAAAACATGAAATCCCCAGCTTAAATTTCATATGGATTATAATCTTCAGGTCATCATAATTCTTTTAATGGATTTTTACATACATAACACCTAAAAACTATTGAAATACAAAACTAACACCTAAACATTAATATTTACTTATCTTACCACTCCGTTACTCATGCGTCCCTTCCCTGTCGCTCTCAACATACCCACTTCACTTTAGTTCCCTCCGGCGGCGCATCCAGCTCACGACTGGTGTCCGTGTCTCGCCACGTCGTTAGCTAAAAGGAGGCGAGAGAGATCGGCACCTCCCCTTCCGTCTCCCGATCTTTCTCGCACGGGCCGTCTCCGCCGATCGACCGACGTTCTTTCCTGTGGATCAGAAGTTACGATCAGCTTGATGGGACCAACAATGGAGCTCGCCCGCGCTGTGTGAAGAACTTCTCTCCCTTTCCGTGCTTCTTCATCCGCTCCCCTCTTGGCTGCTCCGACCTCTAGTCTTTCTTTTCGAGACATTCCCTTCTAAGGTCGAAGCTCTATTTAGATCTGCATTAGATCGGAAACTAGGCATAAATATATAAAATATTCATCTTCGCGAGAGAGAGATGAATGGAAATCTTTAACCTCCAAATGGTTTGAGATTGGGGAGGCGTTTCAACAATACAATGAGACAAGCGAAGAAATTGTCCGCCCTTTCACAGCCAGGATTGGCTAATCACTAAAACGCAATCATAACGGCAATCCAGATTCGGCGCGTATCGAGGCCTGAATCGAGTTCTGTGTGACAAGGGGCAGATGAGTGGTGATCGTATCTGCCGATGAGAGCCGAGCCGGGGAGCCGGTGGTTTTGGTAAATGTTACTGGTTTGGCTCCTTGTAATTACACGACTCCGCAACTCCAAACCATCTTCTCTGTCTGTGCGACCCCAATCCGAGAGAGATGAGAGAGAGAGAGAGAGAGAGAGGAAGAATTCTTACCTTGCCCATCCTCACAAACCGATGAACTCCCTCCCTCCCCGCGCGTTGACCTCCGACGCCATCCAACAACATCCAACGAAAGGATGTAACACGCCGGAGAGCTCAGCTCGGTGTGATCCTCGGTTGCTCGGCTTTGATCTTTCGACGACTTTTCGCCTTCTGTAGTATCGAAAAGCAAACAAACGGAGCTTCGTCGCCTGTGGAAGGTAACTTCTCCATTTCAACTCTTCTGCCAAATCAAATAATAGAAAAGCCAGCTACCTTATCTCTCCTATTATTCGCCGGCAATGGGGTTCCTCACGCGAACGAAAAGAAGCGGCGTGGCGCGGCGCTGACGGAGCTAATAACGAAGTGGTTATAAATGAAGGAAATAAAGAATTTAGAGTGTGTAAATCAGTTAAATAACCATAACATTTGGGTGTTTGAATATGTATTGTAACATAGTTTTAAGGTTATGTATGTAAAAATCCCATTCTTTTATCTGTTTCCCAATCCACTTTAAACATTTTTCCTAGTCAATCTAATTTTCTCTTTAATATACTATCTCATCAATTATGAGACCCGTGAAATCATCATTTTTCCTAACTCAATCAAGCTAATGATGTTCTAAAACCTTCCACATAAGACTTTATTACGGAGTTATCCTGATACTATTGCTCAAAAATTATATATGTAACTGAATTCAATTTAAAGAAATTATGATACCCTTGTCACTTTTCTCTAGAACCAAAACTCATAGTCTCAATAAATATTCTAATATCTGAATGGCCCGTTCAGACCTGTCCCGATATTTATGGGGGATAATAGATATATACTAAAAACTCATCATTGTAGCCCTGACTTGCTTTAAAAACTCTTTTATAACTAGGATGATAAACCTATCAATCTCTTATCAGAAATAATAAACCGACAATAAAGTTCTTAATTGACTAATAATCTCCTTTACAAAGCCTAGCCCAACTTCTAAACATAGTTTGTCTATTGTGGGTTCCGAAAAGGATTCCCGCTCGCTGTGCTGTCGAATCAAAAGTACGATCAACATACCGTAGGACAAAAAAGGGCTAGACCTCACACCCCGGCACAACAGGCGATGGAAGAGCAGAATGGAGTATAGATCGATTTAGCCATGGAGAATAGCGGGTTTTCACCTCTCACCTACGATTGATATATAATATCTATAACCCTTGAATTCACGAGAATCCTCCCCCATTCAGATAACATCAGCTCGAATGATGTTTATTATGTATTGTGGGGAACGGTTTTCCACGGGCGCAAGCTCCCCGTAGTACATTTACATCTTAAACCTCCGGTCTAAGCAAACTCTCGATTAAGAATGATGTATTATTCACTTCTAATTTGGTGCACAGGAAAAGTTTCTTAAATTTATATTCACAGAGTCTTCTTCTATTTTATCTTTAAATGATATTAGACCTTTTTTGACATGGATAAAGATATGATTAAAATTTTGAGTTTATAGAAGATCAGAGATAAGATAACATCCTAAAGAAATGATAGACTCCAAAACACAGATGAAAGAGACACACTGAGGGTGTACAACCTGAACTATATGCTATGCCTGGAGTGAAGCTGTCAGCTAACATCACTAAACACAATCAATTCGTCCTATAATGTTATTCGGAAAGGGAAGCTCTATCCTAGAAAATCAAGGACTCCTACAATATGCAAAGGAGTTATACCTAACTGCGTATGATGTATGGAATTGGACACAAAAATAATCCTATGTTTATGATTGTAATAATGTATGTGAGTGAAGTGTCAATGTAAAGTAAAGGTGTGTAAAAACAGATGCATGCAGACTAACCACAGTACAGAAAAAAATAAAAATAAACACATCCTAAGGGTCAACCTCAGCCAAGTTACACCGTACGGAAAAAACATCAAACGGTGCCCAATAGCACAAATAGGTGGCCTACTTACAGCCTAAATGACCCTAATGGTCTCTAAGGCTCCAGAAAAAAGAAAAAAAACAAAGGAGGGGGGTTAGTACCCAAAACTGAAAAAGGCCAAAATCCTAGCGATGCCCACTTCATTTGGGAAAACAACGATGCCAAATGGCACACAGTAGGAGGCCTCCTACAGGCCTAAATGACCCTAATGGTTCCTCTAGGGCTCACAGAAAGGGAGGCAAGCTTTGGACCTAAAAGAAAAAAGGGAAAAAAAAAAAAAAAGAAAGAAAATAAAGAAAATGCTATAAAAAAAAAGACATAAAGCCAAGCCTTGTCAGTGAAACTAACTAACTAAAGGCCCTGTACCTAACATGCTAAATAACCTATACAACAAGTGTGTGTGTGGTGTTACAGTTCCGATATGTAATTAAAGATATTTGCATTACAAGTATGCAGAAGTTATACCTGAGTGTCGCGCTGCCACTTAATAGCTCAGCAAACGGTAAGACCTCTAATATGGCGCTGCCACTTAAAGCTCTTAAGCAAATTGTCCCATTTGATTCTTATCCTCAAGCTCCGAAGTGACTCGCAAAGATAACGATAACATAGAAATATATCTATTGAGCGTGATGCCATTCGAAAAGATAAAGCAGTAACATAAAAATATTAATGACAAAAAATTAAGAATTGTAGTTACATAATATTAGCATGTAGAAAATACTAAACAATAAAAGAAAATGCCTTATCTAACATAGACAAGATGGTCAGGTTCTAACACAAACAAGCCTAAGGTGTGTGGTTACGGTTGTGTAGCTTTGGATAGATCTCATGTATGTTAGGAGATTTAATATAATTGCTTGCATTCTATTTGTTGAAGGCCAAAAGAATTATTTTTAGTTTAGTTTAATATCAATTTTGTCTTAAGATTTATTTTAAGAAATTTTATTATAGTGTGTAATTGATTTATTTTAATTGTGGGGTTGGTATTAATTAACAAAGAAACTGATTTTAAATAATTATTATCGATTAAAAGATTAAATTAAGTTAAGTTTGCTATCAACTGGTTAGGGCGTTTTGTGCCACCAGGCTCGAGGAAAACCCAGGCCTCCTAGGGACAATTATCCCCCGCAGACCGGAGTGTCCATCTAAAAACCAAGTCGATATGTTATGTTAAAAAGTTTATTGATTGGTTTATAAGATTTAGTTTAAAGGTTTGTATAGGAATTAGGGTGAATTAGTAGATTGGATTTTTAGAAGATTTTATAGTTTAAATGTAGTTTAGTTTAGATTACCCTCCTAAAATTAATCTAAATTTTAAATTTTAGGTTTTGTTTATAGTGAGTTATTATAGAGTTGTTGGATCTAATTTAAGTTTTGGTATTTTAGAGATTATGAATGAAATTCATTATGTGTTCGAAGTACAATTAAATGTTTTTAGTTATATTAGTTAGGCATTCAATTAGATTAATTTCCATTGGTTGATTATTAGTGGAGTTTAAGGAATATAGTCTAGGAAATATGATCACTCAAATATAAGTTTTTGAGTGTCATCTACTCCTACTCCTTGGAGCATGCACCCCAAGTCTATTTATCTAAGACCCGTCCTTTAATTATTTGTTCCCTTAGGTGTCACTAATTGTAGGGATTAAAGAGGTTTTGTTACTAATCCTTAGGACTCTCGTACACGTGGTCACTAGTTTAAGGTTTATGCATGAAAACACATAATAAGGGCAACAAAGCAGTGAGGAAGGCAAGAATAAAGAGAAGAAATGACTAAACACGATAGTAAATAAGAAAATAAAAATCAGGAAAGAAAAGAATGTAGGCATGTTGAATTTAAGACACACTCTTTGAAGCCAAGTGTGTCTTTTATAAATAGCCCTCCTCCCCATATCGATAATAAAACGAATGGGAAGGAAGGCATTTACAATGCCATTTTAACTGTTCCCCACCAAATTTTCCCAACTCAGCACTTTGATACATACCCAACTCGACATTCAGACTATTCCCTAAAAAAAACTCAAAGGTACCCAAAGGGAAAAACCAAGCTCCAAAAACTAAAACCAAAGGTACTTCCAACTCACATTTTTTCAAACCCAATCATCAAAAGCAAACCACTAAAGAAAAGACAACCTCAAATTAGCAAAGAACCACACTACGAGAAAGACACGCCAAATTGAAAAGAAAATTCACACTAGAGAAAGACAACTCAAATTGAAGAAGAATCATTCATTCTCAAAAGACACAAACTAAAGGACATACTAACGCAAGACCAACATCAAAAAACTCCTAGTCCGAAAATGACATGTGAAAACCTTTTATAAATGAATACTACATATAAAACTTGGCGTGATAATCATCTACGAAATCCTTTTTGACACGAAAAGACAATCAAGTGCTTTTTATTTGGCGTTTGGCGGAATCATGAAGCATTACAACACGAAAGCAGTTTTATAAGACCTCTCATTGTAAAGATGTTCATGAAACCCAAATCATCATAACCTCCAACATAAAAATAATAGCAAAATACATTCACCAAAATTCATACAAAAAATAAACCCAAAAGCCTCCCACAAGTCTCAAACCCAATACAAAGCCCTAATCCCCCATCACCAAGAATAAGTATACTGATTTTCAAACATCACCCACCACACCACATCAAAATCTCTTTTCAACACAACAAGTTAGATCCTTTCAAATATAAAGCAAAGACATCATCTTTTCGAATTGAGACAAAATCACAAAATTTCCACATAAAAGCAAATCGAGAAATTTCTCACAATATAAAATAATAGTCATGAGCCTATAAGTCACCAAAACAGGTTACATGAGATCCCTATGACAAATCATTATTCTCTATGTGTGCCATGCCACAAACATCAACAGAGAGCACAAAAGAAATCTCGTCCACTTATTACAACCATCATAAGCCAGATACAAATAAGAAGAGTAGAGATTTTGGAGCTAATCACTTTCCTACAATTTTAGAAGCGATAACCCAATCACATATGAATCATTTTCAACAACTTCCACTTGATGCAAATACATTTTTTCCATTTATTTCTTAAAATCACCACCACGAAGACTAAGCCAGAGAATAGAGCAAGCACGGCTAATATGAACCCTATTCTAGCAACTTCAAAGAAAGTCTTACAACACATACCACTTCTCTTATATTCTATCATTTACAAAATATCCCAAATAATTACTAACTTTTCCTATAAATGCAGAAGAAGTATTTCGTCCGCACGAACTTTCTCGCAAAACACAACAAGATACACTCAAAATGCCAATATAATTCCATAGCAACAAGCATAATGCATAAAATTAGGATTTTGCAAAATCCTCAAATTCATTCAAAAATACTCAAATAACTTTATTGTCAGTCTACCAAAGGCTTTTGTTTGACCCTCGAAAGATACATAAAGAGACAAATATTGATTGCTAACAAAGGCAATGCCTTTAAATTTCTCTATTTATAGCATATATGATATTAGACCAACTTGTAACAGTGAAATCAGCAGGGCTCCATTCACTTATTTTCCCTCACCCAATGGCCATACCAACTCAACTTATAGAAAGTCGAATCAAACATTATAACTTTCGCATCGAGTTTTTACCTCGATAATACGATTAATCTTTCAATAACTCCCATACCCACCAATAAAAAAGGGATATATTATACCCATATACAAAAGAATGTTCAAGCCATGAAATTTCCAAAATGTTGACGAATCAAAAATTATAAACATAAATGTGCAATATACCTTCATAACCGTTTCATAATCCCTAAACAACTAAGACCCAACACAACAGAGAAATGCAATTATATTTTTTCACCCTTCAAGAAAGAGAATACTGACCAACACAAGCACGTCACTATTTTTCAATAACCAAAACTTAATATGGCCATCCAAAAGATTTATAATGAGTAATTTAAAGAAAGTAACAACAATAAGCAAACTCATTGACATAAGAGTTTTTGTTCTTATAAGGTAAAATCACCCCAAACTCATTAAAATAAATAAATAAATTTGGATTCATTCGCTTTTCTCCAACCATAATAAAATTTATATGAACCAAATTGTATAAAATTCTTTGTACAATAGCTTCCGCTTTAATGTTTATTTATGATTGTTTAATAACACAACTCTCCACTTTTCCAAATTCCTGAATTGATTGGAAGCACAAAATAAAATTCATTACTGGAACATAACATCCTCCTGTTTTATTTTAGTTTAAAGCTATGTGTTATTTCTCAATCAAGGCATATTCCACAAAAACCATGCTTTCTAAGCAATCTCAATAATAATTCGCAAAAGAAACATTGAATTAGAGAACAACAAGTATTTTTTTTATTTGCACACTATCAACCAAATTAAAATCCTACACATGAAGGCAATAATCATGAGTTTAACACATGATTGTACTTGGTCACTATACTTTTAACAAAATTGTATCCGTTGTTTTATAAGGCTTAATATAAATTTGAAATGAATGACGCTTCTCCTTTCATATCTAAATTAATCCCTCCCAAAAAGAATGTAAATAAAAAAAGTTATATAATTTGTTTTATATTTAGAAATATAAAAACTTTGATTTTCTCTCACGTCTTACATCATGATGGAATCATGGAATAATGATATTATTCAAACTGCCATATGGACAAATTTGATTCCTACACAGTTGATTTTATTTATAAGCACCTCTTATTATTTTTGACCAAATATCACAGTCTAACGTGTAAGTTTACAACAAAGAAGATTTAGTATTAAAGCATTGGGGTGGTGTGTCCAAAAAAAAAGAATAAATAAATTAAATGTCACCAGACTACCTCACCAATGGTTTCAGATTCCATAAATGCTACATGATATATATATATATGGAGATTTAAATCTGATATATTGGATCAGGTACAAAGTTAATAAATGCTTGTTATAACTATAGTGATATACATGAATTAAATATATAAAGAAAATCTGCAAAACTTTGACTCAAAGTCCAAGCAATAATCAAAATCCTAAATGAAATTTTTTGACAAAATGGTCAGCAGATGATATTCGATTGAGATGAAGTAGTGAATCCTATTTCTAATTTCTTGTTAAAGATTTATGTCTACAAGGAAAAAGGAAGTACCATTCGTAGCAGACAGAGCCGATTGGCTTTGAGAGCCTCTAAGCAAATAACTAGGATAACGATGAAAGTATAACAGAAACGAAGAGGTAAATGTTAGGTCATGAGTTGAAGACTGATGCGGTCTTGCAGACCTCCGAGTGACCATAATAGAGAGGAAAAAGCTTATACAAGAAGAGGCAAAGTTGATATGTGCCAAATAAGAGAGATAAGAGTAGATAAAGAGATACCCTGCATGTGAGAGGACTTCTGTCAGAGAGGTTTGCCGGAGTTAGGACCAACGCGGCTATTGTTGGGTCCGATTTTGGGCTGTTCTAATCAAGGGAGAAGGGAACGACGATAGAGTAAATTACGCCCGCCTCCTGGTCTTGTGCGAACACCAGAGAGACGAGAGGAGGGAAGTCCAAATCCAAAGCTAGGAGGGCGCATCCCTCTAGATAATCGGCGAACCCGAGAGCAAACAGGGAGAGAATAAGCTTCAGCACTCTGTCTCCGATCCAAAAGAGATGAGAGGTTGGCCGTCCAATCTTCTCTAGTGCTCAACGAAAGCATAAACTAAAAAAAAAGGGCGGCGAGGCCTCGAGCGTAGAGCCGCTGAGCTCGCACGTGAATGGTGAGTCTGCCTGGGGCGAGAAATGGGAGATAGATTTCCTCTCTGTGCGAAGGGAGAACCGTCCGAGCAGAGGGGAGGCGGACCGAGCGGGCCATGATGAAGGAGAGAACTTCGGTTTTTTTTTTGGGACCGCTCCCGAACCCCAGGAGAAAGGAAAAAAAAAAATGAGTAGCTAGGCATGCCCATGCGAGAAAGGCAGCCCGCCCTTTTTCAACCATCGTCGCAAGACGCCTTAGCCACGAATAGAGTACTAGCTCACCTGCGATACACCGCAGATTTCGGTTCTCAAACAATCGTGCCATTGGATCAAAGTGTGCCTGATCTAGAAAATAGTTCAAATTTCTTTAAAAGCATATTGGCACTAACCAAAACTAATTGGGATTAATTTCATGTCAAACTTGGGTTTAGAATTGAACTCGATTTGACTAATACAGGCCTACACTACGGGTTCGATGCGTGGGTTGATTACACTAATTCAATAGAAATCAAACTCAAATTGATGTCGAATTCGAATCGAATCGAGCGCGCGAGACTCGATCACTCGCTCGAATGGTGCTCGAGGGAAAATTTAAGACAAAAACGACGGTCAACATTAATCTCATGGGAAAAATAGTATGTAGACTTATATCAATCTTGATAACCATTACTGCATCATAGTTAGTCTAACTAGGAAAACTCCATAATAAACTCCTCCCATTTCACTCAAGAATAGATAGAGGCTATGATAAACCACTTGGCCTTTGACATCAAACTTTTTACTAACTAACAATATTCACACTATGCCAAATAAATTATGCTGCATCCTTCTTCAATCCCCAAGCCACACTCCCATCTTCAAACTAAATTGCAATTACCATGCAACTCTTCATTACTACTTGGAGAATGTCCTAATTGTTAGGCCACCCTTGCAGGCTATATCTTTTCTACCTTAGCAAAAACAATTTTGTAATTACATTTTGACTCAATGAAAATACATAATATATTGTAATTCCTATCTTAATAGTCAGAGAGGCACAAAATATATTTTTCCTTGCCTCTTCTTCTTGTAGAGCTTATTCCTTAAGTCAACATTCGCAGCTAGTATGTACAAGGTTTCCTCCACTAATTTGTTTAACATGCTCAAATTTCATGAACTGATTTTTTCCATCTATGCCTCCAGGGTGACAATTAGAACACTACGCTCCAATACTCGTTCTTCTATCTTAATATCAAACCAATCATTCAACTACCTCCATCAAACAATTGGCCTAAAAGAGTAATACTCATAAGTTCGATCCCGCTCTATAACAGGCTTAATTATTGATAGCAGAGATGAATGTGCATATATCTACATACACTCTATCCATCTCACTCTCAAGAAGAGAATGGGAAATGCTTGAGGTAATATACTACTAATCTCACTTCACTTATAGTGAGTGATAGGAGCACTGTCTACACCACATACCTAGCATAATTAGAAGATTGGCTAGATGTAAACTGTCTGTACAGGTCGAGCAAATGTAGGAACACAATACATCCTGATCATCTTTTCATCCAACAATCCCAATATTACAACATCCATGCACATATCCAACCCACACTACCTCCAATCACCCAAAGCAACTTGTCGTATGACATATAGGGGTGTCAATATCGAGGTCAAAAGGCCGGGGGGTTCGGGTCGAACCCGGAATGGACCGCACTGTTCGGGTCAAACCCGAACCGACACAGATTCGATGTCCGGGTCAACCGAACCCTACTGAATGACCCAATGTTGATCTTAAAATGCTAAATGTTACCGGGTCTAATCGGGTCAATTCTTCGATTTTGGGGTCATAATCGGGTCAATAAACGGTCAATCTCAATTTTCCGAGTCAAATAGGAGTTTTCGTGTCAATTTTGGGTCATTTTCGGGGGTTGCTAGGTCAACCCAAACCCCGACCGCATTTAAAACAAGTGATTTGTTGAACCTGAACCTGTACCCGTTTTGGGTCCGGATTTGACCTAACCGGAATTTATGGTTGGGTTCTAGTCTTTTTATCGGGCGTGTCAAAATATGACAGACCCCTAAAGATCATAGAGTAATTTTAACCTCCCCGCTCTTCTAAATAGGCCAGTTAAACAAACCTCTTTATAATATATCTCCAAAAATTAAAACTGGAAGGCTAGTTTATTTCACATTGAATTTCAAGCATTCAAAAGTTCAAAGGACCTTGAGTCCTAGTACCACTCCTCCACACGAATCGATCAAACATATTTAGGAGCAAGTGGATATACAAACAAACTGCATCTCATGAGCCATTTGCTCACCAATAAGACTTGCAATGTTGCTCAAAGACAAGTAGGGGTATGAACTCGATCATGTAAGACATCATGCAACCAAGTCTCCAAAATAACAAATTTTGCAATTCTAATCCATGGGTCACCTTCATCGAGGGTGTATCTTACTAAAAATGGTATGCCTCAAACTACAGGTGCACTTAAATGGTGAATTGTGTGTGAACTTACGTATATATGGGAAACAAAGGAGTGTTTTAAACCTCAATCTCCATCAGGTTCGCATCTCATATGTAAAAACCTATTGCCAATACTCAACCAGTGATCCTCTAACAGTTTAATAAATGTTCAAGGTTGAATCTATGTCAATTATAACTTATTTTATTACATATGGATTTCAATATACAGTTTATAGAATACAGCGGAGATAGATCCAAAGCGAAACTAACCATTCTTATTAAGAATTGCGGCGAAGAAATATATAAGGTACATATTTAAATTTAATGTTTCATTAATATATCAATGACTCACATTCTACCATGCAATGCGTTTGAAGCTTCTCAAAACATATTTGTTTCTTTGGGTTTTATAATAGTTGCATTTCTCCTTTCAAATATACAAATTAAATTTCATCCTCTTTGAACTCTAAACATATAAAAACTCCGAATAGTTGATGTAAATAATCTGAAATCCCTTATTCATATATCATAATATAATAGCATTAATAAGAAGTTTGATGATGAACAGAACAAAGTTAAAGATTAAAAAAAAGGAAATTGCTGATTAATTTTAAAAGATCATGAGTGTACGTTTAGAACCAAATCAAATTGTTACATCAATCCATCTTTTATTAATTTTATTAAATATAATTTTGAGGGGTAGACATAATATTTGCCATGGTGATAATTTTTATTTGAAAATGAACTTTTCAAAATATCTTTTTTAAAAAAAAAAAAGGTTGGATATTTTCTTTCAAATTAGACATAAAGTTCATATATGCTTACTTCTCTACTAAAAATTTACATCAAAATCAAGGAAATATATGATTTGAAAATTAGTTATAATATATAAATAATTTATAAATAAATTAAAATAATAAAATGTATTCTAATCCTAAAACTCAGAATCATAATCAATGATCATATGCCTGGAACAAAAAAAAGTTTGCCAGTGAAGTAAACTGAAGACTGACAGTCATAAATGGAAAAAAAAATTATATAAATCAACATAAGAACTTTAGGAAAAGAAGACACGAGAACTCTTATTTATTGAAAGAACTAAGAAGAAAAATACAAGATACAGTTGGATCTTCAATTGGAGAGGAAGATCCGGCTCTCCCAAATCCCTAGCGTCAGCTAGAGCCCACTCAACCTAAGTAAAATTTTCTAGTAACATCTAAGCATAATTTGAAACCACCCCATAGATACCCATAAATAGGCTCCGCTAATTCCCTCTCACCCCCACGGGAGCACAAGCACTCTTTGTTTGCCAATAGAAGAAGTGTTATTTCACCCATCCCAAAGTGGAGTATTTATAAAATGTGATACCTCAAAAGGCAGTGGCAATTGACCAGAGTATGATTGAGGCCATGCTTTGATGGCCCATACCTAAGACTTTGAGAGAGTTGAGAGGATTCTTGGGACTCATAGGATACTATCAAAATTTTTATGAAAGGATACATTTCTATAGAAGGGTCATTGACGGAACAACTCTAGAAGAACAACTTCAACTGGAGAAAGTCAGCCATCCAAGCATTTGAGGAGTTGAAGAAGACTATGACCAACATGTTAGTTTTAGCTCTCCCAAACTTCAGCCAGCTTTTTGTAATTGAGCATATGCCTCTGGTTTTGGGTTGGGAGAGATACTCATGCAGAAGCAGAGACCTATGATATATTTTAGTCAAGTGTTGATAGCCGGGGCAAGACTCAAGTCAGTCTATGAGAGAGAGCTAATGACAATTGTGTAGGCCATTCAAAAATAGTAGCCTTATTTATTAGGAATATATTTCATCGTTAGAACTAACTAGAGGAGTTTGAAGTATTTGTTGGAGCAAAGAATGATCACTGAGTGGCATCAAAGGTAGCTTTCTATTAGACCGGTCAATTGGACCGGTCCAGCCGGTCCGACAGGACTGGCTTACGCGAAACAAATGGACATTCCGCCTCCGGTATGCAGGAGCCGACCGCCCAGTTTGAGGAAGCTTTTTGGGAAAGATTTATGAGGGATTTGAGAGGGAAATTTGAATGTAGGGAATGTTTAGAGATTTCCTTTTGAATTGTATGCATTAAATAGTTTGTTTTCCTAGGTTTAGGGCATCTTGAATTTGGCTGAAATTTCAAATCTCTTAGATTTAGCTTTTCTTTTGGGCTCTAGCGGCGTCTAAAGATTTGGGAGAGATCAATCCTCCTCTCAATAGAGGATCAATTGCATCTTGCTATTTTCCATTTCCCTTTCATCAAATAATACAAATTATCTAATATAAATTATCTGTTGTTTTCCTATTTTTGTGCGGATTTTTGTGGAGAATGCTCGCTGTTTTCCGAAGATTGATAGGAAATACTTGAGATCTACAAGTGTTTACTATCACTTTCCAATTTATTGGGCTATGACTTCGAGATTTAGTATCCACTAGAGTTGAAAACAAAGAAGCAAACATTTTATCTAGGTGCATGGTGGGCCTCAGATGATGGCATTGTCTGTGACCTTAGTGGTTGATTGGGAGGAATTGAGGAGAGAGAAAGAATAGGATGCTGGGTTGAGGAAAATTAGGATGAGCTTGTGGAAAATAAGGATAGCCATTCAGGATATTCATTGTTGGGATAGAAGTTGCTTCATAATGGACAGTTTGTGCTTCCAAAGACCTCTTCTTACATTCCCTAATTGCATTAGGAGTTTCATGGGATGGCCATTGGTGGACATTCGAGGGTCAAAAAGACATATCGTTGGCTTTCTACAGAGCTATATTGAGAGGGTATGCAGAAGAATGTTGAGAAGATGGTGGCTAGTTGTAATATTTGTCAAAGGCACAAGTATTTAGCCATGACTCTAGGAGGGCTCCTACAACCGTTAGCTCTTCTAGAAAAGGTTTGGGAGGAGGTGACCGTGGACTTCATTGAAGGGTTGCAATAGTCAAAAAGATACACTACGATACTGGTGGTACCAAATTGATTGAGTAAGTATGCTCATTTTATTCTCCTTCGCCACCCCTATACAGCAGTATCTGGAGCGACGATTTTCATGAGGGAGGTAATGAGACTACATGGGATATCATAATTGATTGTATCGGATCGAAACAAGATCTTTTTGAGCCCGTTCTATTGTTCAAGATGTAGGGGATTGTTCTAAAAAGTAGCACTACTTATCATCCTCATACGGACAAACATATAGAGGTGGTTAATCGTAGTGTGGAGACGTATATTCGATACTTTGTATTGAATACACTTAAGTTGTTGGCAAGGGCAGAGTATTGGTATAACACGTTCTATCATTCAGTAGCTTAAACAACATCGTTCAAGGTGTTATACGGAAGAAATCCACCTTACTTGATAAATTATGGATAAGGCATTACACTGGTCGTATCAGTAGAGCAGTACTTGGAGGACTGATGTGGGGCCCAAAAAATTTCCAACAGATCAAGAACCTTTCAGCTCCCTTGTGGGGCCCAAGACCTCCTATATCACCTATAGGAGAAGAGGCTTTAGGGGGAGCTCTTTGGGAAAAAAGATATAAGGGGCTTTTATTAAGAGATTTGGACTTATTTGAATTCAAAATAAGGAGGTAAGTAGGAATGTTTATATGAGGGTTAATAGGGTTGTTTTATTTTATCATGTTACGTGTGTTTGCTATAATTTTCTTTGGAGTTGTTCCTAGCAGGGCCTAGGATTTGTAAAGAGACGATCTACCACTTAAATAGTAGATTAACTTATATTTGAATTTGTGTGCTGAAATAAGCATCTTTCTCGCTGATTTTTGTTGTGTTTTATCTTATTCTTATTGTTTATGCTGTGTGGAGGAAAAAATTACTATCAAATTGGTATTAGAGCATGATTCGGGACCTATGGGGCAGAAAAAAGTGGATGCTTTAGAAGAGAAACTAGAATGAGAAGTTGGTCAATTCAAATATGAAGTTTATGAAAGGATTTCATCCAAGAAAGAAAGGTTTTCTAACCAAAAGAACATGATGAAGAAACTATTGGAGCTTCACACCCAACTGGCAACATCAAAGGCGAGGGCATTGACGGGTAGCCAAGGAAGTGGAAGAAACCATAATATCGGCACAATGAGGGATGATTGAGAGGTATAAATCTTGGGTGACGATAAAAACTTGTCATCTCTTGAACCGATAACCAGGAGGAAAATCAGTGAAGGATATAACATGAGGAGAAATTTGGAGGAAGAAACAAGGAGGGCTGATTTTGAGAAAGATGATATCTATGAAAGGAGGGGTGGGAGAGAACAATGGAGATATCACAATAATTGTTATATAGGAGGAGCCAAAGGTGGAAAAGGAAGTTGGTGCGGAGGGAATTTGAGAGTGAGAAAGCTAAAGATGCCCGTTTTTTAAGGGTAAGATGCTCATGGGTGGATCTATAGTGTGTAGAGATACTTTGTAGTGAATGGGCTGACGGTGGAGGAGAGACTCACGACGGCAACTTTATGCTTGGAGGGGAAGGTTTTGTCTTGGTATTAGTGAAGAGACACGGAGATCCAATCCAATCGTGGAGGGAGTTCAAAGATAATTTATTATAATATTTCTGAACCAGTCGAGAAGGAGAGTTCTATGAGAAATTTTTATTGTGGTTCAAGAAGTGATTAAACCTAAATTCTATAGCCAAATAGGAGAACACCATGAATGCAACTAGGTACTTCCTTTCAATAAAGCATAAACCATCATCAACAGAATAAAACTTAATAGTAAATAGATATAAGTAAATGATTAGAAAATCATGCAAGAAACAAACTAAAACATAAAATAAACTACCCTTAGAACAAACTAGAAAGGTCACCTCACATGCAAATATGAAAATTAAAAAATGGTGCTCAAAGGAAAAATCAAACCCGTGGTGGCCACAAAAATTTTGTTCCAGCTCAAGCCGTCACTCCTTCGGCAAATACCAACAAACAGGCTCAACAACACCTTATACTCACAATATTGCGGAGAAGAAATATACAAGTGGAAGGGTAACCGTGGAGAGATGAAATAGATGCAAGAGCGGGAAGTAAAAATAGGTGTAGGAAGAAGATAGCTCTCAAGCTAGGAGCAAAACCCTCATGTTTGGATTAGATTTCAGACAACCCCTTTCTAACAGCAAATCAGAAATATTTATAGGAGAAGTTAGAAGTTCAAATGCCTCACATAAATGTGCCACCCTAAGTAGCCAATAGAAGCCACCTAGAGAAGATAAAACACAAGACATAGGAAACAACAAAGAGGGAAATGGAATGGCCAGCAATAGAAAACCAACGTATAAAATTGCATGGGAACCTAATAGCAGAAATTCCAAAGCCAACTTGGAAAACCAACAGTAGGAATTTTCAAAACCTATATGGAAAATCAGCAACATTGATTACAAAAACTGCATGGGAACACACAACCAACCAACATGGGAAGACATGGGCCAAACCCATTAAGAAAAAAAACAGCTCAAGATTAAATGCCCACTTAGCCATCAAGGAAGCAAGTAAACAAATTCAACATGAGTGGAAAGCCAAAGGAGAGAAAATACCAAAGAGCGCCAAACCCAAGCATGATCATGGGTTGATTTCCATAATAGAGCATATAAAAAAATAGTTCAAAATTACAAAACATCCAAAATATAAGATAATAATCCTTGATTGTATCAGGAAGGGATAGTAATGGATTATCGAGAGAGGTTTGAGTACCTTTCTAGTCGATTGGGGGGGAGGCTTTCTAAGACAATTTTGAAGGGAAATTTCATGATGTGACTCAAGCCAGAGATCAGGGTTGTTGTTCGGTTATTGAGGCCACGAGAGTTATGAGAGGCTATGGAATAAGCCTAGTTGGTGGAGAGCAAAAACTCACTTCAGAGAAGTAGCAAGGGTAGTAGTTTTGGAGCTTCATACTAGATGATGACTATTTTTTTTGGCACCAAAGATCCATCTTGTGCCCATTCAAAGAGAAGTACCCAAGGATAGGGAATTGGGTGCATGACCAGGGAAAAATTTCAAGTGACTGATTGAGGCAGAGGTTCAGTATAAGCGGGCTAGGGGATAGTGTTTTCGTTGTGATGAGAAGTTTGCACCGAGTCACCGCTGCAAGGACCATTCACTGCAGGTATTTACAGTTTGTGATGAGGAGACCCTAGAGGAGGAGGTGGTTGAGGAGAAGCATTTGCATCTAGATGTGGTGTAGGTTAAATCACACCATCACTACAGGAAAATAAGTCATTACTGTCAGACTTTCCGGCGGATATATGTACGCCAGAAAAAACGGCAGTAATACCGGTGGAATATTTGACGGTAATTTTGAGGCGAAATTTCTGACGGTATTTACGCCGCTAACATACCGGCGAAAATACCGCCGGGTTTTCGCCGGAATTTTAAGTCTTCCGATGCAACTTCCGTCGATAATTACCGACATAAGTACTGGCGAAATTTACGCCGGCTTATTTAAACTCGACGAAATATTACCGATGTATTATCCATCAGTAACATTACAAGCAGCTTTACCGCCGGAAAAAATGCTGGTGATTGACCTAATTCGAGCGATCCACGCCTGGTTGGTCATTTTGTTCGTCTTTGTGTTCAACTTCGCTCCTTCGACGACGACACGGCTTTCGCTATTCGACTTCGCTCCTTCAACGACGACGGGTTTAGGGCTTGATCGTTCCTTCGATGATCTCGTTTCGACGACCTGTGGATCTTGTTGTTCGACTTCGCTCCTTGTGGATCTCGTTGTTCGAAGACCTGTGGATCGAAAATGGGAGCTCACTTGCTGTGAAGGTAACTTTTTCCTTTCGATATGATTTTCGACGACATTCCCTTCCTTGAATCACAATTTACGATTGTTTGATTGGCTCGCTTGCTGTGAAGGCAACTTTCTCCCTTCCGCGTCTTCGACAAGCTTCCCTTCTTGGTGGATCGGAAGTTACGCAGGAGCTTATTTGCTGTGAAGGTAACTTTCTCCCTTTTGCTCGTGGTTGTTCAATTTGGCTCCTTAATTTGACGACATTCCCTTCATGTTGGATAGGAAGTTACGGCATTTTTTTCATTGGAAGCGGCAACGGGAGCTCGCTTGCTGTGAAGGCAATTTTCTCCCCTCTGCGCCTGGCTGTTCGAGTTCGCTCCTTCGACGACGTTCCCTTCCTAGCTAGTGGAAGGTACAACCTATCCCTTTATTTGTAAGGTACAATATAAAATGTAAAAAATATAATCGTTATAATCTATCCTAGACGAAGCCTTAGGAGGTCAATCTTAGAGGCTAAATGTTTTTGCTTGAGTAGATCTAAAATTGAATATATGGAGTGTAGTTTTAGTAGCAATAGACCTAGTGAGGGGCTTGTGACTTTGGGCGATCAAGTCATTAATAAGAGTACATGTTTTAGATATCTTGGATCTATTGTTCAGAGTGATGGTGAAATAAATGGGGATAGTTGGATGGTTGAAGCGGAGGAATGCATCGGCTTGTTGTGCGATAGAAAAGTCCCCCTCAAACTTAAGGGAAAATTATATAGGATGGTGGCGAGACCTGTAATGCTTTATAGTGTCGAATGTTGCCTATTAAAAGAGAAGCATAATATTAAGTTAAGTGTTGTAGAGATGATGATGCTTAGGTGGATGAGTGGCTTTACCCTTAGAGATAGGATACGAAATGAGCATATACGTGAAAATGTTGGAGTAGCTCCAGTGGAAGATAAGATTAGACAGAGTCACCTTGGTTGGTTTGGTCTTCCGAGCAGGCTAAGACTCTTTATATTTTTACTCAATAAATATTCCAACATTATCTAATATATCCATATTATATGTAGGTTATATTATGGATATTAGAACTCAAAGAAAT
The DNA here is from genome assembly GCA_022539455.1 of Dendrobium nobile. NCBI lineage: Eukaryota > Viridiplantae > Streptophyta > Magnoliopsida > Asparagales > Orchidaceae > Dendrobium > Dendrobium nobile. The sequence continues at coordinate 60,075,828 of CM039734.1, forward strand.
TGGATGTATAATTGATGGCGCAAGGATGAAAGACATTAACAGATGAGTTCATTAGAGGGGTGAATATTTTCATTCAGACAGCTTCTTAACTGCCCAGTTTCATCTCAGATGGAATGTTCCGTTGCCCATGTTCTAAAAATAAAAATTAGGTGCACCTAAGCCCATATGAGATAATTGTTGATCTATATCGTTAAGGCTTCATGCCAGAATATTGGTATTGAACTTATCATGGTGAGTATGAACCACATTTCGATTCTCGATGTGGCCCATCGACAAGTGATATTATAGATGAGGAAGAAAATATACGACCTAATCTTGAGGATTTAATTCATGCTGCAAGTGGAGCACAATTTGAACAATATTCAGAAGCTAATATTGAGTCACCTAATAAACAAGCACAAAAATTTTATTTGTTGAATGATTCACAAAAACCAAATGAAAAGAGTGTACCACTCACTCAGAATTATTCGTTACTGTTACGATGTTAAGCATCAAGGCAGAATTTAATGTCCCCCGTGAATGTTTTAATCAATTCAATGGACTGCTCAAAGAAACCAATCCCGCAGATAACATAATTCCTACAGATTTATATCGTACCAAGAAGTTGGTTTCTAAGCTTGATTTAACATACACAAAGATAGATTATTGTGTCAATCGATGCATGTTATTCTATAAAGATTATCAATCAGAGATTGCATGTCGTTATTGCAGCACACCAAAATTTAAACCAAAATCTATCACGAAAAAAAAAGCTGAAGGAAGTACTAGCCAGCAGGTTGTTTTATTTACCCATAATTCCTAGACTAGAACAGTTATATACATCCATGAGATCTGCTGCACATATGAGATGGCATAAAGAACATATCTCACAAGAAAGTTTTATTACACATCCGTTATAAGCAGATGCTTGAAAACATTTTGATTGTACAAATCCCACCTTCACCTCAGAATAAAAAAAATATAAGATTAGGTTTATGTGCAAATGGTTTCACTCCATTTAGCCAGTCTACTTCACCTTACTCATGTTGGCCCATGATACGTGCCATTCAATCTTCCCCCAGAGTTGTGCATGACAACTCCTTATATGTTTCTGACGCTTATCATTCTAGGTCCACATAATCCAAAAGCAAAGATCGATGTATTCTTACAACCGTTAATTGATGATTTGAATTTATTATGGGAAGATCCGAAGATGGAATAAGTACATATGATATTTCTACAAAATAGAACTTCATTATGAGGGCAGCATTATTTTGAACAATTAGTGACTTTCTCGTGTATGGAATGCTCTCAGGTTGGAACATTTCTGAAAAATTAGTTTGTCCACATTATATGGAATATACAAAGTCATACACTTTAAAGCATGGAGGAAAAAATATTAGATTTGACTGTCATCGCATTTTCTTACCTACAGGTCATCCTTTCAGACGAAATAAGGATGGTTTTGTTAAAAATAAAATGGTTATGTCACCGCCTCTTTAAAGATTAACTAGTGAAGAAATATTTGAAAGAGTAAGGTTCATGCTCACAATAGCGGATTCTCCAATATTAATTGATTATAAATTGCCAGGGTATGGTGTCAACCACAATTATACTAAGAAAAATATTTTTTGGTTATTATCATATTGGATTATAAACTTGATCAGACATAACTTAGACGTGATGCATATAGAGGAACATTTCTTTGATAATATATTCAATACAGTCATGAACAACAAAGATAAATCCAAAGATAACATAAAAGCCATGATGGACTTAAAGGAGATTTGTAGGAGGAAAGCATTAAAATTGAAGGATGGTGGAAATGAAAAAAATTTCAAACCAAAGGCTCCTTTCACCTTGACTTTAGAGCAGAAGCGAGTTGTTTGTGAATGGGTGAAGAGTTTACGGGTACCTGGTGGATATTCTTCAAATCTTAGTAGATGTGTTGACATTAGAACTGGAAAATTATTTAGTATAAAGAGTCATGACTATCATATCTTTATACAATGTCTACTACCAACTGCATTTAGTTATCTACCGGATCAAATTTTAAAGCCCTTAATCAAGCTTAATATCTTCTTCAAAGATTTATGCTCCTCAAAATTAAATGCAGAGCACCTGATTCTTATGGAGCAGCATACCCCTTTTATTCAGTATAAACTTGAGAAGATATTTCCTCTAGCTTTCTTTGACTCTATGGAGCATCTTTCCGTGCATTTACCATATGAAGTTAGAGTTGGTGGACCTATTCAGTATCGGTGAATGTATCCTTTTGAGAGGTATTTAAATAAACTTAAGAAGACTGCTAAGAACAAAACACATCCTGAAGGCTCAATATGCGAAGCATATTTAATGTATGAGAAAACCCAGTTTTGCTCATATTACTTTGAGACAGACTCACAATCAGGTCAGAGCACTGCACTTGAAAATGTGGGTCAATCCTCAAACTTATCTGTATTCAACAGAAATGGTGCCCTCAAGCGCTAGCACCATGCGCTATTTGACTGATAAGGAGATACGAGTTACCACTTTATATATCTTGCTTAACTGTGATGAAGTAGAGTCATATCTTGAGTAAGTAAGAATAAGCTTGCTCATAAATTTATTACTCATGAATTCAATCTAAATCTTAATATTTACAGGAGTTTTATTGATGATTTGAACACAACAGAACAAGTAGAAGTCCAAAGATAGTGGAAACAAATTTCCTACTTAGTTTAAAAATACGGTACATATTTCGACTATTCATTTCAATTAATATATTTTTAATTAGTTAATAGGCATGCTAATGACATTTTTTACCTACTAATTAAGTGCATACTCAAGGTAATAATTTGCAAAAGCATAGGCTACTTCATCTAGCTTGGGGACCAAATAGAGCTGTGAAGTGTTATCAAATTTTTTTAGTTAATGGTTACAAATTCAAAACAAAGTTTTGGTGTGAAGATAGGAAAATAGAGAATTCTGGTGTATATGTAAGAGGGAATACACATACAGGTGATGATTCTGAGTACTATGGGATATTATAAGAAATATTACAGTTGGAATATCCTGGTCATGGAAACAATGTGTATCTATTCAAATGTAAGTGGTTTGATCCAGTACAAAATAGAAGTACAAGAATACATACGTTTTACGGTATAAAAGAAGTTAAGCGGGGTAGGAGATATTCAAAGTTTGACACATTCATCATTGCTAGTCAAGCAAGCCAAGCGTATTTTGCTAACTACCCGAGTAGAGTGCGAGGAAAACAAGATTGGCTCATAATTATGAAGACCAAACCCAGGGTAGTTATTGAAAAGACTACTTCAATACCACCAGCACATCAAGAAGAGTTTATATCAAACATAAAAGATCTTGCTAACGATATGGACGATCAAATTACAACTACTTAAAGTGAGTTGCAGTTAGAGGAAGTAGATTTAAACCTAGAGGACATTCATGACGAATCTGATAGTGGGGCAGAAGTTTCATCATATGAAAGTGAATCAGGTAAATAATTTTTGACAATCAATTAAAATCAATTTTTACTTAAAGTTTTGTTGTACTTGTATTTATTTAATCACTGCTTTATTTTATATTCAATTTTTATTGTAATTATTATTGCTAATATTTCTTAAATTTTTATGCAGATGGCTTCAGGTGATGACCGTCATTGGAGATTGATAAAGAATAAATTTGGTAAGCACAGCAAGAAGGTTACACTTGGCTCATCCAGCAGGCCTGTACATACTAAGGGCACCTCTTCCTCTTAGCCTGCTACCCAGAGTCAGCCTAGCCCGCCTTTACCTACTCCTGCAGCTAGTAGCCCACAGTTCTACTCACCAAAACCAAGCTTTTCTTCACCGAACGTCACACAGAGTACTCCTTTCTACCCCTACTACCCACCCCCACCTTCTCAAGGTGGCCCTCCTATATATCCATATCCACCATATGTCCCACCACCACCTCAACTCGCTACAGCACCACCTTAGCCCACTACAGCATCATCTCAACCCGCTACAGGTGGACCTTCCACCCTACCTGCACCAGAGCAGGAGACAGAAGGTCGCATGTTGATTGAACCTGACGGTGGCACGTATGTACTAATTTTATTTCAAACATGCAAATAAAATTGATTTTTTTTTACAACTAATATTTTTCTTTCAGGTTTCATTTGTCAAAGCAGCCAACACATAAAATACGGAACATAATACGGAGCATATACGATGCTCATTATATTTCTTGGAAGAAAGTCCCGAAAGAAGTACGGGACATGTGGTTCAAAGAGTTTGAAGTTTGTTATTATATAAATATATTATATATTATATCTTATTTACATAAGCTAATAAAAATATGTACTATTTATTGCATGTTTTTTATTGCAAAAATATTTTTGTTGGCTGCCACAACATAATTTTAAAATCAGAAAAAATTTGAGAAGCGTGGCTCGACTCGCATGAGCGACATGTTTACAGACATTAGAAAGTCAGGCTAGCGACCACTCTGGATTGGTGAGAGTGTGGGCATAGTTGAACAGTGCTTGGGGTGCCCCAGATTATAGCAAGAGGAGGGATCAAAATAGACAGAACAGAGCTTCTGATGTTGGGGGCTTAGGTAGTTCCCTTAATACTGGGGGTTCTGTTCCACATACTGAGTACAGAAGATGTTTGGTAAGAAATTTTAAAATCTTTTAATAATTACTTTAATAAGAATACTAATATATGTTTATTACAGAAAGAGGTGCTGGGTAGAGAACCGACTCCTGTTGAATTACAAAGTCATACCCACAAGCAGCAAGAGGATCAGCAATGGGTTGAAGAGCGTGCGAGGAAAGCCTATATAAGTATATAAGTTTAATTTTTGTGAAGTTATATATAAATTGCTTAAAATTTTGTTAACTTTTATAGGAGTACACACGGCTTCGAGAGAGCCAGATTGCAGCAGGTGAAGATTCTTTTGGTGGATCAGCAGAATATTCTGATTATTGCATTTGGTCGCAAGCGATAGGAGAAATGCAGCATGGTAGAGTCTACGATTTAGACTCGCAAGCCTATGCATATGAGGGACATAAATATGGAGGCTCTAGTTTTTCAGCTAGTACATAGGAGTCTTTATATAGCCAACAGATAGCTGCCCTTACAACCAAGCTAGAACAGGTAAGAAAAGTACAAGCTGAATGGCAAATGCAAATGCAACAGATGTAGATGCAACAGCAGTAGCTGGAGATACAGCAGCAGATGCAAATGTAGCAAGCTCAATTGTTAGAAGAAATGCGAAAGATGAGGGAGCAGATTTGTAGTGGGAGGAGTACAATATCAGCTGAGGAGGAAACATATTCAGAGTACATGTTATTTATTTATTTTATTGATGTGAACATCTATATTTATGTGTTTTTGGACATGTTTTATAATATACTCTTGTGGACATCTGCATCAGATGAGGAGGAAATAGATTTGTATTTTTTTTATCATAATCTTCTTGTTTATGTTTATTGTGTACATGTTTATTTTTTGTTGTTGTTTGGACATGTTTCATAATGTAATTGAAGATGTTATTGATCAGAAGTTGATGCATGAATGTATACATTGTTGTAATTCTGTTGTATGCAGATATAATTGTGGAAATCAGTTTTTTTAAAGGGAAGAATGTTTTTTTTTTTATGCTACAGATTTCCGGCAGATTTTCTGTCGGAAACGTTGCTGGTAAAACCAAGGTTGTTAAAACCGGACCGGACAACGAATCGGAAGAAGGAGAAGTTCAAGGTTCGACCGGTTCGACCGGTCGAACCGGATGATGTAATAAATACTAATATTATTAAAAATTTATAACATTAATAGGATAATTACGTGAATTTAACATCAAATAATATAATTCTAAGAATTTAAATTATATAATTTTAATAAATTATCTCTTAATATAATTAAATTAAATTGAAATGATGAATATATTATAATATAATTATAATTTATAAAATATTTAGTTAATTATATTATATTTATGAATATCTAATAAATTAACTATAATTAATTTTTATATTTCATTATAATTATAATAAATGAGATTCTTATAATATACATTATAACAAATTAAAAATTTTAATATAATATATAAATTTATAATATTAAATTTAAAAATATGTAATAAGAATAATATTTAATATAATATATAAATTTATAAATTAATTTATAAATATACATCATAACAAATTTTTAATACAAAATTTAAAAAATTTTGCACCCAACTAGCCCAAATTCGTGGCCCAACCAGCCCAAATTTGTGGCCCAACAAACTCAATTTAATGGCCCAATAAAGCCCAAGCTCACATAGCATTCATGTACTCTTTTTTAGTCCCACATCATGAAGGAGTAAAAGATAGTTGGCTTTTGACTCTATATATAGTTCCCTCTTCTCTAACAATCTTGTTTCATGAGGTGATAACCATATATAATGGTATCAAAAATCTCATTATTTAATAAAAAAATTATTTTTAGAAAATGTAAAGAAGTAAAATATATTATTTATATTTTATTTATCATTAAAAAAATTTTTTTGAAACCGGCCGGTTCTTTTGAACCCGGACCGGTTCGCCGGTTCACCGGTTGAACCGCCGGTTCAGTCCGGTTCAGGCCGGTTCTTTGCGAAGCCGGTTTTTGAACTGGACCGGATCGGACAACTGGCCGGTTCACGGTTGAACCGGCCGGTCTGGTCCGGTTTTTAAAACCTGGGGTAAAACGATATTGCATCGTTTCCGGCGGGCTTTGAGCCAGAAATTTTCGGCGAACATTACGACGGAAATGTAAGCTGGTAACATTTGCGCCGTTTTTCTTATGACGGAATATCCACCGGAAAGACCGGTGGACGTATTCAACCGGAAAAACCGGTAGATAATACGCCGGAATGCAACAGCATAAACGGCGTCGTTTTCTCCAAGGTTTCCGTCGGAAATACAGCGGAAACGCCGCCGAAAATATTTCCAGCGGAATTAATTCCGCCGGTTATTTGTTTCCGACACGTATATTACCATCGGAGACGTTTTCGTCGAAAATGCGCCGAAAATGCTCCCTTTCTGGCGTATTTGCATTGTTACTAACGAATTATATCCACCGATAACAATGAATTTTCCTGTAGTGCATGAAGGTTAGGGGATAGATAGGAGGAGAATCAGTGGCAGTTCTGGTGGATAGTGGGGTGACCCACAACTTCATCTCCAACGAGGTTGTGGATCGATTGGGGCTGAGGTGTCACCACAGGTTGTTTTGAGGTGATGATGGGAATGGGGACGATGAAGAAGAGTAGAAGCATCTGCCCAGGGTTGATGGTGACACTACAGGAGATCCAGGTGAATGAGGATTTTTTTTCCTTAGAGTTAGGGAGCACATATGTAATTTTGGGCATGAAGTGGTTGCAGACATTGGGAGAAACTAAGGTGGACTAGAAAGCATTGACTATGAAATTCATGATGGGAGGGAGGAAGGTGAGGATTAGGGGGATCCTAGTTTGTCCAAAACCAGAGTTTATCTTAAGAAAGAAAAGATTAAGTGGCTGAAAAGATGGGAATCAGAAGTAATGTCTAATGGATATCGGGCGATGCCAATGATGAAAATTGATGTTAGTCAACAGTCAACACTAAGTGGTTGCAATGATAGGAGTCAATCGGTCGATGGGTATCAAGGCTAGTATTAAATGATGGTGAGTGTGAGCTTTGATGTCGAATGATTACTAGCAATAATGAGAAGAGTTCTAAAATTCTCAACAAATCATAAATTTTTCTATACCCCAAAGTAGTGTTTTGAATATGTAGAAATAGATAATATTTATAGATATTTTGAGTGGCATTTCAATTATTCATCCAGACCATTTGAACACTCCATTGAATGCTCAAAAAGGAACCCCTGATCATTTGATTTTTTTTTATTTGGGTATCTCGATTCCTTAATGGATTTAAAATTATACAATCCTAAACTTGGCAAATATATCTCGTCAAGACACTTATTTTAATTAATTATATAAAATTCAATCACCCATCTGGCCTCAATAAGTTTCCAATTATGTTCATTGGGACTTGAATCCAATATTTCTTGGTATCATTCAATTCATCTTGTTGAACATTCTTATAATAAATTAATTAAAAATAAAGTTCGAATGATCTCGGAATCAAATCCCAAAGTTTCCAACCCAAATATTTGAGTACTATGAGATTGAAAATTCCTTCAAATTTTTTGTTTAATCATATGAATTTACTAGTAGTCAATCAACCATAAATTGTACGAATCTATTTGTTCAAATCGTAGGAACTATATCTTCATCATTGAAAAACAAGGACCCAATTGAATTTCAGGTCAAAACAATAGAACAAATGCAGTTTACAAAATGTGGATAGTATAGTACTTCATGACCAAACATTAAATTTTAGATGGCGTATCAGATAAAGACATGCAAGTTAACAAGAATAAATAAGTCTTTCGCTTCACAATGGAAAACTGTTAGAAAGTGGGGGTAGGGTGGGGTGGGGTGGGGGTGGGGGGTGGGGGAGGAGAGAGAGAGAATTACAAAGGATTACATCTTTACGCAATCGGCCTCATAGTACAAGCTAACAAATACTCTGAGAGTGCTCTCAAATTCTACTTAGATATCCATAGTTAAGACAATGTTCTTCAACTTTGAAACAAAAAAGACTAATTGTAAATAAAAAAAGGATGGTCAATGTTTCTTTCTGCTACCAATGGAAAGTGAATCAGAATACTGCTCCGATTCAGATATTGCACACGAAATTTTTTTGACGTTAATATAAGTGCCCTGCCATTTAAAAGCAAATAACTTTATTCCTGTAACAAATTTCACATCAGTTAAAATACTTACGTTGCATCAGGCCACTCGGGAACACCGTTGAGCCCCAAAACTGGGCTTAATTGGCAATAAAAGAAACCTGTTTGATGCAAAGCATATGTCGCGATTTTACCCAGCAATAGAAGCACATTTGTTGCTTTGCTGAAGAGGGAGGAATTTCATGTTACAAAGGCATTATGATACATTGACTCGCTTTGTGCTACAGCTAATACTTGATACAGATATAGCAGCAAATATACCTTCGCATATGTTTGTGGAGGTCCCAATGCAAAAATCTTAAGCAATGTTCTTCGGCAAGATCTTTGTTTAAAAAATCAATTGCATTTGCAAATTCTGCTCTGAGTATTGATTCTCTTGGCTTCTTCTCTCGCATCTTTTTTGTTTTTGATAAATCAAATATTGGAAGACAGATAGTAAAAGGTCAACGTTATTAGATAGCATTCCCATTGCAAATTGAGAAATATAGTAGTAGTATACAATTATATATCCACTCAACAAACAAAAAAATTACCCATAGGATGAACCTACCTTAATCAAGTTTAAAATAACGATTGGATTTCCATATCTCCTCGCAAGATTCATGAAATGCAGCCGTGTAGCTTCAAAATTCTCATCCTTCTTCCGCACTGATTAAACAGAAAAGGCATTGTAAGAGATAAATTTTTTATAACATCTATGGCAGAGCCAAATGCCCAAATATATCTGAAACTCACAAATAATATCAGGCTTCATATTCAGCTTTGATGTCTCCTGGGACCAAAGGAGGGGTATAGAACCCCTGTTTTGCACTATAGAGCTTATCCGCGTAGGAGTTCCTGTAGGAACATCTTCGAAAACAATCTGTTCCGTCTCCACATCATTTGCTACACAACCATTATCATTAACTCCACGCTTTAGATACCTGCTCCATTGAACGACAGAGTATGTTTAAAAATTCTGAAAAGGGGAATGGAAATTTAGCAACCAGCATGCAGTAATCACAATTATTTGATGCCTATTTTCCCAAAATAAAAAGTACTAGAGAATAAATGATAAATAAAAACCTGGTTCCAGCATAATGGCGTGAGCGCCTAGCAATGAGGGTCAACCAAAAATCCTTATCGGTCACTGAAATTTTGGCCTTCATGCAAGAAATATATATCATCGGTACATCATTTGGAAATAAAATACAAGCAAAGAAGTATGCCAAAAAAATAAAAAAGGAAATTGATCGGCCAAAAGAATTCCTGCATAATATTAGGCAAGACCTGTTACGAGAACTTGAGCATCAATGATGAGCACAAGTACAATTAATAATAAAATAGATGTCACCACTGAATACTAATATACTATCAAATGTAAGCAATAAATTGAATTGAGGACCTCACAAAAGATCCTTTAACCAAAAAAGATTGTCACCACTACATACTATCAAATGTAAGCATCTAAATTGAAATAAGAACCTCAAAAAAAATTCTTTAAACAAAAAAGTTTGCAGAAGTTGAACTACTATGGCATCAACTTGAGCTTGCATGTCATAAGAACTATGCATATTGTAAATGTATAGCTCTCCAAACTTGAGGATCGTAATGGCAATCACTGTTCTATATTCCTCTGACAAAAGTTAATCAACTTGATATTTTATTAAATAAAATAGCTTTCAAATAAATGTAACAATCAAGATCATGATATGTAAGGTATTATATGCCTTGGCACAGCCCATTCTTTGCTACGTTGAACCTAGCAATCCAGAAGAAGATCATCTATCTCAAGAGTGGTCCATTACGAAAATATTTATCAATGGAGCTCACAAGAAAAATTCACCCGTTATTCCAAAAAGCGTCTAATATTTTTGGCTTAGCACTTTACTTAAATAGCCCAATATCCTTCCTCTACTTTATGCTTGCGATTTGGTTCATTCCTATCCCTCTTTTCTCCTAATAGAATATTTTAAAACAAATAGTTTGTGGCACACTATGAGAAATTATATTGTAGGAAGTATGAGTCGCCTTTGTGTTAGTTTAAAATTGGGGAAAGAAAGCCAATGGGATCACAATTGATATATGAAGCAATAGAAAGGATGAAGATTAAATATGGAGTACATTATAGTGGTAAAAGAATGATAGAAAAAAATATTCGATCCAAAGCACATTATAGTAGCATAGGACTGCCATTCTCAATCTCATTTTGATGTTGAAGATCATATATATTTTTTAAGTGTGTGTCACTTATAAAGGCCATCATCAAACTTAAATAGAATGGAAACATTTGAGATTCATTGGACCTTTTTAAGTGATTGAGAATGTAGACAATATTACATATCATTGGGCTCTTTCTACACAACTTGGTATACATGAAATTTTCAGGTGTCATTGCTAAGATGATATGTTCCTACCTAATCTTCTATGATTCAACCTGACCCACTACTACTTTGAGAAGATCTAAACTATAAGGAAATACCATAGTGCATTCTAGATCATAAAGTTTGATAGCTTCGATGATGATCTATCCCTTTTTTAAAGGTGCTTTGGTGAACACATTATGTAGCTGAGGCTACTTAGGAGTCTGAAGAGAAGATATGTGTCAAGCATCATCATTTTTTTTGCACATTAAGGTAACAGCTTATTTTTCTACTAATTTTGAACTTGGGGTCCACATTCTTATTTGATGGAAAGAATGTAACATCTCTGTGTGTGGACTCCAAGGAGAACCAAGAACATATTCTTGATATTTATAACGTTCTTTATGGTATTTTTGTATATCAATACCCACATGTGATTTTAATTTTAGACCTATACGGTCCTATAGTTTGGGCATGCATTATTTTTTTGTTTTTTTAACTCATAACTGCTATATGGTTAGTCTTCTGAGTTGTAAACAAACCCCATTTTCACTTTTTCATTTCAAATTGATTTAGATAACTTAATAAGTGATCGCTATAAGAGATTGCGTAGTGTGGTGCCAACTTATATTCATGTGAATTTTTTTACTTTAGGAACTTTTTTTTTTTTTTGTAATAGATATAATTGTATACCTTTGAAATTTAGCATGGTTAAGAATGTGTGAGAAATAGTAATATTTACAGGTTGTTTGGAGGATATAATGACTTCAGTAAGCTCTAATATGTTTATTTTGGAAATTCTTGCATAATTTGTTGATGTATATGATTTATCTAGATGTTTTTCATTTGTTATAGGCACCTCATCTTATTGTTATCATGCCAAAATTTTGGGCAGCTTTTGGGGTGAGACAAAATCATTTAAAGATCACACATACCTGCTTGAAAAAACCATAGACTAAAGCAACTGTCCAGACATTATTCTTAAGACGATTGCGGATCCCTCTTGTCAAGAACTCATTCCAGACAAACATGGTTTCATATAATACTTGCCCTGTCTGAGAATCACATAAATTCTTCTGAAGAGTGCGCATCACAGGATAAGAGTAGCTGAAAAAGAAGTCCTTTGTCAGATCCACAGTACACAGCAGCCTCTTGTATCTAAACCATGAAATAGGAAAACAGAATTATGTGAGATCCTTATAATGGACTGACGATTATAGGACAACATAATATTAAACAAAAAAGATCAAGGTGCTGCTTACAAAAAAAATTATGACAGAATCTATTATGAGGTAAGCGTAAACAAAAAGATCAAATAATAATATTGCTCATCTTTATCTACAAGACAAGCATTAAATATAAGTATAGACCAATCACGTACAAAACTAGTTTCTGGCATCTTCAACAAACAAAAATAATTTCTGAACATTTGGTCAAGAAGCAATACTAAACTAACAAAAAAATGATTGGGGTATCACACGCAGCAGATCAGACACTAGATTTGAAAATCCTTTTCTTCTTTCAAAGCTACTCGAATTGTAAAAAGTAACTTCAGGTCACAAAAATTTTTAGAAAGCAACGAGAAAGCAAAAGCCATACAAAACTATAGTTGTGATATGAAAAGCAAAGAGTGAAAAAGTTGTCCAAAACAGACTATCAATAGTTTAAGATCTTGGAAGTCATAGCTAAAGTCCTATGTTTGAAATCCAAAATAATAATTCTAGTAAGAAAAATATTCTATAACTTGAAGAAAAAAAGAATACTGCTAAATTCAAGCAAATAAATAGGATTATGCTTTATTTTGTTTAGACAGGCCAATCTAAGTAAGAAGAGTTATAAATATATTTTGATCGGGAGGGTGTTGACTGATCCATCTTAGCAAAGTACAGCCTAATCACATTTTTTGTGTGATTATTTTTGGGGAGTGAAGCTTTACTCGAGTAACACTATAGTATACATAAAAGAATAAGTTAAATAAAAAATTTAGCGCCATAATAGAACCTGTTTTCATTCTTAGAAATCGTCATATTGGACCTCACGGTAGAATTTGGAACTGCAATCATCGCACTTTTGGTGATAGCATACACATTATAGCCGCACATAGAACCAATTAACCTTCTTTTGGTTATAAGCATCATGTAATATGGCCCTAAGAACTTAACAAAACCTGAAATAGAAAAGTCTCATAAGGTTCTGAAGGAGGCCAAATGGTGGTAAATCTGTGTTCACCTGACATTGCCTTAGTGAAGTAAATGCATACCAACAATCCCATAGCAGCTAGTAACGAAATTAAGTCCACCAGTTGACATATTTCCCTCATGAATGCGTTTCAACAGATCATTGCATTCATTTTCTGAGTACATGGCAGAGTCCTCAAGTATGTTTAGATCAAAAGGTTCCAATCGGTCAATCTTTAACACTCTCCAAAGTGTTCTACCCTTGTCCCTTCCAACCATATAAAATGTCTGCAAGGAGCATCAGAAAGTTACACAAATTTTACCAAATCATCAAGTCAATTAACATATGCATGGCTAGGTGTACTCGTGCTTGTTAAGATGTATAATTCTGCAAAGATAGATGGAGAAGATGTTTGAGCTTGCAGAAATGTAAAAAACAAATTCATATCGGTTCAGTTAATATAGAAATTGTTTAGCATCTCAGACATGTCCATCCTAATCATAGCAATAGAATACATCCAAAGGAAACAGATAAATGATAGCAGAATATTGCTTGAATTGCCAAAAAGGATTCAACAAATTTATTACAACTCTATAAGTTGGGAAAATGTAGTCATGAGAGAGAGATGAAGAACCTCAAACAGTTTACTTAAATAATGGCATAAAAGTTTTTTTTTTCTCTCTAGTGGCAATAGGCTGCAAATGAATCTAGTTGTGCAAAGCAGGAGGCTATTCGTGCACAAGCTCATCTTCCCAAAGCCTGTTTGAGCTCAGCTCAAGCTCAATATGAGCTTTTATGATAATGCTCAAGCTTGTTTTATTTAAATCTGTGCTTCTTCAAGCTTGATTTGAGCTTATCGTGCTTTAAACATCTAGCTCATTTGAAAACCTACATGAGCCTTATCGAGCAGCTCATTTGGAGACACAAATGATCCCTATCAAGCTCCTCCTTGAGCTTAAGGAAATGAAATTATAATTTTCCAAACATTTTAAAAGTACAATTAATCTTCATATATATATATATATATATATATATATATATATATATATATATATATATATATATATATATATATATATATATATATATATTTTAATTTTTATTAAACCACTTTAGAAGCATATTCAAGCAAAAGACCATATGTGGGCAAGAAGGCTGCAAGCTTACACAACTTATATACTATTACGCAACTTCTAACTATATAAAAATTATTATTACCTTAAACTTCCAACTAAAGTAAGACTAAGACTTCGTTTGGGACAGCTTTCTTACTGCTTCTTAAAGTAGTTTTTTAGTATAAAATATAATTTTTTTCTACTAAAAAATTGTTTTAAGAAGCAGTAAGAAAGCCGCCCCAACCGAAGCCTTAATAGGCGGGTGAGAGGAATACCGTGAGAGTGGGATTATATGAGGGAGGAAATTACATAATAGCTACCAGAATTCTTATATTATTACTACTTATACAATGTCGTAATTATCATGCAATGCAATGGGGGGGAATATAGAATCATACGAATGCCTCTAATTACTTAATTGTGAATGTTAGAATGCCAAAATTACTTAATTGTGAATACTACATCATACCAGAATACCGAAATTCTTATAGATATTAATTTTATATATTGGATTGTGAATTAAATATTGTAAAAAATTAGCAATTGTTAATATCGAGTATTATATCAAATCTTAATCAAGCTTATTCATCTCTTTTAAATGACATTATTCATGATAATAAACGAATCAAGAAATATGACCTTGAAATTTTTTTATTAAACAACTGAATATTTGCAAAACTGTTGGAACTTGTTCGATTAGTTAATGGAGCTGAGTCACGAGTAATTTGTCCCACGCTAAGTTCCTTTGCAGCCATAGTTGGCAATACTGAATAGGCCCCAAAGAATGGAAAAGATAGCTAACTTGGGAGAACAAAAGAGTAAAGACTGAAACAATAATGCCAATTCATGCCAAAAAAAGGGTTGATCAAAACAAAGGAAGATCACAGAGATCGGATTAACTTCACAATGGCCAGACTTTCCATAAAAGCAAGCACCAAAGGAAAGGGCTTTGGTCAAAAGACCGACAAGGAAAATCGCTAAACGAGAAGGCTGGGAGGAGAAAATGAAGACAACACTAAACAGTCTTAAAAGAAAACAGATTCTAACGAAAAACACAAAATATACAGGATTAAGGCAGAAGAAAGCGCATCCTAGCAAAGGCAAGAGCCAGCACTCTAACCGATTGGGTCTCGTACAGCCTGAACTTCTGCAGGCAGCACCCGTCGGCACCGGACTCTCCCGATATCCCATCAGTTGCCGGCGTGTTCTTCGCCGCCGCCATCACACAGGACAGCGATCCCAAGCGTCCGGCTTGATCCTCCTCAGTCACACATGCAGATCCCGCCGATAGGTACTTCTTTGGCTGTTGGAGCCCCAAATTTCCACTCTGCTGCTTCAGATATAGCGTCCCTTCTGACTCCCGTCACCAGCTCGCCACTCCATCAAACAGCTCCAAATGGTTTCAAAAGGATAGAAAAAGACATTATGGAATCAAACGACGGAGCTATCTTCCCCCTATTGAGCTCGTTAGCAAGAGAATATAGCAAATCAAAGGCAGAGAAAGAGAAAAAAATAGATTTTTTCACTTTCTCCTTGATTTTGCTTCGTTTTACTTCTTCTTCTCCATTTTCTCTTCATTAAAAAGAGTAGGAAGGGGGGATTGAGATCGTCAGAACGCAGGAGACCACACAGCTGAGGCTACACTAATCCACACGAGCAGAGGGAAGAGAGACGAGTAGGAAAGCCAGGAAAATGAGAAAATATTTCTTAAACTTTAGAAGGAATAAAATAAGAATATAAGGAAGGGTGTTATTTATCTCCTTAACTGTGTTATGTAAGGAGAAATTATTGGGTGCGGAGTGCGGACATAGCTCTGTGTGTGTAAACGAATTGGTTCGCGCCACGTGGAGCCCATCTTGACCCACCGACTTGAAGAGAATGTGTGCTCTGTTTACCCGATAACCCGATAACATGAACCATCCGAACTACTTGAAAAAATGCTCGGTACCTAGTAGTACCGAGCGGTACCTAGTAGTACCGAGTAGTACCGAGCGGTACCTAGTAGTACCTAGAGGTGGGTACTCTCTAGGGTTTGGCATATTTCTGTAAGCATTCTAAGTTCCATAAGTTATTGTAGATCTAGGGTTTGTTGTTAGAGTTTATTCTTTATTTTACCGCCTCTAGGTACCGCTCGGTACTACTCGGTACTACTAGGTACCGCTCGGTACTACTAGGTACCGCGCATTTTTTCAAGTAGTTCGGATGGTTCGTGTTATCGGGTTATCGGGTAAACAAAGCACACGTTCTCTTCAAGTCGGTGGGGTCAAGATGGGCTCCACGTGGCGCGAACCAATTCGTTTGCACACACAGAGCTACGTCCGCACTCCGCACCCAATAAAATCTCATGTTTACATTTTACATTTTTTTACTTTTCCGCACTTCCCCAAAAATTAAAACAAAAATCTGCCGTCGACTGTTCGATTCGACGTGAAATTAATTTCCTCAATTGTGCTTAACATCTTGATCATGTGCACAATCCCCTAGAAGTCATAATATTTTTAAAAACTAAGGTTTTGCTTCTTTTATACTGATTTTTAAAGGAGTTTTTTTAGAATAAAAATTTTTTAAATTAGAAATTTTTAAATTATAAAACTGCTTTAAAAAATAACAAGAAAATCATCTCAAAAGAAACATAAATATAGGTTCATGATAGCTTTTTGGCTGCTTTAATTTTCAAACAACAACTATAATTTAGGCGTCGTTTGGGACGGCTTTTTTATTGTTTTCTAAAAAAGAGTTTTAGTACAATTTTTTTTATTTTTTACTAAAACTCAGTTTTAGAAAGCAATAAAAAAAACGTCCCAAACAAAGCCTTAGTTTAGCTAATGCTTTCTTGCTACTTTCAAAAAAGTTATAATTAAAAATGGCTTTCTGTGATTAGAACAACGAAATTATTTTCTCCATAGTAACTTCATAATCAATATTATAAAATGTTATATCTACCGCCATCCCAAATAGACCTTAAGACATACATCTCAAATATAAGCACCAACCAAATAGTTCTGCAAAATATTTCTCTAATTTATATAAATTTGATTATATCAAAATAAATTTGTTTACTTTTCTAATAACATGTTTTATATGTTATACTTTTACTTTAAAAAATAATAAGAAATGGTCCCAAATGAAATTTATAACTTTCTTACTGCTTACTTAAAAAAATATAAAAAAGCCTAAGACACAACTCCCCTTGGCCTATTGGTTGAGAGCTTAGGCTTACAACTAAGAGGTCCAAGGTTCGAGTCCTTGTGTATGCGTTGTGTGTGTGAGTTTGCCTTAAATGGCCTAAATGTCCCAAAAAAAAAAAAAAACAGAGCCTAAGATTATCAATACATAAAGATGATGTTAAAATTACCGTAATTTATGATGTGAAAACACTTTTTTTTAATTTATATGGCTGAAAATAATATCTACACAAAAAAATGAGATTTACATACATACCACTCTATACTATTCTATTTACATATTTAATATCTAAAACTTTAATATTTTATACATATCACCCATATTTCATTTTTATATCAAATATGAATGATAGAAATGAAATATATAAGTGGTAGGAAGGAAATATGAGTGACATATTTGATATTAAAATATTATAGGATGGTATGTATTAAAAAAAAGTATAGGATGATATGTATGTAATATTAAAATTTTTGATGTTAGATATGTAAATAGAATATTATAAATTGGTATGTATGTAAATTTTTTATCTTAAGAACGGTTAAATATATGGAGATGGTGACAGATGATTATAACTTTCTATCGCCGACAGGCACGTCTCATCTCTTTTTTACTCATTCACGTGTCCTCTAGTGATCTCAATTGGTCACGTGAATCTTCCTTCTCTGCTTGAAAAGGCATCCGTCCACGCTAATCATATGTGAACTGGGGAAAAGGAATCACATAGCTTCCTTTACGGTCAAAATTTGTCCAAAGCACATAAATGCAAAAAGAGGATTGTAATTTATGAAAATAAGACATTATTAACACCTTATTATTCAAACTATTTGGAAGCAAGTTTAAAAAATTTAATATTGTTCAGCTACATGGACCATGTTTTAATATGCCTCCAAAGACTTCTTCTAGTTTGCCACATAGGCTTGGCATATCTGATTTTCATCTATTTGAGATAATTTTTTATTTTTAAATTATAATCATATTTTTTATGTGACTAATACACTTTGTATGAAACACTTTACATGGTTGGGGCTATAAGAAACCAAATGTCACAAGAGTTGTTCTCAATTGATTGTTGTCCTTTTCATCATCGGATTATGATCGTTAGAAGGGTTGTAGTTGACATATGACAAAAGTTGGAAGGATCGTAGTTGACAGACGATGAAAGTTGGAAGGATCATAGTTGGGCAAAGATTATCGGAGGTAGCGTAGTCGGCGAGCGACAAAGGTCAGAAGGATCATATATTGGTGACAGTGGTAGGAGGGACCGTAGACAACGGGCGACAGAGGTCAGAAGGATCATAGTCGATAGGCAACGGATGTCAAAAGGGTCATAATCGGCAGGCGACGGAGGTTGGAAGGACCGTAAATTGGGTAAATGTGGTTGGAGAGACCATAGTTAGCGGGAGACGGATGTCAAAAGGATCGTAGTTGGGCCACGATGGTCAGAGGGATCGTGGTCAAAAGGACCACACTCGAGTGATGGTGGTTGGAGAGACCATAATCGATGGACAGAGGTCGCAAGGATCTTAGTTGGCGAGTAATAGAGGTCGGAAGGAACACTGCCCGGCGATGGTGGTCAGAAGGATTGCAGTCGGGTGATAGTGATAAGAGGAAGGCTAGGTAGGATATGGGTGTAAATATTTGTCACTACCTGAGAACCCAACTCGAATCCGACCTAAAAATTTTGAGTTAAGGTCAACCCGTTTGTGAAATCGATCAGGTTTGAGTTCACAAACCGACCCATTTCAAAAATTAGGTCGGGTTTTGGTTGCCTGAAAACCTAGAAATAACCCAAAAATATGTTTTCCCTCGTATACCGCTCGACGTGTCGAGTTACGTCACTTCGGACTTCACGTGTACGTTGTCATCGATGTAGCATTTTTAGCGTGAGTTAAGTCGCCGTTGTTGCAGTGCTGCTGGAACAGGAAGTAGCGACGAGAGGCGGGAGCTCACTATTTTCCTCACGGATTAGAGGTCGGGACAGTTCGCATCCTTCGACGACGTTCCTTTCCGTCGAATTGGAGGTCGGGATAGTTCGCTAGAACTGGAATTAAGTAGTGGGTCAACCTTTGCTATCTTCCTTAATTTTGCAAGCTTCTTCAGACAAATATCATAAATCTGTGTCGAGTCAAGTCAATCCCAAAACCCAATGGTTCAGGTCAAGGTTGAACAAATTGACCCAATTGGAAAAAAAGGTCGGGTTTGGATCAACCTAAATAAGATCGTGTCAGTTTTAGGTTTAACCCAAATATGACCTGCAACTTGAAATTGACACCTCTATGGCAGGGAGATGTCCTATAGCAGTGGCCTGGTGGCATAGATTCATTAGCGTAGGTGCTGGGGTTGAGCTTCATGATTCTTCAAGCCTCAAAGTTCTCCTCTACCTCCTTTCTTCCTTCCTCTCACTTTCATGTGAAGAATGTGAGAATATTTTTAGTTTTTTGTGAGTGACATCGATCTTTTGTAAATATGGAGAAGATCATTGGTAGATTTGTAGTTTTTTATCGAACGACTCATAGTGATTCCCTTCATCATAAAGTGTTTATCAAGCATTTAAGTATCTTAATGATGTTAGAATTTGGCGATCATAGACTCGTTGGATTCGTCTCGCCGACCTGCTCGATTCGATTATAAGCATGTCCTATTTTATTATCATTTGGTTATCCAATTAATGCTCCAAAGCTTTCAAGTTGGCTTTGGTCTTTTGATTTGGGCTCAGATTGGATTGATTTTGGTGTCGTTTAGTTCATCTCCTTGAGATTATCAATTTGATTATAAGCTTGCTGAAATTGGAGTTTGGATGATCCCGAACTTTAATTTAGATGTTTACAAGTTGTGTTTGCATCAAGATCCATGCTCGATCAAGGTGTTTTTTTGTGACGTATCAACTGCTATTTTTCTTTACAACATTTGTGACGGTTAACAATAATATAGTAAAAATGACCTTTTTCTTATAATTTAAAACTAACCATTTTTTAATTGTATCACATTTTTTTAAGAAAACCCTAAAATTTTCAAATAAAATTGTTGCGTCCTGGAGTATTCGCGGCGGTAGAGAAATATTTAGTTTAACGTCTTAGCGTTGTACGAAAATCCGGCACGCAATCAGATAAGAAGAGAGGGTCTAGCATTTATGAGACACCAAGATTTTTACGTGGAAAACCCCTGTAAAAGAGGGAAAAACCACGGGGCCTAGCCCAGTTTGAACGAATCCACTAGTATTTGCAATCGATTACAAATGAGGCCCTTCCTCGAGAGAAGGCCTTAGCTTGATGTACATCTTATGGAGTACATTACATGATGTAAATACAAAGAGCTACTATCGACGTATTCGCTTTGTTAGAAGGACTGTAGTCGGCGTGCGACGTAGGTCAGGAGGACCGTAGTCAACTGGCGGCGAAGGACTGTAGTCGGCGGGCGACGTAAGTCAAGAAGACCGTAATCGGCGGGCGACGGAGGTCGGAAGGACTGTAGTCGGCGGGCGACATAAGTCAGGAGGACCGTATTCAAAGGGCGATGGATGTCTGAAAGACTGTAGTAGGCGGGCGACATAAGTCAGGAGGACCGTAGTCGGCTAGCGACGGAGGTCGGAAGGACTGTAGTCTGACGACGAAGATCAGTAGGACAGCATCAGGTAGAAGTCTAGCAATGGAAAGAAATGCATCTTCGCATAGACGTCCAGCAAAGTCCGATAACCGGTAGAAGTCCGGCGTCGGGTGGAAACTTGGCGAAGAGTGAAGGTCTGACGTTGGGTAGAAGTCCAACGTCTTTGGTGGCAGAGGAGAACTCCGGCTTCACTTGGGCGGAGTTTCAGCGTCAGGAGGGAACTCTCTTGTAAATTGGGAAGGATTTCAGCATCACGTGGAAGTTGTGCAGAATTCCTGCGTTTCCTGAAAATCTGGCAGAGTTCCGGCGTCTTCAGGCGGCAGGAAGAGCTCCGGCGGCGGTGGTCGAGGAGGTGAGGAATCTCCTATTCCCCTTTCTCCTTCTCCTTCTCTTCTTCTTCTCTCTCTTCACTTGAGCCCCTTGGTGTAGAATGAGGGCTCTATTTATAGTTTTTCTGGAGTGGCATAGCCCGTAAATAGGCATGAGATCAAGGGCGAACAGGGAGTGGTTTGAATGAACGGCCGATATCGAATCCTTTGATCATGCACCGTTCGTTGGACATTTGAAGGCCTTAATGATGTCGGAATTTGATGATCTTGGGCTCTTTGGATTCTTCTCGTCGAGCCGTTCGATTCGAGTATAAGCTCATCAAAACCGGAGACCGTTTGGTAACTCAAATTGCGGTTTGAACCTTCCAACAGCGCTTCAAACACTTGATCCGGACTCATTTGGGCTCGGATTAGGTTGATCTTGGTGTCGTTGGGTTCGTATTTCCGAGACGCTCAGTTTGACTATAAGCTCGTTGAAATCGGAGTTCATATGCTCCCGAAATTATTTTTTGAAGTTTCTAACTGGTTTTTGCCTCGAGATTTGTGCCCGATCAAGATAATTTTTGCATGCCGTATCAAAAATAAAGTTTTTCTTTTGAAAAAAAGAGCTAATGAATTATTTGTTAAAAAAAAAATTGTTAAAGAAAATTTTGTACAAAAAAGCTGATTTAAAAAGCAGTAAGAAAATCACCTCAAATTATAGCCTTAGTGTCTCCTAAGTTATATCGCAGTTAAAAGTAGCCACTTGAGTCATTAAAACAACAAAATAATGGCACTGCCAATGGAAACTTGATCAATAGAGACTACTTAGGAGTCGAAGGTCCCAATAAAGGGTTTAGGAGCAGAATTTCCCTAAAAAAGAAAACTACATCAACTACCTTAGCTTAAAGGGTTGTTTTGTTGGAATACTTTGGGGTGGAAAGTATTCCAAATACAAGAGTTTTAACAATATTCATGATTGGTTGAATGAAAAAAGAATTTTAAGTAAAATAAAGTAAATGCAGCATAAATCATTCTAGTTCATTTTTGAGATAAAGTAAACTCGTCCAATTTTGAGCAAGAATGTTTTATACCGCAAGCAAGCTCGCTTGACCACCAAGAACCAACATTGGCCATTTCCACCCACCTCAGGCCACCACCCCTGCCACACTTCGGTAACCACCGCTCTTGTCGGCGTCCATCGAAACAGTCGGCAGCCTCTGCTGCCACCCTCCAGCCACCACCCCTAGCCGTCGGACACCACTACCGCCACCCCCTCCTGCCACCGCTGCCGCCAACCATTAGCCACCACAGCCACAACCCTCCGACCACAACCTATGCCACTGGTTGGCCATCATCCCCGCCCCGACAATCGTCGACCACCATTATTAACCGTTATAGTATATTCATTTTACTTCAATAAAAAAAATAAGTTGACCTAAATTTACTTTACACTCATCGAAACAACTTTAAAGTTTTCCTTTTATACTGCACTCCTTTTTTAGCCATCCAAACAACCCCTAAATTCAATTACATTCTACTTTTGTAGATAGAAGCTTGAGCAATCTCCTAATCGTTAACAAGTTTCTCTTTTGCCCAACCACAAATCTTTCCTCATTTTCTTTCTCTCATCTCTTCTGAATGTTTATAAATTCTTTTTATTTCAAATATTTATATTTTCTTTTAGATCTATGTGTTTATTTAATTTTCATAATATATCGTCAATAATTTTTCATATTATAGATTTATGTGTTATATTTTGCATGTATAAAAAAAATATTTTAAAACATAGTTAGAGTGACGTTAGGAATTTTTGAATATTTTAGAGGATATTAGTAAGTGGTATTTAACAAAAAGTTAGTTATAAAAAAAATATTAGCTGCGATTTTGAAAATAGTTATATGAATTTACTTGTGGTGATGTTAGGTATTTTGAATGATTTAGTAAAATTAGTATTCTTTAGGAATATTAGTGATGC
Organism: Dendrobium nobile; assembly: GCA_022539455.1. Lineage (NCBI taxonomy): Eukaryota > Viridiplantae > Streptophyta > Magnoliopsida > Asparagales > Orchidaceae > Dendrobium > Dendrobium nobile. The sequence goes on from CM039734.1 coordinate 60,099,327, forward strand.
TTTAAATTATTTTTCTTAATTAGGTAGGAAAATGATTCTTAAATTAACTAATTAGTGGTCATGTAAATAATTTTACCATTGAGTTCTAACTTTCTAAGAAAAATGAAGCTTAAATTAATTGATGGTTAACTAATTTGTTAGAGATTACGTTTATTAATTAGTTAGTTAGTAATGATGGTAATTAATTAGTTTGTTAGAAGTGATATTAACTAATGTGTGCTGATGTATTTAAAAATAATAATATATAAGGTTAGTATTTTGCTTGGTAATTTAGATAAATGTTGCTTATGTGAATAACATTAATAACATCATAGGTTCCCTTTTTTTTTTACCCATACAATTTGACATTTCAAAACTAAAGCTCAAATTACAATTAAATTTATGTTCCTATGGTTGTACTTAATTAATTTTTGGTGCATAGATATTATTATTCAGTAATCTTGTTACGTATTATAAACTTTGATTGGACAAATAATATTACCAAGCCAATTTGGGATAGTTTTTGACTATTTAATTTTTGTTGCTTTCAAAAAATTTGTATACTAAAATATGCTTTAGAAAGCAATAAGAAAACTATACAAAATGAAGCCTAAATAAATTAGGTGTTTCAAAATCTAACCCAACCCAAAACTTGACCTTGAAAAATTCGGTTTCGGGTCAACTTATTTATTATATTAGTCGGGTTCAAGTTTAAGTTTTTGACACGTTTGCAAAATCATGTCGGGTTCGGGTTGACCCGACGACCCGAAATCAACCCGATTTGGCCCAGGAAATTCGAAGAGGCGTCAACTCGTTGAGTCAATTTGTCACAATAGTCAGTCACCACCCAGTCGTGTCAGTTCGTCGCCGTCCGGCAACAAAACCCTGTCGTAGGAGTCTAGCCGTCTAGGTCTAGTCTACTGTGTCTGAAGAGCCGCCGACTGTGTCGCAGCGTCGATCATTTTGTCTTCCGGTCATGAGACCGTATGACCGCGTCTACTGACTCTAGCCAAAGCGTGAGCCATGAGCGCATCCGAAGGCCGAAGAGATGCTAACTTGCCAACCACGTTGGTCCGTTCGCCATCCGGTCACGAGACCCCGTCCGTTTTCCATTTGGTCAGGCTGTCATGAGACATTTTAGTCTTTCATGCACTCGCATATTTTCTTGAATCAAACGAGTTCGCGGGTCGTATCATATCAACCTAGTAACCTGTGCGGGTCGGGTTCTAGTTGAAGTACCTAACCCGTTTCTAAAAACGGGTCGAATTCAAGTTGACATGTTTAGACTCGGGATCAACTCAAGTTCGACCCGTCGACCTGTTTTGACACCCCTAAAATAAATTTTATAACAAATTGAGTTTCTTATATATGTTGCATGTGAACAATAAGATTTTATTTTAGAGGAAAATTTTAAGTAGGGTTGTAAATTTCGGGTCACGGGTCGGGTTCGGGTCGAACCCGGAATTGACACGGCACTATTCGGGTTCGGATAAACCCGACCCGTTTTTACAAACTGGTCGATTTTTCGGACCCGAACCCAACCCGCTTCGGGCTCGGGACAACCCGACCCGACCCGCTTTAGGTTCGGTCCTCCGCATTTTCCATACGGCCACACGCGATTAGGTCCTTCGACTGTCCGGCAACAGGACATGGCAGCGGCTGCGGTGTAGGCAACGGGGGGCAGGCGGTGACGCGACAAGCGTAGGCTGCGACATGACTCTGGCAAGCGACACGCATCACGCGCAGGCTGTGATGCGACCCTCGGCCCGATCTGATTCGACACAGACCAGTGGGCAGGCAACGCGGGGCAGCCGGGGCAAGCAACGCAGGGCAACAGGCAGATAGGGCAGCCAGGGCAGGCAACGTGGGGCACCCGTTTTTCGGGTCATTACCGTGTTTCCGGGTCAACCTGAAGCCGGTCGGTTTTTCTAAACCCGAACCCGACCCGCTTCGGGTTCGGGTCAACCCAAACCTGAAATTTTTGGGTCGGAAACCGGGTCGGTTTTTCTAGACCCGAACTCGACCCGCTTCAGGTTCGGGTCAATCTAAACCTGAAATTTTTGGGTTGGGTCCAATATTGACACCCCTAAGTTTAAGTACACAATTCTAAATATAAAAATTAAGCTTATTTAATATCAAATAAAGTGAGAATAGATTTATAGAGGAGAATTTCAATTTTATTGTTAGTTTTGAACATCAAATAGAGCATCCAAGTCAACGATTGATACTCACTATGGTGCAACTAATTATGAATAATTAAATGTAAAATAAATTGAAAGATGTAATTATATGATATTTTATGTCATTGATCCACAATATACTTAAGAATTCATTTGGGACGACTATAATTTTTTATAAAACTAGTCATAAAACTACTACAGAGAAAGTAAATTTTTTGAAAGCTACCGCATTAAGCAGCTTTTTAGCACAAATTTTATTTGAAAGCAGCAGTCAAACAAAAACTATGCTTACGACATGAAAAACAAAGTTGTTAGAAAGCTGCCCCACATATTACGATATTGTTGCACCAATTACTTTGAACAATTATCTATTATAATTGATATATTAAATAATAAAATTTATTTTAGCTTTTATCATGATGGTTGAATGAAATTATTAATTGGGTTATTGATGCATATCAATCTAACATATAATTTCTAGTTTCTACCAAATGATTTTTATAAGAAAAAAAATTTGTGCATAAACTATAGATCTGAATGCATATAAAATACTAAATTGTACTAACTAAGGTTTCGTTTGGGACGACTTTCTTAATATTTTTAAAATCAGCTTTTATTTCAAAAATTAAAAAATTAATATAAAAAAGTTACTTTGAGAACAATAAGAAAGCAGTCACAAAATAAGCCTAAGAATAATTTAAATGTTATAGAGCAATTAGACAAAAACCATGAAAAGAAAGGCAAGATATATAATTAAAAAGATATAACTTTTCAAGTGGTTATATTATTTACTTATATCCAAACAATTACAAAGGTTATTTGCTTTTATGAGTTAATTTCGACATATGAGATATCAGTTTTATTTGGGGTAATTTTTTTATTTTTTTCTAAAATAATTTTTTAGTTCAAAAAAATTTTGTATAAAAAATAGTTTTATAAAATAATATGAAAGTGTTTTAAAAGAAGCCATCGTCATGAGAGAGAATAAATATGTGTATTATATTATCTATATTTTGTATATCTGAGTTCGCTATGCAGATTTGGGACGGTTTTTTTAAGCAGCTTTTTAGTACATAAATTAAAATTTATGTAATAAAAAGTTATTTTAAGAAGCAATAAAAAAATCATTCCAAACGAAATCAGGGTGGACCAAACTTGGAAGACCGAAGACATACCGAACTCCGTAGGTAGTTTGATTATTTTGCAGCAATTAGGAGTTTCATTGCTTCTAATACATAAATATAATTATTAAACTATATAATCATAAGGTTAGTTATGTAATATAAAGATTTGTTGATACGTTTTTCAACTATTTTGATTTTGATATAAGAAATATAATAATTACTAATTTTCTTTGGCATATCTTTGACTTAACATCTAAATTACTTTCAATGATTTATGAAACGTGCATGATAAAATATAAAATAGATTCTAAAAAATAAAAAATTCCATCAGAATCCCAAGTTATCAATCAAATGATTCAAATGGATCCCTTTTGATCTTTTGATCATTTTTAAATATTAAATTATTTTTTACTATACTTCTTCCTCAAAATTGAAGCTGGTTCCGCCTGTGATCTCCATTATACTTTCATTAAAAATAGAAATATAATTAATCACTAAGTTTTTGAATAAAAATACTTTCATTATACTTTCTACATCTTTAAAAGTATTTTAAGAGCTGCATCATTGTACATTGATCCTATCAGATATGACGATAAAGAAACTTATTCAACGCCCCCAATCATCGACGAGATCTTTTGCCGCCCTAGCAAAATATTTTGCGCCGCTGCTTTAATTAAGCAGCCAGTAATGCAAGCGTGAATGACGATAAGCTAAAATACAAAAGCAGTACTCTTGACCATGATTATTTTAGTCGCTGGCTTATTTCAACAAAAATCTGTGTATTTCTTCTCTATATCATTTCTTAAGAAGATTGCATGCTTACTTGATTTTACGCTTGTTACCTCCATCTGTCAGTTTGCCCCCCTTGCATTTTCTTTTCCTTATTAAAAAAGTGAATAAAAAACAAAGAATAGAACAGATAAACAAAGGAATACAAACGAAATGTGCATTTCTGTCAACAAAATTTGGAAAATTATTATGTGTGGATGAGGACGGCGTCTGGAGACCAATCGGAATGAGTCATATCATTTTTTTATTCAGTATCGATGCTCGGTACCACCAGGGGCGGATCCAGCTTCTTTTTTGAGGGTGGGCAAAAAAAAATTTTTGGGTGGGGGATGGGCAAAAATGCTTAGGATTGATAAAATGAGGGCAAAAAATTTTTTTGAGAGGGGGCAAAATACCTAAAATATCCAAAATATTCCAAACTATACCCTTTAAAATTAAAAAAAAAAAATTTTGAGGGGGGGCATTTGCCCCCCCTCAAGTGAATGGGGATCCGCCCATGGGTACCACTCGATACCGATGCTTGATACCAAGTGATGTGGCACGTTCTAGTTGATCTCCAAACTATCCGATATCTGCATAGAATAATCTCTCCAAATTTTGACCAGCGAGCAGACCGATCACCACATCACTAATACCACAAGGCTACGGTGTCTTGGCAGATAAAAATGTTATTTATGAATGCGATAGAAATGATATCACAGATGGCAAGCAATTGGAAAAAATAATAAATTAATTTAATGGAATTCTAAGATAATTATTGTTTTATTTATTTGTAGAAATACAAGGGTTGCCTTCAGCCAATTTCTTTGATTAAGCATATGAGTACATATCTTATAAAAATAATAACTTAAATGATTGTTTGTACAGAACAAGAAATTAATCATATATGAAATGTAAAAGATAAATAAGATATTCAAAATATAAAAAAAAATTAAATTTAAGGAGCTTTAATATAGACATCATTTAAGATTTTGATTTCATTTGTGACAGCTTTTTTATTGTTTTTTGAAGTAAATTTTTAGTACAAAAATTTCTAGCTAAATAAAATTATACTAAAAAATTGCTTTCTACAAAGTAGGAAAAAAAATTATCCCGAAAGAAGTTTTTATAGCATGTTCTGAAGAGCATTAGATTTCCAAACGGATAGCAATAGTAGTTATAAGAATATTTGCACATTTATGTCATTGTAAAAAAAATTTAAACAATATTTTATAGATGAAATTTAATATTAATTTTGTATTATTTTATTATTGTTATAGATGAATCCTAATATGTCATCATTTAATTTTATTTTATTATGCTATTATTCAATGTCAATGAGGAGGAGAATTTCAAAATTTTGAAAAATAAAACCCATTTAATCTCTATTTCTATCAAATAAATAAATATTTGAAATCAATTAGAGAAAGGAGTTCGTGTCATTTTCAGCTTCCTGATCTTGCAACAGTTTTTTTTTTTTTTGCATGAAATGCTACAAATAGTGTTATGTCTGTTCTACATAAAATGTAAATGATATTGGTTGACTTCTCTTTCTATTATATACTCTTTTATGTTAGAAATATAACGTTAAAAAATATATATAAAATATATGTTGATTTGTATGCTTAGAAGCATGGTTTAATAATGTAGAGTTTGATCATTCAATAAAGAGTCGGTTCGATTAATGTCATCAAAATTATGATTGGGCCTAATTTAATTGGCTCAAATCTGAATGTATTCGCCAACATGAAAATTATACAACAATCAAATGAGCTTCAAATTTGATTTGGGATTGTCTAATTAAGCTCGATCATCTTTCTTTTTGATAAGTCATTCAAATATCTAAGAATGTAAATATCATGATCAATAAAGGAGTATTGTCACTTCTTATAGTAGTGAAAAAATTTCTTGGACGTCTTTAACTTCGATCGGGATCTTCCTCAATAATTTTTATTAGATCTTTGATCTTCTCTTCCTCTTGCTAACAACCCTTCACAATTCTTCTCTTCATTAACTTATGATCTTCTTTGAAATTCCTTAGACATCAAAATTTATTTAATTTCGGTCATTGTAAGCATATGTTTCCAATACAACATAGTGTTGACGATGTGATCGTTAACTCTTTGATAGGGAGCTCAGAAGAATTATGCTTTGATCCTCTTGTTCTAACGTCCATGTTCTTGAGATCAAGAGTGATCTTGTTAAATTCATCCATTTACTTCCTTAAATCTTTGTTTTCATCCATATGTAATGTATACAATGATTTCTTAAGGTACGTACAATCAGTTGGATAACGATCTCTTCAAGTAGAGAGACTCCAGTTTTTTCCATGTTTCTATTGTCGAATCTTTCTTCAACTACTTCTCTCATTACTTTATCACTTAGTGATAAAAGAATCGCAGTATGAGCTTTCAATTGGATTTCCCTAGCCTTTGCCCCATCGATAATGGCAGCAGACCCTCCCGAGAAATTGCGCCAGAAAGACCTTGTTGAACAAGAAGAGCTTTCATCTTGATTCTCCATAAGCTGAAGTCGTTCTCACCAGTGAATTTCTCTATCTCAATTTTCTGCATTGACATGAATTTGACAAAAAATGCAGGCTCTGATAGCAATTGCAAAAGAAAAAAAAAACTCCCAGTTCTTCTTGGTGTTGTTTGACCATTTCTTTCAATTTGTGAAACAGGATATGAAAATAAAAAAATCAAGAAAGAATCACTCAGCTATCAATTGATGCCCAAGTCTCACTAAATTATTCAAATCTAGTAGAAGAGAAGTGTACACGAAGAGAAGAAGAAACAAATAAAGAACTCCATTTATTGTTTTCGTCCCAAAACTTCTCGTCTCAATTAAAATAGAAAAACTATATCCAACTTGTACCTCTCAATTAAAATAGAAAAATTATATACAACTTATACCCTTACAACATGTTACATAGTAGAAATATAACAAGAACTAAAGAAAAGTATTAAGCAAAACTAGACCACACATCAACAGCTGGTAATGGTGTACAAATGTCTTAAAGATTGTGAAGGTATGACTGATTTATGTAGCCTTTTTAATTACTTTTTTAGTTTTATAATGATTGGCTTGATTTTGCAATGCTGAGAAGTGCTTAACTTATATAGGAAAAATATGCATTGAAGTCATATGTGTGATGGTGAAGGTAAGACATAAGCTCCCAATACTTGCAATGAATAACTAATGCTCCTTTAGTTTGCTAAGTACCTTTTAAATATTTTATTGATTGGCTTAATTAATAGTGGGAAGATGAGGATAGCCAAACTTGCATTGAAAATATATGAAGGCTCTAACTAAATTAGTTAACAAACTCATGAGTTGAGTTTACCTAGTTGCAAATTCGAGCTCAAGTTAAAGTTTGATGAGTCTCGACAAGTTGCTTAGTCGTAAGCTAGTTTTTTTTTTTTAGAATAAATATGCAACCTTTAAATCTATTTTTCTTTTTTTCAAATTCCAAGCTTGGTCACTACTAATCCATCCGTTTTGAATGTGGTTGATGTGGTTAATGCTGGGATTGATGCGTCTACTAGTCGTGTTGGTAACTGTTCTGTCTTATCCCCCGATGCAGCTCCTTTTGTACCTCCGGTTGTGACTGATGTTAGTGATCATGTTTCTCCGGTGGTGGTGCCGGAGGTGGTGTTTGGTGCGATGAATGTGGTGAATTCTGATGGCTCGTCAGTTTTGGGTGTTGTGAATTCAATTGGGGGTGGCCAAGGTTCAAAGGATGCAGATGGTGGTTCTGACAGTGTTATGCCTGTTGTGGTGGCACCGGTTGAAAATGAGAAGGGAAGAGAGGAAGTTAATTTGATTACCAACAGTTTAGTTGTGGTCCCTGTAAGCGAGGTTGATTCCCAAGTGATGGCCAATTGTGTGGGTAATTCTTCTGGTTTGGATATTCGGAATCAGAATAATTGGTTGGTTGATTCGTCGGATGTGGAGTCGGATTCACAGTCTGTTGAGTCCGACAATGATTTTACTCTTGTGCACACTTCAAATGTTGGAACTCGCGGAAAATTTTGGGGAAGAGGTCGACGCAGGAGATGATTTTTGATTATGATGAAGCAGTCTTACTGTATGCGCCTTGGATGGCCCGTATTTGGTTGGCAACATTGGTGGCTCAATGTGGCTTGTTGGCTTGGTTCCCTGACATTTTATTTGTTCCTCATTGGATGGCCCCTCCTTCGCAACTAGGTACCGGTCTGAGTCCTATTGCTTCTAATTTGGTCTGTGTTTCTCTCAGATTGTTTGAACTTGTTGCTTTTTGTGTTTCCCTAATTGTAATTCTCCTGATGTGGCCCCGCTGTGGTCTTGTGGTGTATCTTTTGCTATTATTATATATTTTATTTTGATTTAAAAAAAAAAAAAAAACATAGAGGAGAAAAACTAAAAGTAGTACTGCACAAAAATAGAACGTGCAGTTTGATGAGATTTTTGCTGTGGTTTTATCCCATTACATGCGGTTGGCCGGTTGGGTACATAAATCCTTCTCCATTGTGTCCTATAAAGAGTCAAATTCTCATTTAAATCTAATAAAAAAATATCATTTTTAATACTTTCTAATCAAATATTTTTAGGTATACATCTATCTTTTTTAACATAAACCAACTCTAATACATCTACTCTCCTAATCGGATCATCTAAAGGCTGACAATTTATGTGACCAAACCATCAAAGAATACTCCGTAATCTTATTTACCATGTACATACTCATTTCACATTCTCTCTCTAATTGTGAAGTCACTCATCTATCTAAGCAACCTCATCTCTGCAACTCTTAACTTAATTTTTTGTTTCTCTTTTAGTGTTCAGTATTCTAACATTATAAAGCATTGCATGGATCACAATTATCTTATAGAATTTTTCCTTTAGTTTGAGGAATATTTTTCTATCGCACAACAAACCCGATGCATTTCTCTACTTCAACCATCCAACTTGAATTCTACTAATAATATCTCCATCTATTTCACCATCCCTTTGAACATAGTTCCAAAATATCTAAAATGTGTACTCTTTTTAATAACATCATCGCCCAAAGTCACAATCCCCCACTAGATGATCTATTGCTACAAAAATTACACTCAATGCATTCGATTTTAGATATACTCAAACAAAAACCTCGTCTTTAAAGTTGACCTCTATAATTCAAGTAATCCTTCAACTCCCTCTCTAGTCTTATCAAGAAGAAAAATGTCATCAACAAAAAACATATATCCTCTTGCAAATGTCTAGTAAGATCATCCATGACTAAAGACAAAAAATACAGCTAAAACCAGATTCATGATATAATTCAACTGAAATAGGAAAATACTTTATCAAACCACATTGTGTTTGAAAACATGTAATAACTCTTGTATACATTTCTTTAATGACTTGAAATATAAGTATTAATTACTTTTTTTTTTTCTAGAACTCTCTAGAGCACTTCTTTTGAAATTTTATCATATAATTTCTCTAAATCAATAAATATCATACGTAAAGCCCGGTTAAACCACCAAAAAATATTTTTATGAAACTATGTGTTCAAGCACAAAAAAATAATGCTTGCCAAAATAAAAAGAATTGTCTTACAATACTCTTTAGCTTAATTCATAATTAATGCTTAATTAAGACAACTTTTTTATTACTTTGTTTTTCAAATCTACACCATAATTTTTATTTAGCTACTATTTTTTTTACTGATTTCAAAAAATATTTGTGTGAAAAATCATTTTCTACAATAGTTTAAAAAAAATTACTTCCTACCACTTTTTTACAAAATATTAAAAAAACAGCCTCAAACAAAACTTAAGCCGTGATGGAAACTTGGCTGAAAATCCAGCTTAATCGATCTCTAGCAGTAAAAAAAAAGAGCAAGAGAGCTAAGCAAAGAAGACAAGTTCAAAAACTTCCCTAATATCATGGCTATCACCAACCTCAAAAATAAGTTACTAAGGTTCCCAAAGCTTGTCACTGAAACAATTAAAGGTAGCAAATTAATATGTTGAGAACCATTATTAAGCTAAATACTTTCTTCCAAACATTCTATTATGAGCACAACGATCACCTAGAAATCACAGAGCAAATGCCTCCAAATTTTCTTTAGCATCCACTATATCTTCAACTCTAGACTTTTCATTGTTGAAGAACAGCCCCTTCAGATTGTATGGTCCAATCGAGGTCTGTGGACCGTCCCACAACATATCTGCTATTTTCTCTGCAAGCTTCTCGGTTCCATGGAAAGAATCCCACCACACAAAATCTTCTGTTGAGTTGCACACCTCGTAATCACTTACCTCCTTGTTTCCTCCACAGCTATACACACCTCCATATGGCCCAGACCCACAACATGCATTGATTCCATCTTTAAACCCTTTATTAAACAAAAAATGCAAAGCATCAGATTAAGGCTTCGTTTGGGACGGCTTCCTATTATTTTTTAAAATAGTTTTTTAGTTCAAAATTTTATAGTTCAAACAAATTTTGTACTAAAATGTTATTTTAAAAAGCAATAAAAAAGCCCTCACAAAATGGAGAAATTATTATGTGCGGAGGCCGGTTATATCCTAACTCCGATAAAAACGTGACATGTGTTCTTATACACAGTGTGTATAACTGTACATACTAAATACAAATTACAAAATTATGTACATAATATATACAACTTATGTACATAATATTAGGGGTGTCAATATTTGACACGACACGAAAACCCGACTCGAAAAATCCGGGTTGGACCCGACCCGAATGCAAAACGGGTCGGGTTCAGGTTCCAGAAATCGACCCGTTTGAAAAACGGGTCGGGTTCGGGTTGACCCGACGGGTTGCCGGGTCAACCCGTTTGACCCGAAACGTGCAGTCCGAGCCAGCCCGCGCTACGCCCGCGCTCCGCGCTCGCGCGCGGTCGCCCGCTCTGCCGGCGCTCTGCCCGCGCTGTCGCGGTCGCGCGGTCGCCCCGGCGCTCCGCCCGCGCTCGCGCAATGCTCGCTTCGCCCGCGCTGCCGCGCTCGCGCGGTCGCCCCACGCTGCTGCCGCTCCGCTCGCGCAATCCGTTCCGTGTCGGGTCAACCCGACAACCCGCCGGGTCGGGTTCGGGTTCGGATTTTCGACCCGTTTGCCTAACCGGGTCGGGTTAGGGTCAACCCGTTTGAACCCGGGTCAGTTCCGGGTCCGACCCGAACCCGACCCGTGACCCGAAATTGACACCCCTACACAATATGTACACACTATGTACACAATTGTACATAGTGTGTACAATACAGGGACACATATTATATTTTTATTAGAGTCCTGAAGTATCTCTAAATCTAGATTCCACACGTAATAATTTATCCCCCAAAATGAAGTAAATTGCTATAGAAGTAAAAATGAACCTCTTTTTACATCGAGATTTTAGCATGCTTTTTTAGGCGTTTCATATTAAATTCACTAAGGAATTCAATCCTTACTTGGATTTCTATCCAAATTCAATCATTACACAGAGAGAGAGAGAGAGAGAGAGAGAGAGAGAGAGAGAGAGGAAATTGGGTTAGGATTGAAAGATACCTGATTTGGCTGGATTATGAATAACTTCATGCAGCCAACTGTAGAACCCTGAGCTGAAGGCATATTTAAATTCTGTGAGGATGTGGCCAAAGCTTAGGAGCACACCATACAAGGCATTGTTATGTGCCAATGCAAGTTCAGAAACATCATCAAAACAACTTCCATCCGCTTTTGGATTTGCCGCTCTTAGAGCAGGTAAACATCCCAAGGGACTTAAACTCAGGAAACCAAATTTCCTAGCGCCTTTCTCATATAATCCCTCCAAGAAGAAGAAGAAAAAATAAAGTTATTATCAATAATACAACTGGTTTTTGAGGTATTATTCATTTTATACTCACTTGTATTGATTCCGACAAATTTCCAATAACCATTCCAACAATGTCCTCAGGAGTAAAAACTTCCTGCCTTTGTGGGCTACCTAAATAGCTCAAGTAATCGTTGCTTCCAATGCTTATAAAGTAAACAGCAGTTGCAATCAGTTCTCTTGCTTCTGCTTCACCCAGCTCTGCTGATAGCGAGCTTACAACTGTATTGAATTGCTCTAGCTGTGTTGGGAAATCAATCACCTGAGAATAAACAGAAAACCAGAACTGATTTTACTATTTACTTGTAGTGGTGAAAATTCGTAGAGTTGGGGAAAAAAAAGGAGATTTTTTTAGGTCTAAACAGGGGAAGGATGAAATTGAAGAGAATGAAGAAGACGATCAGATCTCACAATTCCTCGATATGTTTCCGGCAAAACGCCAGCGCCTCCCGATGCAAAGTTAACTCCATTTATGAACTTCACAGATGGTTGCTTGAATGGTGGAATGATAGGGAGTTTGGCGTATTCCGCTTTGCAGAGGAAAAAAAAAAGTGAAGTAAAATTTAACAATACGTATATTAATGACCCCAAAAATTTAAGAAAAACATTGAAGTTTTTTGTTACCGATGAAATCTACAACTATGCGGCCGTCGGAAAAGCGGCCGGTTGGTTTGTTGAAAAAGCTGCTTTGTCCATATGGAGGTAAGTTTGCTCTGTTCCCGGCGATGGTATCGATGTAGTTGTTGTTGCCGACGTCGACGGTGGAGTCGCCGAAGATGAAGAAGGCGGGTGTCTTTTCCTCCGGCGAGCTTGCGAGTGATTTGATGATTATCAAGAGAGTAAGGAGGAGGATTTGGAAGACGGTGGAGAGTGGAAGAATCTGAATTGGTGAAGTCATTTTTAGGATATGCTTGTGAGTTTGTTCCCTTATTGATCTTCTTGCAGGAAGGCAATTTGAAGGGTTTTTATTAAAAAAAAACAAAATAATAAATTAGTTTAACATTAATTTTTTGATCCAAAGTCTCCTAATGGGTGAGGAACTAAGAGGTTCTTTTTCTTTTTTTTTCTTTGATTTTGATCAAATTTTTGTTTTCTTAGGTTGAAATGAAAGTTATTTTTTATGTTTTCAAATCATTCGTGATCATAACAATTTTATTTGGATGATTACTTAAAATTTTTTTATTTCATCTTTAGCTTAAAATGGAGCACTTACAATAAATTATTACATATGAAAGAGAAATTATAACAACAAAAATAACATCAACATTAAGATTTTATCCCACCATATGAGATCTAGGGCTGCAAATGAATCAAGCATTTGACAAGTTACTCGTGGCTCAGCTGGATAAGAACTCGTTCATGTTCATTTGTTAAGGTAAACTAATGAGCTTGAACACTTTTGATAAATACTCGATAGCTAAATAAACGAGTTGAACAACTTAGCATTTGGCTCATTTATGTTCATGAATAGTGTCGTTTAATGCTCATGAACAAGCTTGTTAAAAAGCTCAATTATAGGGCTGCAAATGAGCCGAGCCGAGCTGAGTATGTGAGTGTTCATGTTTGTGTTCATTTAATATCAGCTTGTTCAAGTTTGGTTCATGTTTGTTCGAGCTTTATTGTTTGTGTTCATATTTGTTTGTGTTCATGTTTGGTTCATTTAAATTAATGAGTGTTCATGTTCGGTTTATGTTCGGTTCATGTTCGTTCATTTAATGTTTATTGAGCTTGTTCGCGAACATATTTAACAAATTTTTTCTAACTATCAAACAAACGCGTTCATGAATATATTTATGAACAAACACATTTATTATAAAAGCAATTGTCTATGAAACAAGGCAATGATTATTTATATTTATTAATTATATAGTCAAATTTTAATTATTTGTATCGAGCTTATTCACGAGTTCAAAATCGAACACGAATCTAGCTTTTATCGAGCTTCTTATCGAGCTTAATGTCGAGCTTGTTCACGAACTTCAAATGATGTTGTTCGTGAACATAAATGAGCCGAATGCATTAGTGTTCAAGTTTGTTTATTTAAGAATCTAGTATTTAAAATATTATTCAAGTTTGTTTGTTTAGTTAATGAAACGATCACAAACGAGCTTTAATCGAACCGAACAACTAGTAGCTCATCGAACGTTTGGTTCGCTTGCATCCCTACTCAATTAGAACTATATTAGAGTTTTAAAAAATATATATTGTTAAATTTAATAATTTATTTTTACTAATCCTGTCTAAAATCATTTAATGATGTATTTTTACTTTCCACATCTACCTAAAATCGCAAACAACCCGCTCTTTAAACAAATATAAGATGAATCATAAATCATTTGTTCTTGAACGAGCTCATTTAGTAGCTCAATAATACTCATTAGATATGTTCGTGAATGAGCTTGTTTGATAGTTTAAAAAACTTCGCTAGTTATGTTCACGGATAAGTTCGATGTAATTGTTTGTTAGAAGGCTCGATAAAATTCATTTGTAAAATAAATGTACATCAAGAGTACAACTAGTTCATAGCTTAATAAAGCTCGTTTGTTTAAAGCTCGATAAGCATGAAATAGACTGAATATGAACCAAACATGAATACCTATTAATTTAAACGAATCAAGCTTGAACACAAACAAAAAAGTTCGATTCAAACTGAAATCGAACTTGAACAAATTGATAATAAACAAACTCAAATACGAACACACACATACTCAACTCGGTTCGATTCTTTTGCATCCCTAATATTTCCAAGACACCTGTGATAGTAAAAAAAAATTATTTTTAACACATACAACAATTTTATCTGTTTGGAAAATGCTCTCGTTGTGTGAACAAACAGATACGTAGATCAAAGAAGTCAGAGCCGGCCGCTACAGAGTCAAACAAAAAAAGCCTCGTCTATAATCAAAATCTGATCATGAGAGTTGATTGAGCAATAATTAATAAGAAAATCTAAATTAAATTTATATAATAATCAGAATGTTAAAATAAATTATATTAATGATGTACGCACAACTAAGGAGATAATCATTTTGCAGATTTATCAAAGAGGTTAACAAACTTTATTTTTTTTGGAGGGTAAACTCATTTAGGTTAATGAATTGATTAATGATTAATATTTTTTAAACACAAAACCTATACCGACCTCTTCATCATCAACCAAAGTAAAAATTTTATTTGTGACAAATTTTTTTTATTGCCCTGTAAAAATATAGTAAAAAAGTAATATACAACTTTTTAGTATAATTTTTTTTAAATAATAAAAAAATAGTGATCAAATAAAAATTATAATTGAAAAATAAATAATAAGAAAATTATCTCAAATAAATTCAAAGCCTACTCCCTTAACCATTTTATTTATAAGCTTTGAAAACTCAATACGGTGGCACCATATCATGATTTAAATAAAATTTTAATAATGTAAAATATTTTAAGATTAGCAATATTATACTAAATAAATAATTATTCATATTTATTCCCTGCAATTCGTTCCGTCTAATACGCTGACGGTAATCCTCCAATTAAATCCTTTCCATGACCAATGATTGCAATTCGCGGGGCGGGGTGCAGACGGGACAAGCCGGCGTTAATGAATTGTTTAATGGCTAATGAGGCTCCGGCGGATGAATCGAGGCATTCAGGTGCGACAGTGAAGGAATGCAGGCTGCAGTGAGAGCCCTAAATGTGGAACTTTTATTTTATCCGGTGAACGTACGCTCCTCTATGTTCGGTTTTAGAGCAAAACAACGCAATACCGAGTTTTTTGAAAAAACTCGGTATAACTCGGTACTCGATACTCGGTATTGCGCGTTTTTGACCTAAAACCGAACGTAGAGGAGCGTACGTTCACTGGATGTAATAAAAGTTCCTAAATGTGAAGGTGTCGCTTGTGGTGGACTATTTGGAGGAAGGGGGAATATGGTTGAGGATATGCTGATTAAATTTTATATTATGATAAGATAATATAATATTTATTTTGATTGATTAGCTTATCTATTACATTAAATTTAAAATAATTTCATAATTTGTTATGATATTCGGATATATATTTTTCGAAATAGAAAAGAAAATTTTGAGTTATAATATCCTGACTAAATTTTAGTTTGAATTAGTTTTAACATTATTATATTTATTTTAAAATTTTGCATTAATTTTTTTTGACTATTCACATATTATATTCTTATTATATGATAGAGAGACTATGATTTTAGAGAGAGAGAATTTTTAAGTTCTAGTTTTTTTTTTGCTAATATTTGATAAAAAAATAAAATGAATATAGTAGGCATTAATACTCATGCATGTCTTCTACTAAACTGATTTCCTAACGGTAAACGACACACTAGCGTCATAGTGTACTTTGGTGTGTCATACCTAAGTCCTTTTAGAACATTCCACTTAAGCTGCTCTAACTTTGAGTTGCTTAAAACTTGCATAGGGTGATAACTGCTCCCGATATAAGTTTGTGCATATTTAGTATCGATGCATAACCGACCAACGTACATCAGAACAAATGAAAAACTTCCAGTACTCATGACATATACTGATTAAACAAACAAAATTTGATTTCTTCAAAACTTAGTAAAGCTTAGGTGTACTCATATTTTCTTAAATTTAAAAGCATTCGGAAAAAAAAAAAATAAAAAATAAAAAATAAAAACACACACACATACACACACACATTTGTCCCTATATATCTACCCATTTTCAATTGACATCAAATAATCCTCTCAAAATTTAACATCAATAAACACCCCACAAAAGGGAACACAAATACACATTCTTGCACAAACATAAATATTTACTAGAAATATCATGAAAATTCATAAGTCACCAACTAAGTTGCCACATTTTTCTTGTATGTGACAATATCTCGGCTGAAAAAAATCACTTTCATGAACAAAAAATTCATTTAATAGAAACTCACAACAAATAAAGACTTTGTGATTTACTAGTAATAATAGCTAGAACTAATACCTAAGAGTACTAAACAAATTTATACATAAAAATAAAAAAATAACCTGTTGCATCGATGATTTGCCAGAACAGAGCTCTCGTGTGCCCTAGCTTTGAAATGAACAGACAATCGAGTGTTGTTTGGGGGGGGGGGGGGGGGGGGATTAAGCTGGCGACTTCTAGATTTTTAAAAAATGATGGTTGATAATGTAATGATAAATTAAATAGTTCTTAGTTTAAAAATTAACCCCAATATTTTTGCATGAAAAGTACAATAGATAAAAAAACTACATGGCCTAACTCATATAAAATGATTAATTATATAGATTTGTTGTAAGAGCATGCTCTTCCTCTCATTGGAAGAATACAATATTATAAACTATGTAATAGAACTTTATATTTCCATGAATACAAGAGAGAATTAATATTGAAGACCTGCAATATTTGGATGATGTTAGTTTTGCAAAGAGGATTTGATGATGATTATCGAGTGGTAATAGTCAGGTGATGGGAGTATGGGGATGTGAATCAAATGATATGGTTGATTGATGGCGAATGAATTCTAGTAGTTGGGCGATGACTATCAGATGATAGTCGAGATAGTCAAATGATGACAGTTATGCACCAATAGTGGCTGGTGATAATCATCGGCATCAAATGTTAGGTAGAGCTGATCTAGAGTTTTTAGTGTCTTCGAGATCTCTCCCAATTCATGTTTAGATCTTTTTCATATGGAGATTAGGGAATCTATTTATAATGTTTGGAAGTGGCATTTTTTAACTTTAATTTGGCCATGATCATCAAATAATGTTGGCCGGGTGATGATAATCGGGCAATGATGCTTAGGTTATGAGAGTTAGATTATGAATGTCAACCAATGAATAATGGCCTCAAAATTGAGCGATTCTAAATTTATTGGATTCGTTTCAATGAATTGCTCGATTTGAAGATGAGCATACAAATTTTTTATAATAAATTCATTTGAGTATAGCACCTCTCTTCCAATGTAACCAAATTTGTTGTTATTGATAAACTAAAATGTGTTATAAATTAAATAATAATACAGTTTGATACTTTATTTCTTCTTTGAAAAGTTGTGTGCATGTGGCGATAACTTTCGACTTCAAATCTAAGCCAAACTATATAATCCAAATTTAATATAAGCCAACAAATTATATATGGGCCCAATTGTGATCTTAGGCTAGGCCATTCATTGGGCTGGGCTGTATCCGATAGAATATTTTGTGAAAGTATCTATAATGCTTCAAACAATGTGTCATAAGCTTCTATATTTTTTAGAAATAATTAATTTTAAAGATAAAAAAAACAAATTTTATTACGAAGAATGTTAATACACAAATTTAATACAATGAAAACAACAGGGGCGGCATTAGCTCCTGGTCAAAATTTTATATAATTAAACAATATAATAATTAAATAATAATAATTAAATTTGTTGCATCCTGGATTATTCGCGGTGGTAGAGAAATATAAAATTTAACGTCTTAACTTTGTACGAAAATCCGGCACGCAATCACATAAGAGAGGGTGTAACATTTATGAGGCACCAAAATTTTTGCGTGGAAAACCCTAAAAAATGGGGAAAAACAACAGGGTCTAGCCCAATTTGAATGAATCAATTAGTATTGCAGTTGATTACAAGTGAGGCCCTTTCTTGAGGGAAGGGCCTTAACTTGATGTACATCTTATAGAGTACATTACATGATGAGAATACAAAGAATCACTAATAGTTTATTTGTTTGGTCTAAAGGACTGTAGTAGGTGGGCGACGTAAGTCAGAAGAACCGTAGTCGGCGAGCGATAAAGATTGAAAGGGCTGTAGTCAGTGGGTGACGTAAGTCAGATGAACCTTAGTCGGCAAGCATGACCTTAGTCGGTAGGCGACGGAGGTCGGAAGGTTTGTAGTAGGTGGGCGACATAAGTTAGAAGAGTCGTAATCGGCGGGTGATGTAAGTTAGAATGATCATTGTTTGACGACGAAGGTCAGAAAGATGGTGTCAGGTAGAAATTCATCAATGGACAAAAATCCAGCATCAGAAAGATGTCTAATGAAAGTCCGACAAGAGGCGGAAACTTAGCGTCAGGTAGAAACTTGGCGACGAGTAGAGGTCTGGCGTTGGGTAGAAGTCTGACGTCAGTTGACAACCGAGGAGAACTCTGGCGTTAGATGGTATTCGGGCAGAACTCTGGCGTCACTCGGAGTTCGGGTGAAACTCCGGTGTCACTTGGAGGTCAGGCGGAATTCCGGCGTCACTTGAAGGTTGGACCGAAATCCAGCGTCACTTGGAGTTCAGGTGAAACTCTAGCATCACTTGGAGGTTGGGTGGAATTCCGACGTCACTTGGAAGTCGGGTGGAATTTTGGCGTCACTTGGAGGTCAGGCGGAATTCTGGTATCACTTGGAGGTCGGGCGGAATTCTGGCGTCACTTGGAAAGTTGGGCGAAATTCCGGCATCATTTGGGCAGAATTCTAACGACGTTGGTCGAGGAGAAGTTTCTTCCCTCATATCCTCATTCTCTTATCTTCTCCTTCTTCTCTTCTTGGTTTGTGCTTCTTGCTTCTTACTTGGGCCCCCTCTCAAGAGAAATGATGGGCTATTTATAGTTTTTTTGGGGATGGCATGACCCGAAATTAGGAAGATGATCAAGGACAAATGGGGAGTGGTTGAATGGACAACCGATATTGAATCTCTTGATCATGGACCGTTTGTCAGACATTTGAAGAACTTAGTGGTGTCAGAATTTGGTGATCTTGGGTTCGTTTGATTCGTCTCGACAAGCCGCTCGATTTGACTATAAGCATGTAATGTTTGGAAACCGTTTCATAATCCAAATTATGGATTAAACCTTCCAATAGCTCTTCAGGTTTTCCATTCAGACCCATTTGGGCTCGGATTGAGTTGAATTTGGGTCGTTGGGTTCGTATTTCCAAGATGCTCAGTTTGACTATAAGCTCGCTGAAATCAGAGTTCAGATGCTCCCTAATTTAATTTTTGAAGTTTCAGGTTCAGTTTTGCCTTGAGATTCGTGCTTGATATATATATATATATATATATATATATATATATATATATATATATATATATATATATATATATATATTAGCTTTATGTTTGTGAATGCCCAAAATATAATGAATTTTAAAAATATAAAATAAATATAATTGAAATTGTGTATCATAAAAGAACATATATAAAATTCAGAAAGAAACATGTAAACTCTTTATTTATTAAATTTAGTTCTATAATATTTAAAAATAATAATACAGATATATATATTTAAAAAAAAAACAATGCATTTTATTATTATAAAATTTATATATCTATATCACAGTGTAATAAAGAATTTATGTCATGATAATTTTATATATTTTACATTGGTTATTAACTTTTATTTTTCTTATCCAGGATTAGAGACCTAACAATGACAACACTAAGAAAGATAGAATTAGGCCTAAAAAGACATGATTAGAAAGTATAAGAAATTACTCTTATTTATTCGAATTAAATAAGCATTTAACTCTTTATAAGACATAAAAAGAGAAAATGATTCAAATAATCACCTCAAATAGTCACAAAAATATTTGATGTTATTGTGATATATCTCTATCACATTATTTTATATAAAGTGGACAAGCACATAGAACACAGAAACAAACGGTGGGCTAACATTTAACCTTGGTTTTGTTTTAATTCACCTATTTTCTTATAAAGTAACAACAAAATAATTATAAAAAAAAGAAAAAAAGCCTGCCTGTCACCTGAATAGATAGATGGGTACTTAATGATCTGCACACTGCATGTCGGGCCCAACCCAACAAACAATAATGCTTTATTATCCCTCAACAAATCCATAAATAAATAGCTTTCAAATCATTAATACACTAAACCCAAAAATAATAATTATATTTTCATAAATATATTATTTTGAAGGAGAAATTATTTTGTGCGGAGTCTGGATGAGAAGAACAGTTCGGACTGTGAGTATACACCAGGGGTGTAAGTGAGCTGAGTCGACTCGTGAGCTGGCTCGAACTCGACTCGTTAACGAGCTCGCTAGCCGAGCTTATTGAGTTTCGAGCTCGAGCCTACAATCGAACTCGTATGATAAACGAGCTCGAGTTCGAGCTCAACCCGACTCGACTCGAAAGCTTATCAAGCTACTCGATATATATATAATATTTGAAAGCTTATTTTATAAAAAAAAACTATCCGCAGCTACAGTTTTTCAATCGAGCTCTATCTCGAGCTCGAGCTTTCGAGTCGAGCTCGAGCTTGATATTTCCTAAACGAATCGAGCTCGAGCACACTTATCGAGCTCGAGCTAAAAAAGGATTAATGAGCCAGGCTTGATAAGGCAAATACTTGACTCGACTCGACTCGTTTACACCCCTGGTATTAGGGGTGTCAATATTTGACATGACACGAAAACCCGACCCGGACCCGACCCGAAAAATTCGGGTTGGACCCGACCCGATTTCAAAACGGGTCGGGTTAGGGTTCCATAAATCGACCTGTTTGAAAATCGGGTCGGGTTCAGGTTGACCCGACCGGGTTGCCGGGTCAACCCGTTTGACCCGAAACACGCAGTCCGAGTCCGAGCCAGCCCGCGTCCACCCTCGCGCCCGACCGCGTCGCGCTCGCGCGCTGCTGCCGCTCCGCGCTCGCGCGCTGCTGCCTGACCGCGCTCGTGCGCTGCTGCCGGCGCTCCGCCCGCGCTCGCGCGAATGCGCAATGCGCTGCTGCCGCTCCGCGCTGCGACGATTTCGGGTCACGGTTTCGGGTCGGGTCAACCCGACAACCCGCCGGGTCGGGTTCGGATTTTCGACCCGTTTTCCTAACCGGGTCGGGTTAGGGTCGACCCGTTTGAACCCGGGTCAGTTCCGGGTCCGACCCGAACCCGACCCGTGACCCGAAATTGACACCCCTACTTGGTATACACATAATGTATATAAAAATTTGATACATACTATGTACAAATATGTATACTCACATGTTCGAATGATTTTTCCCGTTCAGATTCTGCAAATAATAATTTCTCCTTTTGAAGAGTATATATCTTTACGCAAATCAAAATCAGGCGTGAGCACATGCATTCCAGCGATGTTACAATGAGGCCATCAATATAATATTAGTATCTTGAAGGAGTAGAGAGCTTGCGACAAACAAATATTTGCATAAATTCTATTTCCTTTACAATCTGGATTTTTTGTCAAGTTATAAACATATTGTGTAATTTGGGGCCACATTTTCAGGTCAAGGTCAGCACAAAGCACAATACAGTATACTCCTGCTGTCGTCCACTGCCTTTATCGGTTGACTCGGTACGCATCGAAAAAGTTTGGGTCAATTTGTCCACATGCGGACCCACAGAGCTTAATACTGTTGCCTTTTGCAAAATACTGTTTGTTAATATTGTTTAATGAAGTATATGGAACTTTTACGGAGAGTGCCCACAAACAACTTGCATGGTAGGGTTTGATATTTTGGAGGATTTACATACATATTTTAGAATTATTGGGTATTTATTTATATATATGTTTGCATCATTGCTACCTTTAGGCATAATTCTCATATATTGTACGAACATTTAGTCTACAAAGAGAGAAGATAAAACACCATGGTTTTTACATGAAGGATTCTAGAAAAGGGAAAAAATACGGGGTAACGCTAAGTCGAAAGGATTACACTAAATTTCACTGAGTTACAAAACGTGGCCCATCCTTTAATTTGGAGAGAGTGAAATTACAATAGTTTAGAGAATTGGGCATAATTCTGACGACGGTCGATGATCAGGCAGAAGTTTGGCGACGGTCGATGGTCGAGCAAAAGTCCGACAGTGCTCAGTGGCTGGGCAGAAGTCAGGTGATGGTCAATGACCGAGCAGAAGTCCGACGAAGGACGATGGCCAGTCAGATGTCCACCGACAGGCAATGGCCGGGAAGAGGTCAGACGACTGTCGATTGCCGGGCAGAAGTCCTGCAGTGGCCGGTGGCCAGGCAGAACTTATGTGATGACTGGTGGCTAAGAAGATGTCCAGTGACGGCTGGTGGATGAAGAAGAGCTTGGTGGCAAGAGAAGTCTCATATTTCACTTCCTTCTTTATCTTCTTTTTCTCTTTTTTTTTTTTTGAAAGAATGAGATGTATATTTATAGTTTTGTGGGAGTGGCATGTCTAGTAAATAAGGAGAAGATCAAGGGCATGATGTGAGTGTTTTTGATGGATGGCTGATATTGATTCACATGATCATAGACTGTTTATTGAGCTTTTGAGTGCCTTAATGAAGTCAAAATTCTATAATCTTATGCTTGTGGAATTTGTTTTGTCAAGATGCTCAATTCGATTATAAGAATGTTAAATATGGATATCATTTGATCATCGATCCAATTTATGCTTTGAAGCTTCTAAATCTATTTCGAGCCCTCGATTCAGGCCTATTTGAGTTCAGATTGGACTGATTTTGGTATTTTTAGGTTCGGCTCTTTGAGAAAATGAATTCTACTATAAGTTTCTTAAAATCAGTGTTCGGATGGCTCAAGATTTAATTTCGTAAGTTTTCAATTAGAATTTCTCTTGAGATTCATGCCCAATCAGGATAAATTTTTGATGATATATCAATTGCCCCTCTACTTTCAAGCGTCGAAGCCTGTAGAGTATAAAAATACATGTCAGAGCATTTCAAATTATTCCAATGGAAAAATTATAATTTTCAGGTAATTATGAGGTGAGACGACTTCTTGGACTTCAACATGGACGTCTTCTCGGGGCATTGAACCAAGTAAAATACTTATGATCTAAATTTATTATGTCCTAAAGTTTGCACATTGATTGGAGCAAATTTTTTTTAAAAAATAGTGCTTCAAAACTTAGGAATTTATTGAAATCAGCTACAGACAGGGGCTGATCTAGTTTTTTTTTTTCACGGTGGGCAAAAAAATTTTTTTTTGGTGGATGGGCAAAGACGCTTAGGATTAATAAAATCATGGCAAAAAATTTTTTTAAGAGGGGAGCAAAATGTCCAAAATACCCAAAATATTCTAAAATATATTCTCTAAAATAAAAAAAAAATTTAGGGTGGGCGCGCATTTGCCCCCCCTCAACCCTTGGGGGATCCGCCCATGGCTATAGAGGTTTTGTTGGGCTATGAAAGTGTCAAAATTGAGTTCAAAATGTAAAAAAATGTTTTTGGGGATCTAAAAAATATTCAAATCGGACTGTCTGGGCCAAAAAATTAGGGTTGGATGCAATTTAGCGACCAAATTGGCTGGCTGGCCACCAATGAAAGAAGAGAAATATGAGATTTCACTTGCCTCGAAACTCCTCGACAATTGCCCAGCCACCGACTGACGTCGGACTTTTGCTCGGCTACCGACTGATGTCGGACTTCTTCTCGCTATCGACTGATGTCGGACTTCAGCTCAACTCTCCATACTATTGTAATTTCACTATCTCCAAAAAAAAAAAAGGTCAAGTGTTGTAACTTAATTAAAATTAGTACGTGGAATCATTTCGACTGGATGTGACCCTATAGTTTTCACTTTTTCCAAAAATTTTTATATAAACATTTTGGTAGTTTATCTTCTCTATTTGTGTGCTGAACATTCGTGCAATGCTAAGATAAAAAATTCACTTACTCTACCGCCGCGAATATTCTAGCCATCAACAATCCTCATTTTCTATCCATGCTTGTAATTCTAATGCGATAGCAATATCAACAAACTTCATATATCAACCTTGATGTTGTTACCAACCATTTGAATAGCCAACAATGGCTAATATGACATAAAGTAATATAATAATCTATACTGTTACAAGTAGATACATTACTATTGGGGGAATAGATGAGGACATTATTAACTATATTATCATACAATACAACTTAGCTTACAACTAATTCATGAGAGAACATTATTAGCCTTCGCCTACCATCATCATCTTTTTTTGACAATCCAAAAGGAATCCTAAAAGAAAGCCCCATAAAAGACTTCAATGGTGACAAATATAATGTAGTTTTTTTCTAATGAAATTTTTTATCGTTATAATTGGGCTAGGTATTATGGTGTCCACTTATAAGATTTTCACATAAAAAAATTATCCATTTCATTGCTTATTTAGTTGATTTTGTATACAAGAAAAAAAAAAAAGCTAATAAGAAAAAGTTCACTCATCACTTTTTAATCCAAAAATTTTCCTAATAACCATGAAGCAAAACTATTGCAATGACTTTTTAACATAGCTATATAATGTCCACATTTATTTTCTTACTTTAAGTAAATGTGTTACTTTTTAATTCTTAAGGATTGTTGCACTTGAAATTTCATGTACTATAAAATATCATGCACTTCGATTTGCAATTTTTGATGGTATGCACATACAAGATTAAATTATATCTTAAATGCTAGCTAATTGTAAAAACATAAACCCTATTTATGAATGTATTTGTATGTTAGAAGATATCCGTGGGTGCAACTCTTTTTGTTAGGACTTTACTTATTATTGTGATTATAAAAAACTTTATTCAATGAAATATGACTTTCATATAAAGTATACATCCCATTACATTTAAATAAACTTAAAAGAGCTTAATTAAGTAAATTTTCTCTTCAAATGCTATATAAGGGGTCAAATGGACTCAAAACACATAATTTTATATCCAAAAAGATCATATCATCATGATGATTCTAACGAAATCAAAATAATTAGAATTAGAGTGCAATAAAGGGACATCAAACATCATTTATACTGAACACAACTAATCCACCCCTTCCTTCCCCTCTTATAAAATGTGAGGACTTCACATGAAGGTGTCTGCTATCTTCATAATTTTCACTTGTTTGGTAATCCATCTAATTAGCTCGCAAAAAACTCTTATTATAAGCATTCACATTGTGTCATCTCATTGCTATAACCTTTGCTCATTATGTTATCATCTTATTAGATTTGAATTTTTTTTGGAGTTTTTATGACCTCTATAGACTTTTTATTCATTAGAGATTGTTTGTGTTCGATTGCTCTAGATTGGTTACATACATTGTTTGTGTTAGATTGCTCTTGATTGGTTACATATTACAATCTGAAAATGATAGCTAATTCTTAAAGGAAAAGAGATGTTATTAGGATTAAGGAATCTGCCACATTAAGTGTTCAAAAATAAATCCTTCATATATGTATAATATAAGGCATATGATATATACGTTTAGAAATTTTGTAAGGAAATAAATTATAATACATTGATAGATATTAAAAAAAACATACTCTCTCTCTATAATAATAATAATAATAAGTTCATTTTCTCATAATGCAAACTCTTATAGTTAATTTCATGAAGATAGTTATGCCCTAAGAAAACACTTGATTAAAGTTATGAACGATATTTTAGAAGATCAAAGAAGGATATGATCTTATAATATAAAGTGGGATAAGATCAACTCAAAAAAATTCAAAATGGAGTTCGAATGATGATAAACTAAGGCCAAATGATTAAGCAAAAGTCAATATGCAAAAAAAAAAAAAAAAACAAAACAAAAAAAACAAAATTTTATTTATATTGGTCTTTAAATTTGAGATAAAATTTTAACTTTATATTTAATTTGATTAAATTATTAACAAATAGAAATTGCCATTTCACATCAATGATTACTTTATATTGGAGATTGCTAGAGCTAAGTATTTATGACATCACAATGAAAAATGTTAGCCTAAAAAATTAATCTATACAAGCATAGCACTATAATATAACCTTCCATCTAAATCTAAAGCAAATGCAAGAATTTATAATGTAACTTAAAACTTTAACTTTAAAGAAGCTAAAAGTGTTCGACCTTTAATATTGTAACCTTACTTGAAAGAGACATCCAACAATACCTTCCTCCTTATCTTGATATATATTCATGTGTTCAAGTTCTTGCACTTAATATAACTCACAACCTCACCAATAAACCAAATGCATTCCAACTCATGTGGTTTATGACATAGATGAGTTAACGAAAATTTTACTTTCATTATTGAGCATAATGTAAAAGGAACCGTTATCATAAAATTATGCCCACAAAACTTGTATATATATTATTGGAAGGAATTTTCTAATCATTAAAAGAGCTACCTCTTTGTGAAGAATATCATTGATTAAATAATTGAATATATCTCCATTGAAACACGAAAGAAGCAGTTGATTGAGGTACTGAAGTGCCAATTATTTAACCATCTCTTTTTAAATGTCAATTTAGTGATGGTGCAAAGAAAAATATATTCTTGAGGAACTACGACTAGATGAGTGGTCATCATCTCAATTATTACCCATGGCTCAATGGGATAAGTTGCAAATTGCCCCCAGCTGCAATTTCTTCAATGGTCATGCATACATTACATGATTTAAAGACAGTTCATAGGTTTATTGGATTTCCTTTTTATGAACTTTATTCGTTGTTCGACCTTATTTAAGGGGATGAAGTTACTTGGATGTGCCAATATTAATAATTATAATGAATAATTTGGGTTGAGTTAATAATTAATGAGAAGTTGATGGGTCGTTGTATGTTGAAAGTATATCATGATAACTATAAATACTTCTAATATATGAGGTAATTAAGCCTTCCTTCTATCATTCTTTGTTCTCATTATGATTTTCTAAACTTGCTTGTATTCTCCAATTGCCTTATTATGAGATATATTCAATCTTATAAATAAAGAGTAATTATATTTGAATTTCCCTCTAAACATTTGTCATGACATGGGCAATTCAAAGGTTCATGAATTGAGGATTAGCTTCTCATTTGAATTTATATATTTAGCTAACTGACACAATTCTATCAAGCAGGTCAATATTCTCACCACATGCCCGATCATCTCTTTCTCTTCTTTTAACTCACCTCCTTATATCGATCGAGCCATTTATTATCATAAATATACATATTATTAAATTTAAAAATATTTTAAAATATTAAATATATTTTTATTTCATATCATAATTCATAAAATAAATAAAATAAACTTAAAAAAAAACAAAAGAGAAAAATAAAAAAAAATCCCAAAACGGTTAGAGATTTGACGTGATGCAATGTCCTATTATTGTTTATTGCTGTTGTTGGTATAATGGTATCCAATTCTGGATGGAATCAATCAAATCCCACAGCAAGACAAAAAATTGAATATCTGTTTTTGATTGTGACAATATGACCCTCAGAGGCTCAGATCATACAAATTCTATCAAACTCATATGGTCACATCCTGATTCCTGAGGGCTCTCTCTCTCTCCTCCAAAATAATGAAGTTGTTGAACTGTGAACATTACTAAAGAGGAATATTTTGGCCGCACCTTTGGCCTTATATAAATAACTCATTTTGCAGTTAGACAGTCATGATTCCAGCGAGTCATCATTAATGCTAAAATTCTGAACAAATCGTGCTATGCATGTCAGGAATATAATTACAAAGCCATAGCAATTTAATACGAGGGACCACCCAAGATAAACTAATCAGCTCTTTGTTGGGAGAAATTATTAGGTCAGGATATCAGACGGAGAGAGCCGTCCGATTTTCTCTTTGTCTATAATGAAAGCATAATCAAAACACAATAATTATAGTAGTTGTGCTTTGACTGTACTTTCATTATAGATAGAGAGAAAACCAGACAGTTCTCTTCGTTCAGTGTTCGCACCTAATAATTTGTCCCTTGTGGGGGATTATCGTAATCTATGAGTCAGTTGCATGATTAATGAAGAAAAACTATATGATTAGAGAACTTATTTTTTAGTTATCTGCAGCTTATTAATTAATACTTCAAACAATACTGATTTGTTTGGCTGTTCTAACAAACGGCTATATGCCCCCACCGACACAATTATGGTATGTAGTTATTTTTCTTATTTCTTTAGGTGCTTTAAACAAAGCTTTAAGATAGCAAGATGCCAATTTCTTGTGATGAAGGCACGAAGGGATTATGGTCTAACCATGCTTTGTTGTTTTTTTATTGCAAGAGAAGACAAAAAGGTTATCTCAAAGGAGAAATTATTTTGTGTGGACGCCAAACGTAGTACACTGTCAGAAGGCCAATCAGAATGCGTCACGCCAGCAGTCCCGAGCTAGGTACCGAGCCGTTGTATCGTGCAGTAACGTGCCAGGTTTCGAGTAGGGGGTGATGTGGCGCATTCTGATTAGTCTCTGGACGACGTTTGACGTCCCCACAGAAAATGAAAAACTAATTAACCAGCTATTTGGGATAATTTTTTTTTCATTTTTTATTTTTTATTTCTATTTTAATGTGAAATAGTATATATTTAATATCTTAAATATAAACTGTTTTTCATTTTTTTTTTGTTATTGAATGTTATATAAATTGATTTATGGGGTTCTAAGGTGATTATTTCTTTTATTTTAATTTTTTTAATTTTGGTGAGTTACATATTTACTTAAAATAGTTATTTCATGATATTCAAATTCTATGTTTGATTTATTAAAAAAAACATCAAAAAATTAAAACTCATCAGGTTTTATTTAAATATTTAATAATTTGCATCGTGCATCTTTAATCCTTTATATAAATATTTGGCTATTTATGTAAATTTTTTACTATCTGTAACTTTTTTTTTTTTATGTTTTTCCATTCACAGTCGACGAAATAGATTTGACTTAGAAATAATTAAGTTATAAATGAGCTGTGCAATTTGACGTCTATGGGCATCTGGACTTCTAATTCACCTCGAAAAGACTTGTTTAGTGCCAAATAGTTGATGTTGATACTGATTTCTTTCTGTACCTTTTTTTTTTTTTTTTTTGAAAATTACATTTTAAACTTTTGCTGATGGAAGAATTTAAGGACTACGGAAAATTCTTAAAATAAAAGTTATTATTTAAAATATTAAATGGATTTTCTTACATCAGCATTAGAACATCAACTAGGACAAGATAAATGCGCAATCTGTCATTTAAATAATTCTCGGAAATTTAGAAATATCAAATCATGGGTTATTTTTATTTTTTCATCCTATATTTTTTAAATTAAAGAATAAGTTATGGTTTTAACATTTAAATAATTTTATTTTAGGTTTTTTGTTTATAAAAAATTTTTATTTAATTATTATGGACATAAAGTCTTAAGAAAATCATCTGATTTCTCTATGTTTTAAAATGTTATTTTCTTTTTTAGTATATTTAATAATTTATATTTTATTATGTGTTAGATTATTATGATAGTACATAAAGATATTATCATCATATTAAGTTGAAAGAGCTCTATTGAGTTGGAGCACGAAGAAATTTAGTATAAATCGTTATATGACTGTAGTCAGATGACAGTAATTAGATAATGATAATTGAATGACGTTAGTCAGATAATAATAGTTGATTAATTGTGATCGTGCTATAATAATTAGACGACTATAATAAAATAATTATGACTAAATGATAATAGTTGAGCGAGAATAATCAAATCACAATAATAATAAGTAAAACTTCTTACGGGCTCCAAGGTCTTATTTCATGTCCTTTTTATGTTAAGAATGAGAGCTTATTTATATTTTTTTCATAGTGATATTTAGTCTAACTTAAATCCATAAACAATCCATAAATTATCTGTTAGTCATTTAAGTGCCTCAATGATATTAAATTTGTGCAATATTATGTTTGTTGGATTCCTCTTACTCAAGTTGAGTATAAGCACACAAGATTTATAAATTATTTGGTTCCTCAAATAGAGTCGTAAAGTTTGGGTTCATTTTGAAATTGGATCATATTTGTTTTAGTGTTGTTGGGTTCATCTCTTCGAAACATTTGTTTCCACCATAAGTTTGCTTAAACCAGAATTTAGATGATCATGAATTTGTTATATAATTTATTTATTTATTTATAGGAATGAACATATTTATGTAAGGACATGCATATTATGTAATATGTATGAAACTTGAATATGCTTCATATTAAGAAGCTACTTATGTTTGGCTCGACAAATATATGAGAAAAGTATACAAGCAAAAATTTAACTCATTTTCTTAAAAACCTAAGCCAAGCAATGCTTGAGCTAGCACCATTAAATAGGTCAATACATTTCTTTTAACGATGTAATTATCAACGTTAAGTATAATGTTTGATCTAAAGTTGTTTGTGGAATGGCAATAATATTTTAACAGAGTGAATCAATCCAGTAAACCAAAGAAATAGAGAGAGAGAGAGAGAGAGAGAGAGAGAGAGAGAGAGAGAGAGAGAGAGAGAGAGAGAGAGAGAGAGAGAGAGGATGTGTCTTGATGAATCTCATAAGGAATTAATCTATATAGAATCCAGTTGAGCTTCACTGAATTAGAGAGGAACAACTTGAATTGAGCTACATGAAGGCAAGTTAGAAAGAGGGATTATGTGAGCAATTCTAGATAGATTTTTCGGGAGATTCTATATATATTTTTTAAATTAATGTAGATATTTTATTTCATCAAATAAAGAAGGATAGAACCAAGCAAAACAAGAATAAATTAGGATTACACGACCAAAGTTAGAAATGAAGTGAAAGCAATTAGAGATGAAGACGAAGAAGCCAGACGGGCTCAGTAAATTGTCAAAAGTTCCCTGCCACTGCTCAGACGCCAGGCTCGAACCATCCAGAGGAGGAAATAAGTAACAATCCACAAAGAAGATAAACAAGCTAAAGCGCCACCAATGGTTGCCAACAAGTCACGACTGTTTAGGTGGTGAACAAAAAGCCCCACATCATTGCCCACAAAAGAACGATACAGCTGCAAAGCCCAACACTACATTCCAACCAAATGAAAGCCAACCACATCCACAAAAGACGTCATCAGAGTGACACACACCGACCAACAACGAAGCAGAAGGCCCCCAATCACAATTACTTCCTTTTGGGTTTACGCCGTCATCATTTCCCACATCCATGGGAGAAGGTCTTCTCAACAATGCGATTCACATTTAAATTAAAGAAAGCATTAAACTCTTCCTCGGCCTCCACTAGCTCATTTCCCACACCCTCACCAATTGGGATATTCTATATTAGATTTTATATAGTTCTCTCAATTTAGGTTAACTTGTTGGGTAAGGGTTTTACCGAAATCAAATCTGGTTGATCCGAATATAACAAAATTATTATATGGGTCAAAATAATTATAAGATATTTTGATATAAATTTTTATGAAATATGGATAAAGATAAATCATTAACTCTAGATAATCTTGATAATAAAGGCGTATAAGTAGCTTGCATAATGCATGTTTGCTTCCCCATTTCAAGGCCTTTGTCTCATTGTAATTTATGAGACGGGAGTACAAATCACATGGAGCTCAGGAAAGGCTGTCAACTCTTTTTTGGCTTCTTTGTTCATTTCGATAACTTCCTTCCTATCAGAAAGCTAAAGTTTGGCTTATCAATTCAATTCAAAATACTATGCCAAAACAAGCGAAAAATTAAAAAAACTCAGATAATCCTTGAAAATTTCAACCTGGAAGATCTAAAATTTGCTTTATTTTCTTTAAAATGTATGTAATATATGAGAAAAATACAAAAAATTTCCCAAAATAACCTTATGTTAGCTAGCTAAGTACGCACTTGAGTGGGTTTAATGCCATGATTTGACAAGCTTCTCTTTATTTTTTTTTTTTTTGCAAACAAAAGGATAATTTATGCCAACAAAAAAGGAAAGATAGAAGCAATTCCAAGAACGGACAAATCAACACGTACAGGACAAAAAAGCCACGTCAAAATAACAGATATAAACGAAGACATTAGGATAAAAAGCTAGCCAGGCTTAGTTAATGACGAACTTTCTGCAACCACCCAAACCGTAGGCAGGGGCCATCCAGAGGAAGAACAAACATCATGCCACACAGATGAATACCTCCAGTGGTTGCCAATAAGCCAAGCCATCAGAATGGAGAGCATAAAACTACATCATTATTGTCTGAGCCATAAAAACCCCCAGAACCACAATCCACACCAACAAAAACTAACCGAAATGCCAAACAACCAAAAATGAAAACCAATACCCAACATCAACCACGAATAGTAGCACCCAACTTGAAGAACAAACCCAAAGGATTTTTATTTGGATTTTCTTCTACGACACTTGCCAGCATTGAGGGAGACAAATTTATCAACAGCAAGACCATCCTGCAAACTATATAGTTTATGAAATTCATTAGGTGTATATCCAAAATATCCCCCACCCCTCCCCAACTATTAGAGAATGCATTTATCCAATCAAAATGATCAATAGAGTAGTCTATCAACTTGCTAGCCACATGAGCTTTCAACGCATCATTTGATAAGCTTCTCTTGATTGAAAACTAGCACATCTCTCGGCAAAATAGAAAAAAATTATATATGTCAAAATTAGTAAAATTGTTCGAGATGAGTGTAATACTAACAATTTATATATTGCGTCTAGCTCAAAGTAGATCTAGAAGATATAAGACTCATTCTAATTAAAATTTTGAAACAAAATATTCTGATTAATTTTATTATGTGAATATGATCCATATCGATGAATAAATATACCAATAAATGTATATATTATATATGAGGTTGAATAAGCTTTTATGCATCACATGCACACAAATAAAAACGGATTGAGATGTACCTGCATGAGTGGACATCTATAGTTGAGTAAATAGTATTTGTTATCTTTTGAAACATTGTGAGTCATTTAGCCCACTAGGTTTTGATAGATCGCTTTCATGAAAGAATTGAAGTTGATGCATGAAAACAAATTTGCTCTAACATACAAAGAGTTTGTTCATATGATAAAGTTCATGGAATATAAATAATAATGAGACAAAATAATTGATTGTCGTGCCCAATTCCAATCTTATCAATCATATTGTCACAACTTCATATTCATTACTCTGTATGATTTCGTGGTCCTACTTCTTTTATGAAAAAAAAAGGAAAAAAAGAACTCATTTTGTGTAAAAAACAATCAATGTGCCAGAAGAGTGGAGGACTATAGTACTCTTATATACATTTGCCAACTACACACAATAAGCGAAAAAAAATCAATCAAAATGGCCTTTCTGATGGTATCACCTCCGGGTATTAATTGCATAGGGCTTGACTTAAATGCTATTTTTCAAAGAAGAGAATGAGATCTCCATCATATATTAGATCTGGTCTTTTGTTTTCCTTTTTATTAGATTGAGAGATTTTTTTTTTCTGCACTATGATGAGAAAGCCTTCACCTTGTCATTCCTTCTATGGATGGCAACCATGGAATTTTGCGAAATAGTCTTATGCTTAGGTATTGGAGCTCTGTGATGACCCTCGTGTTTTCTCTTCCTTCTGTTATCATCCTGTGGCAACACAGAGGTTTCTAACTTCATATTCATGCTGCTGCCCGTCTGTTAACTTGATGTTATGATGTTCTTTGGGTGTAGGCCTCATTTTTTGAGTCCTTTTTGAGCACATATACTCTTTTCATGTTTTTCTAGTGATCGGAGTTCTTGTGTTTTGTCTTGTACGTCTTCTTTCTGATTTCCTTTGTTCCATCTTTATTACATGTTTTTATTTTATTTTTCTTCTTTCATAAGTTCTCTCTTTTTATTTCGTTTGTTATTCAATAGATAAGCTTCTGCCCCAAATTTTCCAAAAAAAAAAAGAAAAGAAAAGATTCCATCATTTTTAGCGAGCACTTTATTGACAATTGATTTGCATATTATTTCTATATGACTGATTGAACACTTGCAACCTTGCATGCAATGTTTTGTTGTTAACGATATCAGTTATTGCTAATATAATCGATCCAATCGCTACACTATCTTTTATTGTTGTAGGTGTTCACCAACTCTCTCTTCTCAATTGAATATATCTATCATTTTCTCCATTATAGAGAAGTTTCTGGACAATATCGGTTCGCTCTCATTGATAAATATTTTGCTCTTATTTGTAGCTGCATTAACACAAAAATATATATATATATATATATATATATATTTTTATACTTAGCTCAAGATAAATTGTTATACTAATGATTTTAATAGAATATTAACATTGCTTACCAATAATCAATCACTCATAATGCAAATAATTAGTACGAATTGGATGTGTTATTATCTTAATATTTGTGGATTTAATTTTTATTACATAGGTTCTAAGCAATTTTATTTTTCGCTAAATATTAAAAAAATAATAACTTAAAAAAAAAAAAAACTCTCACGTAACATGGAATAATTATTAGGTCCGGTGACCGGACGTAGCTCTACATTCGGTCACCACTAAGTTACCCGGTATTTGCTCGGTATTGCTTGGCAATAACGAGAAATACCGCTCTGTAAAGACCAATACCGAGTTTTTTCTACCGAGTTTTTCTAGAAAAAACTCGGTATTGCTCGGTATTTGTCTTCACATAATGGTATTTCTCGTTATTGCCGAACAAAATCGACAAATACGTGGATTTGTGCTGCTACGACGTGGCGCGATCTAATGCCAGCCGAACGTAGCTCTACATCCTTTCACCGGAGCAAATAAAAGTTCCGTAACATGACCTTTAATGTTTTAAGTAGATGCCGAGCCCATGGAAAAAAAGACAAACCACCTGTGACATGGCACGTTATTAACTAATCATCTACTAATGGGCCCTCCCTTTGCATCCATTGGGAAAAGGAGAAGAAGCAGAAATAGTGAAATACTGATAATTTTTCGGTCATTAATAAGAATTTAAAAAGAAAAAGTTATTTATTAATTAATTATTTGTACTATATGATAAGATCAAAGTCATTATTTATTCTAAAAATAAAATAATATTTTTTTAAAAAAAATGTTTATTTAATCATTAATTTTGCATTTCTCGAATTAAAAATACATCATATAAACTCCTGACATAATTTGGTTTAAATTGAATGGTCCCAACTCCTACTCTCATCTCTTGGACCTACTTACTCTCCCATTATTAAAACCCGTTGCTTCGCTACCTCCTTCGTCCACCACCTCTCCTCTTTCACCCTCCCAATCTCTCTCCGCCGCTCGATTCCAGTGGCACTGGCAATGGCGAAGAACGGGAAACTAAACAAGCTGACGCGCATGATAAAGAGATGGAATTCCTCCAATAGAATCCACCGTACAGGCGACAGCGATTCAGGGCGGTCGGAAGAGTATGAAACGTGGCATGCCGCGTCGTTCCGCGGAAACGAAGTCCCCGCCGGGTTCCATGAGGTATATGTCGGTAAGTCTCGCCGGCGGTACGTCGTAAGCTCAGATCTCGTTGACCACCAGCTTTTCAAGAACCTTGTCAATCGCTCCGGCGGCGGCGGTGGCGGCGCTACAGTCGTCGACTGCGAGGTTGTGCTCTTCGAACACTTACTGTGGATGCTCGAGAACGCCGAACCGCAGCCCGAGTCGCTTGATGAGCTGGTTGACTTCTACGCCTGTTGATGGTCTCGCCGGGGGGTAACCGTCCCTGCGGAGGACTGGACCGCGGTGGAGCTATTGCGCATTTTCTTGTTTTTTTTTTGGGCGTTATTTGTGTAGAATTTACAGCTTGAGATTGTAGTCCAAGCCAAGGGGGGAGGGGGTAAATACGTAAATGTTTGACGATGATTAACCATTTATAATCACTGATGACGTCATTGGGCCTCCATTAACCCTTTGGGGTTCTACGAAGCTGCTCTGAACAATGGTGTTGTAATTGTAATTTTGAATTTCTGGAATAATGGCATCGTATTGCCATGTACATTTTCATTGAGAAATATATTTCCTTATTCCATATTAATTTCTTTATTTGCATTTGTATTTATATTGAGAATAATATTTTATATAAAATTTATATTACATTAATTTCATGACAAAATGAATGATATTTAAATTTTTCTCATCTATATAAAAGAATGTTGTCATGATTTGTTCATCTTTGTCAGTTAGTTAATTAAGAGCTAAATTAACAACAATCCCCATGTTCGGAATGGTGGTTAGGCCTAATTAAGCTCTGCTTCACCTACAATTAGCTTGTCTCAATAGGGAATATTACCAACTTAACAACCTTCTAGTTTGACTTTAAATATATTATCTTTCATATATTGCTCCTTAATTATGTTGCTAATAATAGTAGAAGGTAAATTGTATGCTTGATTTCCAGTGAGGATAGGCTTGATTTGGGACGGCTTTTTTAATGTTTCTTGAAGCAGCTTTTTGATACAAAATCTCTAATTTTTATACTAAAAAGCTGCTTCAAAAAGCTAATTTTTTTAACGCAAAAGTCTTACCAACTTCATTACTCCTTAGTCCTTAGGTTAGATTACAAATGGTTATTGAAAAAACCTGCTTAGGATAATCTAACATAACTAAAATGAACTTAAAAATTATTAAATTTATTTTAACATAAATATAATATACTTTTTAATATATAATATTTTAATATAAATTTATACATTTTAAAAGTTTGATTAAATTTATATTAGAATAGTCTTAATTTTGTTTGATTATTTTAACTAGATTAATTAATCTTTTTAATTAACCATATTCTTAAAAAATTATTTTTCTAAATTTAATTCAGGCTTCAACTAAACAGATCTCTCCATCTCTTAAATTTAAGTCAACATAAGCACTATCATAGTAAAACGTGATAAGAGTCCTTGACAGCTAAATTTGGATTACAATAATGTTCATTTTTTAGATAATTTATTTGAAGTCCATCTCAAACAACATAAATACTATGTTCGAATAAAATTTTAAGAGGTTTTGTGCAAAGTCGGGATCATTATCAAATGTTTCAGATCTAGAATAAATTTTGCATGTTAATAACATAAATAATTGTATTAAGTAATTGAGTTAAGTAGGGTTTTCAAGTATTTAATGATTGTTAATGAGTCTTTATTCTTTAATAATATTGTCTCCAACTGATTGTTGTCTCTCATCCACAACATTTAGCCACCGATTTTGCGTTTCACATTTCTTCACATCAAAAATGCATCTGGTTCAAGATCGAGTCATCATGCCAATGCTTCAATTGACAATTGTATTGTATCTCACATTCTACTTCTGTCAATTCAACAAGATGTCGTTTCTACAAAATTACAATTTATAATTCACTTAAATCCATCGTCCAGATCGAACGCCTCTACTCTGTACCTCTTCTTCACATAATCAGTCAACCAGAGTTGGTGTTCCTTAGCCTTTCATTCGAACCCCGTCTTCCACCATGAAAACCCATATCATTTTTTTTCCCTATGCTAATGATAAGATCCGACATTTATGCATTTTGATTAGCAAGCAACCTCAAGAGTCGCCAAAAAAGCTATTGCCCGAGCTGGCAACTACAACACCCATTAGCCAAACCTTTGAGCCCATCTTTGCTTTGATTCAGATCGAATTCATTTCGAACCATTTCGGTAGCTATTATTTCATTTTTGTGTGCAATTGAAATTACAAAATTTTAGCATCACCCATGTCGTCCAAAACTTATTTGATCTTGAGGCCACTATCAATTTAAAGTGTTAAGTAGTGTTAGTGATCACAAAATATTTTGTATGTTAACATGCAAAATAAATGTATTAAGTAATTTAGTTGAGTTTGGTTATTATTTAATGGGTGATAATGTGTTTTCAACAATTTGTATTCTATAAACAAGCCTCCTATTGGAGATATTGAGCTAATGAAAAAAATTGAGCATTGTTTCTTCTCTCATGATCTTTTTTCAGCCTTTGTTGGAGTTGCCTACGAACTAAAATTCTTTATTTATCATTGCAATTTTTTGGAACCGTAATAAACTAATAATTTATTATAAGATATATATTTTTAAAATTCATCTTAACGGTATCAAAATATTCAAATATAATTTTTTCTTACAATCTTTTGTAGAGATTAGAGAATAGAAAATGCACTCATACATATTGTTTTTGGTCACCCTTATGTTACATTTTATCATTTATATTCAGCTTGAATTTCTTGGCACATCGTTTGATTAGATTTGCAGTTGTTAAATTGACTAAGAGTTTGTTTGGATTTGGGGTCTCAATATTTGACACGATATGAAAATTCGACCCGGGCCCGCCTCGGAAAATCCAAGTCGGACCCGACCTGATTTTAAAACGGGTCGGGTTCGGGTTGACCTGACAGGTTGGCGGGTCAACCCTGAAACCCGCTTAGAATGAGCTGCCCGAGGCTGCCCGGCTACACGTGCCTGCCCGCGCGACTGCCAATGCTGCCCGCACCCTACCGAGACCGCCGAGAGTCGCGCCCGCGCTGCCCGTGGCCCCGCACCCGCCCACCCTGCCCGCACGCATGCGCCCGCCCTGCCCGCTCACAGCCCGCGCGCGCGCGCCGCGCGCCCGCCCCGCCCTCCCCGCCCTTGCATGCTCGCCCGCATCCGCACACCAGCATCGCGCCCGAGTCCGCCGCGAGCCCCACATCTGCCTGCCTGCGCGCCCCGCGTCCGAGCTCGGGTCTTATGTCGGGTCTGGTCAACCCGGCAACCTGACGGGTCGGGTTTGAGTTTTCGACCCGTTTGCCTTCCCGGGTCGGGTTAGGGTCGACCCACTTGAACTCGGGTCAGCTCCGGGTTCGTCCTGAACCTGACCTGTGACCCGAAATTGACACCCCTAGTTTGGATAGCTTTCTTAGTGTTTTTTAAAATAATGTTTTAGTTAAGAATTTTTTGTACTAAAAATAGCTTTGAAAGCAATGAGAAAGCTTTCCCAAGGGCTTTGTTTCTGATAACTTTCTTACTATTTTTTAAATTAACTTTTTAGTACGGTAGAAATTCAAGAGAGAGACGGAGATGATACAGACACAACTCTTCTTGGCCTATTGGTTGAGAGCTTAGGCTTCCAATTAAGAGGTCCAGGGTTTGAGTCTATGTGTATGCGTTGTATGTGTGAGTTTGCCTTAAATGACCTAAATGTCCAAAAAAAAAAAAAAAAGGAGATGATACAGAAATGTGAAACTAAACATTCTTGTTGTCTCACCGAGGGGAACAAGTGCCTTTATATGGATGACAAGAGAATAGAGGTATACATGTAAATAATGCAATGAATAAAGATTACAGCTGTCAGCTCGGTAATTATGAAGTTTTATTTGGTTCGGTCGACCGAATGAGAGAAACATTCGGTCGCAGGCAAAAATCCCACGGTACCGAGGTGTACCGAGTTTTTCAAAAAACTCGGTACACCTCGGTACCGCGGGATTTTTGCCTGCGACCGGATGTTTCTCTGCATCCGGTAGAAGGACGTAATAATTGTTCCGGTAATTATAAGTTTTTGCTGTTATGTTCTAATAAGCACAAAAAAAAAATTTAGTTAATGAAAATTTTATACTTGAATATTATTTTAAAAAACAATAAGAAAATTGTCTGAAATGAAGCCTAACCATGCTATTAGAGTGTTGTTGTGGATGTAGGAGTGGGAGGATTAGCAAATGCTCATCCTCAAAATTTGTTACCTCATGAGGATCCTAATTTTAATGAGTTTGTCTACTCTAAATTTACAGTTCTATCGAATCCCCACTGGGTGTCAATATTTGACACGACATGAAAACCCGACCCGGAAAATCCGGGTTGGACCTGGGAAATAAGGTCGTTTTCGGGTTCCCGGATTCGACCCGTTTGAAAAAATGGGTCGTGTTAGGGTTGACATGGCGGGTTGCCGGGTCAACCCGCAAACCCATTTAAATTGAATTTGTCCGCGCTGTCCTGTTGCCCACGAAGCTGCCCTGACTGCCCGCGTACTGCCCGCTGCTGCCCGGACCTGCCCGCTCAGCTGCCCGTTTGACAAAAGATGCAAACGCATGATGCCGCGCCTGCCAGCCCCGGCGACCCGAACGTGCACCTGCGCTCGCTCGCGCGCGCACTCGTGCAAGTGCCAGCGCTTGCCGCTCGCCGCGCGCACCTGCGCTCGCCGCTCGCCGCGCGCACCCGCGCTCGCTGCTCGCCGCACGCACCCTCGCTCGCTGCTCCCCCACGCGCACACCCCACTGGCCCACACGTGCACCAGCGCTCGCCGCTCGCCCGCTCACCCTCGTTTCGAGTCCTGTGTCAGGTTGGGTCAACCCAGCAACCGGCCGGGTTGGGTCCGTGTTCGAATTTCCGACCCGTTTATCTATCCGGGTCGAATAGGGGTCGACTTGTTTGAGCCCGGGTCAGTTCGGGTTCAACCCGAACCCGGCCCGTGACCTGAAATTGACACCCCTATATAAATGCACATCTTAGCCTTAATTTTTAATTGGCTAATTATTGACTTGAAATAAAATCTTATATGCTTTCACGTTATATCTACCTTTGTTTTAATAAATTTTGTGATGTTATCTTACTAATTCTTTGTGTTTTTTTTTTTAATTTAACAAAACTAATTTAAATATTTTATTCAATTTATTATTATTATTATTATTTAGTTATTTGAAATTTTGCTCACCCTTCGAAGAAAACAAATTCTACCGTTGCATAAATAATTTATTTTATAGTGAAATTTATAAGATTATATAATTTATATAATGTTTGATTATATGAATATTAGGTATTGGATGAAGTAGAAAATGATCTTTAATGATGGGCGAATTTGCCTAAAAATTAGGTATATTGAAAAGTGAAAAAATTACCGGAATAAATTTATAAACTTTTTTTTTTCTGTCAGAAAAAAAGTAATGCAAACTCGATATCTCTGCGATTGTTAGTCTTTGGTTACTATTATTATATATTTTTATTCATTTTTTTCTGCCCTTTCGCAAATAAATTATTTTATTACGAAATTTATGAAATGATCTTTTACGTGATGTTTGATTATATGAATATTTTTTAATAATAAGATAAACAAGAAAATGGTCTTTAGTAATGGGCAAATTTTCCCAAAGTATTAAGTATAACTTTCGTGGTTATTAATATTATTATTAAATTAAATTTTAATATTAAAACAAAATTTCATGAAAAAAAAACTTGGTATTAAATTTTAATATCTTCTTTTGTCCACGCTGAAAATGTTCCAACGAGCCCTGAGGAGCAAATTTGCATTGATTTTTTGTAAAATGCAATAAAATTGAAGGATTGGTTCGGGAAAAATTTATTCAGAGCCCCATAAAATGAATAAGACAAGCCTTATTTTGTGGTAATATAAGAAAGTAGACATAATTGTTGGGATGCTAGAATATACGTGACGGTAAAGAGATATAAAATATAACATCTTAGTTTTGTACGAAAATCTAATGCACAGACAAATAAAGAGAAAGGGTGCGAGATTAATAAGTGACACCAAAATTTTTTCATGGAAAATCCTAAGAAGAGAAAAAAACTACGGGGTCATTTGTAAATGATTCAACTAGAGTTTGTAATCGATTACAAATGGTGTCCTTCCTCGGGGGAAAGGCTTTGGCTCATTTTATCATATAGACATATTATATATTTAGGGTTGGAAGAATCAAATGATAAGGGAGTCATTTGCAAGAGGAAGATGTCTTGTTTATTTGGTTGGTAAGACGACAGAGGTCGGATGGACCGTAATCGGTGTGCTAAGTACTCAAAGGGACTATAGTCAACGTGCCATGGAGGTCGGATGGACAAGTAGCTGGCGGGAGAAGACGGTCTAAGGGACAGTAGTTGGCAGAAGACGGTGGTTGAAAGGACCGTAGTCCACAGGCAATGGAGATCGGAGAGACTGTAGTCGATAGACGATGGAGGTTGGAGGGACCGTACTTGGTAGCCCGGCGGAGGACCAACAATGGTTGGCCGCAGGTGGAGGTCCAACAGTGGTTGTCTGTCGGGTGGAAGTCTGTCAGCGGTCGGCGGCTGGGCGGTGGTCCGACCCAAAATCAATGTATCATAAACCATTCATAAAAGAAAAAGAGGTTATAAATTGTCATAATAAAATTAAGAATAATGGATTAAAATATTAATTACTATATTAGTAGCAGTAACATTTAAATATATGCTCAGGTGATTTTGATATTTAAAAAATAAATAAATATGCATTAATAAGGGTGCCTTGCACGTTCAGATAACAATAGCGATAAAGTTAAACAAATATATTTGCATAGATCGAATTAATTGTAACAGCGCACTCAAACACTTAATCATTAAAAATAAACAAAGAATAATACCGACACTAAATAGTTTCGATAAATCAAAGAGGATGATTATTTCAGGATTCTCTTACTGTTGATGTTGAATAGTTTAAGCGCAAGAGGGAGAGCTATCAATAATTGTTATGATTTATTCTCAACGGGAAAATAAGTTAAAGATATTTATTAAATTATACATACATAAAAAGTTGGAGTAACACGAGTGGCTGATAATATTAAAGAGAGTCATCTTTAAATGATTTGATCATACAAAAAATATCGGCCTTTCAAAGATCTTGATAGGAGGGCGGATATATTAGGGCTGACGTATTTTATGTTAGATAGAGATAGATCTAAAAAGGCTTGATAATGGACTCAGATGAGAATTTAAGTCTTCATGAAATATAGTAGAGAAAAAAACCTCAGGTGATAAGATAAGGGCATTTTATTATTGTTGTATACACCTATACATTTACTCTTGATCAAGTCTTTAAAAAACTCTCATAAAAAAATTTATATATGTAAATATTTAATTATAGCTGCTCGCTTCTAATTCGATTTTTATCGATCCAGACTCCTTATGCAAGTAGCATTAGGAGCTCCGTAAAGAAATTTTTCTCACGTAGTTCTCTTTGACATGTTGATTGAGAGCTTTGACTATTTATTAATCAAGAGGTCTTGAATATATGATATGTTTGTGAATTTATCTAAATTGGCTTAAACGTCCAATTTTTTTTTTTCTTCCATCTTCAAAGCGAGGAATATAATGCTTAGAAAATATAAACATTTGGGGCCGGACGGCGCAAGTTGGGCCATTCATGAATGTTAAGGAGAAGGAGAAGCACATGGGATGATATGGAGAGGTGCAGGGCTGCTGCTTGTCATCACATGCAATGTCTCCATGCATACATATAAGAATTATTTTCTCAATTTTATTGATTTCTATATGCTGAT
This sequence comes from Dendrobium nobile, assembly GCA_022539455.1. Classification (NCBI taxonomy): domain Eukaryota; kingdom Viridiplantae; phylum Streptophyta; class Magnoliopsida; order Asparagales; family Orchidaceae; genus Dendrobium; species Dendrobium nobile. Next base: position 60,143,108 of record CM039734.1, read on the forward strand.
ATGGAGCCCAGAATAGTCATAAAAAATAATAAAAATTTACTAAAATTAAGTGAAGAGAGGGCCACTGTGGAGAGCTTGGACAAAGCACGCTATCCCGTGTATCTAATCCTAGCTCTAGCCTTATTATTAGGTGCGGAGTGCGGACGGGGAGAACCGTCCGCACAAGCATTGGGTACCTAGCGGTACCGGCACTCGGTACCGCTGGGTACCGCTAGGTACCCAGTATTTATACGGATGGTGCACACTCCGCACCTAATAATTTTTCTTAGCTTTGAGGGACACTGACCATCCACATGCAGACCCACTCGTGCACTTGCGTAGATCCTTTCTCCACACGCTTCCCCACACTAGAGGGGTGTAGAGAGATCTAGAGAAAGAAAAGAACAAGTATTCATTCGAAAAAAAAAAATATATATATATATATATACAGTGGTAGAGAGAGGAAGCTGGATGTTAGAGAGAGAGAAGAGTACGTGAACGATGAACAGAGAATGACTGAATATTCTATTACATTCTCTTTCCTCATTTTTCTCATTATTTCATGTAGTCGAACATTCATGATGATGGGGCTAATCTTAGCCATGATATTGTTGTCGTAGAGATAGATTATTAATTTGTTCTGTTAGCTGATCTGCTGCTTCTTTTAACAATTAATATTCTGATGTTTTATTTTTGGGAGATTTTCATACATATCGCTGTATTATTATTACTTTACATATCTAATACCTCAAATATTAATATTACGGTTATACCTCTCAAATCCTAAGTTTACCTCAAATCTACCACTCCGTCTCCTGCAAAACTCATAAAATCAACGGCACCGCCGTCGGCTCCGGCCTCACCTCCATCGTCCTCTTTGAAACCAACATCCTCGCGAAGAGAAGTGGAAGCAGCATGAACTGCATTTGAGAATGGCTCGTTGGTGATTGAGAATAGGATCAAGGACCGTAGGTCTTATCTTCTTTACAGATTTGTGAGGGACGTTGGTGCTAGTTTTCTAAGTGGTGAGAATATTGTTTCACCGGGGGAGGAATTTGTTAAGGTTTTCGACGAGATTTGCAAGTGAGATGATATCGATCCAATGCTTGAGTGCATGAAGAAGCAGAATGAATCGCCTCTGCCAATATGTTAGTGATTTTAACTGTGTGAAAGAAGAAGCGTTTCTGGAAAATAAAAATTTGCTCTTTTGCATATTCCTTCTTGCTTATGTGATTATATTAACAGTCTTTGTTGTTTTGTCGCAAAGTTCGAAGCTATGAATGATGGAGGCAAGGCCAAAGACGACGACTATATATGCCGTTGACATCGTGAGATGTGCGGGAGACGGAGTGGTAAATTTGAGATAAACTTAGATTTTGAGTGGTATAACTGTTATATTATTATTTGAGGGATAATATAGTTGTATGTATGTAAATCTCCCTTAAATTTTTGTTCTCTAATGTACAATTCATAACTACCTTTAAAATATAAAATTCTCATGAAAAAATTAGTTCTGAATATGAAATAAAAGGAAGGGGTTTTAAGTTAATCGTTGTTCATTTAATTTGGCCAGATATGCTCTACCATCTTAACAAGTGGGCATTAGAGTTCCTGTCCTGAAAGATTTAAGACCGAATAAATATTTGGTGGATTTAAAATCATCATATCTAGTTGAGGAAATAGTTTCGAAATAAACCAACTTATTTTAATAGATTAGACAAAAGAGTGGCCCATCAGTGTTACTCTTCTTCCTTTTGTGTGATAGAAGCTTGTTGTTATCTAGACAAGGGTGTGGTCACAATCTCTATTCCCAAATACGGATCAGAGCCCATTCAGATATCCTCATTGTAAGTGGTGCATTGGCACTTTTGAGTACCTGACGCACCCTTGTTACCACACATATCATATAAAAGATTTATAATTTTTAATGTCAGTGCGACCTCCATAGGCTTCTGTTTCCCTAATCATTGATGGTTAAATACTTCTCTTGGAGGGAAAAAATATATTTATATGAAAATGAGATAACAATATACATTTTTCTTAGAAATGTTTATGTCAATAATCCAGCTAGTGAAAATTTGTTTCTTCATTACTGATGCGTTGTCAGCATCGAGGGTTGTGATATGGATTATGCAGACGACTGGTGAAAGACATTTTCCTATTGTGGAGCTACCAGATCAAAATTGTTGGACTACCAATAGTTTCTTGAGTTTGCCCAAGCTTAGGCAGGTTTCTTAGGCTGGCCTAAGAGCAACAAAATAGGTCACAAGTTGGTCATTATAAAGTCCAACTAATTGCTCTTTTTTTTTTTTTTTTGGATTAAACCCTCGGAGCGGCTTACAGGTTAAATAAATATGAAAATTACATGTCCTTAAAGAACAAAAAACAATAGGGCCCACATGGGCCAAAGCCATAGGTTCAGCATCAACAGCCAACACTCATTAAAATAGAAGTTTCCACCGGAAGGCCAACATCATTCGGAACCCTCCCAACCCCTCCTCATTAACAGCCAATGAAGAAACAACCAAATCATTATGTTTAGCATTCCCAACATGCAAAATAGGATTCACCAAAGAATGCGGATCAAACAAAGAGGTAGAGGAACACTCACTCCTAAGATGACCAAGACGCTTGCACGACTCACAGAAAATAGGAAAAACCTCAATTTGCACCCTTTGAACATATCAGACCTCTCATGCCCAAGCCAAATTTGATTAGGAAATTTTTTAGTAATGTCCAGCTCTACTAAGACCCGCACAAGAAATGGCCTAGAACCAACATAAGTGGCATTATCGACCTTCAAGGGTCGACCAAATATAGAACCCAGAGCGTGTAGGATACGAGGAGAGAAAAGATGGGGTCTCAGATTGGGAAAGGAAACCTAGATCGGAATCACCGGAGATTCAACACTGACATCAAAAAACGGGGACCATTTTGTGAGTTTCATGAAGCAGTTATTCACGAAATAGGATCTATGGCAAAAAATTCTACTATAATCCAAGTCATTAGAAAGCTTAATCAGAACTTGCGACTAATCAAGAAGCAGCCAAACCAATTGCTTTTTGTGATAGCAATGAGGAATATTTAAGGTAAAGAATGAAATATCTTTACAAAAATTATAATTCGGTTCTCATTAATATATTTGCTAAATCCAAGAGAGCTTTAAAGTAAACTAAGAAAATTGTTAAATTCTTCAAATATTTTTTTTATGACCATCGTCATTGTATCATGATGTATTGTAAATTTTATTTCAAATCATATCAAGATCTTTGCCACAATATTTATTGTTGCTAAAAATCTTACTAAATTAAGTCTTTGTTTGGGACGGCTTTATTACTGCTTCTTAAACCAGCTTTCTAGTATTAAAATTTTAATTTTTGAACTAGAAAACCGTTTTAAGAAGTAGTAAGAAAGACATCCAGGCTTCGTTAATTGGCTTTTTTATTGCTTCTTAAGACAGATTTTTTGTACAAATTTTTTTAATTTTTGTTACTAAAACTCTATTTAAGAAGCATTAAAAAAGCCATCCCAAACGAAACCTAAGTCATACATTACAACTTTTTTTTTTTTTTTGCATCATAATTGCCATCGCATGAACACTTGATGTTCCACTCTTTGTTCCAATTAGATTGCTTATGTTTAAGAGATCGAAAATTTAAAGGCAACCCTGGTTGATCTCCATTACATCGGCTTGACTTCTAACGTAATAATTTGACTTGAATATTTCATTTTTTAAAAGAGCCTACATGAAAAAAAAAAGGCTAAATATATTATTTTCAAGCAACATTTTTTGAAAAGGCAAACTTATATTTAATTAATTTTAAAGAAATAAATAAGCATAGGTAAAATTATTAGTAGTGGCTATAAACACATTTTTCAAAATTCTGTTTATATCAATTTTGAAAAAAGCATAACATATGATATGCATTACAGGCCGAGGCTTGCCGTTTACCTCAATATTGACATGTTGATTGAGATGTTTGACTATTTATTAATCAAGAGGTCTGAATATATGATATGTTTGTGAATTTATCTAAATTGGCTTAAACGTCCAATTTTTTTTTTTTCTTCCATCTTCAAAGCGAGGATATAATGCTTAGAAAATATAAACATTTGGGGCCGACGGCGCAAGTTGGGCCATTCTGAATGTTAAGGAGAAGGAGAAGCACATGGGATGATATGGAGAGGTGCGGGCTGCTGCTTGTCATCACATGCAATGTCTCCATGCATACATATAAGATTATTTTCTAATTTTATTGATTTCTATATGCTGATATGGACCCAGAATAGTCATAAAAAATAAATAAAATTTACTAAAATTAAGTGAAGAGAGGGCCACTGTGGGAGCTGGACAGCACGCTATCCCGGTATCTAATCTCAGCTCTAGCCTTATTATTAGGGCGGAGTGCGGACGGGGAGAACCTCGCACAAGATTGGTACCTAGCGGTACCGCACTCGGTACCGCTGGGTACCGCAGGTACCCAGTATTTATACGGATGGTGCACACTCCGCACTAATAATTTTTCTAGCTTGAGGGACACTGACCATCCACATGCAGACCCACTCGTGCACTTGCGTTGATCCTTCTCCACACGCTTCCCCACACAGAGGGGTGTAGAGAGATCTAGAGAAAGAAAAGAACAGTATTCATTCGAAAAAAAAAAAAAATATATATACAGTTGTAGAGAGAGGAAGCTGGTGTTAGAGAGAGAGAAGAGTACGTGAACGATGAACAGAGATGACTGAATATTCTATTACATTCTCTTTCCTCATTTTTCTCATTATTTCTGTTGTCGACATTCATGATGATGGGGCTAATCTTAGCCATGATATTGTTGTCGTAGATAGATTATTAATTTGTTTGTTAGCTGATCTGCTGCTTTCTTTAACAAAATATTCTGATGTTTTATTTTTGGGAGATTTTCATACATATCGCTGTATTATTATTATTTACTATATCTAATACCTCAAATATTTAATATTATTATACCTCTCAAATCCTAAGTTTACCTCAAATTTACCACTCCGTCTCCGCAAAACTCATAAATCAACGGACCGCCGTCGGCTCCGGCCTCACCTCCATCGTTCCTTTGAAACCAACATCCTCGCGAAGAGAAGTGGAAGCAGCATGAACTGCATTTGAGAATGGCTCGTTGTGATTGAGAATAGGATCAAGGACCGTAGGTCTTATCTTCTTTACAGTTTGTGAGGGACGTTGGTGCTAGTTTTCTAAATGGTGAGAATATTGTTTCACCGGGGGAGGAATTTGTTAAGGTTTTCGACGAGTTTGCAAGTGAGTGTATCATCCATGCTTGAGTGCATGAAGAGCAGATGAATCGCCTCTGCCAATATGTTAGTGATTTTAACTGTGTGAAAGAAGAAGCGTTTTGGAAAATAAAAATTTGCTCTTTTGCATATTCCTTCTTGCTTATGTGATTATATTAAAGTCTTTGTTGTTTTGTCGCAAAGTTCGAAGCTATGAATGATGGAGGCAAGGCCAAAGCGACGCTATATATGCCGTTGACATCGTGAGATGTGCGGGAGACGGAGTGGTAAATTTGAGATAAACTTAGATTTTGAGTGGTATAACTGTTATATTATTATTTGAGGGATAATATAGTTGTATGTATGTAAATCTCCCTTAAATTTTTGTTCTCTAATGTACAATTCCCCCCTATATAAATGCACATCTTAGCCTTAATTTTTAATTGGCTAATTATTGACTTGAAATAAAATCTTATATGCTTTCACGTTATATCTACCTTTGTTTTAATAAATTTTGTGATGTTATCTTACTAATTCTTTGTGTTTTTTTTTTTTTTTTTTTAATTTAAGAAAACTAATTTAAACATTTTATTCATTATTATTATTATTATTATTTAGTTATTTGAAATTTTGCTCACCCTTCGAAGAAAACAAATTCTACCGTTGCATAAATAATTTATTTTATAGTGAAATTTATAAAATTATATAATTTATATAATGTTTGATTATATGAATATTAGGTATTGGATGAAGTAGAAAATGATCTTTAATGATGGGCGAATTTGCCTAAAAATTAGGTATATTGAAAAGTGAAAAAATTACCGGAATAAATTTATAAACTTTTTTTTTTCTGTCAGAAAAAAAGTAATGCAAACTCGATATCTCTGCGATTGTTAGTCTTTGGTTACTATTATTATATATTTTTATTCATTTTTTTCTGCCCTTTCGCAAATAAATTATTTTATTACGAAATTTATGAAATGATCTTTTACGTGATGTTTGATTATATGAATATGTTTTAATAATAAGATAAACAAGAAAATGGTCTTTAGTAATGGGCAAATTTTCCCAAAGTATTAAGTATAACTTTCGTGGTTATTAATATTATTATTAAATTAAATTTTAATATTAAAACAAAATTTCATGAAAAAAAAACTTGGTATTAAATTTTAATATCTTCTTTTGTCCACGCTGAAAATGTTCCAACGAGCCCTGAGTGCACAGACAAATTTGCATTGATTTTTTGTAAAATGCAATAAAATTGAAGGATTGGTTCGGGAAAAATTTATTCAGAGCCCCATAAAATGAATAAGACAAGCCTTATTTTGTGGTAATATAAGAAAGTAGACATAATTGTTGGGATGCTAGAATATACGTGACGGTAAAGAGATATAAAATATAACATCTTAGTTTTGTACGAAAATCTAATGCACAGACAAATAAAGAGAAAGGGTGCGAGATTAATAAGTGACACCAAAATTTTTTCATGGAAAATCCTAAGAAGAGAAAAAAACTACGGGGTCATTTGTAAATGATTCAACTAGAGTTTGTAATCGATTACAAATGGTGTCCTTCCTCGGGGGAAAGGCTTTGGCTCATTGTATCATATAGACATATTATATATTTAGGGTTGGAAGAATCAAATGATAAGGGAGTCATTTGCAAGAGGAAGATGTCTTGTTTATTTGGTTGGTAAGACGACAGAGGTCGGATGGACCGTAATCGGTGTGCTAAGTACTCAAAGGGACTATAGTCAACGTGCCATGGAGGTCGGATGGACAAGTAGCTGGCGGGAGAAGACGGTCTAAGGGACAGTAGTTGGCAGAAGACGGTGGTTGAAAGGACCGTAGTCCACAGGCAATGGAGATCGGAGAGACTGTAGTCGATAGACGATGGAGGTTGGAGGGACCGTACTTGGTAGCCCGGCGGAGGACCAACAATGGTTGGCCGCAGGTGGAGGTCCAACAGTGGTTGTTTGTCGGGTGGAAGTCTGTCAGCGGTCGGCGGCTGGGCGGTGGTCCGACCCAAAATCAATGTATCATAAACCATTCATAAAAGAAAAAGAGGTTATAAATTGTCATAATAAAATTAAGAATAATGGATTAAAATATTAATTACTATATTAGTAGCAGTAACATTTAAATATATGCTCAGGTGATTTTGATATTTAAAAAATAAATAAATATGCATTAATAAGGGTGCCTTGCACGTTGAGATAACAATAGCGATAAAGTTAAACAAATATATTTGCATAGATCGAGTTAATTGTAACAGCGCACTCAAACACTTAATCATTAAATATAAACAAAGAATAATACCGACACTAAATAGTTTCGATAAATCAAAGAGGCTGATTATTTCAGGATTCTCTTACTGTTGATGTTGAATAGTTTAAGCGCAAGAGGGAGAGCTATCAATAATTGTTATGATTTATTCTCAACGGGAAAATAAGTTAAAGATATTTATTAAATTATACATACATAAAAAGTTGGAGTAACACGAGTGGCTGATAATATTAAAGAGAGCCATCTTTAAATGATTTGATCATACAAAAAATATCGGCCTTTCAAAGATCTTGATAGGAGGGCGGATATATTAGGGCTGACGTATTTTATGTTAGATAGAGATAGATCTAAAAAGGCTTGATAATGGACTCAGATGAGAATTTTAGTCTTCATGAAATATAGAAGAGAAAAAAACCTCAGGTGATAAGATAAAGGCATTTTATTATTGTTGTATACACCTATACATTTACTCTTGATCAAGTCTTTAAAAAACTCTCATAGAAAAATTTATATATGTAAAAATTTAATTATAGCTGCTCGCTTCTAATTCGATTTTTATCCAGGCTCCTTATGCAAGTAGCATTAGGAGCTCCGTAAAGAAATTTTTCTCACGTAGTTCTCTTTGACATGTTGATTGAGAGTTTTGACTATTTATTAATCAAGAGGTCTTGAATATATGATATGTTTGTGAATTTATCTAAATTGGCTTAAACGTCCAATTTTTTTTTTTTTCTTCCATCTTCAAAGCGAGGAATATAATGCTTAGAAAATATAAACATTTGGGGCCGGACGGCGCAAGTTGGGCCATTCATGAATGTTAAGGAGAAGGAGAAGCACATGGGATGATATGGAGAGGTGCAGGGCTGCTGCTTGTCATCACATGCAATGTCTCCATGCATACATATAAGAATTATTTTCGTAATTTTATTGATTTCTATATGCTGATATGGATCCCAGAATAGTCATAAAAAAATAAAAAAAATTTACTAAAATTAAGTGAAGAGAGGGCCACTGTGGAGAGCTCGGACAAAGCACGCTATCCCACGTATCTAATCCTAGCTCTAGCCTTATTATTAGGCGCGGAGTGCGGACGGGGAGAACCATTCGCACAAGTATTGAGTACCTAGCGGTACCCGCACTCGGTACCGCTGAGTACCAGCGGTACCCATTATTTATGCGGACGGTGCGCACTCCGCATCTAATAATTTTTCCTAGCCTTGAGGGACACAGACCATCCACATGCAGACCCACTCGTGCACTTGCGTTGATCCTTTCTCCACACGCTTCCTCGCACAAGAGGGGTGTAGAGAGATCTAGAGAAAGAAAAGAACGTATTCATTCGAAAAAAAAAAAATAGATATACAGTGGTAGAGAGAGGAAGCTGGATGTTAGAGAGAGAGAGGAGAGTACGTGAACGATGAACAGAGAATGACTGAATATTCTATTACATTCTCTTTCCTCATTTTTCTCATTATTTCATGTAGTCGAACATTCATGATGATGGGGCTAATCTTAGCCATGATATTGTTGTCGTAGAAATAGATTATTAATTTGTTCTGTTAGCTGATCTGCTGCTTCTTTTAACAATTAATATTCTGATGTTTTATTTTTGGGAGATTTACATACATATCGCTGTATTGTTATTATTTTATATATCTAATACCTCAAATATTAATATTATAATTATACCTCTCAAATCCTAAGTTTACCTCAAATCTACCACTCCGTCTCCCGCATAACTCACGAAATCAACGACACCGCCATCGGCTCCGACCTCGCCTCCATCGTCCTCTTTGAAACCAACATCCTCGCGAAGAGAGGTGGAAGCAGCATGAACTGCATTTGAGAATGGCTCGTTGGTGATTGAGAATAGGATCAAGGACCGTAGGTCTTATCTTCTTTACAGGTTTGTGAGGGACGTTGGTGCTAGTTTTCTAAATGGTGAGAATACTGTTTCACCGGGGGAGGAATTTGTTAAGGTTTTCGACGAGATTTGCAAGTGAGGTGATATCAATCCAATGCTTGAGTGCATGAAGGAGCGGAATGAATCGCCTCTGCCAATATGTTAGTGATTTTAACTGTGTGAAAGAAGAAGCGTTTTTGGAAAATAAAAATTTGCTCTTTTGCATATTCCTTCTTGCTTATGTGATTATATTAAAAGTCTTTGTTGTTTTGTCGCAAAGTTCGAAGCTATGAATGATGGAGGCAAGGCCAAAGACGACGACTATGCCGTTGACATCGTGAGATGTGCGGGAGACGGAGTGGTAAATTTGAGATAAACTTAGATTTTGAGTGGTATAACTGTTATATTATTATTTGAGGGATAATATAGTTGTATGTATGTAAATCTCCCTTAAATTTTTGTTCTCTAATGTACAATTCATAACTGTTGCGTCCTGGAGTATTCGCGGCGGTAGAGAAATATTTAGTTTAACGTCTTAGCATTGTACGAAGATCCATCACACAAGCAGATAAGTGAGAGGGTGTAGCATTCATAAGAGACACCAGAGCTTTTTACGTGGAAAACCCCTGAAAAGGGGGAAAAACCACGGGGCCTGGCCCGGTTTGAATGAATCCACTAGTATTTGTAGTCGATTACAAATGAGGCCCTTCCTTAGGAGAAGGCCTTGGATTGATGTAGCGAATGTACATCATATAGATTGCATTACATGGTAAGAGTTACATATACATGTTTGTTTGGCCTGAAGGACCGTAGTCGGCAGGAGACCGTAGTCGGCAGGAGACCGTAGTCGGCCGGAGACCGTAGTCGGCAGGAGACCGTAGTCGGCCGGAGACCGTAGTCGGCCGGAGACCGTAGTCGGCCGGAGACCGTAGTCGGCCGGAGACCGTAGTCGGCCGGAGACCGTAGTCGGCCGAAGACCGTTGTCTGGTGATGGAGGTCGGACGGACCGTATTAGGCGACAGTGGTCAGAAGGACCGTAGGCGGTAGGAGATAAGGAGTAAGGTGTTAGTCCCAGTGTCACTTGGAAGATCGGATGTTGATGGTCTGGCCTTGAGTAGGACGTCGGGTCTTAAGCAGGACGTCAGGTCTTCAGCAGGACGTCGGGTCTTCAACAGGACGTCAGGACTTAACGTCGGGCCTTGAACAAGACGTCGGGTCTTTGGCAGGAAGTAGGGACTGAGTGTCAGGCCTTGAACAAGACGTCGGGTCTTTGGCAGGATGTAGGGACTGGGTGTCAGGCCTTGAACAAGACGTCGGGTCTTTGGCAGGACGTCGGGGATGAACGTCGGGCCTTAAGGTGGTGGTCCGGCGAGGTTTTGTGGTGGTCCGGCGAGGTTCTGCGGTGGTCCGGCGGTGGTCCGACGAGATTCCTGCGGTGGTCCGGTGGCTGTCGAGGAGGAACTCTTCCTTCTCTTCTCTTCTTCTCTATCTTGCTTGGATCCCCTCTCATGAGAAATGAGGGCTCTATTTATAGATTTTCTGGAGTGGCATGGCTTGTAAATAGGTGTGAGATCAAGGGCGAATAAGGAGTGGTCGAATGGACGGCCGATGCTGAATCCTACGATCGTACACCGTTCATTGGTCATTTGAATGCCTTAGTGATGTCGGAATTTAGTGATCTTGGGCTCGTTGGATTCGTCTCGTCGAGCCGTTTGATTCGAGTATAAGCTCGTCAAAATCAGAGTCCGTTTGGTAACTCAAATAGTGGTTTGAACCTTCCAACAGCGCTTCGGATCCATGATTTGGACCCATTTGGACTCGGATTGGGTCGAATTTAGTGTCGTTGGATTCTTATTTCCGAGACGCTCAGTTTGACTATAAGCTCGCTGAAATCGGAGTTCGGGTGCTCTTTGAATTAATTTTTGAAGTTTTCAACTAGCTTTTGCTTCGAGATTCGTGCCCGATCAAGCTAATTTTTGGAATACGTATCAGTTGCCCCCCTATTTTCGGACGTCGAATCTCCAGAAGTCCGAAAATACTTGTTCCGAAATTTTACATTGGCCGAATCGCAAAAAATTGCGTTCCAAAAGTTAAATGTTTGCTCAAACTTGATCGTAGAGGCGTCGTTGAGCTCCGAAAGTTTCAAAATCGAGTCCGAAACGTCGAAAAACGTGTCCGGGGACCCCAAAAAAGTCCGAATCGGACCGTCCAGGCCGAAAATTGGGCTCGGATACGCGTAGGCGGCCGAACCGGCCGGCCGGCCGGCCGGCCGCCGCGCCCCGCCGGCGCCGGCGCCGGCGAGCTGCCGCGCGAACAGGCGCGCACCTCCTGGGCGCGCGGTTTGGCTGAGGCGGTTTGATTAATAAATTTTTTTTTTTCGCGGGGCCCACATGGATTTAAAAAATCCAGAAAAATCCAAAAAATTCCGAAAAAATTCAGAAAAATTCAAATTTTTTGAAACTTCTAGAAAACTCTAGAAACTTCCCCCCTTCTCTCCAAAAACCTATAAATAGGCCCCTGAGGCCTTTAGAAAAATTATCCTTCTCCTTTTCTTCTCCTCTTCTCCTTCTGTCCTTTCTATTGAGGCCTTCCCTCGATTTTTCGAGGCCCCTCTCTTGGCAAGGAAGTCCGGAGATTTCCCCTCCTTCTCTTCTCCCTCTGTCCTTTCTATTGAGGCCTTCCCTCGATTTTTCGAGGCCCCTCTCTTGGCAAGGAAGTCCGGAGATTTCCCCTCCTTCTCTTCTCCCTCTGTCCTTTCTATTGAGGCCTTCCCTCGATTTTTCGAGGCCTCTCTCTTGGCAAGGAAGTCCGGAGATTTCCCCTTCTTCTCTTCTCCCACTGTCCTTACTATTGAGGCCTTCCCTCGATTTTTCGAGGCCTCTCTCTTTGCAAGGAAGTCCGGAGATTTCCCCTTCTTCTCTTCTCCCTCTGTCCTTTCTATTGAGGCCTTCCCTCGATTTTTCGAGGCCCCTCTCTTGGCAAGGAAGTCCGGAGATTTCCCCTCCTTCGAGAGATCCTATGGAGGTCTGATGTTAATCAGTTGGTTGGAGATGGAGGTCGGAGAGACCGTTGTAAGGAGGGAGGTTGAAATGACGGGCATACTTCTAGCGTCGGGGAGAGGTATGATGACAGGTAGGAATTCAACGTCGGGTAGTCATACAAGATCGGGCAGAAGACCGACGAAAGTCTATTAACTGGTAGAAGTCCGACACCCGGTAGAAGTACGAAGTCGGGTAGAGGTGTAGCTTCGGGTAGAATACCGACAAAGGTTTGTCGAAGGGCAGAAGTCCGACGACAAGTAGAAGTCCGCTGACGAGCAGAAGTCCGACAACAGGGAGAAGTCCGATGTCGTGTAGAAGTACGGCCTGGGGAAGAACACCGATGAAAGTTCGTCGACGGGCAGAAGTCCGACGACGAGTAGAAGTCCGCTGACGAGCAGAAGTTCGACGACAAGGAGAAGTCCGACGTCGCGTAGAAGTACGGCCTCGGGCAGAAGACCGATGAAAGTTAGTCGACGGGCAGAAGTCCGACGACGAGTAGAAGTCCGCTGACAAGCAGAAGTTCGACGACAAGGAGAAGTCCGACGTCGCGTAGAAGTACGGCCTCGGGCAGAAGACCGATGAAAGTTCGTCGACGGGCAGAAGTCCGACGACGAGTAGAAGTCCGCTGATGAGCAGAAGTTTGACGACAGGGAGAAGTCCGACGTCGCGTAGAAGTACGGCCTCGGGCAGAAGTCTGATGAAAGTTCGTCGACGAGTAGAAGTCCGCTAACGAGCAGAAGTCTGACGACATGGATAAGTCTGATGTCGAGTAGAAGTCCAACGACAGGCAGAAGTTCGTAGTCGGGTAGAGATGCAGCGTCAAGTAGAAGACCGACAAAGGTTTGTCGACGGGCAGAAGTCCGACGACGAGTAGAAGTCCGCTAACGAGCAGAAGTCTGACGACATGGAGAAGTCCGATGTCGGGTAGAAGTCCAACGACAGGCATAAGTCCGTAGTCGGGTAGGGATGCAGCGTCAAGTAGAAGACCGACGAAGGTCCGTTGACGAGCAGAAGTCCGACGTCGGGTAGAAGTCCGCTAACGAGCAGAAGTCCGACGTTGAGTAGAAGTCTGCTGACCAGCAGAAGTCCGACGTCGAGTAGAAGTCTGCTGACGAGCAGAAGTCCGACGTCGGGTATTAGTCCGATAATAGGAAGGATTTCGGCGTTGTGTATTAGTCCGTCGAAAGTCCTGCAAGGCAAAAGTTTAGCGTAGGAGGAAATTCAAAATTGGGAAGAATTTTAACATTGTGGAGAAGTCAGATAGAAGTCCATTGACGACATTCTGGCGACGTAAACCAATGATGTGAGACCTTTCTGAGGTTGTATGCCGGAGCCCTGCTCGACGGCGTTAACCTGTGTGGAAGAGGTCGGGAGAATCCACTAAGGATGTGAGACCTTTCCGAGGTTGTATGTCGGAGCCCTGCTCGACGACGTTAACCTGTGTGGAAGAGGTCGGGAGAATCCACCAAGGATGTCAGACCTTTCCGAGGTTGTACGTCGGAGCCCTGCTCGACGACGTTAACCTGTGTGGAAGAGGTCGGGAGAATCCACTAAGGATGTGAGACCTTTCCGAGGTTGTATGCCGGAGCCCTGCTCGACGACGTTAACCTGTGTGGAAGAGGTCGGGAGAATCCACCAAGGATGTCAGACCTTTCCGAGGTTGTACGTCGGAGCCCTGCTCGACGACGTTAACCTGTGTGGAAGAGGTCGGGAGAATCCACCAAGGATGTGAGACCTTTCCGAGGTTGTATGTCGGAGCCTTTGCTCGACGACGTTAACCTGTGTGGAAGAGGTCAAATCGGATCCCCCTGGGATCGATTTTGCCTTGATTGGGAGGGGGCGAATGCCACGTGTATCCCGAATGAAAGATAATGAATGGTCTATCTTTAGACCATTACTACCTTTTTGAGGTCGAGATCAAGACCTTGCCCAAGGAGTATGAGTCCTGTAGGGGACTGTATGAAACTTATAAGTGATAGAAAGTATCCTTGCATTTGCTAGGATTTTTTTGAAATATCATCTTGATGTTGGAAGTATTGGAGGGTCTTTTTGACCATAGTCGGAGTCAAGGTTGCCCCCCCAGTCCGGATCTAATTCCTATGAAATCGGTGAAATAATGACTGATGTCAGTAAGTGGACATGAACTTCTTTATGAGGTTGGAGCAAAAATTTGCCCCCCAGTCGGGAATCAGTTTCCCACAGACGGCGCCAAACTGTTGCGTCCTGGAGTATTCGCGGCGGTAGAGAAATATTTAGTTTAACGTCTTAGCATTGTACGAAGATCCAGCACACAAGCAGATAAGTGAGAGGGTGTAGCATTCATAAGAGACACCAGAGCTTTTTACGTGGAAAACCCCTGAAAAGGGGGAAAAACCACGGGGCCTGGCCCGGTTTGAATGAATCCACTAGTATTTGTAGTCGATTACAAATGAGGCCCTTCCTTAGGAGAAGGCCTTGGATTGATGTAGCGAATGTACATCATATAGATTGCATTACATGGTAAGAGTTACATATACATGTTTGTTTGGCCTGAAGGACCGTAGTCGGCAGGAGACCGTAGTCGGCCGGAGACCGTAGTCGGCAGGAGACCGTAGTCGGCCGGAGACCGTAGTCGGCCGGAGACCGTAGTCGGCCGGAGACCGTAGTCGGCCAGAGACCGTAGTCGGCCGAAGACCGTTGTCGGCCGAAGACCGTTGTCTGGTGATGGAGGTCGGACGGACCGTATTAGGCGACAGTGGTCAGAAGGACCGTAGGCGGTAGGAGATAAGGAGTCAGGTGTTAGTCCCAGTGTCACTTGGAAGATCGGATGTTGATGGTCTGGCCTTGAGTAGGACGTCGGGTCTTAAGCAGGACGTCAGGTCTTCAGCAGGACGTTGGGTCTTCAACAGGACGTCAGGACTTAACGTCGGGCCTTGAACAAGACGTCGGGTCTTTGGCAGGAAGTAGGGACTGAGTGTCAGGCCTTGAACAAGACGTCGGGTCTTTGGCAGGATGTAGGGACTGGGTGTCAGGCCTTGAACAAGACGTCGGGTCTTTGGCAGGACGTCGGGGATGAACGTCGGGCCTTAAGGTGGTGGTCCGGCGAGGTTCTGCAGTGGTCCGGCGGTGGTCCGACGAGATTCCTGCGGTGGTCCGGCGGCTGTCGAGGAGGAACTCTTCCTTCTCTTCTCTTCTTCTCTCTCTTGCTTGGATCCCCTCTCATGAGAAATGAGGGCTCTATTTATAGATTTTCTGGAGTGGCATGGCTTGTAAATAGATGTGAGATCAAGGGCGAATAAGGAGTGGTCGAATGGACGGCCGATGCTGAATCCTACGATCGTACACCGTTCATTGGTCATTTGAATGCCTTAGTGATGTCGTAATTTAGTGATCTTGGGCTCGTTGGATTCGTCTCGTCGAGCCGTTTGATTCGAGTATAAGCTCGTCAAAATCAGAGTCCGTTTGGTAACTCAAATAGTGGTTTGAACCTTCCAACAGCGCTTCGGATCCATGATTTGGACCCATTTGGACTCGGATTGGGTCGAATTTAGTGTCGTTGGATTCTTATTTCCGAGACGCTCAGTTTGACTATAAGCTCGCTGAAATCGGAGTTCGGGTGCTCTTTGAATTAATTTTTGAAGTTTTCAACTAGCTTTTGCTTCGAGATTCGTGCCCGATCAAGCTAATTTTTGGAATACGTATCAATAACTACCTTTAAAATATAAAATTCTCATGAAAAAATTAGTTCTGAATATGAAATAAAAGGAAGGGGTTTTAAGTTAATCGTTGTTTATTTAATTTGGCCAGATATGCTCTACCATCTTAACAAGTGGGCATTAGAGTTCCTGTCCTGAAAGATTTAAGACCGAATAAATATTTGGTGGATTTAAAATCATTATATCTAGTCGAGGAAATAGTTTCGAAATAAACCAGCTTATTTTAATAGATTAGACAAAAGAGTGGCCCATCAGTGTTACTCTTCTTCCTTTTGTGTGATAGAAGCTTGTTGTTATCTAGACAAGGGTGTGGTCATAATCTCTATTCCCAAATAGGGATCGGAGCCCATTTAGATATCCTCATTGTTAGTGGTGCATTGGCACTTTTGAGTACCTGACGCACCATTGTTACCACACATATCATATAAAAGATTTATAATTTTTAAGGTCAGTGCGACCTCCATAGGCTTCTGTTTCACTAATTATTGATGGTTAAATATTTCTCTTGGAGGGAAAAAATATATTTATATGAAAATGAGATAACAATATACATTTTTCTTAGAAATGTTTATGTCAATAATCCAGCTAGTGAAAATTTGTTTCTTCATTACTGATGCGTTGTCAGCTGTTGACCTCGATTTTGGCTCGATCATGCTCGAGCGCCTTTGATCGATCTAATCGAATTCCGTCGAGCCCAATTCGAGCTCGAATTGACCCGACTCGAGCCGGATCAGACTCGAATGCGTTCAATTAGACCCGATTAAGTTCAATTAAATTTGATTGGCGCATTGGAGCCTCGTCGAGTTCAGTTTGATTATAATCGGCATTAATTTAATCTTCTTCTTTTTTAATTAAATTGTCTTGTTCAAGTTGAGTAGAACCCAATCTAGTCCAAATTGACCCAAGCCGATCGCAATTCGAGTCTAGTTTTATTTAATCGAACCAGCTCATTTAAATAAAAATTTACTTAGCTTGAGTCAAGTTTAGCTCAAATTAGTTTATTTTTAATCTCTATTCAGGCTTACTTGACTTTCTTTATGATTTGAATTTTGTTTCTAAATCAAGAAATAGCCTCGACGGCCTCGATCATCCCAAAATTTCAGATCTGACATTGTTGGATGCCTCGACTGCGTAATACTCTCGGTTTGGAGAGATGTTCAGGCGTTTCCCTTTGCAAGACAGAACAAAGAGAGCCTATTCCTGTGTTTAGAACGAGCTGAAGAGATTCCCTCGAACAGGGAGAGCGGATTTTTCGCTCCTTTGCTCTGTTCGGCCCGCCTCATACAAGGAGCGAAAAAAAAGGAGGGACGGCCCTTCTCGTTCTACTTATTCCAGGAGCTCAAAATCCTTTCTCTCAGACTACTCTAGTTGGCAGACCCAAGGAGAAGAAAAAAAGCCCCCTCTCTCTGATTTTTTCTTTATGTTCGTTGAAGCCAAGAGCGGACGGCCCCCTCTGGAGATTGGTCTCTCCGTTTGCTGAAGACAAGAACCGACGCAGCCCCAGCCAAAACTTGTTGCCTCACCTGACGTCTTCCAGCTCCCCGAAATCCCATCTCCGTCCTTGATTGCAAGTCCGACAGACTTAGACCTCTCCTTCTTTTCCTCTACGCGATTACAGGTATAAAACTAAAACTAGAGCTAATTGTTTTAATGGCATTTTAACATAACCATGAATTTATTCTCTTGCCCGAAATTTTTGTTTGCTGAAGTAATATTGGTATTCATTATGTGTCGGATTCATCACCACATAAAAAAATGTGCTCAATATTTCTTCACATTCATTCTGTGTAGTCTTGCATGAGTAAAAAGAAAATATCTTATGTAAAGGACTAGATGTGACTTGTAATATCAGCTTTTAAACCACTTGATTATGTTAGGATTTTATATTAGCTTGCACGGGAAATCGTTTCTATGCCAGAGATATTATTTCCATTATAATACTCATGGCTTTTAAACTTGCATGTCTTATATATATATATATATATATATATATATATATATATATATATATATATATTTAAAACAAACCATTAACTGTATGTATGATTTAACTTTCTTTAAATGAAATTGCATATTAAGGTTTATGATTGAATTGAGGTTTTATAAGACAAAGTTTGATAGCACTCTTAGTATATGAATATAAATTAATCAAAGTATTTATTTATTTTCTCAAAACAAAAAAAAGATGAAGGTCTCTATTTAGTTTCTGTTATATATATTTGAGGGTGATAATATCTTGCATTTATTCCTTAAGACGAGCTGTCCAAAAATCAGTCATCATTATTATTATAATTTTTTTTTCTTCTCTCTCAAGATAAATAAATCAATCGTAATTTTCAAGACAATTAGAATGAGGTTGTACAATCGAATTTTTATTGTTGCTCTAACTCGATGTTCCTTTGGTGAACTATTACTGAGATTATTTAGAAGACATGTTTTCCACAACAAATATTATTTCCAAATGATGTTATAAAAGTTTCATGTTATTAAATTAGAAAATTCATGCTTATGCCTTCACTCCAGTATGGTGTACGACCTGGACATTGATGAATTGTGGTAGCCTCTTTTTCTTCCTCCTCTTTTACCTCCCAACTAATCATCCGTGACAAGCATAAAATGATTACATTTTATTCTCTTTGAAATGGAAATCAGTTTTTTTTTTTTTTTTGGATAAAGTTTTTTGTGAGATGAGTTAAAAAGAACCCTTGCTGCATATGATTCTCTTAGCTTTCTTTGGTGTTTCTCGTTCAAATTCAATTTAAAGTTTGAAGTATTGCATATATTGACTTAGAAATTCACTGTATGTTCATCATATGCCTTCATGAAGTTTGGAAGTGTCCCGTATGCCAGTTGTTCGATGAAACGCCTTAGTAAAATAATATGATGATTAATGATTTCGCTTGTGCCGAGGTTTTATGTGGATGCTTCTTTTCTCAGTGAACAATTTTATGAGATGTGAATTAAGGTCGTATTGACTCGTGGTGTAAAAAAAAAAAAGAGAGGAAGATAGTGAACGCTTAGTATGTGAGATCACCATTTATTTATGACTCGAAGCTTTAGGTAAGAGTTCTGAAGGATTTTGCTATATCATTCTTTGCTAAAAAGAAATACATGCCAAGTGCCTGTAATAATGTTTAAAAAAAAATGTTATAAGCTTTAACCAAGCAAAGATATTGAGTAGGCAAGTTTATACCTCACTTTTATATTCTTAATGAGTCCATAAGCTTTAATTTTATACAGGATTTGCATATTTATATGTGATATAAGTGATCGTTATGTTTTGGACCCTCCATTACATGGGAGATATGTTCCTTCTTATCTTTTTCTAAAAATAATAATAATAAAAATGATAAATATACTTAACTCCTCTTGAAACGTCAAAAAAAAAAAAAATCTGAAAAAAGAGTTGTTACTTATTTCATACGATCTTGTATAGCTGTACAAGTCGAGATATGATTTCTTTTTGTAGAGGTAAAAAAATTGCATGCTCTCTTGCAGTGGTTTGAAAGATAAGTTGTTGGTGCTTTTGGAATTGTATTGGCTTTATAATTTGTGTTGAGGGATTGTTTATATTTTATTGCGTACTACATTTATATATGAGAAAATTTCAATAACCCTTTCACACATTGGTAGCATGAGTTGTTATATAATTTGGAAAGTAGAAATTTGTTGGGTTATTTTTTTTGGGAAACGAAGTGTGGGAAAGTTCTTTTTTTATTTGGCTCATGTGTTAAAAAAAAGGGATTTCTGAGTCGATTTATACCAGAAAGTGTTATGACTTGTTTTGTATTGTAGAATTAGATCTTTTATAATTTGCTCCCATTGTTTCTTTGCGAGTCTTTACATGTATTGAAAAGCTTTGTGAAGGTTTTGTGAGTTGCTTTCGTATCGAGAAGTTTTATGATGGGATTTTTCAAGTTGTTTTATGATGAGAATTTGATTTCTTTTTATTTTGTAGTGTGTTTTTGTCTTGTGAATGTTTCTTGATGGAGGGCTTTATAGTGCCTATTCATTAAGAAAACTTCCACAAGTCTAACCCCACTCCAAATGAAAGGAGGCACTTGATTAGTGGTTATTTGGATAAGATTTTTGTGTCAAAAGATGAGATTTTGGAAGAAAGATTTTGTAGAGTTTTTGTGTCAAAACAACAAAATGAAAAGAAAAGTGATTTTGGGTAGGTAGCTTTTGGGAAGTTTTGTGTAGTAGTCCATTTAGGAGTTCTTGTGAGCTATTTTGGAAGGTATAATTTTGTGGATAGACTTATTCTGTAGTGTTTTTTGGGAGTGAGTGGGGCTTTCTCATTTGAGTTTGATTCTCTTAGTAGTCCTTTCCAAAAGATGAGTTTTGGAGGTTTAAAACATTAGGGAGTTTTATGTTAGAGATCTCTAGTGTTCCTTTTTAAGAGCAAGAGGCTCTTTGCTTATTTGAATTTTCTCACTTTAATATTAGTTCCTATAAAAAAAAAAGAAAAGAATTGTCGGGTGAATCTAAACAAATAGAGAGTCTAGATTTTGGAATTGAGTTTTAGAGGTTGGTTTCCCTTAAGTTGTCGTAGGCTTTGCTTAGAGAGTCTTGTGGGTAGAGGTCTTAAACGTATCAAGTGCCTCATTTGGAGTGGGAATAGCAAAGGGCATTGTTGATATTATAGGATGCACTTGACTTCTACGAAGTGTGTCCAATAACAACAATACCTACACCCCTTTTTGTATTTGATTTTCGTTCTTTTTATATTCTTCGCATTTAGTTGTCTTTTGCTTAGTTTTGTTAGTTTCTTCACTATTTCTCTCGCATTTCGGTACTGCACACCTACAAACTGAGGAGAATCCACAGACATACGACTCAATAAATAATAAAAGGTACGTTCTAGTTTTTATTGCATTTTTCATTTCCTTACACGGTTATTTATTTATAGAACTGCTCTAATACATGTCTTTTCTATGTCTTGCGAGGTACTATTTTGGAAAGCAATGGACAAGGAGCACTTGGAACTGGAGCTAGGACAATCGGATCCAAGCATCAGTCGCCCCTACCCATCTGGTAGGGGTGCTACGGGCGAAACCACCGGGGGCTAGTTTACTAAAAACTTAGAAAACCTTTAGGGGCCTAGATGGTTGTACGCCTCCCACCCTTAGGGCCTTAGAAACTTCAATTATATATTTAGGATTGCTTTTATTTTTATTTTTAGATCCCTAAAATCCTATGACATCCGTGTAGAAGTCTTAGGAGTTAGAAGAACAACACTACTTTTAGTCCTACAACACTAGTGACATCTAAGGACAAAAATTAAGGACCGAGTCTTAGAAAACATAGACTTATGGTGCATGTTCCTTATAGGATAGAGACTTCGAAACAGAAACCTAGTGACACGTTTTCCTAGATTTTGATTTTCTTTAATCTACTAATAATCAACCAACTAATTTTAATCTAATTTCTTAAAAAAATCTATTAAGACACTTAATTCTTAATTAAGTTTTAATTAACATTCATAATCATTAAATTATAATTTTAAATCATAAATCTAAATCAAATCTAATTAAATTAATAATTAACCCTTCACCAACTCAAGATTTAAAAGAGGTAGATTTAATTAGGAGATCAAATCTTAAATTAAAAAAAAATTAATTAGGATAAGATACTTATAAATATCAAACCTTAGTATAATTTCTAAAATCAATCAACAAATATGATTAATAAAATATTTAATCTACCTTTTTCTTCTCTTTTAATAACAAATTAAAGTAATCCAACAAAGTTAATTATCACTGGGTAACCCAGGCCTACGAGGCTATTAAGTTAGCCCCAAGGAGGGTGAAATAAACCTCACGGCCTCGGTGTGAAACAAAGGTGGTAATTAATTAAACATTAAAAAAATAAAAGATACCTAAAATCAACCCTAAAACACTAAGATTTGAATTTTAACTAAAATTTCCTTTGCCCTTTTCAACAAACAAAAATACAAACAACTAACTAAATCATCCTATATAGGACCTACCAAAACCACACAGCTTTCACACACTTAGATGAGTTTGATAGGACACGACTATTAGCTTTAGGTTAGGCTGCTGTTCTGCTTTACTTTTTTTTCTGTACTCTGTTGTGACGCTCTGCATGTGACTCGTGTGCTGGTTGTTGTTTTTGCTACCTGTTGTAGCTTTTCTGCTGTGTCGTTTTTGTACTATTTTCTTCTAGCTTTTCTTTCTGCACTGTGGTTGTGACATTAGAATACCCATAGATTAGACACGTTCTTTCATACTAATGCTGTCTTCCTGCAGGTGGCCGTGCTCATATAATACTACTAAAAGGGGGCTAAAAATTAATAAGTCATTTATAACTGCTTTAGGTACCCGCTTCAGCTGCTTAGCCCTTAATGATCAGAGCACGGCCAAGTGTGATTTAATTTTAGCATTTTTATATATATAACTGCTTGGATGGATTTTTATTATAACTGCTTAGGATAACCCCTGCAGGAGAGTCTAGATTTTCTTTTCTTTCTGTTGAGATGTATTTGATAGTAAATTTTTGTGAAAATAGTTAAAATGAGGCATTTTTAAAAGAGATAGGAATCCAAAGGGAAAAGTAAACCCCTACAGAGGGTTTTCTTTTTCATTTGGATATCCTTTTGGAGCACTCACTACGAGGAGTCCAAAGGGAAAAGTAAACCCCTACAGAGGGTTTCCTTTTTCATTTGGGCATCTTCTTGGAGGACGTACTACGAGGAGCCCGAAGAGATGAAGATGATCCAAAGACGAATCAAGGAAGTGGAGAAGAAGACTGAAGATGTAAAATGCCTCATTTTAAAGATTTGCGTCATTTCCGGGTTGTTGTCGGTGGAGCCCGGCCACCTTTACTTACTGTACTATGATGTAATATTGTATGGCACTTGCCATGGATACTCTTTTTCGTGGGATTTTGTTTCTGTGTTGTGATTTACTTACTTTGTTTGCGCAGTAGAACCAGCATGCTTTTTTATAGGTTTCTTTCTTGCATGTGCTTGTGTCTGACCGTCAGGCTCTTTTAGGAATAAAAATTCTTCTACTCGCAATCATTAAATAAAAATTTAAGATTAACTCATATAGAAACATAACGATTCTAGGGAATAGCCGGAATCGTCCGGGGTCGCATACATGCATTCTCTCACCTATTAGACAAATTTCCCCGCCTGCGGGTAGAGTCCGGATAATCTGGCCTATGAGGATGAAGTGCCGGACCTGGGAAAATTTAGTCATTCAAAAATTATTTTATAAAGCCTTTTTAAAATTCATACATATCTGATTTGGAGACTTTAACCAGCATAAATTGCATTAGTAACTAATTAAAATTAAGATTTAATTGCATTAGTTTTGGGAGCATTATACCACTCATAAGTGTGGGATCAATTAGGGATTTTCTTTAGTTGTCGATCCCAATTTCAATATCTAAACTACCCACCCTTCTTCATATGGACTGGACAGCATGGATTTTATACGATTAGGAGGTTTTAGCTGGCTTCCTTTGTCAGACGAGGAATAAGTCCAGATTGCATTAACTAGGTCGTAGATGCTAGTGTTGTGTGTACAACACTACATCTTTTATAGATTTAGAGTCTAGATGTGAGTGGTACGAGTGTACCCCTATACACCTTATTGGTGGGTAAGCTATCCATCCTTTCGGAAGCTATAAATCCTACCCATCCGCGTCACACAGATGACGCCACCTCCCTCTTTCTCTCGTGCATGTCTGAGTGCGTTGTCTCTCTTTCTTTTCCCCAGTTTTCACTTCTCCTAGCCGACCGGATGTTGATTGAACCTTGTATGACTGATCGAGCCAAGTTGGGACATTCCCCTTTGATTAGGAAGCCTAGAAACCCTTTTGCACTAAACCCATTTGGAGAAGATAATCTAACATCCTTAATCGAGAGTTTTCCTAAGTCAAGGCTTAGGATGTAATTAACTACGGGGGCTTGCGCCCGTAGGAAATCGATCCCCACAATCAAATAAACCCTATTCGAGCTAATGTATCGAATGGGGGAAATCTCGTGAATTTAGAGTTATGCATATTATTATCCATCGAGGTTGGTAGGTGAAAGCCGCTACCCTCCATGGCTAATCGTATCTATAACTCCATCTGCTCTTCCATCGGCCTGCTTGTGTCGATTGTAAAGGCCTAAGACCATTTTGTCCTACGGGATAGTGTGATCGTACTCTTTGCATTCGAACCACACGAGCGGAATCCTTTCGGAGGCCCACATCAGCATCGAGGGTTGTGATATGGATTATGCAGACGACTGGTGAAAGACATTTTCCTATTGTGGAGCTACCAGATCAAAATTGTTGGACTACCAATAGTTTCTTGAGTTTGCCCAAGCTTAGGCAGGTTTCTTAGGCTGGCCTAAGAGCAACAAAATAGGTCACAAGTTGGTCATTATAAAGTCCAACTAATTGCTCTTTTTTTTTTTAATTTTTTTTTTGGATTAAACCCTCGGAGCGGCTTACAGGTTAAATAAATATGAAAATTACATGTCCTTACAGAACAAAAAACAATAGGGCCCACATGGGCCAAAGCCATAGGTTCAGCATCAACAGCCAACACTCATTAAAATAGAAGTTTCCACCGGAAGGCCAACACCATTCGGAACCCTCCCAACCCCTCCTCATTAACAGCCAATGAAGAAACAACCAAATCATTATGTTTAGCATTCCCAACATGCAAAATAGGATTCACCAAAGAATGCGGATCAAACAAAGAGGTAGAGGAACACTCACTCCTAAGATGACCAAGACGCTTGCACGACTCACAGAAAATAGGAAAAACCTCAATTTGCACCCTTTGAACATATCAGACCTCTCATGCCCAAGCCAAATTTGATTAGGAAATTTTTTAGTAATGTCCAGCTCTACTAAGACCCGCACAAGGAATGGCCTAGAACCAACAGAAGTGGCATTATCGACCTTCAAGGGTCGACCAAATATAGAACCCAGAGCGTGTAGGATACGAGGAGAGAAAAGATGGGGTCTCAGATTGGGAAAGGAAACCTAGATCGGAATCACCGGAGATTCAACACTGACATCAAAAAACGGGGACCATTTTGTGAGTTTCATGAAGCAGTTATTCACCAAATAGGATCTATGGCAAAAATATCTACTATAATCCAAGTCATTAGAAAGCTTAATCAGAACTTGCGACTAATCAAGAAGCAGCCAAACCAATTGCTTTTTGTGATAGCAATGAGGAATATTTAAGGTAAAGAATGAAATATCTTTACAAAAATTATAATTCGGTTCTCATTAATATATTTGCTAAATCCAAGAGAGCTTTAAAGTAATCTAAGAAAATTGTTAAATTCTTCAAATATTTTTTTTATGACCATCGTCATTGTATCATGATGTATTGTAAATTTTATTTCAAATCATATCAAGATCTTTGCCACAATATTTATTGTTGCTAAAATTCTTACTAAATTAAGTCTTTGTTTGGGACGGCTTTATTACTGCTTCTTAAACCAGCTTTCTAGTATTAAAATTTTAATTTTTGAACTAGAAAACCGTTTTAAGAAGTAGTAAGAAAGACATCCAGGCTTCGTTAATTGGCTTTTTTATTGCTTCTTAAGACATATTTTTTGTACAAATTTTTTTTAATTTTTGTACTAAAACTCTATTTTAAGAAAGCATTAAAAAAGCCATCCCAAACGAAACCTAAGTCTTACATTACAACTTTTTTTTTTTTTTGCATCATAATTGCCATCGCATGAACACTTGATGTTCCACTCTTTGTTCCATTAGATTGCTTATGTTTATGAGATCGAAAATTTAAAGGCAACCCTGGTTGATCTCCATTACATCGGCTTGACTTCTAACGTAATAATTTGACTTTTAATATTTCATTTTTTAAAAGAGCCTACATGAAAAAAAAAAGGCTAAATATATTATTTTCAAGCAACATTTTTTGAAAAAGGCAAACTTAATATTTAATTAATTTTAAAAAATAATAAGCATAGGTAAAATTATTAGTAGTGGCTATAAACACATGTTTTCAAAATTCTGTTATATTCAATTTTGAAAAAGCATAACATATGATATGCATTACAGGCCGAGGCTTGCCGTTTACCTCAATAACTTTTGTGAAGGAAGATGATAAAATTAAAATAAATAAAAAAAAGCACTCTAATATCATTTCTTTGTAATCTTTGAGTCAAATAAAACATTTGCACAAGAAATTCATAATTACCTCTAAAGGAAAGTTTAGGGCCAATTCCGGCTCACATTTATTTATACTAGTTTAAATGCACGTGCATTAAATGCATGTTCCTATAATTTTATAATATTAAAGAATATTAATTTATTAGTTAATAGTTTAGGAAAAAAAATTAAATCTAAATAATCTAACATTTAGATTAGTCAACATCAGTTTATAATCTTTAATGTTAAATTACATTTTAAAAATTAATTAAATATATTATGTACATGTTGAAGTAAAAGTGTTTCATCTACTATAACAAATCACAAAATAAAGAGTACAATTTTATTTTAGATATGACGAATTATTTTTGCATGATATGTAATAATTAAATATGTATAAAATAATAATAAATTTACAACAAAATATTATAATAACAATTTGAATTTATAAAGATGCGTATTTTTCAATGCCTTATATTTGAAATGAATAGATATTTTAATAATTTGAAAAGCTTTAAATTAATGATTGCTATTCCACAAGATCTGTTGTGAAGTGTTTCAATTGCATTAGTCGTCCCTTTGAAGGCTAAGAAATATGAAGAGTTGAAAATTATTTTTTTAATCAATTCTTTAATTAATATTATTAAATATAGAATAATTGAATTAAATTAAGGGTTGAATTCTATTTTGAAAAGGAATAGTGAGTATGTGAGAATAATGAAGAGCTTGGAAGAGAATAATGAAGAGCTTGGAATATATTAGAATATTAAATGAAGGGTTAGAATTTAATGCGGGAAGAAACTCATGTCATTTTATAATAGTAGTAGTAGTAGTAGTAATATATATATATATAAGAATCCATTAATTTTTAGTTAAATAACTTGTGAGATCTTTGTTAACTTTAACATCCTTGTGACTATCTTTGTGAAAAATTGGGAATGAATCAAGTCAGAAGGCCGTAGTGTATAATCACATAACCAATGAAATTCATAAAAACAAAATCTTGAATCCCATGTATGCAAAAGTCTATCCTATAATATATAGCATGGAATGTTTTAAATGCAAATGAGATGCTACCTAGAGAAGTATTTAGAAGAAGAAAAGTTTAAGAAAAAAGAACAAATTATGTTTGACATTCACGTGAATGTCGAAAGTTTAATCACATTTAGATAAATTATATGATTTAAAATAAGTAAAAGAATAAAAACTTGCTTAATCATATCAAAGAGAAGAGATATGAAAATAAAAAAATAATTTTCAAATAAAGATAATTAATTAAAAATAGAAATAATTGCCATTAAAATTAGAAAGAAAGTAATAAAATGGCTGATTAACTAAGTTGGTTGTTGCAGCAATACTATAAGAGAGCTCTCTCTTGCAGTATTGACATGGATGCTAATATTTGAATTATATCAATCTCACTAAATAAAAAATAAATACAATTGAATTCATAGAAGAAATTTTTTGACATAAGATTTGGATTTATGGGAAAAATAATAATGTCCAGATAAATTATTTAATTATGATTGGAGAATGGAGAAAAATAAAATAGGGAATGCAGATCTTTTAAATATATCTCATCAATTCAATAAATCAAACTGGTAATACTATTGTTTTCAAAATATTATTATTTAGAATTTTGTGCAAAGAATACTATAATTAGGAGATTCAAATGTGACAAAAAAGATGCAAAAAAAAAAAAACTTATAAATTCTCTTTGTAAAATTACATGATAAAAAAATTGCATTAAGCTAACTTTATTAAATAGATGAAAAAAGTGAGAAGTGATAATCAATAACTTATAACTTTAGTTAATCATAAAATGAGAAGATTAAGATTTAAAAAATCTCCGAGGATTAAGAAATTCAAAATACAAAAATTTCTTAAACATTATGGAAAAAAAGAAAACCTCTTATTAAATTTTTTTTAAGCATCTTTGAATGACGGATTTTCACAAGAATCGCTCTTGAAAATGCAAATTACATGCATATTTGAATATTAAGTACAAAATGACAAAATTCTCATTAATCTTTAAGAAGAGAATCACAAATGCAAACAAAATAAAACATCAACATTGCTTACAACATTTTATATGCTAAGTTGAAGGCCAACAATGCTGAAGAGCCCCCCAAAGCTTCATTTCTTTGTTTATCAAGCTAGACAACTCGTGATTTTGGTGGCTGGATAAAAAGTAAATAAATAAATCTATAAGAAAGATATGACAATGAAAACAAAGATGAATTTTAGATATGAATTAATACAAATTAAATATCTCAAACAAGATTTATTGAATTAAACAATATTTATCACATGACAGTCTTAAAAGAATTGTGGATCTTCTCTCAATAATGTAAAAGAGAACCACTTTTGCAATGTAAATTATATAAAAATAAACTTCTTATTTGATTATCATAAGGAATACTAAATTTTTTGCTTTTCAACATGCTTCCTTCTGATTGAAAGGTCGAGAAGAATAACTTCAAATGCGTGGAATTTGAAAAGGCGTGAATTTAAAAATAAAAAAATAGTGCTTTCATCCATTAATTTTGATCTTTTAATTAAGAAGTTAATCATTTGCATATTAGGATTCATAAAAAAGAAGCTAGCCACCTACGGTATTTAACCGAAGAACCTTGTGAAAGGGCTGAACGATCGTTTCCTTCACAGAGACCATCCAAAGCTCGTTCATGGAAGACAGAAGAAAAACGAAAAAGGAGAAGAAGCTCCATTAACGACTATTTCAAACCTTGCCTTAACGCAAAGCCGAAGAAGAACCAAAAAGCAAAGCCCGAGCCGTCCCATGGCTTCCTATCCGACAAAAACGAATAGTATATGTTAGCGACTCTTTCAGAAATCTTCTCGTGAAGTGAGCTCATCCGTGACAGCAGCGAGGAGCTTCTTTAGCGACACTTTGAGACCTCCCGCCAATCTAAAAAATATAATGGAAAGAAGAAATAAATGGGATGACAGAGGAATTCGAAGAGACGGTGAAAACTTATATTTATTAAGAAAATTGAAGGGCCACGATTCGCTGAGGAGGAATTCCAATCGGATTCTTCATTCGGATTTTTAATGAAGAATTTATGAACAGGAACCGTTCCGCTATTAATGAGACTATAAAGGATGATGGATTTAATGCACTGTGAAGAAATTAAAGAGTTAAGTGTTTAATTTTTTGAAAAGCAAACCGAAATGAAGGAGCATATGGAAAGGTGCAGAAGTAATTAATAAATAAAAAATAGCAAAAGGTTATAAAATAACAAAAGGTGCAGAAGAATAAGAATAACAAAAGAACTTTATTACATGAGTTTAAATGGAATCTCGAGAGACGTTAAAATTAATGTGAATTTTTTTGATTTATTAAAACATGCATTGAAGAATAAGAAGAGGGAAATGAATCTTAAAATTAAATGAGCTTTATATAATATGAATTTTTTGATTTATTAAATATTTTAAATATAATGAACGGTCAAGATAATTAAAAAATAATTAGAATAGATGCACAAGATTTGCCGGAGGAAGGAAACTCAAGCCCCTTTTATAATAGTAGTATTAAATTTTTTGTGTATAAACTTTTAGAAAGGAAAATAAGTTGTGTTTATATTTGCATAAAAAATAAATCTTTTAATGAAAATTTAATTATTTGTTAGGTAGTAGACTTTAAGCAGCATTTAATCTAAATTTGCTAAACAACCAAAATGATAATTTTAAATCCTACAAAATCTCATGAAGTCTTTTCCTATGTTTTGAAATAAATATCAAATTTAGTAAATACCGTCATTTTCCAAATTAAACTTAAAAATATATTCTTTTTCACATGTTATTGCTCTCATTGATGTCTTCACAAGCGATTTCCCATTCATTGTCGAGCATAAAATTTAGTTTTCTTTTTAAATAGAGAAGCAAATGTAACTATAACCAATGAATATTCCAATAATACTGTCATTTTCGAAATTAAACTTAAAAACATATTCTTTTTCACATGTTATTGCTCTCATTGATTCTTTTTCACCTTCCATCCTCAATCAACGAACTGATTCTAAATGCCAGAATCCAAATCACGGCCTTCTTCATCACCACCATATATAACATCCTCATCCACAAAGATCTTCTTTCTATTTAACACAAGCACACATCGGTTTGAATTTAGAGCCTTGCGGACAGGAAATAAATATATTAAACAAATTGAGCAAATCCTTAAAGAACATTAGTGGAGTGTTGGGGCATTGGTTACAACAACTTACAAAACTGTAAGTTCAGTATGTTTTCCTATTTCACTGGGGAATGCACCACTAAAGTTAATAGATTACCAACATTCTAAGTAATTACCTAATAAATATTGAAGTTAGTTAGCTAAAACATGTCATGCTGATTTGAACATGTATTGAATTCATAAAAAAGTAAAGAATTTAATTAGCTTACAAAGCTTCAAGTAGCAAGCTTCTAATGGCTGGTGTTAAGTTGGCTACCTAGATCACTATTATAGCTATGATCACTGCAGTAATTTTCAAAATTAGTACCCCAATTACTTATTTAGACAAACAATATCATTCCAAATGAAGAAAAATGAAACTTTATTTTTTTTTTTTAATTGTCTAGACCGAAATCTCTGCATTATGAAAATATAAAGCAGAGATATTCAATCGAGAAAATGAAAAATTTAGCATGCAAGAATATGTAATGAGGGAAAAAAAGTAGAACTCTCTACTCCATGACTCATGCCCTTAATGCACCAACTACATGTGACAAATCTATAAATGATCAAATGCAAATATACAATACCAAATAGCAAGAAGAAGACAATTAAAAAAAAAAAGGTAGGAAAAGAAGAAAAAAAAAAAAAAAAACGGTACCTTTAATTTCACTGGTCCAAGAAAAAATAAAATAGGAAAAAAAGAACTCACGGACGTTAAGGGTTGTTCGGCCAAGGGAACTCGCGTGGGGAAGGAATCGAAAGAAGTCTTCTGTGGGCTTCAGTGGATTAGAGCATGAATCATGGAGCAGCCATTTCCAATGCTATATGCTTTTTCTGAGGAAGAAAAGCCGACCCAGTATAATTGAAGACATTTTTTTTTTGGTATAATTGAAGACATAAAGCTTATGATCCCTGACTTTTGAAAGAAGAAATTTGACACTAAAGCACTTTCTATTCATAAGAAAGACGAGCTTTTCCCTATATTTCAATTTTAATCAAAGAATAAGAGAAACTTATTATCGATTAAAAAAGGAAAGATGCAAAACTTCAGATAATGTTGTGGGAAGTGTGAAACTGTAAGAAAATTGGGAAGTGCGAAACTGTAAGAGAAACAGGAAGGGCGAAACTGGAAGAAAAATGGGGGTTTCTATGGGATCGAACTCGACACCAATGAACAGGCTTTCAGTTCGAACTCGACAAGCGGTTGTTACAAAAATCAAACGTTGTGTAAAAATATCTAAACAAGTGAAGGTCGTGCCCTGTCCATCCTCTCTTCCTATTATTTCAGCCAGGAAGGAACAAATAAAAGTCTCTGGCCCTCGCTGCCTCGCTCGTCTGCTCGACTTCGGCCAGCTACCGCATGCAAGTCTTGCTTGATTTTATATTGTTCGAACAAAACGAACGGCTCGAACCGAATAGATGCCTCCTTAAATGCACGTGAATTCGCAATGAGGAATACGAAGTCGAAGAACTGAAGACGAAGAGGCAAACATGAAGAGGCGTAGCCGTTACAAAGCCGAAGATACGAAGAGGCAAACGATAGAAGGGTGAGGGAGGCGAATCGAAAATATGAAGAGAGAGTTTAACCATTAAATAATTTTATTAATTATTTATAATACTATTTAATTTTAATAAATATAATGAAGGGTCACGATTATTTTTGAATGGATAAAATGAAAGGTCAAGATTGCGTAGGGTGGAAACTCAAGCCCCTTTTATAATAGTAGTATAGATTTCTATTTTTTTTATTTTAATTTGAAATAAAATATACTTAGTATTGAAGTATATTTTAATTTTATTGTTTATTGAATAAAACAATTTATGTGGTGATGACGACAAATCATCGATGATGACCAGCTAAATAATGACAATGACAATAGTAGTGTTGGGTGATGATGGTCAGCATTGATTACGTTGGATACATGGGCGGACCCCTAATTTTTGCCCCCCCCCCCCCCCCCCCAAAAAAAAAAATTAAAAATTTTAGAGAGGATAGTTTGAAAAATTTTAGGTATTTTTCCCTCTCAAAAAAACTTTTTTCCCTCATTTTATCAATCCTAAGCATCTTTGCCCATCCCCCCACAAAAAAAATTGCACACTCTGAAAAAAAAAGCTGGATCCGACCCTGTTTGGATGTGACAACCAATGATAATCAAATGATACTGGCTGGTGGTGGTAGTGGTGGACTGAGATGCCCGTCAGTGGTTGTTGATGGTGGCCTAATAAAGTTTATGAAATGAATTAATTATTTTATAAAAATGCTGTTCATGAAAGTGAAAATTTTAAGCAAACATTTGCAATATAATAATTGAATTGTATTTTGTTGCGTAAATTATGATTACGATATGTTAAACTTGATAGATTTTATCCTGAAAATTGGGCCGGCCCAATTGTAAAAAAAGGTTTGGTATGCCTGTACAATAAATGGTACTTGGTTTCTAACGGGCTTTATACAACATATGATTGTTTCAGGTATGAACCCAACAAAATGGACAAACGCACAAAACACTAATATAAAAGATTACTGCAGTTTTATCTTCAATATGATTAAACACGAATTTTGTTTAGACAAGTAAAGAAGATAAAGTTTTTTTATTAATGTTTTTTTTTTTCGCACACTGTTTCATATGCTAGGCTTAGGCTTCATTTATGATGACTTTCTTGCAGCTTCTCAAAGCAGAATTTTAGTAAAAAATTAAAATTTTGGTACTAAAAAGTTACTTTAAGAAGTACAAAAAACTAATCCTTAATCTATTTATATACATAGTTCGAATTCTAATACAATGATACAAAGAGATAAGTTAACAAACCAGCGCATAATGACCGAGAAACTAGTATTCGGAATACTCTTCAAGATGGGCTAAATATATCTTTAATAACCACCTTGGATATAAGTATAATCACAATATATTTATTGGGTTGGTAGCAATGTAAATATATAGCAACCTGATTGTAGTAGAAGATAATTAAGCGTATAAGTAGATATCACATAATAATCTTATAGCAACTGGTAAGAGAACAATTCACTTACTGTAGTAGTCAAGACCAAACATTTTGCCTCAGTCAAGGTTCACAAGACAGCATATTACTTCTTTGCCTTTCATGAGATCAATAAATCTCTTAGGAAAATGCAATAATCAGGGACAAATCTTCTTCTGTCGGGATAGGAGCTCCAATCTGCTTCAAAAAAAGCTTTATTAGCAACAACAAAAAAAAACTATAGAGAAATATACATTATCTAGGTGATATCATAAGATAACGTGATAAATGATTGACATATATCATATGTGAGATTGGGGATTGAGACAAAAATTAACTGAGTTTATATGTGAAAAAAAAATGATATTTGAATAAGAAAAAGTGAAACATGAAAATCATCATATGAGATGTTAGTACTATGAGACATTATGTAAAGTCTCTGTTGAATGTTCTTAATTTATTATTATGATATATAGGAAATTTTGCTGGCTCATTTGCTAGTAATCCAAGAACTTTGAGTAGTTGTAATATATAATATTACTAGGATGGAATGGTACATTTATGAGATCGAGCAGTTTCAAGGTCTAAAACATACTTTTTTTTTTAACAGAAAATTATATTAATAAAAATCAAGAAAACAGTACAATTTGAGAGAGAGAGAAAGAAAAAAAAAAAGAAAAGGAAAATACAATAAAATGCGGGCTCAGGGGCGGTTGAGGCGACACACCAGCAACACGTCACAAGGACCATCCAATAGCACCTCGAAGCTACCCGAAAAGAAACCACAGCTATGGTTGCCACAAGCACGGCGCAATGATGTGGCCCCAACCCATCATTGCCCAAATACGACGCAAAATCATCTGACTGAACCAACCTCCACAATAAGCCAAAAACCATAGAAAACAGAAACAAAAGACTAACGGCGACGGTGGCCCCGACCACGACCGCGGGCCCTGCCCCGAAAACCAACCACAGAAACAGGCCTAACATTAACAAGATTAAAGTCAGACCCAGGATCTGAACCACCACAGAATTCCGGCGACGGCATGAATTCATCATCAGAATCAGAAACCAATTCCCCCTCAGACGACTCCAGCCAATTCAAATTGTTACGAACATTCGATCCCGAAGCATCACCCAAAAAATTTCCAGCAAAATGCGAATCAACAACATTAACCGGAACATCAACAAAAGAATTAATTACCTCATTACATTTAGGATCAACAGGTAAATTAAGTTCCGGAGCAATAACAACAGGAGAAACCCCCACCGAAGCAGCCACATTAACAGCCTCAACACAATTAGGTAATAACACAGGAGGAACAAAAGGAGGAGCATAAGGAGATAAAGCACAACTAACTTCATTCTCCATCCCACCAACTCCACCAATAACAGTGTCAACATCAAGCCCAACAACCACCTCAGTCTCATTAATTCCACCAGTAATAATAGAAACACCAGCTTGGTCGATAGGAGCAAACCGACCATCAATAACAGGCAGAGCAACTTGCTCAGCACCATCCATATTACTAATAATAGGAATTTCACAATCAATAGCATCTCTAGCTAAAGAAGCATCATCCGCATTACCCAAAACATTACATTCACGAGAAAGAACAGGATCAACAGAAGTAATAGGTTCTTTGAGAAAATTTGCAGCTATAGGCTCAGCCGTGGGGGGTTTGGAATTCCGGTTAGGACAATCCATTTTTTTGTGACCTAAAGTTTTACAAGAAGAGCAAAAAACAGGCATGCATTCAAAGACAACCTTCTGGACATACCCCAATTTTTCCGGCCCTAACCAAACAGAATTGGGGTAGGGTTTGGTAACATCTAATTCGACTAAAATACGAGCCACAGAAGGTCTAGATCCAGCAGCAGTGGCATTATCAGTTTGTATCGGTCTACCGAAAATGGAACCCAAACCGAACAAAATGCGAGAAGAGAAAAGGTGAGGGCGTAAACCAGGGAAAGACAACCAAACAGGCACAACCGGTGATTCCTCAGAGAGATCAAGAACAGGGGACCATTTAATAACTTTCATAAAACACCCAAAAACCAAGTAAGATCTATGAGCAAAAACCCTTGCATAATCCAAATCATTATGAAGCTTTATCAAAACATTCGTTTGATCTAAAAGAGTGACCGAAAAATCTCCCGATAATTTCAAACCGAAAAAAAATTTACGGATAGAGTCTAAAGTGGGGCGTTTGAGAGGAAATCTTCCAACCAAAGCAAATTCAAAAGGTTTAGCAAGATGAAGAAATTCCTCTTCCGAGAACCATAAAGATGGCATACCTCGGTGCGAAGATATGCGGAAATTCGGAAAAGAGACGATGGAATCACCAGATAAAGCATCCCTAAACGATTTAGGTTGCATACCAGCGAGAAATCCAGGATCCAAAAGCTTTTTCGCCATAGCAAAACCCCCCGAAGGCAGGAGGCGGAAGAAGATGAAGGCAAGGTCTAAAACATACTTCAATTCTCTCAAATTTGTTAGTTTGAGCTGAATGTTCGGAAATACTTCAAAAAAGTGAAGGATGGTAATAAAAGGTTTAGTGATGATGATATCTTCAATATGTACCAATAATGCAGCAAAGGAGGCACCAACAACATTAATGAATGTTTAAGAATAATATTTGGATTAAGTATTTCTAAAATTGATTAAATATGAGTAAGAGAAAGCATATTTTTTATTTCTAAAGAAAATTTCTCTATTAATGATGATAAGAAGAATAAGCATTTTTGTTTAGGACAAAAGTTATAGTGATGAGAGCTAATGATTCGAAGGATAATTATCTTATGTGAAACTAAAAGAGGAGACAAAAGGGAGGGTATAAGCAATCCTTTCCTTTTGATACCATATTAAGAAAATAGAATCAGAAGACAAAAACTTCTTAATAAATAAAAAATTCTTTCTTGTAAATCATTTTGTATGTTAGACTTAATCTATTTATTGATATTACTTGAATCCTAATACTATGATTTGAATCCTGATCAGTCTCCTCTAATTTTTTTATTTTTTTATCCCTTGACCTGTTAATTGTTGGTTTATGTTTAAACATTTTTGGCTTAATAAATAATTGATGTCTATCAAATTCCATAAATCTCTATGGCACATATTTCGAAGCTACATCATTTAGACACTGTCCAGTCCTTTATATATTTATTCTTATGACGTCAACATGCAAGTGTCAAAGTAAGTACACCCTGTCATTAGTCCAAGAATGAATGCAACACCTAAAGATGTCATTTTCTTTCACCTTAACCTCAAGTGAATAATCAGGACACAGTGCCAAGCACTCATGCATTCCTATGCGGCTATGCTTGCATTATCGAACATTTTTTCATGGAGCTCCCTCAAATCTTCTCTAAAATCGGTTAGTACATGAGGTAGGGAAGAAAAGAAATTAAAGAGCACAATTTTTTGAAAACAAATTAAGAGATATAAGAAGATACTCTCACTTGTTTAACTTCACTTGAACATGTAACACTTAAATAGTAGTTGAATTGGTGATACCACTTTAACATATTATGGCTTGTAACTAAATGCAATAACATCACTTTAATGATTTTATAGCTCAATAATACGACAATTCTGTGCAAGCAACATTATCATTTAAAGGGCTTTAAAGCTCATATGAAATGACAAATCAATATGAACAATAATATCATATAACTTATTTCATAGCTCACATGATGCGGCAACTCTCTGCAAGCAATAATATCATTAAAGAAATATACAACTAACATAATATTTCGAGAATTATTATTAAATTATATTTAACAAATAATATAATTAAATTATATTTTATAATTTAACTTCAAATCTAAAGAAAATTAAAAATATGCTCTTCCAAATTTGGGAAGTTACAATATAATTTTTTTCTTCTGCCTTTTAATTTATTTTATCTAAAAAACATTACAAAAAATAACCAGAACCTCATTATTTTTTTCGGGAGTTCTTCGAGTTTTTTTTTTTCCCTAAATTTTAATATTGTGATAATGTACTAACGGTTTTAGATTAATGAATTAATTTTAATTAAATCAGAAAGTAGCAGTGACTAGTGAGTTAAATTTCTCTTAGCCAGTTGGCCACAGTTATATCATCAATCATACGGTTCAACAACATAATTTAAGATCATTCATAAGTTCCTTCACAATTAATTTAATTATAAATTATAAAATTAATAAACTTAAATCATTCATTTAAATCAAATTATATTCCACCAATACTTACATACGTACAAGCTAAATTATTTTAAAATGGCTTTTTTTTTCATAAAAATTATAATCGTGGTGAGAAAAGGCAACGACTTGTCCGGTTAGCCATTTCTCTTGCCTTGCTCACCGACCCGACTACGAGAGCAGCAAACCTAGCCTGCCGACCCGAGCCACAAACCTAGCCCGCCGACCCGAGCTGCATATCCGGCCAAATGGGCACCAAGTGGATTGCTGGCCGACAAATTATTAGTTACGGACATCATATGGAGGGAACCGTCCGGTTTTCTCTCTTTCTACAGCAAAAGCCCAGGTGCTATAATAACTTCGCTTTGACTGTGTTTTTATTATAGACAGAGAGAAAATCAGACGATTCTCTCCGTCCGATATCTGCACCTAATAAATTCTCATTGTTGGCCACCTCATAGGTCATCAGAATCAGTCCTTGTTCATGGTAAGGACTGACATTATATATATATATATATATATATATATATATATATATATATATATATATATATTTCACTTAATATTTTATTAAACGAGTTTAAATAAAAAAAAACTGACCTAAATTAAAGAGGCTAGTACCATAAACCTTCCTAATTTATCTTCCATCCCTCATGAGCTTTCTCTTATCTGCAAATATTCAAAATTTTGTCCAATTCCATTGATCTATCCTCCTGTGTCAGTCCTCTCGCCTCTCGGGTTCTAATTGGAATATCCTTCAGTGCATACTAAACAGCTTGGCTAGCTCCATTTCTGACATTCACATTTAGGAATCCTCCTCCACATGCTTAAATTGAAATTTTGAAGGTAATAGGCTCGGGATTTTTAAAAACTTCTTCAGAGATTTCTATACTGATGATGTTATTTATCATTGGTTTAAGTTTCTTTGGCACAAGCACTTTGCTATAAGATATTCTTCATATATTTGGTTAGCCTTATTGGCTGAGCTTAAAACAGCAGAAGCTTTATGCCTGAGAAATATCCAAGTAAACTCTCTCTACTCTCTCTGCAATTCGTCAAATGAAAGCATTTCACATTTATTCTTTGAATGTGATTATTTTTTTCTATATTAATTAAGATCATTGATGATCTTCA
The DNA here is from genome assembly GCA_022539455.1 of Dendrobium nobile. Lineage (NCBI taxonomy): Eukaryota > Viridiplantae > Streptophyta > Magnoliopsida > Asparagales > Orchidaceae > Dendrobium > Dendrobium nobile. The sequence continues at coordinate 60,181,926 of CM039734.1, forward strand.
TGAGTTTTTTGCAAATCTTTGAATATTTTCATGATCTTAACATCTCTATTAGTGGCGGTAAGGATTTCAAACTTTTATTGATTTTGCTGCAACATTTATCATGTTTGGAGGGAAAGAAATAATAGAAGGTTTGGATTCAAATTTGCTAGTATTGACACATCATTAAAAAAGGTTTATATCAAGGCCTCTAAGTGAAAGGCTAGGCAAAATTTTAAAGATGTTAGCTACGGATACTTTTGGTGTTTCTCTTCACTTAGTTGTCTATTATTTGTTGGACTTACTATTTCTTTTTCGGATTCTATAGATATTTTTCTTGTTACTGTCCCGTGGGATGTTATATGATGAAGGTATTACGAATTATTTTGGTCAAGTAGAATTTTGGTTTGCCATAAATGATGAGGATAATCCCTAAACTCTAAATATATTCCCCTGGTTGGCCTTTTTGGCAACCAGAGGAAATGCCTCTTATAGATTCTAAATGATCATGAAGATTTATTTGAGTCCTGACTTAGTGGAGCATAATTTTTTAGTCTGTGATTTTTTACCTTATATCTTTCTTCTTTTTAGCTGACAATTTTTTTTGTTTTTCTACTCAACATTGTGATAGGTTTTTTTTTTTTTTGGAATATTATATAATCGAGCTTAGCTCATTTTTTTATAGCTGCTCATGAAACTTTTATTATTTTTTTTCTTTTCTGATTGTAATTTTCTACACTTCGTAATTTTGAATTATTTTTCCTCTTTTCTTATTGTAATTTTCTGCGTTTCGTAATTTCAAATCAATTCTCGATAACCTAAATTCCTCCCTCCCCACTGGCGGAAACATAGGTTCCTTAGGGGGGCAATTGCCCCCCCTCAAAAAAAAAAATTTCTTTTATAGGTGAGAGAAAAAAAAAATTTTTGCTCCTTCTAAAAAATTATTTTTGCCCCCCTCCTAAAAAACCTTTTGTCCTAACTTGCCTTAAAATATCTATATATTTCTTTGCATTTAGTTCTAATATTTTCTTTGATGTTTTTCATGACAATTTAATTACACTTTTTTTCTTCATTTTCTTGCTTAACTTTTTTAAATAACTTTTTGTTATATATATATACTTTGGTGATTAAAATCAAAACTGCTGTGTTTGGCAAGATTATCAAGTGGAAAGGGAGGGAAGTTATGTTGGATTTGCTCTGATCTGCATTGGTTTCGATTTGCTGTATGCACGGTTGGCAGGTTTATTTTTGAATTTCTGGTTTATACTGCTGCTCTTCTTGCAGTTTTGATTGAGGTTTTTGGGCGCAAGGATGACTGATTTGCCTTTTTCTCCTTTGGAGGGCAGAATTTTTGGGCTATTTATTTTGCAACTAGGTTGAGAGAGCGGCAAATCCTGAGCCCGTGGGCACTCTGTGTGCTCACTGTTTTTGGTTATGTGGCTTCTCTCTAATTTTGGTTTTTTCTGGGTTGCTGATAGCTTGTATTTGGGAAATTTTGTTTTCTTTCCCTCTTTTCTTTTGTGTCTTGTTCTCTTTTTAAGTAGTTTTACTTAATAGTTCTGCTTACATGTAACTACCTCATTTTAATGAGAAGGACTTTGCCCATAATTTTTCCAAAAAAAAAAAAAAAAAAATTTCTTCTGTTCGTACAACCGAAGTACCGGAGCAGGAAGATGGGGCACGTGCATTGTTTGACATGTGGCTCATCCTTCCCCATGAATGCCTTCCGTGAATTGCTTTTTTTCAATAACTTCTTTTTTGGGAAAATTTTGACTGCGAAACACAAATTTGATAAATGAATATTTTAATTTTAAAATTTTGTTAATAATTTGTTAATAATTTTATAAATTAAGAGACCTGTCACTCTCCTAGAAAATTTAAAGCTGCTTAAATTCTCTTAAAAAATTAATAATTGATATTTAAATAATATTCTGAATTATATTACCATTAATATAATTTTTAAAATTGTAAAATTAATTTAATATATTAATATAGAATATTTTGATATATTTTCATTTTTCAATGGAGAATGATAATCAATATAAGTAGGGATTTTTAGGTCAATTAGACAAATTCACACATATCATATATGTAAGCTTCGAATTCAATACATCTTGGTTGGTTGCCAAGCTCTCAACCAACAGATCAAGATGAGTTACATAATTCTTAGAATATAAACATTATTAAAATTAATGTAATATAATTATATAATCTGCTTGATATTGGACAAGCAGTTGATGACAATGAAATTCAAGTTTTGTATAAAATAATTTTCTTACTGCTTCTTAAAGCAGGTTTCTAACATAAAATTTTTATTTTTAAATTAAAAAATTATTTTAAAAAGTAATAAAAAACAGTTCCAATTGAAACCTAAAATTTCATTTGAAATAGCTTTTGATCGTTTTGTTTTACTATTAAAAAAATTACCATATAAATGAGTAAAGTAGCTCCCTATCACTAGAATCGATAACGTCTCCAATCACATAGCTAGCTGTTGAAATTCGAAGCCATCTCATGCGAGTTTGCTAGGCCTTGTAAAGTCTTGTAAGCACGGACAGCTACTCCAAACATTCTTTCTATAGAAAGCTGAAAGCTACACGCGAAGAATTTATTCTCAAGCCATGAAAGCCTTTAACGCATTTGTACAACGCGAGTAAAGGATGACAGGACAGGTCAGGCTTATACGTATTAAGACTGAGGTCTCGTTTTTGACGGGTTTTTATCGTTTTTTTAAATATTTCTTAGTATAAAAAATTAATTTTTTTTATTAAAAAGTTATTTTAATTTTTTTATTAAAAAGATATTTTAAGAAGAATAAAAAAACTGTTCCAAATCGGAAAAATTATTCGGTGCCGAGTGTGTGCAGTCCACACAAGTACTGGTATCTAGCGGTACCCAGCGATACCCAGTGGTACCGAATGCCGGTACCTAACTGGGTATAGTGCTTGTCCGTATGGTTCTCCCCGTCCGCACTACGCACCTAATAATCTCTCCTCAAACGAGGCTAAATTGCACTCAGAGGAAGTAACAAAGTTCGTTTATCTTATAGCGCAGGAGGATACCACAACCTATTCTGAAAGGGAAAATGTCTAAATAAGCCAAAGTAGAGCGAGCTCAATGCTTTTGTACTCAACAACTTGTTAGACAAATGAGTCAAACTTTTTATTATTATTCAGACTGTTAGCTTATTGAGTTTATCACATAGCTATTCATGAATATATTATAAAATATACAATATAAGGGTGCTAAAGAGTCAAGTTAAGCTCGAGTCACAGTTAAGAGCATCTCCAATAGAAAATCTCATTTTTCACTCCAAAATATAGTGAAACTCAACAATGCTACAATTCATGTCCAATCGAACTCCATTTTGGGCGCTTTTGCGAAAGTACCAGTCTTTCTCCTCTTTCGCGCGTTTCTTCGGCAAATCCGGTTGAGACAGAAAAATCACGTAGGCGAATAGTGCAATGCTAATATTGGTGCTGCTCTGTTCACCTGCAAGCAAATATCAAAAGATTTGACGTTCAGCTGGAGCGACCGAACGACACATACATTTGTTTTGCGTTCGGTTGGAGATGCTCTAACTTCAGGTGTAGATTGAGCTTGATTAATTAATTGAGTTTGAGTCTGAACTTAATTTTTTAAGTTCGTGCCAACTTATTTATAATGAAAGACAGAAAATAATTATAATTCAAGCAATAATAAAAACAATAAAAAGAATGAAAATTAGAAAATATAAACAATAAAGAATCATTTGATATAAGAAAATGAGATATAATTTTTAAATATTTATAATAAATTTATACATGAACTACTAAATTCTAATATAAATTTAATTGTATTTTATAGTAATATTTTTAAACGATCCATCTTGCGAGGTAACAAATCAATTCGAGACTAACTCAAACTTGACTTATTAGCTTATCGACCTCAACTCAAGCCGGCTCATGAGTCTGCCTGACTAACTTATTACACTCCTGTACATAATACATATAACGATAATTAAACTGCAACGGAGGTAAACGAGCTTATCTAAATAAATAAACTTGATTAAAAGCCTTAATAGAAATACTATGAGAGGTGGAAACAAGTTACTATACAGCAACTACTACTCGCTCGATGCACCCGTGGAATATGAAACGAGGTGGGAGGCCCATCTCTAACAGGAACTTTTATTACGTCCGGTGTAAGGACGTAGAGGAACGTCCGGTTGGAGGCAAAATCCCGCCAAAAAACTCGGTATTTGTTTGGTACAACTAGGTATTATTTAATATTAACGAGGAATACCGCTTTTTGAAAACCAATACCGAGTTATACCGAGCTGTACCGAGAAATACCGAGTTGTACCGAGTTTTTCCTAGAAAAACTCGGTACAACTTTTGTATAACTCGGTATTTCTCGGTTTAGCTCGGTATAACTCGGTATTGGATCTTTAAATGATGGTATTCCTCGTTATTGTTTGGTATTGCTCGGTATTTGCTCGGTACAACTCATTTTTTGACGGAATTTGACCTCCGTCCGGTCGGAGGACGTAATAATTGTTCCTCTAACAGGCCTTAATTAATTAGCTTAAATGCGCTTCAAATTACAAACTGAATAGTTCCCATTATTTCGTTAACGGCCATATAGGATAAGAATGCGGATGATTTAGTTAGTTTTATTTCCCCACCACTTCTCTGCATCCCCCACTCTTCACAAACCATACAAGCATGACCGAAGCTGCTGCAAAATCCATTAATTCTACAGCTGCCATGGCGCTCAGGCTCATCGCCGCTATCTGTCTTCTTCCGGCCACCATATCAGCCGCGGCGGTGGTTCCATTTTCCGTGCCAACTCCTCTGTTTTCGATCAATGGATCTCAGATAGCGTCGATGATTTTCACTTTAGAAAGGATGAGATTGCGAGAGGCATCAACGCGGGCATTGACCTGAAGCTCCTTCGGGCTGAGAAAAACCCGCGGGTTGTAACTGTGAGGAAGAATGGGAGGGGGGATTTCGCAACAATTTCTGATGCAATTGAAAGCATACCTCATAGGAACAGGCAAAGAGTTGTGATCAGGATTGGGCCAGGTGTTTACAGGGAGAAAGTGAAGATCGAAAGTTCGAAGCCATTTGTGACATTTTCAGGCGAGGAGAATGCAATGCCTAGAATAACTTTCGCCGGCACGGCGGCAGAGTATGGTACTTTGGACAGTGCTTCTGTAATTGTGGAATCGCGTTATTTTGTTGCAAGTAATATTATTTTTCAGGTAATTAAAAGCTTAATGAGGTTAGTTAATTATTAAAAAGGAAATTTTATACAAATGCTTAAATCCTTCTAATAAAAATTGGTTTTTTCATAGAATTCAGCACCAAGGCCGGTTTTGGGAGTGAAAGGAGCTCAAGCGGTGGCGATGAGGATCTCTGGGGATAAGGCAGCTTTTTACAGCTGCAAATTCTTGGGATATCAAGACACCCTTTGCGATGACAAAGGAAGACACTTGTTCAAGGATTGTTTCATTCAAGGGACTGTTGATTTCATATTCGGTAATGGAAGGTCTATCTACCTGGTAAGTTCTAAGCCTCCAAATATATCATTTTTTTTAATATTTTTACGATCCAGGTAATATGATATTTGAACCAATTGCTTTTCATTGAATGGAAAATTTGAATTATAGCTTTTTCTAAGTTTATACAGTTAGGATATATTGAGCATAAAAAATACATTATTAGTATTATTAACAAGGTGATATCGTCTTTGAAAAAAAGGATTTTAACGTAATTATTCATCGAATTTTCTCAATTTTAATTTTAATTTTAAGAAGTGCTGTATTTCAAAAATAGTTCTATTAGCAATCTAAAAGTAAATTTTCCCCCTTTGCTTCCAAAATTTCAGTCGAGTAAGGAAGAACATAGTTGCTAACCCATCAAATATGATTGCATAAGAAGTATAGAAACTAGATTAACTTCATTAAATTCAGAACTGCATGATAAAATCAGTGGCGGATGGGATCACTTACATCACAGCACAGGCGAGATCAACCATTGCAGACAAGAGCGGCTTCGCTTTTGTCCACTGCAACGTAACCGGCACAGGTAGCGCATATCTGAGCAGGGCGTGGAAGAAGAGCTCAAGAGTAGTTTTTGCTTACACTTACATGAACAGCGTGGTTAATCCCAAGGTTGGGATGATAGTGGCTTCAAGGAACGACAGGGGTAAGCTTCATTCTATTTGCTTTGTGTTTAACTGTTTGGCTTAACTTCTAGACTAAAGCGAGCTGGCTAATGTTCTAGATAAGTAATATTTGAAGTGGATCTAAATGCTTAACTTCCTTTTTTTTTTTTTCTTTTTTGCTTGTATATATAGGACTGTCTTCTATGGTGAATACAAGTGCTTGGGGCCGGGAGCGTCTACGAGCAGAAGAGTCAGTTATGTTAAGCTACTAACAGATGAGCAGGCAAAGCCCTTCCTGAGCATGACTTTTATCAGGGGAAAGACTTGGGTTCTTCGGCAGCCTCAGCTTTAAAGCTCAAGTTTTCTGATATGAATGACGATGCTTGGTTTAATGGTTTTTTTTTTTTTTTGGTCTTTTGTTTCGGTGTCCTTGACAAATTGTAATTTTTTGTTCTCTTTGGCTCAACTCTCTAACCTGATTCTATATTTATTTCAACTGAATTCCGGCTCTCAATTTTCTAGTAAAATAATTACGATGCTTATAATAAATTTCATTTTGCACTTCAGAGAAAAAAAATGGGGAATTTAACAAGCATGGACATTTTTTTTAACAAAAAATGATTATATTCCAACAATGAAAGAGGATACAACCAAGAGAAAAGAAAGATTTCACAGCCGAAATAAGAAAAGATGAGGTAGTTAGTCAGGCTCAGAAATTGGCACAAAATTTCCTGCAACCACCTAGACGCCAGGCTTGAACCATCCCGAGGCGGAAGCGAGCAAACACCACCAAGAAGCAAATGAGAGAAGTAGCAACATCTCAAAATGGCCACCAAATAGAACAAGTTAAAGCACCACCAATGATTGCCAACAAACTTCAACGGTCTAAGTGGTGAGCAAAAATTTGCCGCATCATTGCCCAAAAAGATCACATCCAAATGGGAGAAAGACCCGACCGCAGGAGGAGGAGCTATAGAACCAAAACAGGGAACAAACAGAACATGCAAACCCATCAGAAACAAGTATGGACAAATTTAGTAATGCTTCTTTTTTTTTTAGAGAGAGGAACAATGGGTCGGGAATGCAGTGAACCTTAAAGAGTTTAGGCTTCAAAACAAGAGGTCTCGATTCATGCAAATATGTGCTTCCAATTTGTTGCTTATACTTAACGATTTAATCTATTTATCAAAATTATCTTTTGATGTAGTTGGATCGTCGGAAGAATTGAACTTGCTTGAAGGATTTAATCCCAATCCAGGGAACAAGAGTACCAAGCTTAAAGCTTCACAAAGAGATAATATTTATCACATATGATCCTTTCCTCTTACACATTTCATGTATATATAATACTCAAATAGAAACAACCTAGAGAATCCTAGAAGATTTGTAACAAACTAATTAATATATGCATAAGGAACAATTTAGCTAAGATGCTCTGCATCATTCTCCCATTGCGTCAAAAGAGCTCGACTCCGTCGAAGCTCGTCAATTGTAGGGAGGTAGAGATAGATATCAAAATCAGTCCTCCTAGATCGAAGATTTTGAAGAAGAATGTTATAGCTTTCTCGGCAACACCATTTTGCTGGTATCCAAAGACCATGATGAATAAATCAGCCTCAAATCCTCTTTGGAACATATGTCCATGCACTGATCTTCCATAATTAGCATACCCAACAAAACTACAATCTTGAAAAACACTAACTGAAGCAAAGCCATCAACTTCTATACCATTCTCCATAGACATATTAGAAAATGCTTGAGGCAATATTTCAAAAAACATGCCCTTCTCCATCGCAGTAGCAGTTCCAAATTCCTGTTGCATAAAACGGCCCCCATATTTAATAGCACTGATCTCAACAAGATGATCAGCAATATCCGAAAGTTCAAAATAGTTTGTCTTGTTGCTTTTAAACTCTCCAGTAGCGAGGAAGCAAGACCGTCATTCATATGGCCACCATTCTCCAAATGCCAAGAACCATGACATTTCTAAAAAGGTTTCTTATGTTAGAAGCAACATACATGTTCTATCCGTTATGTCTCAAATGATTACTTGATCTAAAAGAACATGCACAGAAAACAAGGCTTGCCACAGGGATTCCTAGCCCAACAAATTTGGGAACATATCCTTCAGTAACACACTTTGTCGACATTTGAGACATTTGAGAGCATTGCACTGGATCGGCTTTGACGGTAGAATTTTGACCGGACCTTTGCACACCTACAGTATAAGCATCCCCATCACCACTTCCCATTATAAAAACAACATGTTCCTTGCTCTCATTCTCACCGTTCTGAGAAGTTTCAATCTTGAGATTCATTAGGTCTCCAGGTAACTTAGAAACCGAGAAAAATGATATTTCATCGGAACACATGTTTGAAATCTGATCTGCATTAACTTTTGTTTTCATTAAGCTTCCAAACATATAAGCATTCATGTTGACCTTCTGACAGCCCACATTCATAGAGCTCTCTTGATCCTTCTTTTGGTTTATGTCAGGTTTTTCACTAAATAAATTATCATAAGAAACAGATGGGCTGGAATGGGTACCTTTCTTCTCTCCCTTCCCGTGCACAAAAAAATCAGAATGTGGCATCCTACTTTTCTCTTCATCATTTATCCTCCACGGAGTCGAGGAAGTGTGTTCATCCGGTGTCAGGTCGTGATCAGCATTTGTCTCGCAGTCTAGTAGGTCCGAACTGGAATGAATGGCGCATCCTTCGTCATAGTTCATATCTGCATTTGAATATGTATGGGCTTCCGATTGCTCCATTTCATCTTTGGAACTGCACTCGCTGTCGGAGGCAGTTGGCTGCAAAGGGTCGGCCTTGTCGAGCGGCGTGGTTTGAAGGATGTGATGTGGTAGGAGAACCTCTCTGCCTTTTCCTAGAGTCGAAGGAGAAAGGAGGGGAAATGAAATCGAATATTCCTCTGAAGAATTTCTATCTGATTCAAGCACAATATCAGATTGAAGGGACTCCTTGGGCACTACGTGTGATCCGTGAGGCTGGACAGATACGCAGTGGTCAAATGGAATCAGCAGCAGACAGATGCGAGTGCTGCATCTCGTATCTCAGAGTCGAAAGGAGCAGATGACGGGAGTTGCGTCCGAGACTGCTCTTCTGCCTGGCGCTGCTTGATGCGAAGTTCTTCTTCTCGCTGGCGAGCGACAGAAACTCTGCCGATGTCCATCTGGCCAAGGTTGCGGGAAGCTATTGATGTGGTGTTGGGGCCGAAATTGTGTTGGAAGGGCTTCAGATCATGGCTCTGGTTGTGAGATGAAGCAAAAAATGAAACTATATTTTTTTTTTTAAATTTTCCTAGACCGAAATCTCTGCATTATGAAAATATAAAGCAGAGATATTCAATCGAGAAAATGAAAATTTAGCATGCAAGATATGTAAGAGGAAAAAAAAGAGAACTCTCTACTCCTGACTCATGCCCTTAATGCACCAACTACATGTGACAAATCTATAAATGATCAAAATGCAAATATACAATACCAAATAGCAAGAAAGAAGACGACAATTAAAAAAAAAAGTAGGAAAGAAGAAAAAAAAAAAAAAACGGTACCTTTAATTTCACTGGTCCAAGAAAAAATAAAATAGAAAAAAAAGAACTCACGGCGTTAGGGTTGTTCGGCCAAGGGAACTCGCGTGGGGAAGAATCGAAGAAGTCTTCTGTGGGCTTCAGTGGATTAGAGCAGAATCATGGAGCAGCCATTTCCAATGCTAATGCTTTTTCTGAGGAAGAAAAGCCCGACCAGTATAATTGAAGACATTTTTTTTTGGTATAATTGAAGACATAAAGCTTATGATCCCTGACTTTGAAAGAAGAAATTTGACACTAAAGCACTTTCTATTCATAAGAAAGACGAGCTTTTCCCTTAATTTCAATTTAATCAAGAATAAGAAAAACTTATTATCGATTAAAAAAGGAAAGATGCAAAACTTCAGATAATGTTGTGGGAAGTGTGAAATGTAAGAAAATTGGGAAGTGCGAAACTGTAAGAGAAACAGGAAAGGGCGAAACTGGAAGAAAATGGGGGTTTCTATGGGATCGAACTCGACACCAATGAACAGGCTTTCAGTTCGAACTCGACAAGCGGTTGTTACAAAAATCAACGTGTGTAAAAATATCTAACCAAGTGAAGGTCGTGCCCTGTCCATCCTCTCTTCCTATTATTTCAGCCAGAAGGAACAAATAAAAGTCTCTGGCCCTCGCTGCCTCGCTCGTCTGCTCGACTTCGGCCAGCTACCGCATGCAAGTCTTGCTTGATTTTAATTGTTCGAACAAAACGAACGGCTCGAACCGATAGATGCCTCCTTAAATGCACGTGAATTCGCAATGAGGAATACGAATCGAAGAACTGAAGACGAAGAGGCAAACATGAAGAGGCGTAGCCGTTACAAAGCCGAAGATACGAAGAGGCAAACGATAGAAGGGTAGGGAGGCGAATGAAAAATATGAAGAGAGAGTTTAACCCATTAAATAATTTTATTAATATTTTAATACTATTTAATTTTAATAATAAATATGAAGGTCACGATTATTTTTGAATGGTAAATGAAAGGTCAAGATTGCGTAGGGTGGAAACCAAGCCCCTTTTTATAAGTAGTATAGATTTCTATTTTTTTTATTTTAATTGAAATAAATATACTTAGTATTGAATAGTATTTTAATTTTATTTTTATTGAATAAACAATTATGTGGTGATGACGACAAATCACGATGATGACCAGCTAAATAATGACAATGACAATAGTAGTGGTTGGGTGATGATGGTCAGCATTGATTACGTTGGATACATGGCGGACCCCTATTTTTGCCCCCCCCCCCCCCCCCCCAAAAAAAAAAATTAAAAATTTTAGAGAGGATAGTTTGAAAAATTTAGGTATTTTTCCTCTCAAAAAAACTTTTTCCCTCATTTTATCAATCCTAACATCTTTGCCCATCCCCCCACAAAAAAAATTGCCACACTCTGAAAAAAAAGCTGGATCCGACCCTGTTTGGATGTGACAACCCAATGATAATCAAATGATACTGCTGGTGGTGGTAGTGGTGGACTGAGATGCCCGTCAGTGGTTGTTGATGTGCCTAATAATTTATGAAATGATAAATATTTATAAAATGCTGTTCATGAAAGTGAAAATTTTAAGCAAACATTGCAATATAATAATTGAATTGTATTTTGTTGCGTAATTATGATTACGATATGTTAAACTTGATAGATTTTTATCCTGAAAATGGGCCGGCCCAATGGTAAAAAAAGGTTTTGGTATGCCTGTACAATAAATGGTACTTGGTTTTCTAACGGTTTATACAACATATGATGTTTCAGGTATGAAACCCAACAAAATGGACAAACGCACAAAACACCTAAAATAAAAGATTACTGCAGTTTTATCTTCAATATGATTAAACACGAATTTTGTTTAGACAAGTAAAGAGATAAAACGTTTTATTATGTTTTTTTTTTCGCACACTGTTTCATATGCCTATCTTAGGCTCATTTATGATGACTTTCTGCAGCTTCTCAAAGCAGAATTTTAGAAAAATTAAATTTTGGTACAAAAAAGTTACTTTAAGAAGTACAAAAACTAATCCTAAATCTATTTTAATACAAGTTCGAATTCCTAATACAATGATACAAAGAGATAAGTTAACAAACCAGCGCATAATGACCGAGAAACTATAGTTCGGAATACTCTTCAAGAGGGCTAAATATATCTTAATAACCACCTTGGATATAAGTATAATCACAATAATTTATTGGTGGTAGCAATGTAAATATAGCAACCTGATTGTAGTAGAAGATAATTAAGCGTATAAGTAGATATCACATAAATAATCTTATAGCAACTGGTAAGAGAACAATTCACTTACTGTAGTAGTCAAGACCAAACATTTTGCCTCAGTCAAGGTTCACAAGACAGCATTTATACTCTTTGCCTTTCATGAGATCAATAAATCTCTTAGGAAAATGCAATAATCAGGGACAAATCTTCTTCTGTCGGGATAGGAGCTCCAATCGCTTCAAAAAAAGCTTATTAGCAACAACAAAAAAAACTATAGAGAAATATACATTATCAGGTGATATCAAAAGATAACGTGATAAATGATTGACATAATCATATGTGAGATTGGGGATTGAGACAAAAATTAACTGAGTTTATATGTGAAAAAAAAATGATAATGAATAAGAAAAAGTGAAACATGAAAATCATCAATGAGATGTTAGTACTATGAGACATTATGTAAAGTCTCTGTTGAATGTTCTTTATTTATTATTATGATATATAGGATTTTTTGCTGGCTCATTTGCTAGTAATCCAAGAACTGAGTAGTTGTAATATATAATAATACTTGGATGGAATGGTACATTTATGAGATCGAGCAGTTACAAGGTCAAAACCATACTTTTTTTTAACAGAAAATTATATTAATAAAAATCAAGAAAACAGTACAATTTGAAGAGAGAGAAGAAAAAAAAAAAGAAAAAGGAAAATACAATAAAATGCGGGCTCAGGGGCGGTTGAGGCGACACACCAGCCACACGTCACAAGGCCATCAATAGCACCTCGAAGCTACCCGAAAAGAAACCACAGCTATGGTTGCCACAACCGGCGCAATGATGTGGCCCCAACCCATCATTGCCCAAATACGACGCAAAATCATCTGACTGAACCAACCTCCACAATAAGCCAAAAACCATGAAAACAGAAATCAAAAGACTAAGGCGACGGTGGCCCCGACCACGACCCGGGCCCTGCCCCGAAACCAACCCAGAAACAGGCCTAACATTAACAGATTAAAGTCAACCCAGGACTGAACCACCACAGAATTCCGGCGACGGCAGATGAATCATCATCAGAATCAGAACCAATTCCCCTCAGACGACTCCAGCCAATTCAAATTGTTACGAACATTCGACCGAAGCATCACCCAAAAAAATTTCCAGCAAATGCGAATCCAACAACATTAACCGAACATCAACAAAAGAATTAATTACCTCATTACATTTAGGATCAACAGGTAAATTAAGTTCGAGCAATAACAACAGGAGAAACCCCACCGAAGCGCCCCATTAACAGCCTCAACACAATTAGGTAAAACACAGAGGAACAAAAGGAGGAGCATAAGGAGATAAAGCACAACTAACTTCATTCTCCATCCCACCAACTCCACCAATAACAGTGTCAACATCAAGCCCAACACCACTCAGTCTCATTAATTCACCAGTATAATAGAAACCCAGCTTGGTCGATAGGAGCAAACCGACCATCAATAACAGGCAGCAACTTTCGCAGCACCATCCATATTACTAATAATAGGAATTTCACAATCAATAGCATCTCTAGCTAAAGAAGCACATCCGCATTACCCAAAACATTACATTCACGAGAAAGAACAGGATCAACAGAAGTAATGGTTTCTTTGAGAAAATTTGCAGCTATAGGCTCAGCCGGGGGGTTTGGAATTCCGGTTAGGACAATCCATTTTTTGTGACCTAAAGTTTTACAAGAAGAGCAAAAAACAGGCATGCATTCAAAGACAACCTTCTGGACATACCCCAATTTTTCCGGCCCTAACCAAACAGAATTGGGGTAGGTTTGGTAACATCTAATTCGACTAAAATACGAGCCACAGAAGGTCTAGATCCAGCATCAGTGGCATTACAGTTTGTATCGGTCTACCGAAAATGAACCCAAACCGAACAAAATGCGAGAAGAGAAAAGGTGAGGGCGAAACCAGGGAAAGAACAACCAAACAGGCACAACCGGTGATTTCCTCAGAGAGATCAAAACAGGGACCATTTAATAACTTTCATAAAACACCCAAAAACCAAGTAAGATCTATGAGCAAAAACCTTGCATAATCCAATCATTATGAAGCTTTATCAAAACATTCTTTGATCTAAAAGAGTGACCGAAAAATCTCCCGATAATTTCAACCGAAAAAAATTTACGGATAGAGTCTAAAGTGGGGCGTTGAGAGGAAACCTTCCAACCAAAGCAAATTCAAAAGGTTAGCAGAATGAAGAAATTCCTCTCCGAGAACCATAAAGATGGCATACCCTCGGTGCGAAGATTATGCGGAAATTCGGAAAAGAGACGATGGAATCACCAGATAAGCATCCCTAAACGATTTAGGTTGCATACCAGCGAGAAATCCAGGATCCAAAAGCTTTTCGCCATAGCAAAACCCCCCCGAAGGCAGGAGGCGGAAGAAGATGAAGGCAAGGTCTAAACATACTTCAATTCCTCAAATTTGTTAGTTTGAGCTGAATGTTCGGAAATACTCAAAAAGGAAGGATGTGAATAAAAGGTTAGTGATGATGATATCTTCAATATGTACCAATATGCAGCAAAGGAGCACCAACAACATTTAGAATGTTTTAAGAATAATATTTGGATTAAGTATTCTAAAATTGATTAAATATGAGTAAGAGAAAGCATATTTTTATTTCTAAAGAAAATTTCTCTATTAATGATGATAAGAAAGATAAGCATTTTTTGTTAGGACAAAAGTTATAGTGATGAGAGCTAATGATTCGAAGGATAATTATCTTATGTGAAACTAAAAGAGGAGACAAAAGGAGGGTATAAGCAATCCTTTCCTTTTGATCCATATTAAGAAAATAGAATCAGAAGACAAAAACTTCTTAATAAATAAAAAATTCTTTCTTGAAATCATTTTGTATGTTAGACTTAATCTATTATATGATATTACTTGAATCCTAATACTATGATTTGATTCCTGATCAGTCCCTCTATTTTTTTTTATTTTTTATCCCTTGACCTGTTAATTGTTGGTTATTATGTTTAAACATTTTTGGCTTAATAAATAATTGATGTCTATCAATTATCATAAATCTCTATGGCACATATTTCGAAGCTACATCATTTAGACACTGGTCCAGTCCTTTATATATTTATTCTTATGACTTCAACATGCAAGTGTCAAAGTAAGTACACCCTGTCATTAGTCCAAAAGAATGCAACACCAAAGATGTCATTTCTTTCACTTAACCTCAAGTGATAATCAGGACACAGTGCCAAGCACTCATGCATTCCTATGCGCTAGGCTTGCATTATCGAACATTTTTTCATGGAGCTCCCTCAAATCTTCTCTAAAATCGGTTAGTACGTACATTAGATAGGGAAGAAAAAAAATTAAAGAGCACAATTTTTTGAAAACAAATTAAGAGATATAAGAAGATACTCTCACTTGTTTAACTTCACTTGAACATGTAACACTTATATAGTTTGAATGGTGATACCACTTAACATATATGGCTTGTAACTAAATGCAATAACATCACTTTAATGATTTTATAGCTCAATAATACGCCAATTCGGCAAGCAAAATTATCATTTAAAGGACTATAATGCTCATATGAAATAACAAATCAATAAGAACAATAATATCAATAACTTATTTCAGCTCACATGATTGGTAACTCTCTGCAAGCAATAATATCATTAAGGAAATAAAAACTAACATAATATTTCGAGAATTATTATTAAATATATTTAACAAATAATATAATATAATTATATTTATATAATTTAACTTCAAATCTAAAGAAAATTAAAAATATGCTCTCACAAATTTGGGAAGTTACAATATAATTTTTTTCTTCTGCCTTTTAATTTATTTTATCTAAAAAACATTACAAAAAATAACCAGAAACCTCATTATTTTTTCGGAGTTCTTCGAGTTTTTTTTTTGCCCTAAATTTTAATATTGTGATAATGTACTAACGTTTTAGATTAATGAATTAATTTTAATTAAATCAGAAAGTAGCAGTGACTATGAGTTAAATTCTCTTAGCCTTTGGCCACAGTTATATCATCATCATACGGTTCAACACATAATTTAAGATCATCATAAGTTCCTTCACAATTATTAATTATAAATTATAAAATAATAAACTTAAATCATTCATTTAAATCAAATTATATTCCACCAATACTTACATACGTACAAGCTAAATTATTTTAAAATGGCTTTTTTTTTCATAAAAATTATAACGTGGTGAGAAAAGGCAACGACTTGTCCGGTTGCCATTTCTCTTGCCTGCTCACCGACCCGACTACGAGAGCAGCAAACCTAGCCTGCCGACCCGAGCCACAAACCTAGCCCGCCGACCCGAGCTGCATATCCGGCCAAATGGGCACCAAGTGGATTGCTGGCCGACAAATTATTAGTACGGACATCAAATGGAGGGAAACCGTCCGGTTTTCTCTCTTTCTACACAGCAAAAGCCCAGGTGCTATAATAACTTCGCTTGACTGTGTTTTATTATAGACAGAGAGAAAATCAGACGATTCCTCCGTCCGATATCTGCACCTAATAAATTCTCATTGTTGGCCACCTCATAGGTCATCAGAATCAGTCTTGTTCATGGTAAGGACTGACATTATATATATTATATATATATATATATAATATATATAAAATATATATGTATAATATATTTCACTTAATATTTTTTAAACGAGTTTTAAATAAAAAAAAACTGACCTAAATTAAAGAGGCTAGTACCATAAACCTTCCTAATTTATCTTCCATCCCTCATGAGCTTTCTCTTATCTGCAAAATTCAAAATTTGTCCATTCCTTTGATCTATCCTCGTGTCAGTCCTCTCGCCTCTCGGTTCCAATGTGGATATCCTTCAGGCATACTAAACAGCTTGGCTAGCTCCATTTCTGACATTCACATTTAGGAACCTCCTCCACATGCTTAAATTGAAATTTTGAAGGTAATAGGCTCGGGATTTTTAAAAACTTCTTCAGAGATTTCTATACTGATGATGTTATTTATCATTGGTTTAAGTTCTTTGGCACAAGCACTTTGCTATAAGAATATTCTTCATATATTGGTTAGCCTTATTGGCTGAGCTTAAAACAGCAGAAGCTTTATGCCTGAGAAATATCCAAGTAAACTCTCTCTACTCTCTCTGCAATTCGTCAAATGAAAGCATTTCACATTATTCTTTGAATTGATTATTTTTTTTCTATATTAATTAAGATCATGATGATCTTCATGAGTTTTTTTGCAAATCTTGAATATTTTCATAATCTAAACATCTCTATTAGTGGCGGTAAGGATTTCAAACTTTTATTGATTTTGCTGCAACATTTATCCATGTTTGGAGGGAAAGAAATAATAGAAGGTTTGGATTCAAATTTGTTAGTATTGACACATCATTAAAAAAGGTTTATATCAGGCCTCTAAGTGAAAGGCTAGGCAAAATTTAAAAGATGTTAGCTACGGATACTTTTGGTGTTTCTCTTCACTTAGTTGTCTATTATGTTGGATTACTATTTCTTTTCGATTCTAGATATTTTTTCTTGTTACTGTCCCGTGGGAGTTATATGATGAAGGTATTACAATTATTTTGTGTCAAGTAAATTTTGTGTTTGCCATAAATGATGAGGATAATCCCTAAACTCTAATATATTCCCCTGGTTGGCCTTTTGGCAACCAGGAAATGCCTCTATAGAGTTCTAAATGATCATGAGATTTATTTAGTCCTGACTTAGTGGAGCATATTATTTTTAGTCTGTGATTTTTTACCTTATATCTTTCTTCTTTTTAGCTGACAATTTTTTTTGTTTTCACTCAACATGTGATAGGTTTTTTTTTTTTTGGAATTTATATAATCGAGCTTAGCTCATTTTTTTATAAGCTGCTCATGAAACTTTTATTATTTTTTTTTCTTTTCTGATTGAATTTCTACACTTCGTAATTTTGAATTATTTTTCCTCTTTTCTTTTGTAATTTTCTGCTTTCGTATTTCAAATCAATTCTCGATAACCTAAATTCCTCCCTCCCCACTGGCGGAAACATAGTTCCTTAGGGGGGCAATTGCCCCCCCTCAAAAAAAAAAATTTCTTTTATAGGTGAGAGAAAAAAAAAATTTTTGCTCCTTCTAAAAATTATTTTTGCCCCCCTCCTAAAAAACTTTGTCCTAACTTTGCCTTAAAATATCTATATATTTCTTTGCATTTAGTTTTCTAAATTTCTTTGATGTTTTTCATGACAATTTAATTACACTTTTTTTCTTCATTTTCTTGCTTAACTTTTTTAAATAACTTTTGTATATATATAACTTTGTGGATTAAAATCAAAACTGCTGTGTTTGGCAGATATCAAGTGGAAAGGGAGGGAAGTTATGTTGGATTTGCTCTGATCTGCATGGTTTCGATTTGCTGTATGCACGGTTGGCAGGTTTATTTTTGAATTTCTGGTTTATACTGCTGCTCTTCTTGCAGTTTGATTGAGGTTTTTGGGCGCAAGGATGACTGATTTGCCTTTTCTCCTTTGGAGGCAGAATTTTTGGGCTATTTATTTTGCAACTAGGTGAGAGAGCGGCAAATCCTGAGCCCGTGGGCACTCGTGTGCTCACTGTTTTTGGTTATGTGGCTTCTCTCTAATTTTGGTTTTTTCTGGGTTGCTGATAGCTTGTATTTGGGAAATTTTGTTTTCTTTCCTCTTTTCTTTTGTGTCTTGTTCTCTTTTTAATAGTTTTACTTATAAGTTCTGCTTCACATGTAACTACCTCATTTTAATGAGAAGGACTTTGCCCATAATTTTTTCCAAAAAAAAAAAAAAAAAAAATTTCTTCTGTTCGAACAACGAAGTACCGGAGCAGGAAGATGGGGCACGTGCATTGTTTGACATGTGGCTCACCCTTCCCATGAATGCCCTTCCGTGAATTGCTTTTTTTCAATAACTCTTTTTTGGAAATTTTTGACTGCGAAACACAAATTTGTAAATGATATTTTAATTTTAAAATTTTGTTAATAATTTGTTTAATAATTTATAAATTAAGAGACCTGTCACCTCCCTAGAAAATTTAAAGCTGCTTAATTCTCTTAAAAATTAATAATTAGATATTTAATAATATTCTGAATTATATTACCATTAATATAATTTTTAAAATTGTAAAATTAAATTTAATAATAATATAGAATATTTTGATATATTTTCATTTTTCAATGGAGAATGATAATCAATAAAGTAGGGATTTTTAGGTCAATTAGACAAATTCACACATATCATATGTAAAGCTTCGAATTCAATACATCTGGTTGGTTGCCAAGCTCTCAACCAACAGATCAAGATGAGTTACATAATTCTTAGAATATAAACACATTATTAAAATTAATGTAATATAATTATATAATCTGCTTGATATTGGACAAGCAGTTGATGACAATGAAATTCAAGTTTTGTATAAAATAATTTTCTTACTGCTCTTAAAGCAGTTTCTAACATAAAATTTTATTTTTAAATTAAAAAATTATTTAAAAAGTAAATAAAAACAGTTCCAATTGAAACCTAAAATTTCATTTGAAATAGCTTTTGAGATCGTTGTTTTACTATTAAAAAAATTACCATATAAATGAGTAAAGTAGCTCCTATCACTAAATCGATAAGTCTCCAATCACATAGCTAGCTGTTGAAATTCGAAGCCATCTCATGCGAGTTTGCTAGGCCTTGTAAAGTCTTGTAAGCACGGACAGCTACTCCAAACATTCTTCTAGAAAGCTGAAAGCTACACGCGAAGATTTATTCTCAAGCCATGAAAGCCTTTAACGCATTTGTACAACGCGAGTAAAGGAATGACAGGACAGGTCGCTTATACGTATTAAGACTGAGGTCTCGTTTTGACGGGTTTTTTACGTTTTTTTTAAATATTTCTAAGTATAAAAATTAATTTTTTTATAAAAAGTTTATTTTATTTTATTATTAAAAAGATATTTTTAAGAAGAATAAAAAAACTGTTCCAAATCGGAAAAATTATTCGGTGCCGAGTGTGTGCGTCCACACAAGTACTGGTATCTAGCGTACCCAGCGATACCCAGTGGTACCGAATGCCGTACCTAACTGGGTATAGTGCTTTCCGTATGGTTCCCCCGTCCCGCCCTACGCACCTAATAATCTCTCCTCAAACGAGGCTAAATTGCACTCAGAGGAAGTAACAAAGTTCGTTTATCTTATAGCGCAGGAGGATACCCACAACCTATTCTGGAAAGGGAAAATGTCTAAATAAGCCAAAGTAGAGCGAGCTCAATGCTTTTGTACTCAACAACTTGTTAGACAAATGAGTCAAACTTTTATTAATATACCAGACTGGTAGCTTATTGAGTTTATCAATAGCTATTCATGAATATATATAAAATATCAATAAAAGGTGCAAAAGAGTCAAGTTAAGCTCGAGTCACAGTTAAGAGCATCTCCAATAGAAAATCTCATTTTTCACTCCAAAATATAGTGAAACCAACAATGCTACAATTCAGTCCAATCGAACTCCATTTGGGCGCTTTTGCGAAAGTACCAGTCTTTCTCCTCTTTCGCGCGTTCTTCGGCAAATCCGGTTGAGACAGAAAATCACGTAGCGAATAGTGCAATGGCTAATATGTGTGCTGCTCTGTTCACCTGCAAGCAATATCAAAAGATTTGACGTTCAGCTGGAGCGACCGAACGACACATACATTTGTTTTGCGTTCGGTTGAGAGATGCTCTAACTTCAGGTGTAGATGAGCTTGATTAATAATTGAGTTTGAGTCTGAACTTATTTTTTAAGTTCGTGCCAACTTTTTTTATAATGAAAGACAGAAATAATTATAATTCAAGCAATAATAAAAACAATAAAAAGAATGAAAATTAGAAAATATAAACAATAAAGAATCATTTGATATAAGAAATGAGATAAATTTTTAAATATTTATAATAAATTAACATGAACTACAAAATTCTAATATAAATTTAATTGTATTTTATAGTATATTTTTTTAAACGATCCATCTTGCGAGGTAACAAATCAATTCGAGACTAACTCAAACTTGACTTATTAGCTTATCGACCTCAACTCAAGCCGGCTCATGAGTCTGCCTGACTAACTTATTACACTCCTGTACATAATACATATCGATAATTAAACTGCAACGGAGTAAACGAGCTTATCTAAATAATAAACTTGATTAAAAGCCTTAATAGAAATACTATGAGAGGTGGAAACAAGTTACTATACAGCAACATAACTCGCCCGATGCACCCGTGGAATATGAAACGAGGTGGGAGGCCCATCTCTAACAGGAACTTTTATTACTCCGGTAAGGACGTAAGGAACGTCCGGTTGGAGGCAAAATCCCGCCAAAAAACTCGGTATTTGTTGGTACAACTAGGTATTATTAATATAACGAGGAATACCGCTTTTGAAAACCAATACCGAGTTATACCGAGCTGTACCGAGAAATACCGAGTTGTACCGAGTTTTTCCTAGAAAAAATCGGTACAACTTTTGTATAACTCGGTATTCTCGTTTAGCTCGGTTAATACTACGGTATTGGATCTTTAAATGATGGTATTCCTCGTTATTGTTGGTATTGCTCGTATTTGCTCGGTACAACTCATTTTTGACGGAATTTGACCTCCGTCCGTCGGAGGACGTAATAATGTTCCTCTAACAGGCCTTAATTAATTAGCTTAAATGCGCTTCAAATTACAAACTGAATAGTTCCCATTTATTTCGTAACGGCCATATAGGATAAGAATGCGGATGATTAGTTAGTTTTATTCCCACCACTTCTCTGCATCCCCCACTCTCAAAACCATACAAGCATGACGAAGCTGCTGCAAAATCCATTAATCCTACAGCTGCCATGGCGCTCAGGCTCATCGCCGCTATCTGTCTCTTCCGGCCACCAATACAGCCGCCGGCGGTGGTCCATTTTCCGTGCCAACTCCTCTGTTTTCGATCAATGGATCTCGATAGCGTCGATGATTTTCACTTTAGAAAGGATGAGATTGCGAGAGGCATCAACGCGGCATTGACCTGAAGCTCCTTCGCTGAGAAAAACCCGCGGGTTGTAACTGTGAGGAAGAATGGGAGGGGGGATTCGCAACAATTTCGGATGCAATTGAAAGCATACCTATTAGGAACAGGCAAAGAGTTGTGATCAGGATTGGGCCAGGTGTTTACAGGGAGAAAGTGAAGATCGAAATTTCGAAGCCATTTGTGACCATTTTCAGGCTAGGAGATGCAATGCCAGAATAACTTTCGCCGGCACAGCGGGCAGAGTATGGTACTTTGGACAGTGCTTCTGTAATTGTGGAATCGCGTTATTTTGTTGCAAGTAATATTATTTTTTCAGGTAATTAAAACTTAATGAGTTAGTTATTATTAAAAAGGAAATTTTATCAATGCTTAAATCCTTCTAATAAAAATGGTTTTTTTCATAGAATCAGCAACCAAGCCGGTTTTGGGAGTGAAGGAGCTCAGCGGTGGCGATGAGGATTCTGGGGATAAGGCAGCTTTTTACAGCTGCAATTCTTGGGATATCAAGACACCCTTGCGATGACCAAGGAAGACACTTGTTCAAGGATTGTTTCATTCAGAGGACTGTTTGATTTCATATTCGGTAATGGAAGTCTATCTACCTGGTAAGTTAGCCTCAAATATATCATTTTTTTAAATATTTTTACGATCCAGGTAATATGATATTTGAACCAAATGCTTTCATTGATGGAAATTGAATGTATGCTTTTTCTAAGTTTATACAGTTAGGATATATTGAGCTAAAAAAAAATACATTATTAGTATTATTAACAAGGTGATATCGTCTTTGAAAAAAAAGGATTTTAACGTAATTATTCATCGAATTTCTAATTTTAATTTTAATTTTAAGAAGTGCTGTATTTCAAAAATGTTTCTATTAGCAATCTAAAAGTAAATTTTCCCCCTTTGCTTCCAAAATTTTCAGTCGAGTAAGGAAGAACATAGTTGCTAACCCATCAAATATGATGCATAAGAATATAGAAACTAGATTAACTTCATTAAATTCAGAACTGCATGAATAAAACAGTGGCGGATGGATCACTTACATCACAGCACAGGCGGATCACCATTGCAGACAAGAGCGGCTTCGCTTTGTCCACTGCAACGTAAACCGGCACAGGTAGCGCATATCTGAGCAGGCGTGGAAAGAAGAGCTCAAGAGTAGTTTTTGCTTACACTTACATGAACAGCGTGGTTAATCCCCAAGGTTGGGATGATGTGGCTTCAAGGAACGACGGGGTAGAGCTTCATTCTATTTGCTTTGTGTTTAACTGTTTGGCTTAACTTCTAGACTAAGCGAGCTGGCTAATGTTCTAGATAAGTATATTTGAAGTGATCTAAATGCTTAACTTCCTTTTTTTTTTTTTTTTTTGCTTGTATAATAGGACTTCTTCTATGGTGAATACAAGTGCTTGGGCCGGGAGCGTCTACGAGCAGAAGAGTCAGTTATGTTAAGCTTCTAACAGATGAGCAGGCAAAGCCTTCCTGAGCATGACTTTTATCAGGGGAAGACTTGGTTCTTCGGCAGCCTCAGCTTTAAAGCTCAAGTTTTTGATATGAATGAACGATGCTGGTTTAATGGTTTTTTTTTTTTTTGGTCTTTGTTTCGGTGTCTTGACAAATTGTAATTTTTTTGTTCTTTGGCTCAACTCTCTAAACCTGATTCTATATTTATTTCAACGAATTCCGCTCCAATTTCTAGTAAAATAATACGATGCTTGTATAATAATTTCATTTTGCACTTCAGAGAAAAAAATGGGGAATTTAAACAAGCATGGCACATTTTTTTTTAACAAAAATGATTATATTCCAACAAGAAAGAGGATACAACAGAGAAAAGAAAGATTTCACAGCCGAATAAAAGAAAAGAGGGTAGTTAGTCAGGCTCAGAAATGGCACAAAATTTCCTGCAACCACCTAGACGCCGCTTGAACCATCCCGAGGCGAAGCGAGCAAACACCACCAAGAAGCAAATGAGGAGAAGTAGTCAACATTGCTTACAACATTTTATATGCTAAGTTGAAGGCCAACAATGCTGAAGAGCCCCCCAAAGCTTCATTTCTTTGTTTATCAAGCTAGACAACTCGTGATTTTGGTGGCTGGATAAAAAGTAAATAAATAAATCTATAAGAAAGATATGACAATGAAAACAAAGATGAATTTTAGATATGAATTAATACAAATTAAATATCTCAAACAAGATTTATTGAATTAAACAATATTTATCACATGACAGTCTTAAAAGAATTGTGGATCTTCTCTCAATAATGTAAAAGAGAACCACTTTTGCAATGTAAATTATATAAAAATAAACTTCTTATTTGATTATCATAAGGAATACTAAATTTTTTTGCTTTTCAACATGCTTCCTTCTGATTGAAAGGTCGAGAAGAATAACTTCAAATGCGTGGAATTTGAAAAGGCGTGAATTTAAAAATAAAAAAATAGTGCTTTCATCCATTAATTTTGATCTTTTAATTAAGAAGTTAATCATTTGCATATTAGGATTCATAAAAAAGAAGCTAGCCACCTACGGTATTTAACCGAAGAACCTTGTGAAAGGGCTGAACGATCGTTTCCTTCACAGAGACCATCCAAAGCTCGTTCATGGAAGACAGAAGAAAAACGAAAAAGGAGAAGAAGCTCCATTAACGACTATTTCAAACCTTGCCTTAACGCAAAGCCGAAGAAGAACCAAAAAGCAAAGCCCGAGCCGTCCCATGGCTTCCTATCCGACAAAAACGAATAGTATATGTTAGCGACTCTTTCAGAAATCTTCTCGTGAAGTGAGCTCATCCGTGACAGCAGCGAGGAGCTTCTTTAGCGACACTTTGAGACCTCCCGCCAATCTAAAAAATATAATGGAAAGAAGAAATAAATGGGATGACAGAGGAATTCGAAGAGACGGTGAAAACTTATATTTATTAAGAAAATTGAAGGGCCACGATTCGCTGAGGAGGAATTCCAATCGGATTCTTCATTCGGATTTTTAATGAAGAATTTATGAACAGGAACCGTTCCGCTATTAATGAGACTATAAAGGATGATGGATTTAATGCACTGTGAAGAAATTAAAGAGTTAAGTGTTTAATTTTTTGAAAAGCAAACCGAAATGAAGGAGCATATGGAAAGGTGCAGAAGTAATTAATAAATAAAAAATAGCAAAAGGTTATAAAATAACAAAAGGTGCAGAAGAATAAGAATAACAAAAGAACTTTATTACATGAGTTTAAATGGAATCTCGAGAGACGTTAAAATTAATGTGAATTTTTTTGATTTATTAAAACATGCATTGAAGAATAAGAAGAGGGAAATGAATCTTAAAATTAAATGAGCTTTATATAATATGAATTTTTTGATTTATTAAATATTTTAAATATAATGAACGGTCAAGATAATTAAAAAATAATTAGAATAGATGCACAAGATTTGCCGGAGGAAGGAAACTCAAGCCCCTTTTATAATAGTAGTATTAAATTTTTTGTGTATAAACTTTTAGAAAGGAAAATAAGTTGTGTTTATATTTGCATAAAAAATAAATCTTTTAATGAAAATTTAATTATTTGTTAGGTAGTAGACTTTAAGCAGCATTTAATCTAAATTTGCTAAACAACCAAAATGATAATTTTAAATCCTACAAAATCTCATGAAGTCTTTTCCTATGTTTTGAAATAAATATCAAATTTAGTAAATACCGTCATTTTCCAAATTAAACTTAAAAATATATTCTTTTTCACATGTTATTGCTCTCATTGATGTCTTCACAAGCGATTTCCCATTCATTGTCGAGCATAAAATTTAGTTTTCTTTTTAAATAGAGAAGCAAATGTAACTATAACCAATGAATATTCCAATAATACTGTCATTTTCGAAATTAAACTTAAAAACATATTCTTTTTCACATGTTATTGCTCTCATTGATTCTTTTTCACCTTCCATCCTCAATCAACGAACTGATTCTAAATGCCAGAATCCAAATCACGGCCTTCTTCATCACCACCATATATAACATCCTCATCCACAAAGATCTTCTTTCTATTTAACACAAGCACACATCGGTTTGAATTTAGAGCCTTGCGGACAGGAAATAAATATATTAAACAAATTGAGCAAATCCTTAAAGAACATTAGTGGAGTGTTGGGGCATTGGTTACAACAACTTACAAAACTGTAAGTTCAGTATGTTTTCCTATTTCACTGGGGAATGCACCACTAAAGTTAATAGATTACCAACATTCTAAGTAATTACCTAATAAATATTGAAGTTAGTTAGCTAAAACATGTCATGCTGATTTGAACATGTATTGAATTCATAAAAAAGTAAAGAATTTAATTAGCTTACAAAGCTTCAAGTAGCAAGCTTCTAATGGCTGGTGTTAAGTTGGCTACCTAGATCACTATTATAGCTATGATCACTGCAGTAATTTTCAAAATTAGTACCCCAATTACTTATTTAGACAAACAATATCATTCCAAATGAAGAAAAATGAAACTTTATTTTTTTTTTTAAATTGTCTAGACCGAAATCTCTGCATTATGAAAATATAAAGCAGAGATATTCAATCGAGAAAATGAAAAATTTAGCATGCAAGAATATGTAATGAGGGAAAAAAAGTAGAACTCTCTACTCCATGACTCATGCCCTTAATGCACCAACTACATGTGACAAATCTATAAATGATCAAATGCAAATATACAATACCAAATAGCAAGAAGAAGACAAATAAAAAAAAAAAGTAGGAAAAGAAGAAAAAAAAAAAAAAAAACGGTACCTTTAATTTCACTGGTCCAAGAAAAAATAAAATAGGAAAAAAAGAACTCACGGACGTTAAGGGTTGTTCGGCCCAAGGGAACTCGCGTGGGGAAGGAATCGAAAGAAGTCTTCTGTGGGCTTCAGTGGATTAGAGCATGAATCATGGAGCAGCCATTTCCAATGCTATATGCTTTTTCTGAGGAAGAAAAGCCGACCCAGTATAATTGAAGACATTTTTTTTTTGGTATAATTGAAGACATAAAGCTTATGATCCCTGACTTTTGAAAGAAGAAATTTGACACTAAAGCACTTTCTATTCATAAGAAAGACGAGCTTTTCCCTATATTTCAATTTTAATCAAAGAATAAGAGAAACTTATTATCGATTAAAAAAGGAAAGATGCAAAACTTCAGATAATGTTGTGGGAAGTGTGAAACTGTAAGAAAATTGGGAAGTGCGAAACTGTAAGAGAAACAGGAAGGGCGAAACTGGAAGAAAAATGGGGGTTTCTATGGGATCGAACTCGACACCAATGAACAGGCTTTCAGTTCGAACTCGACAAGCGGTTGTTACAAAAATCAAACGTTGTGTAAAAATATCTAAACAAGTGAAGGTCGTGCCCTGTCCATCCTCTCTTCCTATTATTTCAGCCAGGAAGGAACAAATAAAAGTCTCTGGCCCTCGCTGCCTCGCTCGTCTGCTCGACTTCGGCCAGCTACCGCATGCAAGTCTTGCTTGATTTTATATTGTTCGAACAAAACGAACGGCTCGAACCGAATAGATGCCTCCTTAAATGCACGTGAATTCGCAATGAGGAATACGAAGTCGAAGAACTGAAGACGAAGAGGCAAACATGAAGAGGCGTAGCCGTTACAAAGCCGAAGATACGAAGAGGCAAACGATAGAAGGGTGAGGGAGGCGAATCGAAAATATGAAGAGAGAGTTTAACCATTAAATAATTTTATTAATTATTTATAATACTATTTAATTTTAATAAATATAATGAAGGGTCACGATTATTTTTGAATGGATAAAATGAAAGGTCAAGATTGCGTAGGGTGGAAACTCAAGCCCCTTTTATAATAGTAGTATAGATTTCTATTTTTTTTATTTTAATTTGAAATAAATATACTTAGTATTGAAGTATATTTTAATTTTATTGTTTATTGAATAAAACAATTTATGTGGTGATGACGACAAATCATCGATGATGACCAGCTAAATAATGACAATGACAATAGTAGTGTTGGGTGATGATGGTCAGCATTGATTACGTTGGATACATGGGCGGACCCCTAATTTTTGCCCCCCCCCCCCCCCCCCCAAAAAAAAAAATTAAAAATTTTAGAGAGGATAGTTTGAAAAATTTTAGGTATTTTTCCCTCTCAAAAAAACTTTTTTCCCTCATTTTATCAATCCTAAGCATCTTTGCCCATCCCCCCACAAAAAAAATTGCACACTCTGAAAAAAAAAGCTGGATCCGACCCTGTTTGGATGTGACAACCAATGATAATCAAATGATACTGGCTGGTGGTGGTAGTGGTGGACTGAGATGCCCGTCAGTGGTTGTTGATGGTGGCCTAATAAAGTTTATGAAATGAATTAATTATTTTATAAAAATGCTGTTCATGAAAGTGAAAATTTTAAGCAAACATTTGCAATATAATAATTGAATTGTATTTTGTTGCGTAAATTATGATTACGATATGTTAAACTTGATAGATTTTATCCTGAAAATTGGGCCGGCCCAATTGTAAAAAAAGGTTTGGTATGCCTGTACAATAAATGGTACTTGGTTTCTAACGGGCTTTATACAACATATGATTGTTTCAGGTATGAACCCAACAAAATGGACAAACGCACAAAACACTAATATAAAAGATTACTGCAGTTTTATCTTCAATATGATTAAACACGAATTTTGTTTAGACAAGTAAAGAAGATAAAGTTTTTTTATTAATGTTTTTTTTTTTCGCACACTGTTTCATATGCTAGGCTTAGGCTTCATTTATGATGACTTTCTTGCAGCTTCTCAAAGCAGAATTTTAGTAAAAATTAAAATTTTGGTACTAAAAAGTTACTTTAAGAAGTACAAAAAACTAATCCTTAATCTATTTATATACATAGTTCGAATTCTAATACAATGATACAAAGAGATAAGTTAACAAACCAGCGCATAATGACCGAGAAACTAGTATTCGGAATACTCTTCAAGATGGGCTAAATATATCTTTAATAACCACCTTGGATATAAGTATAATCACAATATATTTATTGGGTTGGTAGCAATGTAAATATATAGCAACCTGATTGTAGTAGAAGATAATTAAGCGTATAAGTAGATATCACATAATAATCTTATAGCAACTGGTAAGAGAACAATTCACTTACTGTAGTAGTCAAGACCAAACATTTTGCCTCAGTCAAGGTTCACAAGACAGCATATTACTTCTTTGCCTTTCATGAGATCAATAAATCTCTTAGGAAAATGCAATAATCAGGGACAAATCTTCTTCTGTCGGGATAGGAGCTCCAATCTGCTTCAAAAAAAGCTTTATTAGCAACAACAAAAAAAAACTATAGAGAAATATACATTATCTAGGTGATATCATAAGATAACGTGATAAATGATTGACATATATCATATGTGAGATTGGGGATTGAGACAAAAATTAACTGAGTTTATATGTGAAAAAAAAATGATATTTGAATAAGAAAAAGTGAAACATGAAAATCATCATATGAGATGTTAGTACTATGAGACATTATGTAAAGTCTCTGTTGAATGTTCTTAATTTATTATTATGATATATAGGAAATTTTGCTGGCTCATTTGCTAGTAATCCAAGAACTTTGAGTAGTTGTAATATATAATATTACTAGGATGGAATGGTACATTTATGAGATCGAGCAGTTTCAAGGTCTAAAACATACTTTTTTTTTAACAGAAAATTATATTAATAAAAATCAAGAAAACAGTACAATTTGAGAGAGAGAGAAAGAAAAAAAAAAAGAAAAGGAAAATACAATAAAATGCGGGCTCAGGGGCGGTTGAGGCGACACACCAGCAACACGTCACAAGGACCATCCAATAGCACCTCGAAGCTACCCGAAAAGAAACCACAGCTATGGTTGCCACAAGCACGGCGCAATGATGTGGCCCCAACCCATCATTGCCCAAATACGACGCAAAATCATCTGACTGAACCAACCTCCACAATAAGCCAAAAACCATAGAAAACAGAAACAAAAGACTAACGGCGACGGTGGCCCCGACCACGACCGCGGGCCCTGCCCCGAAAACCAACCACAGAAACAGGCCTAACATTAACAAGATTAAAGTCAGACCCAGGATCTGAACCACCACAGAATTCCGGCGACGGCATGAATTCATCATCAGAATCAGAAACCAATTCCCCCTCAGACGACTCCAGCCAATTCAAATTGTTACGAACATTCGATCCCGAAGCATCACCCAAAAAATTTCCAGCAAAATGCGAATCAACAACATTAACCGGAACATCAACAAAAGAATTAATTACCTCATTACATTTAGGATCAACAGGTAAATTAAGTTCCGGAGCAATAACAACAGGAGAAACCCCACCGAAGCAGCCACATTAACAGCCTCAACACAATTAGGTAATAACACAGGAGGAACAAAAGGAGGAGCATAAGGAGATAAAGCACAACTAACTTCATTCTCCATCCCACCAACTCCACCAATAACAGTGTCAACATCAAGCCCAACAACCACCTCAGTCTCATTAATTCCACCAGTAATAATAGAAACACCAGCTTGGTCGATAGGAGCAAACCGACCATCAATAACAGGCAGAGCAACTTGCTCAGCACCATCCATATTACTAATAATAGGAATTTCACAATCAATAGCATCTCTAGCTAAAGAAGCATCATCCGCATTACCCAAAACATTACATTCACGAGAAAGAACAGGATCAACAGAAGTAATAGGTTCTTTGAGAAAATTTGCAGCTATAGGCTCAGCCGTGGGGGTTTGGAATTCCGGTTAGGACAATCCATTTTTTTGTGACCTAAAGTTTTACAAGAAGAGCAAAAAACAGGCATGCATTCAAAGACAACCTTCTGGACATACCCCAATTTTTCCGGCCCTAACCAAACAGAATTGGGGTAGGGTTTGGTAACATCTAATTCGACTAAAATACGAGCCACAGAAGGTCTAGATCCAGCAGCAGTGGCATTATCAGTTTGTATCGGTCTACCGAAAATGGAACCCAAACCGAACAAAATGCGAGAAGAGAAAAGGTGAGGGCGTAAACCAGGGAAAGACAACCAAACAGGCACAACCGGTGATTCCTCAGAGAGATCAAGAACAGGGACCATTTAATAACTTTCATAAAACACCCAAAAACCAAGTAAGATCTATGAGCAAAAACCCTTGCATAATCCAAATCATTATGAAGCTTTATCAAAACATTCGTTTGATCTAAAAGAGTGACCGAAAAATCTCCCGATAATTTCAAACCGAAAAAAAATTTACGGATAGAGTCTAAAGTGGGGCGTTTGAGAGGAAATCTTCCAACCAAAGCAAATTCAAAAGGTTTAGCAAGATGAAGAAATTCCTCTTCCGAGAACCATAAAGATGGCATACCTCGGTGCGAAGATATGCGGAAATTCGGAAAAGAGACGATGGAATCACCAGATAAAGCATCCCTAAACGATTTAGGTTGCATACCAGCGAGAAATCCAGGATCCAAAAGCTTTTTCGCCATAGCAAAACCCCCCCGAAGGCAGGAGGCGGAAGAAGATGAAGGCAAGGTCTAAAACATACTTCAATTCTCTCAAATTTGTTAGTTTGAGCTGAATGTTCGGAAATACTTCAAAAAAGTGAAGGATGGTAATAAAAGGTTTAGTGATGATGATATCTTCAATATGTACCAATAATGCAGCAAAGGAGGCACCAACAACATTAATGAATGTTTAAGAATAATATTTGGATTAAGTATTTCTAAAATTGATTAAATATGAGTAAGAGAAAGCATATTTTTATTTCTAAAGAAAATTTCTCTATTAATGATGATAAGAAGAATAAGCATTTTTGTTTAGGACAAAAGTTATAGTGATGAGAGCTAATGATTCGAAGGATAATTATCTTATGTGAAACTAAAAGAGGAGACAAAAGGGAGGGTATAAGCAATCATTTCCTTTTGATACCATATTAAGAAAAGAGAATCAGAAGACAAAAACTTCTTAATTAATAAAAAATTCTTTCTTGTAAATCATTTTGTTTGTTAGGCTTAATCTATTTATTGATATTGCTCGAATCCTAATACTATGATTTGAATCCTGATCACTCTCCTCTGATTTTTTATTTTTATATCCCTCCCTTAACCTGTTAATCGCTGGTTTATGTTTAAACATTTTTGACTTAATACATAATTGATGTCTATCAAATTCCATAAATCTCTATGGCGCATATTTCAAAGCTACATCATTTAGACACTATCCAGTCCTATATATATATTTATTCTTATGACATCAACATACAAGTGTCAAAGTAAGTACTCCCTATCATTAGTCCAAGAATGAATGCAACACCTAAAGATGTCATTTTCGTTCACCTTAACCTCAAGTGAATAATCAGAACACAGTGCCAAGCACTCATGCATTCCTATGCTTGCATTATTGAACATTTTTTCTTGAAGCTCCCTCAAATCTTCTCTAAAATCGGTTAGTACGTACATTAGATAGGGAAGAAAAAAAATTAAAGAGCACAATTTTTTGAAAACAAATTAAGAGATATAAGAAGATACTCTCACTTGTTTAACTTCACTTGAACATGTAACACTTATATAGTAGTTGAATTGGTGATACCACTTTAACATATTATGGCTTGTAACTAAATGCAATAACATCACTTTAATGATTTTATAGCTCAATAATACGACAATTCTGTGCAAGCAAAATTATCATTTAAAGGACTATAATGCTCATATGAAATAACAAATCAATATGAACAATAATATCATATAACTTATTTCATAGCTCACATGATGTGGTAACTCTCTGCAAGCAATAATATCATTAAGGAAATATAAAACTAACATAATATTTCGAGAATTATTATTAAATTATATTTAACAAATAATATAATATAATTATATTTTATAATTTAACTTCAAATCTAAAGAAAATTAAAAATATGCTCTTCCAAATTTGGGAAGTTACAATATAATTTTTTTCTTCTGCCTTTTAATTTATTTTATCTAAAAAACATTACAAAAATAACCAGAACCTCATTATTTTTTCGGGAGTTCTTCGAGTTTTTTTTTCCTAAATTTTAATATTGTGATAATGTACTAACGGTTTTAGATTAATGAATTAGTTTTAATTAAATCAGAAAGTGGCAGTGACTAGTGAGTTAAATTTCTCTTAGCCAGTTATATTATCAATCATACGGTTCAACAACATAATTTAAGATCATTCATAAGTTCCTTCACAATTAATTTAATTCTAAATTATAAAATTGATAAACTTAAATCATTCATTTAAATCAAATTATATTCCACCAATATTTACATACGTACAAGCTAAATTATTTTAAAATGGCTAAAATTTTTTTTATAAAAATAATCGAGTGGTGAGAAAAGGCAACGACTTGCTCCGAGTAGTCATTTCTCTTGCCTTGCTCACCGACCCGACTACGAGAGCAGCAAACCTGGCCCGCCGACCTGAGCCACAAACCTAGCCCGCTGACCCGAGCTGCATATCCGGCCAAATGGGCACCAAGTGGATTGCTGGCCGACAAATTATATGTTACGGACATCATATGGAGGGAACCGTCCGGTTTTCTCTCTTTCTACACAGCAAAAGCCCAGGTGCTATAATAACTTCGCTTTGACTGTGTTTTTATTATAGACAGAGAGAAAATCAGACGATTCTCTCCGTCCGATATCTGCACCTAATAAATTCTCATTGTTGGCCACCTCATAGGTCATCAGAATCAGTCCTTGTTCATGGTAAGGACTGACATTATATATATATATATATATATATATATATATATATATATATAATATATATATATTTCACTTAATATTTTTAAACGAGTTTAAATAAAAAAAAACTGACCTAAATTGAAGAGGCTAGTACCATAAACCTTCCTAATTTATCTTCCATCCCTCATGAGCTTTCTCTTATCTGCAAATATTCAAAATTTTGTCCAATTCCATTGATCTATCCTCCTGTGTCAGTCCTCTCGCCTCTCGGGTTCTAATTGGAATATCCTTCAGTGCATACTAAACAGCTTGGCTAGCTCCATTTCTGACATTCACATTTAGGAATCCTCCTCCACATGCTTAAATTGAAATTTTGAAGGTAATAGGCTCGGGATTTTTAAAAACTTCTTCAGAGATTTCTATACTGATGATGTTATTTATCATTGGTTTAAGTTTCTTTGGCACAAGCACTTTGCTATAAGATATTCTTCATATATTTGGTTGGCCTTATTAGCTGAGCTTAAAACAGCAGAAGCTTTATGCCTGAGAAATATCCAAGTAAACTCTCTCCACTCTCTCTGCAATTCGTCAAATGAAAGCATTTCACATTTATTCTTTGAATGTGATTATTTTTTTCTGTATTAATTAAGATCATTGCTGATCTTCATGGGTTTTTCCGTTAAGGCCAAATACTATGCAAATCTTTGAATATTTTCATGATCTTAACATCTCTATTAGTGGCTGTAAGGATTTCAAACTTTTATTGATTTGCTGCAACATTTATCATGTTTGGAGGGAAAGAAATAATAGAAGGTTTGGATTCAAATTTGCTAGTATTGACACATCATTAAAAAAAGGTTTATATCAAGGCCTCTAAGTGGAAGGCTTGGCAAAATTTTAAACATGATGTTAGCTATGGATACTTTTGGTGTTTCTCTTCACTTAGTTGTCTATTATTTGTTGGACTTACTATTTCTTTTCGGATTCTATAGATATTTTTCTTGTTACTGTCCCGTGGGATGTTATATGATGAAGGTATTACGAATTATTTTGGTCAAGTAGAATTTTGGTTTGCCATAAATGATGAGGATAATCCCTAAACTCTAAATATATTCCCCTGGTTGGCCTTTTTGGCAACCAGAGGAAATGCCTCTTATAGATTCTAAATGATCATGAAGATTTATTTGAGTCCTGACTTAGTGGAGCATAATTTTTTTAGTCTGTGATTTTTTACCTTATATCTTTCTTCTTTTTAGCTGACAATTTTTTTTGTTTTCTACTCAACATTGTGATAGGTTTTTTTTTTTTTTGGAATATTATATAATCGAGCTTAGCTCATTTTTTTATAGCTGCTCATGAAACTTTTATTATTTTTTTTTCTTTTCTGATTGTAATTTTCTACACTTCGTAATTTTGAATTATTTTTCCTCTTTTCTTATTGTAATTTTCTGCGTTTCGTAATTTCAAATCAATTCTCGATAACCTAAATTCCTCCCTCCCCACTGGCGGAAACATAGGTTCCTTAGGGGGGCAATTGCCCCCCCTCAAAAAAAAAAATTTCTTTTATAGGTGAGAGAAAAAAAAAATTTTTGCTCCTTCTAAAAAATTATTTTTGCCCCCCTCCTAAAAAACCTTTTGTCCTAACTTGCCTTAAAATATCTATATATTTCTTTGCATTTAGTTCTAATATTTTCTTTGATGTTTTTCATGACAATTTAATTACACTTTTTTTCTTCATTTTCTTGCTTAACTTTTTTAAATAACTTTTTGTTATATATATATACTTTGGTGATTAAAATCAAAACTGCTGTGTTTGGCAAGATTATCAAGTGGAAAGGGAGGGAAGTTATGTTGGATTTGCTCTGATCTGCATTGGTTTCGATTTGCTGTATGCACGGTTGGCAGGTTTATTTTTGAATTTCTGGTTTATACTGCTGCTCTTCTTGCAGTTTTGATTGAGGTTTTTGGGCGCAAGGATGACTGATTTGCCTTTTTCTCCTTTGGAGGGCAGAATTTTTGGGCTATTTATTTTGCAACTAGGTTGAGAGAGCGGCAAATCCTGAGCCCGTGGGCACTCTGTGTGCTCACTGTTTTTGGTTATGTGGCTTCTCTCTAATTTTGGTTTTTTCTGGGTTGCTGATAGCTTGTATTTGGGAAATTTTGTTTTCTTTCCTCTTTTCTTTTGTGTCTTGTTCTCTTTTTAAGTAGTTTTACTTAATAGTTCTGCTTACATGTAACTACCTCATTTTAATGAGAAGGACTTTGCCCATAATTTTTCCAAAAAAAAAAAAAAAAAAATTTCTTCTGTTCGTACAACCGAAGTACCGGAGCAGGAAGATGGGGCACGTGCATTGTTTGACATGTGGCTCATCCTTCCCCATGAATGCCTTCCGTGAATTGCTTTTTTTCAATAACTTCTTTTTTGGGAAAATTTTGACTGCGAAACACAAATTTGATAAATGAATATTTTAATTTTAAAATTTTGTTAATAATTTGTTAATAATTTTATAAATTAAGAGACCTGTCACTCTCCTAGAAAATTTAAAGCTGCTTAAATTCTCTTAAAAAATTAATAATTGATATTTAAATAATATTCTGAATTATATTACCATTAA
Organism: Dendrobium nobile; assembly: GCA_022539455.1. Taxonomy (NCBI): domain Eukaryota; kingdom Viridiplantae; phylum Streptophyta; class Magnoliopsida; order Asparagales; family Orchidaceae; genus Dendrobium; species Dendrobium nobile. The sequence continues at coordinate 60,218,254 of CM039734.1, forward strand.
TATAATTTTTAAAATTGTAAAATTAATTTAATATATTAATATAGAATATTTTGATATATTTTCATTTTTCAATGGAGAATGATAATCAATATAAGTAGGGATTTTTAGGTCAATTAGACAAATTCACACATATCATATATGTAAGCTTCGAATTCAATACATCTTGGTTGGTTGCCAAGCTCTCAACCAACAGATCAAGATGAGTTACATAATTCTTAGAATATAAACATTTATTAAAATTAATGTAATATAATTATATAATCTGCTTGATATTGGACAAGCAGTTGATGACAATGAAATTCAAGTTTTGTTTAAAATAATTTTCTTACTGCTTCTTAAAGCAGGTTTCTAGCATAAAATTTTTATTTTTAAATTAAAAAATTATTTTAAGAAGTAATAAAAAACAGTTCCAATTGAAACCTAAAATTTCATTTGAAATAACTTTTGATCGTTTTGTTTTACTATTAAAAAAATTACCATATAAATGAGTAAAGTAGCTCCCTATCACTAGAATCGATAACGTCTCCAATCACATAGCTAGCTGTTGAAATTCGAAGCCATCTCATGCGAGTTTGCTAGGCCTTGTAAAGTCTTGTAAGCACGGACAGCTACTCCAAACATTCTTTCTATAAAAGCTGAAAGCTACACGCGAAGAATTTATTCTCAAGCCATGAAAGCCTTTAACGCATTTGTACAACGCGAGTAAAGGATGACAGGACAGGTCAGGCTTATACGTATTAAGACTAAGGTCTCGTTTTTGACGGGTTTTTATCGTTTTTTTAAATATTTCTTAGTATAAAAAATTAATTTTTTTATTAAAAAGCTATTTTAATTTTTTATTAAAAAGATATTTTAAGAAGAATAAAAAAACTGTTCCAAATCGGAAAAATTATTCGGTGCCGAGTGTGTGCAGTCCACACAAGTACTGGTATCTAGCGGTACCCAGCGATACCCAGTGGTACCGAATGCCGGTACCTAACTGGGTATAGTGCTTGTCCGTATGGTTCTCCCCGTCCGCACTACGCACCTAATGATCTCTCCTCAAACGAGGCTAAATTGGACTCAGAGGAAGTAACAAAGTTCGTTTATCTTATAGCGCAGGAGGATACCACAACCTATTCTGAAAGGGAAAATGTCTAAATAAGCCAAAGTAGAGCGAGCTCAATGCTTTTGTACTCAACAACTTGTTAGACAAATGAGTCAAACTTTATATTATTATTCAGACTGTTAGCTTATTGAGTTTATCACATAGCTATTCATGAATATATTATAAAATATTCAATACAAGGGTGCTAAAGAGTCAAGTTAAGCTCGAGTCACAGTTAAGAGCATCTCCAATAGAAAATCTCATTTTTCACTCCAAAATATAGTGAAACTCAACAATGCCGCAATTCATGTCCAATTGAACTCCATTTTGGGCGTTTTTGCGAAAGTACCAGTCTTTCTCCTCTTTCGCGCGTTTCTTCGGCAAATCCGGTTGAGACAGAAAAATCGCGTAGGCGAACAGTGCAATGCTAATATTGGTGCTGCTCTGTTCACCTGCAAGCAAATATCAAAAGATTTGACGTTCAGCTGGAGCGACCGAACGACACATACATTTGTTTTGCGTTCGGTTGGAGATGCTCTAACTTCAGGTGTAGATTGAGCTTGATTAATTAATTGAGTTTGAGTCTGAACTTAATTTTTTAAGTTCGTGCCAACTTATTTATAATGAAAGACAGAAAATAATTATAATTCAAGCAATAATAAAAACAATAAAAAGAATGAAAATTAGAAAATATAAACAATAAAGAATCATTTGATATAAGAAAATGAGATATAATTTTTAAATATTTATAATAAATTTATACATGAACTACTAAATTCTAATATAAATTTAATTGTATTTTATAGTAATATTTTTTAAACGATCCATCTTGCGAGGTAACAAATCAATTCGAGACTAACTCAAACTTGACTTATTAGCTTATCGACCTCAACTCAAGCCGGCTCATGAGTCTGCCTGACTAACTTATTACACTCCTGTACATAATACATATAACGATAATTAAACTGCAACGGAGGTAAACGAGCTTATCTAAATAAATAAACTTGATTAAAAGCCTTAATAGAAATACTATGAGAGGTGGAAACAAGTTACTATACAGCAACTACTACTCGCTGGATGCACCGTGGAATATGAAACGAGGTGGGAGGCCCATCTCTAACAGGAACTTTTATTACGTCCGGTAAGGACGTAGAGGAACGTCCGGTTGGAGGCAAAATCCCGCCAAAAAACTCGGTATTTGTTTGGTACAACTAGGTATTATTTAATATTAACGAGGAATACCGCTTTTTGAAAACCAATACCGAGTTATACCGAGCTGTACCGAGAAATACCGAGTTGTACCGAGTTTTTCCTAGAAAAACTCGGTACAACTTTTGTATAACTCGGTATTTCTCGGTTTAGCTCGGTATAACTCGGTATTGGATCTTTAAATGATGGTATTCCTCGTTATTGTTTGGTATTGCTCGGTATTTGCTCGGTACAACTCATTTTTTGACGGAATTTGACCTCCGTCCGGTCGGAGGACGTAATAATTGTTCCTCTAACAGGCCTTAATTAATTAGCTTAAATGCGCTTCAAATTACAAACTGAATAGTTCCCATTATTTCGTAACGGCCATATAGGATAAGAATGCGGATGATTTAGTTAGTTTTATTTCCCCACCACTTCTCTGCATCCCCCACTCTTCAGAAACCATACAAGCATGACCGAAGCTGCTGCAAAATCCATTAATTCTACAGCTGCCATGGCGCTCAGGCTCATCGCCGCTATCTGTCTTCTTCCGGCCACCATATCAGCCGCCGGCGGTGGTTCCATTTTCCGTGCCAACTCCTCTGTTTTCGATCAATGGATCTCAGATAGCGTCGATGATTTTCACTTTAGAAAGGATGAGATTGCGAGAGGCATCAACGCGGGCATTGACCTGAAGCTCCTTTGGGCTGAGAAAAACCCGCGGGTTGTAACTGTGAGGAGAATGGGAGGGGGGATTTCGCAACAATTTCTGATGCAATTGAAAGCATACCTCATAGGAACAGGCAAAGAGTTGTGATCAGGATTGGGCCAGGTGTTTACAGGGAGAAAGTGAAGATCGAAAGTTCGAAGCCATTTGTGACATTTTCAGGCGAGGAGAATGCAATGCCTAGAATAACTTTTGCCGGCACGGCGGCAGAGTATGGCACTTTGGACAGTGCTTCTGTAATTGTGGAATCGCGTTATTTTGTTGCAAGTAATATTATTTTTCAGGTAATTAGAAGCTTAATGAGGTTAGTTAATTATTAAAAAGGAAATTTTATACAAATGCTTAAATCCTTCTAATAAAAATTGGTTTTTTTCATAGAATTCAGCACCAAGGCCGGTTTTGGGAGTGAAAGGAGCTCAAGCGGTGGCGATGAGGATCTCTGGGATAAGGCAGCTTTTACAGCTGCAAATTCTTGGGATATCAAGACACCCTTTGCGATGACAAAGGAAGACACTTGTTCAAGGATTGTTTCATTCAAGGGACTGTTGATTTCATATTCGGTAATGGAAGGTCTATCTACCTGGTAAGTTCTAAGCCTCCAAATATATCATTTTTTTAAATATTTTTACGATCCAGGTAATATGATATTTGAACCAATTGCTTTTCATTGAATGGAAAATTTGAATTATAGCTTTTTCTAAGTTTATACAGTTAGGATATATTGAGCATAAAAAAAATACATTATTAGTATTATTAACAAGTCGTCTTTGAAAAAAAGGATTTTAACGTAATTATTCATCGAATTTTCTCAATTTTAATTTTAATTTTAAGAAGTGCTGTATTTCAAAAATAGTTCTATTAGCAATCTAAAAGTAAATTTTCCCCCTTTGCTTCCAAAATTTCAGTCGAGTAAGGAAGAACATAGTTGCTAACCCATCAAATATGATTGCATAAGAAGTATAGAAACTAGATTAACTTCATTAAATTCAGAACTGCATGATAAAATCAGTGGCGGATGGGATCACTTACATCACAGCACAGGCGAGATCAACCATTGCAGACAAGAGCGGCTTCGCTTTTGTCCACTGCAACGTAACCGGCACAGGTAGCGCATATCTGAGCAGGGCGTGGAAGAAGAGCTCAAGAGTAGTTTTTGCTTACACTTACATGAACAGCGTGGTTAATCCCCAAGGTTGGGATGATAGTGGCTTCAAGGAACGACAGGGGTAAGCTTCATTCTATTTGCTTTGTGTTTAACTGTTTGGCTTAACTTCTAGACTAAAGCGAGCTGGCTAATGTTCTAGATAAGTAATATTTGAAGTGGATCTAAATGCTTAACTTCCTTTTTTTTTTTTTCTTTTTTGCTTGTATATATAGGACTGTCTTCTATGGTGAATACAAGTGCTTGGGGCCGGGAGCGTCTACGAGCAGAAGAGTCAGTTATGTTAAGCTACTAACAGATGAGCAGGCAAAGCCCTTCCTGAGCATGACTTTTATCAGGGGAAAGACTTGGGTTCTTCGGCAGCCTCAGCTTTAAAGCTCAAGTTTTCTGATATGAATGACGATGCTTGGTTTAATGGTTTTTTTTTTTGGTCTTTTGTTTCGGTGTCCTTGACAAATTGTAATTTTTTGTTCTCTTTGGCTCAACTCTCTAACCTGATTCTATATTTATTTCAACTGAATTCCGGCTCTCAATTTTCTAGTAAAATAATTACGATGCTTATAATAAATTTCATTTTGCACTTCAGAGAAAAAAAATGGGGAATTTAACAAGCATGGACATTTTTTTTTAACAAAAAATGATTATATTCCAACAATGAAAGAGGATACAACCAAGAGAAAAGAAAGATTTCACAGCCGAAATAAGAAAAGATGAGGTAGTTAGTCAGGCTCAGAAATTGGCACAAAATTTCCTGCAACCACCTAGACGCCAGGCTTGAACCATCCCGAGGCGGAAGCGAGCAAACACCACCAAGAAGCAAATGAGAGAAGTAGCAACATCTCAAAATGGCCACCAAATAGAACAAGTTAAAGCACCACCAATGATTGCCAACAAACTTCAACGGTCTAAGTGGTGAGCAAAAATTTGCCGCATCATTGCCCAAAAAGATCACATCCAAATGGGAGAAAGACCCGACCGCAGGAGGAGGAGCTATAGAACCAAAACAGGGAACAAACAGAACATGCAAACCCATCAGAAACAAGTATGGACAAATTTAGTAATGCTTCTTTTTTTTTTTTATAGAGAGAGAGGAACAATGGGTCGGGAATGCAGTGAACCTTAAAGAGTTTAGGCTTCAAAACAAGAGGTCTCGATTCATGCAAATATGTGCTTCCAATTTGTTGCTTATACTTAACGATTTAATCTATTATCAAAATTATCTTTTGATGTAGTTGGATCGTCGGAAGAATTGAACTTGCTTGAAGGATTTAATCCCAATCCAGGGAACAAGAGTACCAAGCTTAAAGCTTCACAAAGAGATAATATTTATCACATATGATCCTTTCCTCTTACACATTTCATGTATATATAATACTCAAATAGAAACAACCTAGAGAATCCTAGAAGATTTGTAACAAACTAATTAATATATGCATAAGGAACAATTTAGCTAAGATGCTCTGCATCATTCTCCCATTGCGTCAAAAGAGCTCGACTCCGTCGAAGCTCGTCAATTGTAGGGAGGTAGAGATAGATATCAAAATCAGTCCTCCTAGATCGAAGATTTTGAAGAAGAATGTTATAGCTTTCTCGGCAACACCATTTTGCTGGTATCCAAAGACCATGATGAATAAATCAGCCTCAAATCCTCTTTGGAACATATGTCCATGCACTGATCTTCCATAATTAGCATACCCAACAAAACTACAATCTTGAAAAACACTAATTGAAGCAAGGCCATCAACTTCTATACCATTCTCCATAGACATATTAGAAAATGCTTGAGGCAATATTTCAAAAAACATGCCCTTCTCCATCGCAGTAGCAGTTCCAAATTCCTGTTGCATAAAACGGCCCCCATATTTAATAGCACTGATCTCAACAAGATGATCAGCAATATCCGAAAGTTCAAAATAGTTTGTCTTGTTGCTTTTAAACTCCTCCAGTAGCGAGGAAGCAAGACCGTCATTCATATGGCCACCATTCTCCAAATGCCAAGAACCCATGACATTTCTAAAAAGGTTTCTTATGTTAGAAGCAACATACATGTTCTATCCGTTATGTCTCAAATGATTACTTGATCTAAAAGAACATGCACAGAAAACAAGGCTTGCCACAGGGATTCCTAGCCCAACAAATTTGGGAACATATCCTTCAGTAACACTTTGTCGAACATTTGAGAGCATTGCACTGGATCGGCTTTGACGGTAGAATTTTGACCGGACCTTTGCACACCTACAGTATAAGCATCCCCATCACCACTTCCCATTATAAAAACAACATGTTCCTTGCTCTCATTCTCACCGTTCTGAGAAGTTTCAATCTTGAGATTCATTAGGTCTCCAGGTAACTTAGAAACCGAGAAAAATGATATTTCATCGGAACACATGTTTGAAATCTGATCTGCATTAACTTTTGTTTTCATTAAGCTTCCAAACATATAAGCATTCATGTTGACCTTCTGACAGTCCACATTCATAGAGCTCTCTTGATCCTTCTTTTGGTTTATGTCAGGTTTTTCACTAAATAAATTATCATAAGAAACAGATGGGCTGGAATGGGTACCTTTCTTCTCTCCCTTCCCGTGCACAAAAAAATCAGAATGTGGCATCCTACTTTTCTCTTCATCATTTATCCTCCACGGAGTCGAGGAAGTGTGTTCATCCGGTGTCAGGTCGTGATCAGCATTTGTCTCGCAGTCTAGTAGGTCCGAACTGGAATGAATGGCGCATCCTTCGTCATAGTTCATATCTGCATTTGAATATGTATGGGCTTCCGATTGATCCATTTCATCTTTGGAACTGCACTCGCTGTCGGAGGCAGTTGGCTGCAAAGGGTCGGCCTTGTCGAGCGGCGTGGTTGAAGGATGTGATGTGGTAGGAGAACCTCTCTGCCTTTTCCTAGAGTCGAAGGAGAAAGGAGGAAATGAAATCGAATATTCCTCTGAAGAATTTCTATCTGATTCAAGCACAATATCAGATTGAAGGGACTCCTTGGGCACTACGTGTGATCCGTGAGGCTGGACAGATACGCAGTGGTCAAATGGAATCAGAGCAGCAGATGCGAGTGCTACATCTCGTATCTCAGAGTCGAAAGGAGCAGATGACGGGAGTTGCGTCCGAGACTGCTCTTCTGCCTGGCGCTGCTTGATGCGAAGTTCTTCTTCTCGCTGGCGAGCGACAGAAACTCTGCCGATGTCCATCTGGCCAAGGTTGCGGGAAGCTATTGATGTGGTGTCGGGGCCGAAATTGTGTTGGAAGGGCTTCAGATCATGGCTCTGGTTGTGAGATGAAGCAAAATCAGGGTTGCAGGTCTGGTCTGATGTGGAACCGTCATCATCGGACATTGTCGGGTCAGGAGGTGGAAGCTGGGTCGGATAATGGAAGGCATCGGTCACCGGCGCATAGAGGGCCGTGGGTTTTGAAGGCGGAGTGATGTGTTCTGGGGGCAATTGCGGTGTGGTCCGTATGAGTTGGGAGACGGAGGATTCTGGAATGGAGGGGGTCACGCCACCGAAGCGGAAGCTCAAGCGGAGGGTAATCGTTAACCACCATAGGATGATTTTGGAACCGTTTGTGATCGCGTGAAGCGGAAGTGAGGAGCGAAGACGAAGGCGCTGCCGGTATTGCTGTCGACGGCATTCGCATTCTCCTTATGGATCGGAGGTTTTTATCTATTTGATTAAGGTTTTTGTCTACTCGATCAAGTGAAGCCTTCACTTGAGCTTGATAGAAAGCAATACGGCTTTAATCATCGTCGACAGCCCACTTTCCTCGGCGTCGATCTTCGTCGACCACCAATCTTATTCTGCGGCTTCGATCATCATCGACAACCGATCTTCTTCTGCAGTCCATTGATATTCACAAGCTCCAAGTTCTGATACCAAACTGATGTAGTTGGATCGTCGGAAGAATTGGACTTGCTTGAAGGATTTAATCTCAATCCAGAGAACAAGAGTAACACCAAGCTTAAAGCTTTACAAAGAGATAATATTTATCATATATGATCCTTTCCTCTTACACATTTCATGCATATATAATACTCAAATAGAGACAACCTAGAGAATCCTAGAAGATTCTAGAAGACTTGTAACAAACTCATAACAAACTAATTAATATATGCCTAAAGAACAATTTAGCTAAAATGCTCTGCATCACATTTAGTAGGGGTGTCAAAATTGACTTTCGGGTCGGGTTCGGGTCGGACCGAACTGACCCAGGGTTCAAACGGGTCAACCCTAACCCGACACGGATATGTAAACAGGTCAAAAAGTCTGACCCGGACCCGACCCATCGGGTTGACCCGACCCGACCCGGATTTGGGTTCTACCGGGGCCGAAAAGAATGAACGGTGGCGGGCGGACGGCGGGGCGGACGCGACACGCGAGGGCTTGCAGGGGGGGGGGGGGGGGGGGGGGGGGGGGGGGGGGCGACGAGCGTGGGCATGGGAACGCAGGGCAGCAGATAACGGGCAGCGGGTGCGGAGTAGCTGGCGCGGGGCAACGGGAGTGGGGCAGCAGCGCGAGCAGCGACAGCGAGCAGGGGCAGTGGGCGAGAATCCAAATTTTTTAAATCAACCCTGAAGCTGCCTGCTCCTGCCCACGTTCGCCCGAGGCAGCCCGCGCGCTCCAACTCCAGTTCGCGCTCGCCACTCGTGCAAGCCACTCGCGCTCGGCACAGGCGCCTACACCCGCCTGCCGTCTGGCGTCCCGCCGTCGATATCCTTAGGTCAAATGTGTCGGGTTAGATCAACCCGATAAGCCGACAGGTTGAGTCCCAGTTCGTATTTCTTACACGTTTACATAAGCGGGCCAGGTTAAGATCGACCCGTTTAAACTCGGGTCAGTTCCATGTTTGACCCAAACCTGACCCAAAATCTGGTTTTGACACCGCTACCCGGGGCATAGCGATTGCGATTGCATTGTTAGGGAAGATCAAACTCAGCTTTAATAATAAATCCATCATCAAACTAAAATATATGATGTATTCTTGGACAAGGAACAGCAATGTTACAATTACTCGGATATTAAATTCTGTATCCAAAGAAATTTACACAACCAACATTTAACTATTAACCAAAACCCTGCCGACAACAACCATAGTCAATGAAGATGAAGGTTTCTTTCAAAGTTAGACAAGAACCAGTAGTAGCAATGTTATTGAACCATCTTTGCTCCATCACAAAAAGTTAGTGATAGTTCCTCGAACATCACAGGTGCCTGCCTCTCTTCTTCTCTATTTTCTCGATAATCACCATCCAAAATTTGGTTTTCGAATCACATGATATACAGTTTTAATTCTTAAATTTGAATTACAGAATCGGGCAAAAAAATAAGACTTAAAGAAGCAGCATCGATGAACAAACCATTTCATCAGTTTTCCAATAGAATAATGTGTGATGACGTTAACAGGATGGTTCTGGGAAAGCACCAAAGTTCTTCATGTAGATATCAAAACAGTACCAAACGATTCAATATTGATTCCTTGCTCCCCCCTCGTCACCTCATACGGTGAAGGAAGAATAGACTACATAGTTAAAATTAAAATGAACGATTCTAAGCAGAAATCTCAGTGTCCTTGGAAGAGAGATCGTGCTTCGTTGATGATTTCTGTTTTCTGGCATTCCTCCGATTGCCTCCCCTGCCACCTGATGACTGTGTTCCCTCGTTGGACTGTCACCACAATACATAATTCACATAAGACTAAGCAGCATCAAATGCAATTTATTCAGAATTTTTAAGCACCGAAATGGGAACTTGGAAAACTATTAAGCAAGATACGAAAATGTAAATTGTGACAAATAGATTATCTACTTTACTTATTTTTTAAAAATTTCACATATCACCTTCCGGTTGTAATATCATTCCGAATGCAGCTCTACATCCAGAGACCAAACAGAATGAGCCACATCAGCAATACCGAGCACGGTACCGAGCCGCGGTATCGACGTGGCTCTCCTGACGGCATCCGCACAAAATAATCTCTCGTTAGACAATATAAAATGGATAAATGTGCTCGTAAGCTCAAATAAAATGCAAAGCACTTCAGCTAACTTTAATCCAAAAGGAAAATTTCTAATACACTTCTAAACATAAAATATTATTTTATTTATAAAAATATCCCACCTACAATTCGAATTAAGCCAGGTTGGTTAGAAAATCAAATGTCAACCCAAATTTTTAAATTTTTAAACAAAATAAAATCAAGTTGATACGGGTCAACCCAAGCTTTCACTTTAAAAAAATTGACAGCATCCAATTATTCATTAGGCCGGTCCAATCCTGTAGGGAGATACGTCAACATCTGCCTAAGTTTTACCATACCTGCTCCTATTCGTTGATTTTGATCTGGACTGCAAAGTGTTTTTTTTTTTTTAAATTACTTGAGATAAGAGTAAAGAAAAAAATTTACATAAAAGTTTATATAATAAGAGTACATAGATCATTCATCCGTATAATATTAAATTTCTAAGCACAATTTGCAATGAAAAGCCAAGAAGGTCTACATACTATAACGAAAAGAACTTCCAGACAAATGAGAATTGTCATCTTTTTATTAAACAAATAGCAAATGGTGGAAAGAGTAAAATCAGTGTACAAAGCAAACCGGCAACTGGTCGCTTTCCCTAACACGCCAATTCTCAACTTGTATTAAAAACACAAAAAAATTGGGAGTTTGGATGAGCGGATAACTATTGAAGACAGAGTTATGTTTTCTAAAAAAAAAACAAAGATAATCACAATAAAGTCGCAACTAACACCAAAAAATTGATGAGCACAACATAAAATATTCGGCAAAAAAGTTTCATATTGATTAATATTTTTGATACTAAAGGCCATTGGGTATATTGGGTATATTGGTGCCAATTGTATATTGATGCGCTTTTATTTGATGATGTGACCTAAAAATATGAGCTTTTGTTTGTTTCAATGACCCAATGATGCAGCCCGCTTGGATTCAATGATGTGATTCAATGATGCAGCCCGCTTGGATCTAGTGATTAGTTGCTTTAGCTACAAAGTCTCAAATTCAATGGTAGAATGCGTAAATTTATGATTAAATTTACTTAAAAGGGCCAAAAAAAATAAAATGCGCCTTAATAATTTCTATGCATTGAGAGTTGGATAAAACTACGACACTTTTGCATCCCTATCATTATATCTCATCAAGATTCATAAATATCATCCATTCAATTCAAAGAATTCTTTTACCCCAATGTATATAATTACCATTTTTTTTTTTGGCTATTTGTGTGCATGAAATAAGACCATGGTAAAGATGGTGTCTTTCTAGAATCTCAATTGGTTAAAAGCCATTTATTAGCATATTAAGGCTTCGTTTGGGACGGCTTTCTTAATTTTTTGTAAGCTATTTTTAATAAAAAATCTCTTGAAAATAGAGAAGAAGCAGTGGTCTAAAACTATCCCAAACAAAGACTAAATTTGATGTCATATGTAGAAAATCATTCCACCCTCACCAATCAACTAAACATTGATGTCAAATTTGAGTGCAAGATTTACTAACAACTTCTATCTAAACACCTTATGCAATGGCTAGCAATGCATTACTCAAAATATTGAGGGGACCTCATTCTTTTTTGCAAAATCATATTGTAATCTAGTATGATATAATTGTACTTCAACTCTTCCACTTATAATGAGAAATCTTTACTTCCCCCATTGGACTTTCACAAGGTATCTCCCCTTTTCTTAATCGTCCTCTTCCCCGTGCATTCAAAATTTTTACCATTAAGATTATAATATCAATTGATCCTTAAAACATTTTAACCACAATAGTTGGACTTGGACTCTTTCACTTATAATAAGGCATCTCCACTTCTTGTACCAGACTTTCACAAGGCATGTCTCCTTTAACACATTATTCTAAGTAATCTTATTCCTCATATATTTAAGATTTCTACTATTGAGACTTATAATGTCTTTACTGATCCTTACAAGTATTATAATCACAGTAGGATATGCTCAACAATTATATTCCCTACCTCATAACTATGATAATGCCTTAGTTGAACTAGCTAAGCTCTTTATAGACTAGTTTATGTGGCTATTGAGGCTCACCAACAATGATTCTCTCATATCGCTCAAATAAAGGAATGGATTGTCAAATCTTTAGAAGGTGCATTCTCAATTGATCCTTGAAGTCATGTGGCTTAATTCTCTGCCCATATATTGAAAATAAAGGACCAAAATGCTATTGATCAAGGAGCATTTCATTCAACCATAATCTCAAAGATGAGATGACACATTTATCAATCATAAATTCCACCAAAAATAGAAAATGCCCTTACCGTATAGCTCATATGCACTGCTACAGGGAGCTAAACTTGATTCAAAACCCCATTTCATTATCTGAAGGAAGCTCTGTCGTGCCTCTTTTAAATTTTCTCTTGCCTTAAAGCTGAAATACATCTTATGCATCAAAGTATCTTCCTAGGTGATAACTTCTCGAGGCAAAGTCATCAATTCTTGAATGTGTATGCAGGAAATAAGTCCAAGCAAATATTGTCTTCCAAGACTCTCAACCGGTTTAAATGAAGAAAGTAATTTCATCATGCAATAAAAATTGTAATGATATTAATATATTATCATAAATAAAAGTATTTGTCTTATTTTTTAAACATACAAGATTTTAATATCATACAAAAAAAAAAGAGCCCCAGAAAAATCAACAACAAAAGTTTTCAAAATCTGAACACTTTCCAAATTACAACTAATGTAATGCATTTACACCTACAAAATTCAAAAAACTATTTAACACATAATAAAAAAAAATGAGCAAATTATATGCTTGATAATTTTCCTGTGACATGTTGTACTTGTTATCAGTTAAATATTTTAATGTGTTAAGCATTAATCTTTAAAAAAAAATACAATTGTGAGAACAACTTATCCCCAATTGCACAAACTTTTACAGGTCAAGTCAGTGTTAGCCTTTTTACAAAAAGAAGATTAGATAAGCATATAATATCACCTACTTAACTTTTTCTAAGCCCCAATATTACGCAACATATCTTGGTCTATTGGTTGCTTTGGCTACCAACCAAAAGGTCTTTGGTTCGAGTATTGCGTATGTGATGCGTGTTTGAGTTTGACTTAGGTTTCGTTTGAGATGGCTTTCTTACAAAAATTTTAATTTTTTACTAAAAAGCTGCTTTAAAAAGCGGTAAGAAAAGCCATTCAAAACAAAGTCTTAATTGATCTAAATGTCCCAAAAATAAAATATATAGTATTCTAAACAAAATTCAACAAGAAAGATCAACATGGACGAACCACATATAACATTTCACTTTCTACGCGGTCCCAAGTTGGCAAATGGCAATTTGGCAAGCGATGCTTCTTGCAATAGAATACTTCTTGGCCTTAGCGAGTTAAAAAAATAATTAAATTTAATAGAACAAAGGCAAAAGCGTAAAGGAAACGTCAATGCGTCAGGCAACTCAGTTTTGGCCCACTCAACAAAAAAGCGAGCAGAAACTCAATAAGTTAAAAGAAATTACGCATTTTTCGTTGATTGTTAACTTCCAACTAATCTCCAAATTTATATATGCAGTGAGTAAATTCATGTTAATTCACATAAAAAATTAATTAAAAAAACGAGAGAAATACATTAAAATACTCAATCAGATGCATTTACATTCCTCTTTTAAAATTTTTCAACATAACCATTTGCTGCAACTTATGACAAAAATTGTAGTTTTTTTAATTATGTGTTAATCATAATTTCATTAAAAGTGTAAATGAAAATACATACAACTTGCTAAAGCTAGGGATGTAAATGAGTCGGGTCGAGCCCGAGTCAACTTTCTTGAGATTAAGGTCGAGCTTGTGCTTAACTTTACAAGTTCAAGTTGGGATCATTTATCATAAAAGAAAGAATCATTCTTATTCAAATAGCTACTATAAAATATAATAATAATAATAAAAAAAGAAATTACTTGAAATAATAAAAAGAAAAATAAATTCTAAATTTTTAACAATTTTACACTAAACTTAATGAATGGTCATCTATTTTATAACAATTTTTTAAAAAGTCGGCTCACATGCTAATAAGTTGAGTTAAGGCTGACTCAAGCTTGATTTGTCAGATCATTGAGTTCGACTCACACGCCATTTATCAAGTCGAGCTAGAGCCAGCTCACAAGTCAACTTACTCGTATTGGAGCATACAAACACCTAACCTAATTGCAATTAGTACTCAATTTCCACTTAAAAAAAAAGCTATAGCCACTTTGCATCTATAATTCTTAAAAAGTGATTATTACTTATGTGAATAAAAATAATTATCACTAAAAATCACTATTTGGCTATGTTTCATATTAGAGTTATGATCAACATTTTTAATCAAAGTTAATAATTATACATTTTTTAAATAAAAAATAATATTTCAAATCATTTATATTTGATATAAATATCTTAAAATTTATCAACATAATTTTTATAAATCTTTTTATACATTTCTTATAAATATTGAATAAAATTTCAAAAATATTATTGCTACAAGAAAAAACTCACCCCGAAGCAGAAATGAGCAGATTCACCGTCGAACTCTTGGAGCTTTGCCTTGCCGGCAGCCGAGGCCAGCACCGAGCCGGGACGTTTTTCTCCGCCGCCACAGTGAACTGCGCCGGCGTTGCAATACCTAGTACTAGAGGAAGCCGCCGCCGCCGTCTTTGCGTCAGGAGCAGGGCCGCAGCTGAATCCGCTGAGATCAAGGTCAGCCTGAAACATATCCACAAACAGCTTCTGTAGATCCTCAAAGCTATCCTGGCCATTCTCCTGCAAGCAAACGCCATGAGGATTATAATGCGAGCTCTAATGGTTGCGATCAGAAATGATATATATATTTTTTTTCATTTTGTGCATTCTTACGGTGGGCTTCGTCTGGCTCATCATCTGAACCAACTCTTCTACAAAGTCCCCCATTCCCTGTAGCATAAACAGGGGGAAATTTCCCAGTTTTAAAGCAGAGTAAAAAAAAAATCTATTTCAAATAAGAGGAAAACAGTAATATAAGACGTTACGGTCGCAATTAACGGGAAAAAACTTACGTTTTCGTCATCGTCGCTTTCATAAACTCCTACGTCGTACAGGAATCTCTTATTGGAGTCAGATAGAACTGAATACAGCACAGACGCACTTATTTAGTTTTAAATTTGTTTAATAATAATTGACTTTCGTAAACTAGTAAAGAGAAAATGGAATCAGGGAACACCAAACTGGAATAAGCTTCTTGGATTTCCTGGAATTTTTCTTTCGCTTCGTTGACAAACTCCGATTTTCCAGCCGCCGAGCAACGATCGGGATGCCATCTCTTTTATCAGGAAATCAACAACAAGAAGACCAAATCAGAAGTAGAGAAAGAGAATTTTCGAAATCAAAAACAAAGTTTCAATTTTGCAACAAGATAAGAGATGTAGTGCCAAAGAATAAAAAATTGCATTTTTTTCACCGAAAAACTTCAAATATAAACCGAGAAATCCGATCTGAAAAGTCGAAAAAGAATTTCACAAAACCAAACGTACGACTTAAAATTAGGAGGAAGAAGAAGAAATAAAAGAGAAAATAGTAAAAGCCAGATTCGTTAAATCGTTGGATTCTTACCAGAGCAAGCTTCTTGTACGCATTCCGGAGTTCGGCGTCGGAGCACTCCTTGTTGAGACCCAGCACAGAATAGAAGTCGCCGTTCTTCTCGCCGGCGGCGGCCATTTCTCGCAATAGGATTTCCTTGAAGGTCTCCAACTACAGAAAAAACTGAAAAAATATAAAATCTTGTATGGAGAGAATTTTAGGCAAAGCCTTACATCTTAGACACGTAACCCCTTCGAGTTCGCGAGAAGGCCGAAGTTTGAAGAAGAGGAAGTTAGAAGAAGAGGAAGAGGGGTGGAGGTTCTCGACAAGAAAACCAAGTGGCCTCCACCCCCGGGAACTCTCCAGAAACAAGTCCCTCTCCCTCATCACATTTATCCGCGTTTTACGTTAAAATAAACTAAAAGAAAGTACTATATTGGGAAAAAAAATTATTCATAATATTTTAATTAAACTTTAATTAATAGTATTAAATTAAGATGAATCCGTTAATTTTGATGGTGGAGTAAATTTTAGTAAAATATTCTTTTTTCTTTTATAACGACGCAAATGGTAAGATAGTAAATATTAGGACAAATTTCAAATTTAAGCTTCTTAATTTTTAAAAAAAAAAAACTCTCTACTAACCGTTTAATATCTCTTACCTTATTAACTAATTGTATATTTTCCTTTCTATATAAACCCCAAAATCCCCCACCTTAATTAAAAAGGATCGCTCTATTAATTTACTGAATATAACAAGAATTTAAAGGAATATTATAATTTTAAATATTTTTATTCATTTTTAATTAATAAATTATTAAATGGTTTTATAATATATTTAAAAAATTTAGACGAATTACTATAAACTAAAAATTTTAAATATAAATATGTGATCTTTGAGCCATTTATCCGATATATAAAAAATTAAGGCGTCTGAGAAAAAAGGATTGAAAAAAATTATATATATATATATATATTGATGCCATTCTCTGAAATTAATTTGAAAAGACATTATTAGTTTCAAGTTACTTTCCTTTGACTTTATTTGATCTTTCATATTTAAAAGGTTTAAAATTTAAAATTAGGGGAAATATCTCATTCTAAGCCTTGATTTTGACATTTTTAATTTTTATGAATTTTGTAATATGCAGATAAATCCCTTAATTTCTTGTCGCATGCTGGAAAATTCGAGGCAATAGAGAGTGTTATGTTCTAATTTTTCATAAAGATCCAACATACACAGATTTAAAAGAATGAATAAAATGTGTGTTCTTATGTGGAAAACCAATAAATAAAAAAAAATCATGGGTTGCTTTGATCCATTAAATAAACCAATGTGAGTGTTATTGAGTGTTCTTATGTCATGCTCCACTTTAAATAAATCATTATATGCTTGAACTTCTATAGTTTGCTTTGATCCACAATTAAGAAGACATGAGTATAAAATTGAGTACTTACTTGATCTCTTGTAGTTATAATAGAGATTGTGGGATAAATAATTGAGTGTTAATGATAGAACACATACAATGTCGATTGGATAATAATGATTGGGGCATGAACTATGACATTAAAATGGCGGTGGTCATATGACAACGACCGAGTTACACTAATTGGACAAAGGTAATCAAACTATAGTGGTGGCTAGTTGTGATCATCAACGTCTAACGTTGATAGAGATCTAGAGTATTTTTATATCTCCAAGCTCTTTCCAATCTCAAGCCTAAATCCCTCTTATGTAGAGAATATAGCTCTATTTATAAATTTTTTAAATGATAATCTGATAAATTAGACCAAATTCAATAACAATCTATCTAATGATGCATATTAAAACTTTTTATTATAAATCATTTGTTCAATATTTAAGTGCTTTATAAGCCTTAAGATTGAATGATATTGGGCTCATTGGATTGTTCTCGTCAATATGCTTGGATTAATTATAAGCTTGCAAAAAAAAAAAAAAGAATATATAAGGTATAAGAAATTTTAAGGGGCTGGTTGATTGGAGGAAAAAGAAATGTAGTTTAAAAAGAATGCATTATTATTTTACTTTTTGTGTTTGGTTAGATAGAGTGTAAAGTAAAATCATGGTGTATTAATAACTCCTTGTTTTAGCTTATTTTCCGTGTAAAGTAAAACAGTCTAATTTCAAGCGAAAAAGGAATTCACGTGGGCTAGCCATAGTTTCTTCTTCCATTGTCGTGGGAACCCACATCGTTCATTTCTTCCTTCGTCGTGTCTGTTAGACCTAGCTAGGTGCTTCCTGTGGGTAGAGTTTTCGCATGACTAGCTTCTTCAGCTCCTCTGTTTCTATTTGGCTTCACTCCGACGACGTTTCCTTCCTGTCGGATCGTAAGGCACGGAAGCAATTACAGGAGCTCGATCGCTTTGAAGGTAACTATATTTCATCCTTTCACGTGCTTCTTCAACCAAACCCATGAAATTGTTGTTCAAATTAACTATTCCAATGTGAAGCTTCCTTCACGCAAGTCAGGTCCGAATGAAAGGCCCTGCCTCCTGACTCCCTCCCCGATTCGAATGTCCCTGCCTACATGAGTTCCGATTGGGATGGCATGCTACTCGATTCGTGAAGCTTCTAATGGTTGATTGCAAAATGCAAGCTTCGGGTGATAATTAAGAATGCATTGAATCCATGTTGGATGGAGATGCTGATCCCAACCTGGAGCTGGACGAAGTGCAGGATTCTATGCAAGAATTGAATAGTCCATCGAACATCACGAGCAGGTTAGCAACTCAAAATATAATGTTCCATGTGGGAATGTTGATTCGTCTTTGAGCAATTGTGATGGCATGGTTGTGTATATGACAATGAATGTGAAAGCCTAGGGAATTCTACAAGCATGTGTGTAGAATAATCTGATTTTACTTTACTATGAATACACCCAATCAAATAGAAAAAGTAGTTTCCCTCCATTTACTTTAGAGACAGCCAAACAGCCTAAAGTATTTTCTTTAAACGTGATTTTTTTTTTTTTTGGAAATTTACATACATACCACTTTAAGCTATTCTATTTACATATCTAACACCCAAAACTTTAATATTACATACATACCACTCTATATTATTTTAATATCAAATATGCCACTCATATTTCCTTCAAGCCACTCATATATTTCATTTTTACCACTCATATTTGATATGAAAATGAACTAAGGGTGATATGTATGTAATATTAAAGTTTTAGATGTTAAATATGTAAATAGAGTATTATAGGGTGGTATGTATGTAAATCTCCCTTTTTTTTACACTGCATTAATTTTTTCTCCAACCAAACAGTCTTAAGTGAAAAACTCATAAAAGAAAAAAAAAATCTGATGCGTGCCCTAGTTAAAATAATATATTTTACAATTAAGTTATATATGCCCATCTTTGTTCATAATTAGAGAAGACATGATTGTTAAATTATGAGTAGGCCTTTAAACTTCTATAGTTAAAGTAGAGATTTCGAGAGAAATAATAGAGGGATGATGAAAATAGATGGATAATGTTAGTTAAACAATTATGGTCGGATGATACTTCTCGGACGATGATGGTCGGATAATGGTGGTTAAAAATAGTCGTTGTGCGATGACTATCTCATGATAGTAAATGGACTACAATAATAAGGTGATGGCGGTAAGGTAATGATAATAAGGAAAAGACAATTGGATGAACAATGGTGATTGGCAGTGCCCATCTATATTGAATGTTCGGCTAGAGTTTTAAAGTTCTTCAACTCTCCAAATTCTCTCCAATCTCAATTATAGGTTCCTCTCAGGTGCGGATAGTAAATGGACTATAATATTAAGGTGATGGTGGTAAGGGATGCGAAGTGTTAACTTGTTTTGGTTATTTATCAAAAGTTCAAAAAATATTTTGCCTTTTTATTGATTTCCATTCAATTTGGTCATCAAAATTTAAAAGAGCCAATTATATAAGTCAAAAATATTGAAGCGAAAGTGAATTGAGCCTCATTCATATCAATTTGTATGTTGTGTTAAAATTTTATATAAAATATTAAGGGGTTGTTTGGTTTGTAGAAAAAAAAAATAAGATAAATAAAAAATAATATAAAAGAAATATGGTGAATCTAAAATATTTGATGTTGATAGAATGAGAGTAAAAAAGTGCATGAGCTCTTTTTTTTTAATTAGTGCAATGTAAAGCCAAATGATTATAGTGGTTATTAGTAGTGGTGTGATAGGGATAATGATAGCCAACTAGCTACATTGATGGGTGGCTATGGCCATTGGGAGGCCTACGATAGCAAGCAATGACAACTGATGATGACAGTGACAGTGGTGGGTAGGAGGCCACCGCCCTAAGGGTCGGTGATTTGCGGTGGATGGCTACAATGCCA
Source organism: Dendrobium nobile (assembly GCA_022539455.1). Lineage (NCBI taxonomy): Eukaryota > Viridiplantae > Streptophyta > Magnoliopsida > Asparagales > Orchidaceae > Dendrobium > Dendrobium nobile. Next base: position 60,238,366 of record CM039734.1, read on the forward strand.
TCAAGTTGTGGTGAAAAAGAAATCGGTCAAAACTATGTGAATTTATACAACAACAACAAGCCTTTATCCCACTATGTGAGGTTAGCTACATGAATTTTTTTTTCTCCATTGTGTTTTCTTAAGAGTCAAATTCTCATATAAATCTAATAAAAAAAAGTCATTTCTAATATTTTCTAACCAAGTCTTTTTAGGTCTACCTCAACCTTTTTTTAACATTAGTCAAATTTAATCACTACAGGAAAAATGGCCTATACCGGCGGTTTGAACCGGCGGTTTAGAGGCCGTCGGTATTACCGACGGCTAAGCCGGCGGTTAAGCCGTCGGACTCTAACGACGGCTTAATCGACGGCTTAGCTACGATACACCGTCGGTAATACCGACGGTCTCTACACCGCCGGTACACCGCCGGATTTCAACATTAACCGGCGATTATCCGGCGGTCTAAACCGCCGGTGATATGTGAGTTTTTCCGGCGGTTTAGACCGCCGGAAAACCGCCGAATATAAACGTGAACCGGCGGTTTTCCGGCGGTCTGAATCGCCGGTGATAAGTGATTTTTTCCCGGCGGTCAAAACCGCCGGAAAACCGCCGGTAAAAGCCCTAATACGAGCCCCCTCGCTCCGCTCATTTCATTTTCCCTGTTTCCTTCTCTCTCTCGGTCGCTCGCTCTATCCGTTCCTCCGCTCGTCCGATCAGCCCCCGACGAAGGAACTCCGACCGCCGACCCCATTCCGACCGCCGCCGACCCCAGTCCGACCGCCGCCGACCCCAGTCCGACCGCCGCCGACGAGTTTACTCCGACGCCCGACCGCCGACCGTTTCCGACCCCAAACAAACCGATTTCTCTTTTAAGGTTATTTTTAATGGTTTTTCTTTGATTATTTGTTGATATTATCTTGTTAGTTAATGTTTTATACTTTAAAAATGTGGGAGAGAGTTATGGTGCATAGGTTTAGGTGTGCTTGGATTAATGCTTATATTGTTTGTCAAAATCAATTTGGATTAATGCTTGGTTGAATCTCTATATATATGAGCTGACCTCATATCAAAATAGGTTAGTGAGGAGTGGTGGAAGATCTCGAACATCACTTAATTATGCCAACAATTTCACTCCAAATTAAGAAGCCAATATCAAAATAGGTTAGGGAGTTTGCTTTGATCGTACATATTAAAGTGACCCAAGTTGAATTAGTTTGGCCAAGTATGGGTTCAATTGACCAAGTTAATTATTAATTGGGTCAGGGTGACTAGTCATGTACAATCCACTAAGAGTGATATTCACATAAATTTAGTAAAAATTAGGATTTATTTGGAGCTCGATTAGACATAATTGACATGTATGATCAATTGGTCTAGCTTAAGCTAGCCCAAAAGGGTGTAACAGATCAATTGATAATTGAAAGGTCTAATGATGAATGGTTTACCATAAGATGCTCCTAGTATAGGGACTTGGGTCATGATTGAGCTCAAAGAGTCAGTACACTAATTTAGGTAGTGCACTAAGCTACCTAATTGTAATTTAGTGTTGTAATTATCCTGGTAATTATAGTTTAGTGGATATTAATTATAGAAGTGGTGATTGATCAATATGCTTGGATATTTAGTGATTATTGAAGCTTGATTAAGTGTATATTGATTGATTTCTTAAAGATTATTGAGTATATGGATAGATATGGATCAAGTGCCATTAGCTAAAATTGATGCCAACAAACTATTGATGTATGATTTGGGATTGCATGGTTATTATTCAATCTACTCTGAGACTACATGATCTAATTGAAGCTTTTGATCGAGATCAATGGCTCTAATTTTGTTTCATCCTCTCGTAAGCTATCTGAACTAGTGAGCTCATTTTGGTATGATCTGAGAGATTAAGCCGATGGATTAGAATGAAATAATATAGAGCATATCACCATAATGTGAACCTTTAATCCAACGATCATAATTAACTAGTTTGAATGTTCACTTTATAATTGATAGGACTACCTAGCTAGGGAGCTCGGGTATGAAATTTTACCTCTCGAAATGCTCCAAATGCATCAAACTTGCTTTGAGAAATTTTTTATAATCCTAGGAGAGGAGAATGAAGAATAGGCTCTTGTAAATATAAATATTTATTATGAATAATTTGTGAGTGTGTATATTATGACTCGTCTTTTGAATATGATATTAAATATTAATAGCTTGAATGAATTATTTGCATTCTTAATGTGATGTTAGTTATGGGTGTAATGTGCATGATTAAGTCCTTCAAAGCATAAAAATCTATTTCGATGTATAACAGATTGTTTATGCCTCCAACATGTAGGGTACGTTTACTTCAACGTGCAAATGACTATCCAAGAAGAGAGATATTGGATGTATAATAGATTGTTGCCGGGTCGAAAAGGATTGACAGTTGAATTTATACAGGGAGTTAAAACTTTCATTCAAGTTGCATCTCAACTGCCTTCCTTTCAGCTTGATAAAATGTTTAGATGTCCGTGTTCGAAGCATAAAAATCTAGCATTCCTAAAGCCCGATGATGTGAAGCTTGATTTATATCGTAGGGGATTTCTTCCAAACTATTGGATTTGGACATCACATGGCGAGTACGAGCCACATAGAGATGCTCATGCTGGTTCATCTACAGCTTATGAAACATTTGATGAAAATCAAATGAGTAGACCCTATGAAGAACTTATTTTTGATGTAGCAGGTCATAATTTAAGGTCTAATGTGGAAGAGCCACCAAATGCAGAGACACAAAAATTCTTTGAGTTATTACATTCAGCCCAAAAGCCAATTTGGGAAGGTTGCAGTACGCATTCGGAATTATCCATTGCAGTGAGGATGTTAAGTATTAAAACTGAGTATAATATTCCCCGTGAGTGTTTTAATGACGTTATTGGTCTTATGAAGAAAACTAATCCGGCTGACAATATAATTCCCTCAGACTTGTACCGAACAAAGAAATTAATATCCAAGCTGGGTCTCACTGCTACAAAGATTGATTGTTGTATCAATTGATGTATGTTATACTATAAGGATGATGCAGCAGAAGTTATGTCACGACCCGACCCGACGGGGACGGATCCCGCCCGAGCCGGATCGCGACGTGAGACCTTTCTTAACCAGGATCTGGCTTTGGATTAGGTTACTGAACTGATCTTCCAAATAATTAATTCAAACAGACAAACAAACACAGAACAACAGAGCTACTAAAAACATCAAATGCAGCGGAACAAAACATCTATCTTTTCATTTCCTCAAAATAATCATCTACAGAACAGTACAAGGCTTTCAACAGAAAGAAAGACAGAACAGGAAAGCCATGACTGTACAAAAATCAAAAGTACAAAAGTACCTAATCTGATCAGACTCTGAAACCTAGTCCTGAACTTCCTTGCCCTTCCCAGAACCTGAAGACCACCAGAAAGCAAGGGTGAGCTCAACAGCTCAGCAAAGCAACAAACCTCCAATCAAAATTCTCAGAAAACAAAACCAAATTCATCGGATAGAAATCAGATCAGAAATCGGAACAGAGTCGGAAATCAAAACTTACGGACAGATATCAAATCACATCAGAGTCGTACAGATCGTATCAGAACAGAACAAATCAACAGAGTCAGAATCAGAAATCAGAATCGTACGGATCACATTATATCATAATCACAATTTCGTACAGAACAGAACAGATACAGAAAATAGTACAGATACATATAGCTAAATGCCCTGACACTGACGGAATCTCTACGGATTCCGGCCCCTTATGCCTCCCTTCCCAGACACTGACTGAATCTCATAGGATTCAGGCCCCTTATGTCTCCCTTTGTGCTCACGGCACCAAAACAGATGTGCTTATAGCACCAAAACAGAATTCATCGGATCCGGAACAGAACAGATATCAGATTTGATCTCATTGCAGATTTCCCGTTTCACTAACTGAATCTCATAGGATTCAGGCCCCTTATAACTCCCTTTTTATAGCTTATACACATAGCATTTCATTTCAGAGAAAATCCGGACAAATCAGGAATTACTCAAAAATCGGGCAGCACAACGGCAGTGTACAGAATTTACACAATTTTCCTGAAAATCAAAATTCACCAAATTCGCACAGAATATAGATATCAACATTTCAGAACATTTATTCTACCGCACAGAGAATTTCCAAGTTCACAGGAAAATCCAGTCGACTAAAAACACAGTCGAATCAAAAATATCCGGACAAAAATCTTCAAAATATAGTCAAAACGTGCACACCCGGCACGGCAACGATATACAAAAAGTTACGCGGTAAAAACTGAACCGTTCAAAAGATACGGACGAAAATCGCTAACGGAAACAAAATCCGGACAGAAAATACCGCCAAACACGACGGTTCTGAAAATTTAGAAAGTCGGATTGTGCCTTACCTCGTGCACAGCAATTTCCTCAACAGTCTCTTCGGACGAAAACAGCTCGGCGTCGCCCGAAAATCCGCTTTTCCACTTTTTCCTTCGTTTTTCTCTCTCCTCAGCTTTTTCTCTCTCTTCAAAATATCTCATTTCTATATATATCCAGACTGATCGTCCTGGACGATCGAGCTTCGTACCGGACGATCCATGAAGAGAAGAATTCCGTCCAGACGAAAAATTACATATCGTCCCTGGCGAAGGGTTCACTGACTTATTTTCGTCCAGACGATCCCGATTTCGTCCAGACGAACCATACAGCCAAACATGATTTTCTGCACAACCTGTACCGATCGTCCCGGACGATCCAACTTCGTCCCGGACGAACCTGGAGCAAAAACTGATATTACAATCTCCCCAACTTAAAAAAAATGTCGTCCTCGACATTATCCAATCCAACCTCCGTCAAAACAAGTACGGGTACGACCGTCTCATATCAGACTCCTTCTCCCAAGTTGCTTCCCGTGCAGTCCGGTGCTTCCACTGGACTTTAACCATCGGAATCTCTTTATTTCTTAACTTTCGGACGTCGTACGCCAAAATAAGCTCTGGCTCTTCCTTGTACACCAGATTCTCCTGAATCTCAACTTCATCAGCAGACAACTTCTTCCCAGAGTCTGAAACCCACTTCCTCAGAGTGGATACATGAAACACATTATGCACATCCGGCATAGAATCAGAAAGCAATAGGCGATAAGCAGATTTTCCAATTCTTTCCAAAACTTCAAAAGGTCCAACATATCTCGGACTAAGCTTACTCACCTGACCAAATCTGCTCACACCCTTCATCGGACTGACTTTGACATACACAAAGTCACCAACCTGAAACTCAACAAATATGTGCTTCTGATTGTAATACTTCTGCTGTCGATCTTGAGCAGCTTTCAATCTTTCTCTTATCAAAATGATCTTCTGAGCAGTTTCATCCGCAAAAGTGGCCCCCAAAGCCTGTCTATCTCCGACCTCCGTCAGAGTCAAAGGAGTACGGCACTTCCTGCCATACAAAGCCTCGTACGGTGCCATACCGATACTGGACTGAAAACTGTTGTTATAGGCAAACTCAATCAGCGGAATATGATCTTCCCAGCTTCCGCTAAAGTCCAGAACACAAAGCCTCAACAGATCTTCCAGTACCTGAATAGTCCTCTCAGACTGTCCGTCGGTCTGAGAATGAAAGGCTGTACTGAAATGCAGTTTCGTACCCAAGCCTTGCTGAATGCCTTTCCAAAGTCTGGAAGTAAAACGTCCATCTCGATCAGATACGATCACACGAGGCACACCGTGCAATCTGACTATCTCCTTCACATAAATCTGTGCCAAGCGATCAACTGAATCCGTCTGTCTGATCGGAAGAAAATGGGCTGACTTCGTCAATCGATCTACAACCACCCAAATGGCATCATGACCTTGTCGTGATCGAGGAAAACCCATCGCAAAGTCCATTGTTACCTCCTCCCATTTCCACTCAGGGATTGGCAACGACTGCAACAGTCCACCTGGTCGCTGATGCTCTGCCTTCACCAACTGACAGGCTTCGCATCTCGACACAAACTCTGCTACATCTTTCTTCATTCCAGGCCACCAGAATAAAAGTTTCATGTCAGCATACATCTTACCACTGCCTGGATGTACAGTGTAGTCTGAATGATGAGATTCACACAGAATCTCCTGCCTCAAGTCTCCAAACACCGGTACCCACAACCTATTCTTACAGAAAATAGCACCAGAATCAGAAATTCGAAGTTCAGGAGTCTTACCAGATCCAATCTGTGCAATCAACTTCGAATAGTCCGAATCTGATTCCTGGGCTTCTTGAATCCGTGCTTCCAAAGAAGACTGAATATTCATCTGAGCCGACTCCAAATCACTGGAGGAAATCACCTCCAACTGCAATCTCTCCAAATCACGAACCAGAAAGTCATCACAGGTAAGCTGAATACCTGATAATCCAAAAGACTTTCTGCTCAAAGCATCTGCTACCACGTTCGCCTTCCCTGGCTGATACTGAATAGTCAAATCGTAGTCCTTGATCAACTCGAGCCACCTCCTCTGTCTCAGATTCAGATCCTTCTGAGTAAAAATATACTTCAGGCTCTTATGATCAGTAAAGATCTCACACCTGACGCCATACAAGTAATGACGCCAAATCTTCAAAGCAAAAACTACTGCAGCTAACTCCAAATCATGTGTCGGGTAATTCTTCTCATGTGGCTTTAACTGTCTCGAAGCATAAGCAATTACCTGACCATGCTGCATCAGGACACATCCCAGTCCTTTCAGTGAAGCATCACTGAACACCTGGAAACCCTCCGTACCTGACGGAAGTGCCAACACTGGAGCTGAAGTCAAACACTCCTTCAATCTCTGAAAACTAGCTTCACACTCCGGTGTCCAAACAAAAGGTACTGACTTCTGAGTCAGTCTCGTCAGAGACGTCGAAATCTGTGAAAAACCCTTCACAAATTTTCTGTAATATCCGGCCATACCCAAGAAACTACGTACCTCAAATACCGTAGTCGGCCTTGGCCAATCAGCAACAGCCTGAATCTTCTGGGGATCTACAGAAATGCCTTCTCCGCTAACCACGTGCCCCAAAAATGAAATGCTCTCAACCAGAACTCACACTTGGAGAACTTGGCATACAGCCGATGCCTCCTCAAAGTCTCCAACACAATCCCCAAATGTCTGGCATGATCATCCTCAGATGCAGAATATACCAGAATATCGTCAATGAAGACGATCACAAACTGATCCAAATACTCCCTGAATACTCGGTTCATCAGATCCATAAAAATCGCAGGCGCATTGGTTACCCCAAAAGGCATAACCAAAAACTCGTAGTGCCCGTACCGAGTACTGAAAGCAGTCTTCACCACATCAGTTTCCTTCACCTTCACCTGATAGTATCCGGATCGCAAATCAATCTTCGAAAATACCGAAGATCCGGAAAGTTGATCAAACAAGTCGTCAATCCGAGGCAAAGGGTACTTGTTCTTGATCGTGACCTTGTTCAAATCTCTGTAATCAATACACATACGGAGTGTACCGTCCTTCTTCTTCACAAATAATACAGGTGCTCCCCAGGGCGAAACACTAGGACGTACAAAACCTCTGTCAACCAACTCCTGAAGCTGAACTTTCAACTCAGAAAGTTCTTTTGGTGCCATCCTGTACGGAGCTTTCGATATCGGAGCGGTACCCGGAAAAACATCGATAGAGAACTCCACATCTCTATCCGGAGGTAAACCAACCAACTCCTCAGGAAAAACATCAGCAAACTCCCGTACCACAGGGATCTCAGAAACAGAACCAACCTCTAGGTTCAGATCCCGCACCGAAGCTAAAAATACCGGACATCCCTTCTTCCACATCCTGCTTACCTCCAACACAGAAACCAGACTGGAGAGAACACCTCGTAATCCCTGAAATACAACTCTCTCTCCAGCCATAAGCAAACTCACTTGTTTCTTCAGACAGTCTATCTGGGCTTCATACTGACTCAGCCAATCCATGCCCAGAATCACATCATACGACGAAATCGGCAATCGAATCAAACTAGACTTCCACTTCTTGCCAGAAATCTCGATTTCACACAAACAAAACTGTCGAGCAATCAATGGATTCCCAGCCGGTAAAATCACAGACAAAGAAACCGGTAGAACCATCGAATCCAAATGTAAAATCTCAAAACAATGCTCGGACAGAAAAGAATGACTCGCTCCAGAGTCAAACAAAACACGACAGGGCTGATCAGAAATGTAAACCGTACCTGTCACAACATCCGGAGCATCACGAGCCTCCTGCTGACTCAGACTGTAAACTCGTGGCTGAACTGGAACAGGAGCTGAAGCAACAGAACTACTCTGCTCCCTCTGAATCGTAGGTGGTCTCCGTGGTGCAGAACTAGAACCACCACCTCTACCAGCAAATCCCTCAGGGCGTGGAGGAACAGTCCTCGGTCTTCCTGCTGCTGAACCAACAGGTCTGACAAAGCCCTCAGATCGCTGCTCAGAACGCTGATCAAATCCCATCTGCGGACATTCTGCAATCCTATGTCCCGGCTGACCACATCTGAAACAAAGACCAGCTATCCTGTAGCACTGGCCATGGTGTCGTCGTCCACAACTCTGGCACACAGGTGCCGTACTGACAGATCCAGAACTAGTCTTACTGGTAGCAGTACCAGACGATCCTCCGCTCTTCCTGGAATCTCCAGATCCAGATCCAGGAACAAATCTCCTCTTCCCAGAGGAACCACTGCCAGATGTCTCTCCTCCAAACCTCTTCCTACTCGCAGTCCACCGCTGCTGAGTAGCCGTCATGTCATTCTCAATCAGACGAGCTCGCTCCACAAGCTCAGAGAAATCAGTAATCCGGAACGGTATCAGAGGCTGCCTCAAAGTGTCTCGTAAGCCTCTCAGAAATCTGTAGCACCACTCAGCAGACGTGCTAACCAGCTGCGGAGCGTACCTGGCTAATGCAGTAAACTCAGCCTCGTACTGCATCACCGTCTTGCTCCCCTGAACAAGTCTCAGAAAACTCTCCTGCATCTGCTGTCGTGCAGAAGGGGGAACAAACCAGTCCCGAAATACTTCAGTGAACTCCTCCCAAGTGATCAAGGAGTTCAATCTGCCCTGAAATCTGGCTGCTTGCTGGCCATCCCACCAGTGCTCAGCCTCTCCGTCCAACAGAAAAATAGCTAACGGAACTTTCCTGTCTGCAGGACACTGCATCCCGTCAAAAGTCTTCTCCAATCTCCTCAGCCACTCCTCGGCTGCTCTGGGCTCAACAGCGCCCTCAAACCTCGGAGGTTTCAACCTCAGAAATAACTGCAAATGTCGATCAATGTCCTCAGATCTAACAGTCGAAGCTCTGCTCTGAGTCTCGCTCATCATCTGAGCAACAAGTGAAGCAAACTGTGAAAGCGTATCAGCACCGACCACTGGGGCTGTACTCCCCACTGGTGCTGCCTGATCGTCACTCTGACCGTCTGTCATGTCTGGGTCTGGCTGATCCATACAGAAAAATCCAGAAAATCCGGAAAACTATCACAAAACAACACAAAATATCACAATAAAAAGCCAAACGACCCAAAACTACCTCCCAGACAGACTCACTGATCACTTCCTAGAGCTCTGTTTTACAATCCAACCTGTTTCCAAAACCAGTGCTCTGATACCACAAAAAGCTTGTCACGACCCGACCCGACGGGGACGGATCCCGCCCGAGCCGGATCGCGACGTGAGACCTTTCTTAACCAGGATCTGGCTTTGGATTAGGTTACTGAACTGATCTTCCAAATAATTAATTCAAACAGACAAACAAACACAGAACAACAGAGCTACTAAAAACATCAAATGCAGCGGAACAAAACATCTATCTTTTCATTTCCTCAAAATAATCATCTACAGAACAGTACAAGGCTTTCAACAGAAAGAAAGACAGAACAGGAAAGCCATGACTGTACAAAAATCAAAAGTACAAAAGTACCTAATCTGATCAGACTCTGAAACCTAGTCCTGAACTTCCTTGCCCTTCCCAGAACCTGAAGACCACCAGAAAGCAAGGGTGAGCTCAACAGCTCAGCAAAGCAACAAACCTCCAATCAAAATTCTCAGAAAACAAAACCAAATTCATCGGATAGAAATCAGATCAGAAATCGGAACAGAGTCGGAAATCAAAACTTACGGACAGATATCAAATCACATCAGAGTCGTACAGATCGTATCAGAACAGAACAAATCAACAGAGTCAGAATCAGAAATCAGAATCGTACGGATCACATTATATCATAATCACAATTTCGTACAGAACAGAACAGATACAGAAAATAGTACATATACATATAGCTAAATGCCCTGACACTGACGGAATCTCTACGGATTCCGGCCCCTTATGCCTCCCTTCCCAGACACTGACTGAATCTCATAGGATTCAGGCCCCTTATGTCTCCCTTTGTGCTCACGGCACCAAAACAGATGTGCTTATAGCACCAAAACAGAATTCATCGGATCCGGAATAGAACAGATATCAGATTTGATCTCATTGCAGATTTCCCGTTTCACTAACTGAATCTCATAGGATTCAGGCCCCTTATAACTCCCTTTTTATAGCTTATACACATAGCATTTCATTTCAGAGAAAATCCGGACAAATCAGGAATTACTCAAAAATCGGGCAGCACAACGGCAGTGTACAGAATTTACACAATTTTCCTGAAAATCAAAATTCACCAAATTCGCACAGAATATATATATCAACATTTCAGAACATTTATTCTACCGCACAGAGAATTTCCAAGTTCACAGAAAAATCCAGTCGACTAAAAACACAGTCGAATCAAAAATATCCGGACAAAAATCTTCAAAATATAGTCAAAACGTGCACACCCGGCACGGCAACGATATACAAAAAGTTACGCGGTAAAAACTGAACCGTTCAAAAGATACGGACGAAAATCGCTAACGGAAACAAAATCCGGACAGAAAATACCGCCAAACACGACGGTTCTGAAAATTTAGAAAGTCGGATTGTGCCTTACCTCGTGCACAGCAATTTCCTCAACAGTCTCTTCGGACGAAAACAGCTCGGCGTCGCCCGAAAATCCGCTTTTCCACTTTTTCCTTCGTTTTTCTCTCTCCTCAGCTTTTTCTCTCTCTTCAAAATATCTCATTTCTATATATATCCAGACTGATCGTCCTGGACGATCGAGCTTCGTACCGGACGATCCATGAAGAGAAGAATTCCGTCCAGACGAAAAATTACATATCGTCCCTGGCGAAGGGTTCACTGACTTATTTTCGTCCAGACGATCCCGATTTCGTCCAGACGAACCATACAGCCAAACATGATTTTCTGCACAACCTGTACCGATCGTCCCGGACGATCCAACTTCGTCCCGGACGAACCTGGAGCAAAAACTGATATTACAAGTTACTTGTCACATCTGCAATGCTCCTCGTTTTAAGCAGAACTCGGGAAAACAACGTCGTCCAAAGAAAGATGTGACATATTCCCGTTTGTTTTATTTACCAATCATTCCAAGACTTCAGCGGCTCTATGCATCAATGAGTTCAGCAGGCCATATGAGATGGCATAAGGAGAAAATAGCAAAAAGTGATGTTCTTTCTCATCCATCAGATGCTGAAGCGTGGAAACATTTTGATCGAGTGCATCCTTCATTTGCTGCTGAACCCCGCAACATAAGATTGGGATTATGTACTGATGGTTTTACTCCTTATAGTCAAACAGCTACACCGTATTCTTGTTGGCCAGTTATATTAACACCATACAACCTGCCACCAGAGATGTGTATGACTACTCCGTTCATGTTCTTAACTCTGATTATACCTGGACCACATAATCCGAAGGCAAAGATTGATATCTATTTGCAGCTATTAATTGATGACCTCAAATTATTATGGGAAGAAGGAGTGCTCACATATGACATATCAATAAAACAAAATTTTCTCCTTCGAGCTGCTTTGCTGTGGACTATCGGTGATTTTCCAGCTTATGGTATGTTGTCTGGTTGGAGCACAGCAGGGAAATTAGCATGTCCTTACTGCATGGAGAACAGTAAAGCTTTCACATTAAAACATGGAGGGAAAAATACTTGGTTTGATTGTCATCGTATGTTTCTACATGCTAATCATCAGTTTCGAAGAAATAAAGAAGCATTTGTTAAAAACAGAATTGAGCGATCACCTCCTCCACCCAGATTAAGTGGTGATGAGATACTCCAGAGACTTTCCAACATTCCAACAATTATTGAGTATCCAATGCTATCAGAATCTAAATTTCTGGGTTATGGTGTTCAACATAATTGGATTAAAAAAAGTATTTTCTGGACATTACCTTATTGGAGAACTAATTTGATAAGACATAACTTGGATGTTATGCACATTGAGAAGAACTTTCTGGATTATATTTTTAATACAATTATGGATGTTAAAGGCAAGAGTAAAGATAATGTCAAAGCAAGGATGGACATTAAAGAGTTTTGTCGGCGAAAAAATTTGGAGTTAGTAACAACAACTGACGGTAAACTAATGAAGCCCAAAGCTCCTTACTCGTTCACGTTAGAGCAAAAAAGAATGATATGTCAGTGGTTTAAAGGTTTAAAAATGCCGGATGGTTATGGATCAAATATAAGCCGATGTGTTGACTTGAAATCTGCAAGGTTATTTGGACTCAAAAGTCATGATTGTCACATAATTATGGAGGTTCTTCTTCCGATCATAGTCAGTATGTTACCCGATTACATATCAAATCCGTTGATTGAGCTTAGCATTTTCTTCAAAGATTTATGTTCATCTAAACTAAGTGAAAATGCTTTACGGAGGTACGAGGATAACATACCAATCATCCTATGCAAGTTAGAGAAGATATTTCCCCCGGGTTTTTTTGATTCTATGGAACATCTTCCAGTCCATCTACCTTACGAAGCTAGAGTTGGTGGACCTGTACAATATCGTTGGATGTATCCTTTCGAAAGGTAAATGCGTTAAGATTTTTATTAATTACTCAATATTTTTGAATCAGTTAAGATAACACATTTTTATTTGATTAATAGATATCTGAACAAGTTGAAGAAATATGTTAAGAATAAAGCACGACCAGAAGGATCGATATGTGAAGCATATTTATCTCAAGAAACAACACACTTTTGCTCATACTATTTCGAGCCACATGTAAGGAGTACAAGAACAAAAATGGGTCGTAACATGGACTTCGATGTAGAAGAACAATCACATGCTACACTAACAGTATTTAGAAGGCAAGGAAAGCCTAGTGGCAAATGTGTTGAAATATATCTCAACGATTTAGAAATAAATACAGCGAATTTATATGTACTACTGAACTGTGAAGAAGTTGAGTCAATCTTAGAGTAAGTTCTTACATAATGTTAATAATAAATTAGTAATGTTTATTTAAAATACTTATGTATTATTTGTCACCAGGTATTTCGTAAGCAATTTGCCTTTGACAGATTCAAGGGAAATTGAGCAAGCTGTTGCAAATGAATTTCCAACTTGGTTCAGATCATATGTGAGTACATTTTTTTTTATAAATTTAAATCTTATTTATTATCAAAATTACTAAAATTTGAAAATATTTTTAGGTATAAAATCCTGATAACAAATGTTTCGATAAAGGTTTGCAAGCATTAGCATGGGGTCCAATGCGAAAAGTAAAAACTTGGCCAATATATATAGTGAATGGTTTCAGATTTCATACCAAATCGTGAAGTGAAGGAAGAAAAACTGAAAATTGTGGAGTATGTGTTAGAGGAAACACTCATGAAGAAGATGAGTGTGATTATTATGGTATTTTGAATGAGATCCTTGACTTGGAATACCTAGGCGAAGATGAGAACTTTGTATGCTTATTTAACTGTCAGTGGTATGATCCAGTACAAAATAGAGGCACAAGGGTTCATCCTGTGTATGGTTTAGTAGATGTTAAACATAGTAGAAGATACGGAAAGTTTGATCCATTTGTGTTAGCAAGCCAAGCTATTCAAGTTTATTTCAGCAAATATCACAGTGGTCGCAAAGACAAACAAGATTGGCTAGCTGTCATAAAAACAAAAGCACGGGGAATAATTGATCAACAATACATTGTAGCAACTGCACATCAAGAGAATGAGATGTCAAGTTATATGCCTGTTGAAATTGAGGATATGCCAACTACAACCTCTACTATTGAAATGGAGTTAGAAGATGTCAATAGTTCAACTAGTATAGAAGAAGAAGAGAACCAGGATAAAAGTGAAGATACTCTTGAGAGTGATGAAAATAGTTTTGATGATTCTGATTAGTTTCTGTAATTTAGAATTGTAGAATTTAAATGTTATGTAATTTTTATTACTGCTTAGAAATGATATTGTATTTTGCCACCTTGTCTTTTATTAACTGCTTCATTAACTGCTTTATTAACTGCTTCTCGTAATTCATTACCTTCTTCATTAACTGCTTCATTAACTGCTTCATTAACTGCTTTATTAACTGTTTTATTAACTGTTTCTCAATTATTTTTGTTTTAATATTGCAGATGGCTTCAGGCGACGATCCTCCTCGTAAATCATTTGCCTCAAAGTTCCGCCGGAAGAAGATTACGACTAGCAGAGTACCCACACAGACTGAGGTAGGTGAGGGGCCTTCAGTTGCACCAGATCTACCTACACCACCACCGCCACCACCTGCTAGGAGCCAGCAGCCTTCACCAGAGCAGGGTCAGGGACAGTTAGATCCACCTCTTGTTGCACCTCCATACTTCCCTGGCCACTTCCCTCCCAGCTCGACGAGTCCTCGCTTCCCCTCTCCAGATCAGACACATGCTTCTCCATTCTATCCATATTACCCCCCACCATCATCACAGGCTGCTGGTCCATCCACTGGTCCTCACCCTCCTTACCCTTACCCATATTACTACCCCTATCCGGTGCAGCATGAACAGGGTGGACCATCACGACCACCAGAGGTTGGCGCTACCGATCCTGCAACAGCAACAGATAAGCGTCAATATATCGAGCCTGACGGCGATAAGTAAGTTCAATTTAAGTTATTCAGTTGTTTTTATTTTGATATATTACATGTTATTGATAAACAAAGTTACTTGCAGCTTCAATCCTTCAAGGCCACCTATACATATGATCCGGGATATAATAAAGAATAAGTATGATGCTCCTTACTTATCCTAGAAGAAGATCCCAAAGCCTGTTAGAGATATGTGGTTTGGAGAATTTCAGGTATATTTTTTTTGTATGATTTCAAATATATGATTTAATTTGTACTAATCTTTTTGATATTGCCTAAATTTGTACAGAAAGAATTTAGGTGGTTGCCTGAGTACAGCACGAGGATCAGATCAAATTTTGAGAGGAGAGGAGCGACCCGTCTCAGAGACATGTTCACGGACATTAGAAAGTCCGGGCAGAGGCCTAATTGGATTGGAGAGGGCGTTTGGGCAGATTTGAGTAGTGCTTGGGCTACCCCGGAGTTTATATAAATGAGAGAGCAGAATAAACAGAACAGAGCCTCTGACTGCGGCGGTTTAGGAAGCTCTCTTCATACTGGTGGATCTGTACCTCATACAGAACATAGGCGGCGACTGGTAAGTGTTTTGAATTGGTTTATTACATATATTTATGTTAGTATAACTAAGCATCAAATTTTCAGAAAGCGCACCTGGGTCGGGAGCCAACACCATTGGAGCTGCATACAAGAACTCATCAACATCAAGCTGACCAGCAGTGGGTTGATGAGAAATCTAAGAAGGCTCATGTGAGTAAAATTTTTTGGATTTTTAGAATAAAAATTTATTTTAATAAAACTATTTGTAACTTGCAGGATGATTTCTTACGAGTTAGAGAAAGTAGGCAGTCCACTGGCGAGGGATCATCTTCTGGATCGGCCCATACTTCTGAGTATCACACATGGTCAGAAGTTGTTGGTGGAAGACAGAGGGGGAGGGTATATGGCATGGGTTCACAAGCTTTTGCTATTGAGGGCAGTTCATACACCTCTGCATTCCATGATCCAAGTGGAGCTGAAGAATCTGTAAGTGAGAGGGTTGCAGCACTTACTAGAGAGATTGAAGAGATGAAAAGGGTTCAAGCTAGAGAGATTGAAGAAATGAGGAAGGCTCAGAATGAAATGCAAGCACAGTTGCAATCCTACAGAGCTGGAAAACAAAGGAAGAAGGACCAACAGGAGCAGCCATCTGCAAACAGTGAGGATACCGATGATGATTAGATGTTTATTATGTTTGATGAATGTATTAATTAGAACTTGTGAACTTCTGAACTGGTGATTGTAGCATTATCATGAACTATTTTGTGAACTTGTGATTGTAATGTTGTGATGAATTTTGTATTTTTTGGTTGTGATGAATATAGCGGCGTGTTGCCCAACATATATATGCTTTTTCTGCAGGTTTAGACTTTAGGGTGAACCTCCCTCAAATAGAGGGGATGCTGTCAATTTTTTTTTTCAGGTGCTACAGGTTTCCGGCGGCTAACCGGCGATTTAGCCGCCGGAAACTACGATACCGGACGGACAAGATAAAGCCGCCGGTGTTATTATTAAACCGCCGGTGAGTACCGGCGGCTTACCGACGGCCACCGGCGGTTATACGATGGACGCAGGACGGTTTAAACCGTCGGTAATACAGACGGCTATAACCGTCGTCAACCGCCGGTAAGGTACCGGCGGTCTAACGGCGCCGTCCGGCGGTCTAATGAACCAGACGACGCCAGGTTTAACCGCCGGAACACCGCCGGTACTCTGACCGGCGGTTTTCCAGCGGTTACAGTACCGGCGGCCGAACCGCCGAAAGACCGAAGGTTGAAATTCCGGTGGTCACCGGCGGTAGGGGCCGCCGGAAAACCGCCGCAAAAATAAACCGCCGGTAAAAAGCCGTCGGAATTGGTATCCTACGCCGTTTTTACTGGCGGTTACGAAACCGCCGTTAGACCGCCGGTAATGTAAAAAACCGCCGGTAATTTTACACTAACCGCCGGAAAAAATCACCGGTTTTCACTGTTTTTCCTGTAGTGAATACATATACTTTCCTAATCGGGTCATTGAAAGACAGTCGTTTTATGTGACCAAACCATCTAAGGTGACGCTCTATAATCTTTTCTTCCACTAGAGCTACTCCAACCTTTTCACGTATATGCTCATTTCGTATCCTATCTCTAAGAGTAAAGCCACTAATTCACTTGAGCATCCTCATCTCTGCAACCCTTAACTTAATATTATCCTTCTCTTTTAATGGCCAACATTCTGCATCATAAACATTACAGGTCTCACTACCATCCTATAAAATTTTCTCTTAAATTTGAGAGGGATTTTTATCACACAAAAAGGTGGACAAAATTTTCTATCACCACAAACTAGGTGAATTCATAATACATTAAAAATGTAGTGTTGCGAAGTAAAAAAGAAATAACTAAAAAATTATACATAACATTTTATTTTCAACAAACTAAACACCTAAAATTTAATTTCACCTACATTTGGAATACTTCGCATTTTGTTTTCAACAAATCAAAAGCCCCATAAAACTAAGAATTTAATAAAATAAGAGCAAACTTATAAGCAAGCTTAGCTCAAGACAAGCAGCTCAATTCATGATCAGATATTTTTTTTCTTTTTTGGGAAAAAATTAGGAGCAGAGCTCAAACACACACACGAAACATACACGAGACTCGAATCCTAGACCTTTTAATTGGGGGTCAAACTACCAACCAAACAACCAAGAAGCTCAACTCATGATCAGATTGAATGACTTTGAGTTAATCTTTGAACAAATATCAATTGGATTGTTATCATCCTCTTAACTAATTTCACAATCTTCTACCAGAATTAGTCATTCTATTTTTCTTCATAAAATTAGGATAATTGTAAAAAAAATACTGATAATTAGAACAAATATCGTTGGCTTTGATCTTGCATCTTTGCTAATTAAACGTCTTACGGCCTCCATTATTTCAATCAGATCGAGAGCACCATCTATATCGAGAGATATTTATATGGATAGGTACATCCAACAAGTAGCAAGGAAAATAGATTAATAGTACACTATTCAATCTTTAGCTAAAAAATTTAATATATTGTCACACTAAGTTCAATAAATAAATTAAAGGCAAAGCTTTTGCTTTCTTACTTTTTATCTATCTCTTTTATATAATATATCAATATCTTTTTAAAATGATGAGGGAGCCATCATAATATTTTTTTATAAAAAGTATCTTAAATTCTAAGTTTTATATTTTAATATGCTTTTTTAGCTCAAGCTTTTTTGTTTCCTCAAAATATTTTCATGTACTTGGGATGAATATTATCAATCTTTTATCAATGATTCCTAGAAAAAAATAGAAATCAAGAGTGCTTTTAAAAGATTTTTTTTTTTCGTACCGATTTTGATGGTTTGAACTTCAATTATAAGAGTTGGTAATAAAGAAGCCACATAATTTATTTTACTCACCAGCCACTAAAACTTACAGACATATATATTGCTAAATGAGCGGTGATGCGACCCTCTAAAGCGGACGAGAGAAGAGAGGCTAATTGTAATATCAGCTTTTGCTTCAGGTTCGTCTGGACGAAGTTGGATCGTCCGGGACGATCGGTGCAGGTTGTGTAGAAAAATCATGTTTGGCTGTATGGTTCGTCTGGACGAAATCAGGATCGTCTGGACGAAAATAAGTCAGTGAACCCTTCGCCAGGGACGATATGTGATTTTTCGTCTGGACGAAATTCTTCTCTTCATGGATCGTCCGGTACGAAGCTCGATCGTCCAGGACGATCAGTGTGGATATATATGGAAATGAGATATTTTGAAGAGAGAGAAATATCTGAGGAGAGAGAAAGAGAAAAGGAAAAAGAGGAAAGCTGGTTTTCGGAGACCGCGGAGCGCTTTTCGTCCGACGCTGCTGTTGGGAAAAGTGAAGATCTCGTGGTAAGGACTCCGAACCCTGTTTCTGTTTTCAAAGATGTTGAGTTTTGACCGAGTTGTGATTTGTTTTGTATTTTCGTAGTCAACTTTTCGACGTGATTTGAGATTGACACAACTTTCACCGCACAACTTCTGATATGTTATAGATATGATTATTCTACACGATTTGACTGTATTCTACGAATTTTCTTCCGGTCGGAATTGGTTCTACGCGGTTTTTATCGAATAGAAAATTATCAGGATGTTTTCTGACTTGGTTTCTATAGAATAATAGTCTCGTATTGATGCCGTGGATCTTCGTCTGTAATTTGGAAAGATTTGGAATTTGTGTCTTTTGCAGGATTTTTGTGTAAATTCGATAGACTGCCGTTACTCTGCCCGATTTTCGTATGATTTCTGAATTGTCTGGAATTGATAGATTGTATCGATATGAATATGATTATTGATATGATTGCTTTAATATTGACTATTGAATTGCTTATTGATTGAATTGACTATTGATACTGATCGCAAGTGGAACCTGGTTGAACATTGGTTGGAGATTGATATTGATACCTGTACAGGATGGTGGGCCGACGGGCTTTCCTTTAAACATTGATTATTGATTATTGAAGGGAGACATAAGGAGTTTATTGATATGCCGACGGGCGAAAAGAGTGACGACTCTTATTGATAGAACCAATGTACGAATCTACAACAGCAATATAGAATCTACAACAGCAACATAGCCAGTAGTTTGTACTTGTTCAGTATATAGTATTGAAATGCATGTTTACTGTATTGACTCACGGATCTATTGCTTTATCGATTTCTACTTTATTGATTTGATCAGAATTTCTGTATCGTACGATTTCACTGATTTCATCGATTGACTATTGAACATTGATACTACTGAGCATTGATATAGACATTGATAGATATAGATACTGCATTGATAGCGTGGATTTGGACTACTGCCTACCGATTCATTGATATTGCTGCCTATAGATTTTATAGACTCGCTGTTACTACTGTTCTACACCGTATTGACTGTTGTATAGATTTCTTGTCAGAATAGATTGAAATTTATCGTATTGCTTTCCTCGATTGATTTCATTAAATAGATCGTATTGATTTGACCGTATTGATTTGATTGACGGATATTGATTGACTGATTGAATTGATTAGATTGATTTGCCTGCCGCTGCATCGACTGGTTTTATTGACTATTGACTTTCGGATTGCATCGATTACTGATTTGATTTCCACTGCATAGACTCATTGACCATTGACTGATATAGATTGATTGACTGTGATTGACTGACATGCATATCGATAGCATCGCCGTGCTGTGATTTCAGTTATAGGTATTAGGTGACCTGCTGGGCTTTGTAAAGCTCATTATATGTGGTTGATATTTTCAGGTCAGGGCTCGGGAGCAGGAGATAGGAATTGATCCAGATCGTCAGGTTTTAGTTTCTTTTGATCGATAGATGATTCTTTTGTACTCAGGACAGGATAGATTTCTCTACTTGTATTGATAGTTTAGTTCCTGAGTATTGTATATGATGTTTTGAGATGTGAATCGACTTGAATATTGATGTTTAAATTTTATAGATGTTTGATAGATTGCTTACTGAAGGTTTATAGATAACTCTGGTAAATTGTTGTGAAATCGATTGACATTCTTTCCAAGTTAGATCTTGGGGCATCACAAGTTGGTATCAGAGCAGTGTTATTGGAAGAATGGATTGTTACCAGAGTTGTAGGTTTGGATTGAGAGTTGGGTAGATTGGGTAGCTTTAAGAGCTTCATTGGCATACATCGTTGCATGTGTGTATCATTTGTTTTGAATTGTGCAGGTGAAAAGATATGGATCCTCCAGTAGAATCCAGTGTACCAAACGAGCAACACAGCGCAGCTCCAGTGCCTTCAGAGAGTATGATGCAGTTGGCTACTGCGATTGCACATGTTATGGGGGATGCCCAGAGCAAGATGAGTGGAAGCAAGGAAGAAGAGGTAGACAGACATTTGCAGATGTTCCACAAGCTGAAGCCTCCGTTGTTCAAAGGGGCTGTAGGACCACAGGCTGCTGAGGATTGGATCATGAGGGTGGAGAAGATTTTTGACAGCATGCAGTGTCCGGGAAATAGAAAGGTACCATTAGCTGTGTTCCTATTTGAAGGAGAGGCAGAGAGATGGTGGATCGGACAGCAGAGAGAGAAATTCCAGGGGAAGACCAATACTGAGATCACCTGGGATGAGTTCACTGCAGTGTTCAGGATGTGGTTTGTACCACCGTCAGCTCAGCGACAGATGCAGGAAGCTTTCATGAGATTGGAGCAAGGCCGTAAGTCAGTGATGCAGTATGAGGCCGAGTTTACTGCACTTTCGAGGTACGCTGCTCATCTGATTCCTACTCCCGAAGAAAAGTGCTATAGATTTCTACATGGATTGAATAGAGAGCTGAGGCATCCACTAGTACCTTTCCGGATCCATGAGTTTTCTGAGCTAGTGGAGCGAGCTCGATTGATAGAGATTGATTTAGCAACACCGGTACTGAAGTACGAGGATACCAGAAGGAGGAGAGATGAGGTACGACGAGATGATTCTTATAGAGACAGAGATAGAGAGAAGAGAAGCAAGTATGAGGGTTCGAAGGGATCTGCATCGGGATCTGCATCACGATCAGCATCGATAGTATCGTCCGGTGGTTCTGGCACGTGCATTCACTGTGGTAGACGACATGCAGGTCAGTGCTACCTATTGACGGGACAGTGTTTTCACTGTGGACAGCAAGGACACAGAACAGCAGATTGTCCTCAGAAAGGACTGGGTGGAAGGACTGATTCTGGCACAGGCACAGGACAGCAGAGGACTGTTGGCTCGAGGGCCTACAGTGAAAGATCAGGAAACCGGATGGATGATAGGACTGACAGAAATCAGAGGGAGACAGTTGCGCCACGACCTCCAGTGGTGCCACGCATCTACAGTTTACAGAGTTTACAGCATCGTGAGGATCAGCAACGGCCAGAAGGTTCTACTGGTAAGATTGATTTGACTAACCAATTGATATTGACATATGAACATTGCACATTGACATTTGATTGATTGCATTGTGTGATTGTATGGATTTCGACGAGTTTTGTTTTGGATTTGGATTTCGATCGATTTGGTTTGCTTCGTGTTTTGCTCCGTACCTTTAGGGAAATGTCGGGACGACATTTTTCTAAGGTGGGGAGATTGTAATATCAGCTTTTGCTTCAGGTTCGTCTGGACGAAGTTGGATCGTCCGGGACGATCGGTGCAGGTTGTGTAGAAAAATCATGTTTGGCTGTATGGTTCGTCTGGACGAAATCAGGATCGTCTGGACGAAAATAAGTCAGTGAACCCTTCGCCAGGGACGATATGTGATTTTTCGTCTGGACGAAATTCTTCTCTTCATGGATCGTCCGGTACGAAGCTCGATCGTCCAGGACGATCAGTGTGGATATATATGGAAATGAGATATTTTGAAGAGAGAGAAATATCTGAGGAGAGAGAAAGAGAAAAGGAAAAAGAGGAAAGCTGGTTTTCGGAGACCGCGGAGCGCTTTTCGTCCGACGCTGCTGTTGGGAAAAGTGAAGATCTCGTGGTAAGGACTCCGAACCCTGTTTCTGTTTTCAAAGATGTTGAGTTTTGACCGAGTTGTGATTTGTTTTGTATTTTCGTAGTCAACTTTTCGACGTGATTTGAGATTGACACAACTTTCACCGCACAACTTCTGATATGTTATAGATATGATTATTCTACACGATTTGACTGTATTCTACGAATTTTCTTCCGGTCGGAATTGGTTCTACGCGGTTTTTATCGAATAGAAAATTATCAGGATGTTTTCTGACTTGGTTTCTATAGAATAATAGTCTCGTATTGATGCCGTGGATCTTCGTCTGTAATTTGGAAAGATTTGGAATTTGTGTCTTTTGCAAGATTTTTGTGTAAATTCGATAGACTGCCGTTACTCTGCCCGATTTTCGTATGATTTCTGAATTGTCTGGAATTGATAGATTGTATCGATATGAATATGATTATTGATATGATTGCTTTAATATTGACTATTGAATTGCTTATTGATTGAATTGACTATTGATACTGATCGCAAGTGGAACCTGGTTGAACATTGGTTGGAGATTGATATTGATACCTGTACAGGATGGTGGGCCGACGGGCTTTCCTTTAAACATTGATTATTGATTATTGAAGGGAGACATAAGGAGTTTATTGATATGCCGACGGGCGAAAAGAGTGACGACTCTTATTGATAGAACCAATGTACGAATCTACAACAGCAATATAGAATCTACAACAGCAACATAGCCAGTAGTTTGTACTTGTTCAGTATATAGTATTGAAATGCATGTTTACTGTATTGACTCACGGATCTATTGCTTTATCGATTTCTACTTTATTGATTTGATCAGAATTTCTGTATCGTACGATTTCACTGATTTCATCGATTGACTATTGAACATTGATACTACTGAGCATTGATATAGACATTGATAGATATAGATACTGCATTGATAGCGTGGATTTGGACTACTGCCTACCGATTCATTGATATTGCTGCCTATAGATTTTATAGACTCGCTGTTGCTACTGTTCTACACCGTATTGACTGTTGTATAGATTTCTTGTCAGAATGGATTGAAATTTATCGTATTGCTTTCCTCGATTGATTTCATTAAATAGATCGTATTGATTTGACCGTATTGATTTGATTGACGGATATTGATTGACTGATTGAATTGATTAGATTGATTTGCCTGCCGCTGCATCGACTGGTTTTATTGACTATTGACTTTCGGATTGCATCGATTACTGATTTGATTTCCACTGCATAGACTCATTGACCATTGACTGATATAGATTGATTGACTGTGATTGACTGACATGCATATCGATAGCATCGCCGTGCTTTGATTTCAGTTATAGGTATTAGGTGACCTGCTGGGCTTTGTAAAGCTCATTATATGTGGTTGATATTTTCAGGTCAGGGCTCGGGAGCAGGAGATAGGAATTGATCCAGATCGTCAGGTTTTAGTTTCTTTTGATCGATAGATGATTCTTTTGTACTCAGGACAGGATAGATTTTTCTACTTGTATTGATAGTTTAGTTCCTGAGTATTGTATATGATGTTTTGAGATGTGAATCGACTTGAATATTGATGTTTAAATTTTATAGATGTTTGATAGATTTCTTACTGAAGGTTTATAGATAACTCTGGTAAATTGTTGTGAAATCGATTGACATTCTTTCCAAGTTAGATCTTGGGGCATCACACTAATGAGGTAGCATTTGAAGATAAAGATGTATGCATTTTTATTTTATAGCTAACATTTATAGTACAATAACGGGAAGAGTTCATTATAAAAAAAAATTACATGTGCAAAAAAAGTATGTCTTGGCCTATTATTTGTTATCAACGAAAAAGAAAAAGAGGAAAGGGAGGTTGGAGGAATAATCTACAAATAAGATGTTGTGCTGAGGTGAAAAATAATATGTATGCCATAGATGACCAACTTTTGCAATGTTAGAGGATATGATCCATCTGGTAAAACTAGAGGTGGTCAAGCAGCTGGTGACAATCATTGAATAATTAATGACTAGCTAATTGTTGGTGCCAGGAGTCATAGAGATGAGACAAAGATTCTTTGTGAAATGTTAAAATATATTATTGATGTATTGATTTGTTTGTACTAATAGTTTTTTTTTTTAGTATCTTCAGAATTATTGATTTGACATTTGTGCATGATGTCAATGCCATTATCTCAACTTCAATAATAATCATATAGTTAGCTATCTTAATCATTAATAACACTATTGATAATTATTTTGGTTGTACTTTTGAAACATATGTTCCCTACACCACATTTATTCTCTTTAGATCAAGTTGAGAAATATCTTTTGCACTCACATATATGATCCTTGTATTTTGTCATCACTCAATAAAAACATCCCAAAATTTATAATCACTAGATGGTGCTCTATCATTGACTTGATCTTATTTCTCTAGATTATTTCATATATCCCTAAATCACTTAGTCTCTAGCACTTACACGACAGTTGTTTGTCATTATCACTTAACTTAGTGTCTACCAAACTTTAAAACTCTTCTATCAACTGATTAAATTAGATCTTGCTCTAGTTATTTGACCTTATCTTGACTAATCTTGATTTGTCTAAGATCTAATTATGCCTCAAACTAGGACAATAACATGAACAACACACACTCTATTTAATCAACTTATGTCCCTTTAGTAGGTTGGACTCAAAACCTCACCCCATGATTGGACCTATAATTTGATCAGTCAACTCCTACCAGTTAGCACATACAATGGAGGCTGACCATATATATATATAATTTAATTTTACATGAATTTATACATAAAATAAAAAAGAAGAAGAAAGCATCATAATCTTACATGAGAAAATTTCTCATAAAAGAAAAGAAAACAATTTTATTTTCTCAATCACATATAAAACAGTCAGTCCTCCAATAAACCCTAAATTTGAGAGTGCATGTGAAGAATATAAATAATCTCTAATGCCTAGCTTTGAAACCATGCCTAGAGAAACATTTATACAACCACAATAACAAAAAAATGAAGGAAATGTATATATACATATATGCCTAGGTGTAATTTTGTATTAACCTAATAAGTTAACAGTTTGAGGCATCAATCATGAGAGATCTCACAAATACTTAGAACATCATGAGTTTAAATCTTGCTATATAATCACAATTTCCTAATATGTAGTAAAATTTTAATTCAAAAATTAACTATGATTGCTTTTTGGTTGTCAACATAAATATCCCATTAGAGTACTGAACCAAGTAAATCTAATAACATGCTAAATATTAAAATAAATCTAATATTAAAACATGAATATTTATCTAAGCTAGAGCACTGCGACATAGTGCCTTAGAGCATAGGGGCACCAGAAATAGTCCCCAGAACTTTGAATGTTATGTTTTGCAATAATCTTGGATTCAGCATGCAGTGCAATGGCGCTAGGTTCCTTCAGTGCCACAACGCCATGCATTGAAATGAGTTTTTAAATATATTAAAATGTCATTTCCTTCATCTCGTCTCTCGATCGTGATTTGTCATGAAAGGAAAGAACATAAGTGGAAGGGGAGGACGAGAGAGAGAGGAAAGAGAAAGCAGGGTTTTTAGCCGCTAGTTTGCCTCTCCATTTTTTTATGAAAATTTCTTTAAAAATAGATTTCATTTTCTACGGATTTACTGAACTCTCACCATGCATTTTTTATATAGATATTATAGTACTGATTATTTTGAAGATTTTGATTTGTTGATTTCAAAATTTTATCTAGTAAAATGTAGCCTTTTTGTATTTTGTACAATTTGAATAGGAATTGTGATTTCTGCATTTTTGCATTTTAATCAAATTTAATTGTTAATGAATTTGGATTCATGCCAAGCATGTCTATTATGAAAGTTATACATTTATTGAGAGGTTTGATCGAGAAGTATAGAGAGAATAAGGAGGATCTACATATGATATTTATTGATTTATAGAAAGCATATGATAAAGTTCTAAGAGAAGTGCTATGGAGAGTTCTAGAAAAGAAAGGGGTTAATAATGTTTATATTCAAGTAATTAAGAATATGTATGCATGAGTTGTTACTTATGTTTAAACATAAGGTGGTTTGACAAAGTATTTTTTTTATTATGTTGGACTACATCATACCAACTTTAAGCCCATGTCTTTTTGCTTTAGTCTTGAATATTCTTATTAGGCATTTGCAAGAGGATGTACAATCACTATTAATATTTATGGCTACAATAGAGCTTTTTTTAATCAATGATAGTGATTTAAAATGCCATTAATTAAATTCCAGCAGTTTATCAAAAACTGTATATTGATATATATATATATATATATATATATATATATATAAATTCATTATATATGCGTTTGTTGGAAAGGATTTCGCTGCGTGCGGTTTCAGGAGTGTTATTGTATAATGGATTTAGAAACAAGTTTAGCATGTTTTTAAATTACTATGGATATGTAAATTAAAAACAAAAATATGATCCCTCATTATTGCCCTCATCGAATATATGAACACCACCTGCCTCACTTTAGCCTTCGTTGTCGCCATAATCACATTACTTATTAAGCTCTAGAATTAAATTTGAAAGAATTATCTATTTTATCTTTTTAATCATCTACCAAAGCTTCAATAAATTATCAATATAAATCTATATATATCCAGTAGAAGCATCTAATAATCATAGACATAGAGGAATGAGACTATTATGATAACATGAACTTAAGAAACAACCTAATTTAAAATTGGATCAAAACTTAACAATAATCCAAATTTTTTGTAAAACCCGAAAATGCCGTCTAAGAACTCGCACGCTTTTCAAAGCGCCGCGACGAGGCTTAAGTGAAAAATTTTGAAGTTGTCGGTTTTCGACGGGGTTAATTTTAGAAAATAGAGCGCGAAATTCTGATCGTTTTCATATATATAACCTATATTTAATTATAAGTATTTTGAAGATTATGAATTTTGGAAGGTTAGAAATGCCAATTCTACCCCTAGGTGTTTCTTAAGCAAAATTTACTTAAGTGAGGGCATTTGAGACTTTTGGCATATCACCTTTCTCCCTAAATGAACTAACCGAGCCCTCATTCTCCCCATTCGCACGGTTTGAGCGGAAGAAACCGAGAGGGAGCGCACGGGTAAAGGCGACGGGCAAGGGAGATCGAGCGGCTCCGGCGGCGGTTTCCGGCGGCCAAACTTGAGGAAAATCGTAGAGGAGACTAAGGGAAGTGAAAGGTATGCATTAGAACAATGATTTTCCATCTCTTCCTCTAGATTTTTGGATGAGAAGATTTCTAGGGTTTTGAGAAAAAACTTGAGTTTTCTTTGAGATTCTTTTGAAAAAAGTTTAGGGAAGGTTATGGGGATGTTTCTAAACCCTAATGTGCACTTTCTTTCATCAAAATATGAGTTTTGAAAATTAGGGTTCTGCTCAAAAGTTGTTTCTTTGGAAATGTCTTCACAAATGAGGTTCCTATTAACCTAAGAAAGCTTCTAATTGAAAAATATTGAATGAACGATGAAATTTTTGAGTTTATGGATTTAGGGTTTTTTTTTCCCAATCATGATATTTTTGACCCCCATGGTTTTCATAGGTTGTATGGAGGATTTTAGAAGCAAATGTATGAGTTTTGCATGAAAAACCATATTTTTTAATTTTTGATTTATTTAATTCCGAAAATTTAATTTATTTTAAGAATGTTTTGGAGGTAAGGAAGAGTGTTATATGTTTAGAATCTAAAGTATTGGCCTAAACTTTTAATGAGAAGAAAGGGGTTGAGAGATTTCTTGAAAAATGGGAGGGGTTTGTTTCGGAACTTAAACAAAACATAAAAATGTCACATTTATTACTTTAGAGCTAAGGTTTAGTTTATTGTGTAGGAATTAGTCACTAATGTTTTCTTTAATTATCTCTTTTAGATATAAATTGAGTGAAAGAAAAGAGTTGAATGGACAAAACGAAATGATTACACGGATTGAGGTAGGTGGAATGGATTTTCTTTTAAATGTTCAACAACTTTTATTTCATTGAATTACATAGAAATTTTTCAAATCAATTATGCTCAATTGAACTCTTATGTCTTAACTTTGCTTTTGTAAGTTTATGGATACTTGAGGCAATTACAAATGTTTCCCTTATGCAATGCTCAACTTATGATTGGATTACATACTCATCTCCTACACTTGCTCTACATGACTTTCTCTACTTTACATGCAATGTACATACAAGCATAGCAAGCATACGCATCTTTGAGGAAACATACATTTGCATAGCTTATGGATAATTCTACATGAAGCATTTTTATGTTTATTTAAGTAATAGATGTATGTGCATGTTGACGCGGGAGTATCACATGGAAAAGGAGGCTCTTATGAGCCATGGAAAAGGAGGCTCTTATGAGCCATGGAAAAGGAAGCTCTTAGGAGCTATGAAAAAGGATTGTTCTTATGAACCAATGGAAAAGGAAATGACTAATTATTTGTACATGATCAGTACAAGTGATACTCCTGAGACGGGTGTATAGTTATATGTATATTAAGTTATTATGAATGTTTCATACACATGTTACATGCAAATGAGATTATCCCTTGAGGCATGGTTTTAAAAGAAAGAAAGGAAAAGGTTATGAAAGGATTATGTATTTGAAAGATGAGGTAAAGGCATGTTTTTCTTTGAGCACAACTTGCTTTATGATCAATGATTCTTCTGTTAAAATTTTTCAAAGCATGTTATAGTTTTCTCTTATAGATTTTATGTTTAATTGAATTTTCATTCTCACCTATTGAGTGTAAGACTCACCCTCGTTGTGTGAATACTTTTCAGGAGGAGCTAGGAAGGGGTAATGGCCAATCAACCACCGCGAACTTACCGTCGTAGGGAGACGACGGGCGGTAGGTTCTTTTGTGGTTTGGTGTTTTGTAGTGAAGGATTAGAAATAAAATGAGAAAGAAAAAAAAATCTATACATGTGAATCCTTTGTTATCTTTTATAATCTTAAAGGCAAAAATATTTATGATTGGTGATCTTGAAAAGGAAAGAAAAATTTTATGTTGGAAAGTGTAGTGGCTCTTTATTTATGTTAATGATTCATTTTGGAATTATATAAATTGTCTTGCAATGTTTCTTTTATCTTCTTTATGTCTGATCTCTGTTCCCGCCTCGCACTTGCGAGCTAATCGGGCCGGGTTGTGACAAGAGTGGTATCCGAGCAAAGGAATTGAAGATATTAATTTTCATGAAAGAGTCAATAGGATGATCTTATAGGTTAGGGTAGGTATAAGGTGCTTGTGTTATTTAATGCTTAGATTGTTTTGTTAACTTATGTTTCAGGGCTGAGGAACCTGAACCTGATGCCACTAATGGCAACACTGGAGAGATTAGAAGGGTATTGCCAACTGTAGTAGAGCCTCAAGGTAGTAGCATTAATGCTACTTTGGATTCTTTCACTCAGATGATGGCGGCAATGACACAAATGATAAGAAATACTCAGACTCAAGCTGGAGGTAGTGGATGCATTGTTATGGATAAGAACTTAAAATTGTTTCAAGATATGAAGCCACCATCATTTGTGAGAGGTGGAGCTATAGAAGCAGAGGATTGGTTGATGAAAGTTGAGAAGATTTTGGAGGGAATGCTATGCCCTCAGGATAGAAGGGTTGCCTTAGCTGCATATGCTTTCAATAGGGAAGCAGAAAGATGGTGGAAAGGTCAGTTGGAAGGAACTTTTGGTGGGAGACCTAGCAACCAGATAACATGGGAGGAGTTTGTCAGAGTATTTAGAAATTGGTATGTACCAATGACTGTCAGGAGATCAATGCAAGGCAAATTCAATAGACTGGTGCAGGGAGATAAAACCATTACAGAGTATGAGGCTGAATTCATAATGCTCTCTAGGTATGCCTCCCATCTGATCCCTAATGCTGAAGAGAAATGCCACCGCTTCCTTAGTGGCTTGAGGGATAGCATAAGACAACCTTTGGTTCCGTTGGGTATTGAAGATTACCCTACATTAGTTGATAGAGCACGGAAGATTGAGCTGGATTATCAAAGTACTCAGAGAAGGAGGGATTTCCAGAAGAGGAAGAATAAAGATAGATCAAGGCCTGCCCAATCTTTCCATTCTGGAAGGCCTAATTGAAAGAAGCCCAAGACCAACACTTCATAGAGTAGCACTCCTTCTGTTATGTGCAATAAATGTGGAAGGGCTCATAGCGGAGAGTGTCTTTCTGGCACCAATACCTGTTTTTGGTGTCATCAACCAGGACATATGGCAAAGTCTTGCCCTACCTTGGGACAAAGGTCTACTCCAGAGGCCAGAACAGGTAGTGCACCTCAGAAGACAGTTGGAAGGCCTAGAATGTCGGAGTCTACTGCATCAACTCCAGGTCAAGGCCAAGCTCGACAGCCTGCTCAGCCAAGAGTTTATGGGATATCACAACAAGAAGTAAAAGACTCTCTTGATATTATCACAGGTATGAATTTTATTTAATGTCAATGGATTCCTTTATAATTTATGAGTAAGATGAGCTTTATGTTATGATTTCATGCATGATATTTAGGAACAATTTTTGTATGCAACAAGCCTGTTAAGGTGTTGTTTGATACGGGAGCATCGCATTCTTTCATTTCAGAGGAGTTTATTAAGTCTGATAGTTTATTTTCCTCATGTATGCTCAAACCCTTATCAGTTTTGATGCCCAATGGGAGTCAGTTGGAAACCAACAAGGAGTGTTATGTGGAGTTTGTTATTGGCGATAGAAATTTGGGAGCTGATCTTATGGTATTACCTTTAACGGAATTTGATGTGATCCTAGGTATGGATTGGTTGTCTAGTCACTTTGTGATCATAGACTGTAGTAAGAAAGAACTTAAATTTTGCATGCCCGGGGAGAAAGAATTTAAATTCATGGGGAAGAGAGGCATAACTTCTATGATAATCTCTTCATTGGTGGCATACAAATTGTTGAGGAAGGGTAATGAAGGTTTTCTAGCTTATGTTAAGGAGGAGAAGAAAGAAGAGAGGAGATTAGAATAGATACCTGTTGTGCAAGAGTATCCAGAAGTGTTTGCAGATGATTTACCTGGAATGCCTCCAAGCAGGAAGATTGATTTTACCATTGAACTGGTTAGTGGAGCAAATCCTGTTGCTAAAGCCCCTTATAGGATGGCCATAAAAGAGCTGAAGGAACTGAAAGAACAATTGGAATAGTTGCTTAATAAAGGATTCATTAGGCCAAGCACTTCTCCTTGGGGTGCTCCTGTGCTCTTTGTGAAGAAGAAGGATGAAAGTCTAAGGCTTTGCATAGACTACAGAGAATTGAACAAGTTGACTATAAAGAATAAATACCCTCTTCCGAGAATTGACGACTTGTTTGATCAGTTGGAGGGTGCCTCTGTGTTTTTCAAGATAGACTTGAGATCAAGATACTATCAGCTCAAGGTCAGAGAAGAGGACATAGCAAAGACAACTTTCAACACTAGATACGGGCATTTTGAGTTTACAGTGATGCCTTTTGGCTTAACGAATGCCCCTACAATGTTTATGGATCTCATGAATAGAATCTTTAAGGATTCTTTAGATCTATTCATGATTGTATTTATAGATGACATACTTGTTTACTCTCCAGATGAAGGGATGCATGCGAATCATTTAAGGTCAGTGTTGTATACTTTGAAGGATAATGATTTGTATGCTAAGTTCTTCAAATGTGAGTTTTGGCTGAAAAGTGTGAACTTTTTGGGTCATGTGATTGGCAATGGAGAGATCTCTGTGGATCAACACAAGGTACAAGCTATAGCAGATTGGCCACGACCCACTACTGTGACGGAGATCAGGAGCTTTTTGGGTTTAGCTGGTTATTACATAAGGTTTGTTGAGGGGTTTTCTCGAATAGCTATGCCATTATCTAGATTAACTCAAAAGGCAGTGAAATTTGTATGGACAGATCAATGTGAAGAGGCTTTTTAAAGGTTGAAACAGTGTTTGATGACTGCCCCAGTGCTTACCTTTCCTTCAGGGACGGATGAATTTTAGCTTTATAGTGATGCCTCTCACAAAGGATTGGGTTGTGTATTGATGCAGAATGGAATGGTTGTTGTTTATGCTTCAAGACAACTAAAGAACCATGAAAGAAACTATCCAACCCATGATTTGGAGTTAGCTGCAGTGGTTTTTGCTTTAAAAATATGGAGACATTACTTGTATGGAGTGAAGTGTGAAGTATTTACGGATCATCAAAGTTTGAAATATATCTTCACACAGAAAGAGTTGAATTTGAGGCAGAGGAGATGGTTGGAGCTTATCAAGGATTATGATTTGGATATCCAATATCATCCAGGTAAGGCAAATGTGGTAGCAGATGCCTTAAGCAGGAAGACTTCTAGTGCCAGTTGGATGATTACACAACAACATGAATTGGTAAGAGATTTGGAGAAGTTAGAGATTTCTGTAGTTCAGCCCAATGATGTAGAGTTTGCTGCTTTGAATCAGATGATCATTTAGTCAACATTGAAGGATAGGATAAGAGAAGCTTTGCC
Source organism: Dendrobium nobile (assembly GCA_022539455.1). NCBI lineage: Eukaryota > Viridiplantae > Streptophyta > Magnoliopsida > Asparagales > Orchidaceae > Dendrobium > Dendrobium nobile. The sequence continues at coordinate 60,271,408 of CM039734.1, forward strand.
ACAAGATGCAGAATTTGAGAAAGTCCTAAATTGGGTGAAGGTTGGTCATGTGGAGGAGTTTGAACTTGATGAGGATGAACTACTATGGTATAGAGGCAGAATTTGTATCCCAGATGTTGGAGAATTGAGGAAGAACATTCTTCAAGAAGCTCACTATTCAAGTTATACAATTCACCCAGGAAATAACAAGATGTACCAAGATTTGAAGGAATACTTTTGGTGGCCAGGAATGAAGAGAAGTGTAGCAGAATTTGTGGCTAAGTGTACAGTTTGCCAGAAGGTTAAGGTAGAACATCAAAAGCCAGGAGGTTTATTGCAACCTTTACCTATACCAGAATGAAAGTGGGAAGACATAGCCATGAATTTTGTGGTTGGATTGCCTAGATCTAGAACTGGTCATGATGCTTTATGGGTGATCATTGATAGGTTGACCAAGTCAGCGCACTTTTTACCTATCAAGCAATCTGATGCTGTTGAGAAGTTGGCCAACATCTATGTTAATGGGATTGTTAGGCTTCATGGTGTACCAAGATCGATTGTATCTGATAGAGATGTGAGATTTACCTCTAGATTGTGGAGGAAGGTTCATGAGGCAATGGGCACCAGACTCACTTTCAGTACAGCATTTCACCCTCAAACAGATGGTCAATCAGAGAGGACTATTCAGACATTGGAGGATTTACTCAGATTATGTGTACTGGACTTTGGTGGCAAATGGGAGACACACATTCCATTGATTGAATTTTCCTATAACAATAGCTTCCAAGCAAGTATAGGTATGGCACCATATGAAGCTTTGTATGGAAGGAGGTGTAGAACACCTTTATGTTGGACGGAGACAGGAGAAAGAAAGATCATTGGAACTGATTTAGTAGATGATGCTACTGAAAAGATTAGACTGATTCGTGATAGATTGAAGGTTGTGCAAGATAGACAGAAGAAGTACTATGATGCCAAACATAGATTTGTTGAGTTTGAGGTTGGAGAGTTTGTATTTCTCAAGGTGAGTCCCATGAAAGGTGTGAAGAGATTTGGCAAAGTTGGAAAACTGAGTCCAAGGTGTGTTGGCCCTTTCGAGATATCAGAGAGAGTTGGCAGTGTGGCTTACAGATTGATTTTGCCATCTCACATGAGTGGAGTACATAATGTATTCCACATCTCTTCCTTGAGGAAATACATTGTTGATGAAGCTCAGAAGATAAGTACTGAAGCAATAGACATCCAACCAGATCTGACATTTGTAGAAGAACCTGAGAAAATCATAGATTATGATGTTAAGCAGCTTCGTAGTAGAGAGATTCCTTATGTCAAAGTTATGTGGAAGCATGGAACGGAGAAAGATGCTACATGGGAGAAGGAATCGGAGATGAGGGAGAGTTATCCTCACCTCTTTGACTAAGGTATGATTTCTTAAACTTGACTTAAATTTCGAGGACGAAATTTTTATAAGGGAGGGAGAATTGTAAAACCCGAAAATGCCGTCTAAGACCTCGCACGCTTTTCAAAGCGCCGCGACGAGGCTTAAGTGAAAAATTTTGAAGTTGTCAATTTTTGACGGGGTTAATTTTAGAAAATAGAGCGCGAAATTCTGATCGTTTTCATATATAGAACCTATATTTAATTATAAGTATTTTGAAGATTATGAATTTTGGAAGGTTAAAAATGCCAATTCTACCCCTAGGTGTTTCTTAAGCAAAATTTACTTAAGTGAGGGCATTTGAGACTTTTGGCATATCCCCTTTCTCCCTAAATGAACTAACCGAGCCCTCATTCTCCCCATTCGCACGGTTTGAGCGGAAGAAATCGAGAGGGAGCGCACGGGTAGAGGCGACGGGCAAGGGAGATCGAGCGGCTCCGGCGGCGGTTTCCGGCAGCCAAACTTGAGGAAAATCGTAGAGGAGACTAAGGGAAGTGAAAGGTATGCATTAGAACAATGATTTTCCATCTCTTCCTCTAGATTTTTGGATGAGAAGATTTCTAGGGTTTTGAGAAAAAACTTGAGTTTTCTTTGAGATTCTTTTGAGAAAAGTTTAGGGAAGGTTATGGGGATGTTTCTAAACCCTAATGTGCACTTTCTTTCATCAAAATATGAGTTTTAAAAATTAGGGTTTTGCTCAAAAGTTATTTCTTTGGAAATGTCTTCACAAATGAGGTTCCTATTAATCTAAGAAAGCTTCTAATTGAAAAATATTGAATGAACGATGAAATTTTTGAGTTTATGGATTTAGGGTTTTTTTCCCAACCATGATATTTTTGACCCCCATGGTTTTCATAGGTTGTAGGGAGGATTTTAGAAGCAAATGTATGAGTTTTGTATGAAAAACCATATTTTCTAATTTTTTATTTATTTAATTCCGAAAATTTAATTTATTTTAAGAATATTTTGGAGGTAAGGAAGAGTGTTATATGTTTAGAATCTAAAGTATTGACCTAAACTTTTAATGAGAAGAAAGGGGTTGAGAGATTTCTTAGAAAATGGGAGGGGTTTGTTTCGGAACTTAAACAAAACATAGAAATGTCACATTTATTACTTTAGAGCTAAGGTTTAGTTTATTGTGTAGGAATTAGTCACTAATATTTTCTTTAATTATCTCTTTTAGATATAAATTGAGTGGAAGAAAAGAGTTGAATGGACAAAACGAAAGGATTACACAGATTGAGGTAGGTGGAATGAATTTTCTTTTAAATGTTCAACAACTTTTATTTCATTGAATTACATAGAGATTTTCCAAATCAATTATGCTCAATTGAGCTCTTATGTCTTAACTTTGCTTTTGTAAGTTTATGGATACTTGAGGCAATTACAAATGTTTCCCTTATGCAATGCTCAACTTATGATTGGATTACATACTCATCTCCTACACTTGCTCTACATGACTTTCTCTACTTTACATGCAATGTACATACAAGCATAGCAAGCATAAGCATCTTTGAGGAAATATACATTTGCATAGCTTATGGATAATTCTACATGAAGCATTTTATGTTTATTTAAGTAATAGATGTATGTGCATGTTGACGCGGGAGTATCACATGGAAAAGGAGGCTCTTATGAGCCATGGAAAAGGAGGCTCTTATGAGCCATGGAAAAGGAAGCTCTTATGAGCTATGGAAAAGGATGGTTCTTATGAACCAATGGAAAAGGAAATGGCCAATTATTTGTACCTGATCAGTACAAGTGATACTCCTGAGACGGGTGTATAGTTATATGTATATTAAGCTATTGTTAATGTTTCATACACATGTTACATGCAAATGAGATTATCCCTTGAGGCATGGTTTTAAAAGAAGAAAGGAAAAGGTTATGAAAGGATTATGTATTTGAAAGATGAGGTAAAGGCATGTTTTTCTTTGAGCACAACTTGCTTTATGATCAATGATTCTTCTGTTAAAATTTTCCAAAGCATGTTATAGTTTTCTCTTATTGATTTTATGTTTAATTGAATTTCCATTCTCACCTATTGAGTGTAAGACTCACCCTTGTTGTGGGAATACTTTTCAGGAGGAGCTAGGAAGGGGTAATGGCCAATCAACCACCGCGAACTTACCGTCGTAGGGAGACGACGGGCGGCAGGTTCTTTTGTGGTTTGGTGTTTTGTAGTGAAGGATTAGAAATAGAATGAGAAAGAAAAAAAAAATCTATACATGTGAATCCTTTGTTATCTTTTGTAATCTTAAAGGCAAAAACATTTATGATTGGTGATCTTGGAAAGGAAAGAAAAACTTTATGTTGGAAAGTGTAATGGCTCTTTATTTATGTTAATGATTCATTTTGGAATTATATAAATTGTCTTGCAATGTTTCTTTTATCTTCTTTATGTTCGATCTCTATTCTCGCCTCGCACTTGCGAGCTAACCGGGCCGGGTCGTGACATTTTTTATAAAAATGAGAAAGCACGTGCTATTCACAATGAATAGCCCAAGAAAAGTCTCCATCGAACGACCTGTTTCTTCTCCACCTGTTCCTCAAGTTATCTACACCGTTTTATGCATCTTCCTACCCAAGCATCTTCTCTCGTGAATCATGTCCGTGCTCTAGCACCTAGTACCCTCTAACTAGCTTGTCTTTTTTGGGCACCCATGCGTGCTTTGACCTGCAACTTCGCATGAGCCACCTACTTGATCTCAAGTCCAGAGATCGCTTCTTGTACAAAATTATACACTGCCTCCCAAATGAGAAACCAAAGATTCTTAAATCCACCAAGAACCGTCCACTTATTTTTGTCTCCTTCATACGCAACCAGACAGTCCAATTAACTTTTGTGCACAAAATCCTCACACATAATTCATCGTCTGAACCAATGACCTTAGCCTACCCATCCATCTGCATCACAAAATTATACCTGTCCCGTATGCTTTCCTCCACGTGCATGTCCATGAAACCTAGTAGGACACCACACGATTGACCACCTTCGAACCGCACTATCTCCACATGTGGCCCCTCTGTTTGCTCCCTAATCCTGTGCTTGCATGTGCCTTTAAGCACGAAGCCAGCGTGGGTGCTAAGGCCCTAGACTCTTGCACCCATGGCCCAGCTACGATCCTGATCTTTATGTCCACTCGCAACACCGCGCAGCCCGCGCTCACACGCTGCTTCCGCCTGCATGTGGCACTAGGCCGCTCTACCCCGCTTTCCCGCCTGAGTCCACCCAGGTGGGTCCACCCTCACACATATGCGTCTCTTCTTACACTTGTTCCAGTAACCAACCTCCAGCTTGTGGCACTTGTCGTGCCTCCTGATCGCAGCAGCAAGCTACTCTAAACTCCGCCTCACTAGGTCAATCCACTCGCACACCCGCACGCGAACGCCCATGCTAACGATCTAGACCTCCTCCTGCCTGTTCCTAATTATAAGAACACCTTCCTCCTTCTTGATCACCTCCACTAAGCTCTGATACCAATTTGTTGGGATTCTTGAGGAGTTGTGCTTCTTCTTGAATGAGAGGGAGAGAGGGGAGAGTAAAAAATAAACTACAATATTATTGCTTGGCTTACATATGAATCATTATTACAACTCATTATTTATAGAGGAATGAGATTATTATGATAACATGAAACTAAGAACCAACCTAACCTAAAACTGGGCCAAAACCCAATGAAAGCCAATCCGCCAATCCATATCAATTAAGATCAACTTTGTAGAGCGCCAACCAATCCTATGCCCCTTAGCGGGAGGATTGTGACTTTGGGGGATCAAGTCACTAATAAGAATGCTCGTTTTAAATATATCAGGTATATTGTTTAAAGTGTGTTGAAATAGATGGGGATATTATTATTAGAATTCAAATTGGATGGTTGAAGTGGAGGAATGCATTGAGCTTATTGTGTGATAGAAAAGTACCCCTTAAACTTAAGAGAAATTTCAATAAGATGGTGGTGAGACCTCTTTATGGTGATAAATGTTGGCCAATTAAAAAGAAGCATAAATTTAAGTTAAGTGCTGCAGAGATGAGGATGCTTAGGTGGATGAGTGACTTAGTCTTAAAGACATAATATGAAATGATTATATACGTGAAAAGGTTGGAGTAGCTTTAGTGGTAGAGATTAGAGAGAGTCACTTTAGATGGTTTCTAACATAAAACGTCAACCTTCCAATGGCCTGGATAGGAGATTAGATGTATTAGATTTAGCTTATGTTAAGAAATGTACGTATAGTTAGATCTGAAATGACTTGGTTAAAAAATATTAGAAATGATATTTTTTATTATATTTAAATTAGAATTTAACTCTTATCCGGACACAATGCAGAAAAAAGATTCATGTAGTCAACCCCATATAATATGATAAAAGCTTGATATTATTGTTGTTGTTATATAATATAACAAAACATGGAATTGTTTCATTCTAATCAAATGACCCTGCAACATTCATTAAAGTCCGGAATTTGAATCTCCGATCTAAAATTTGTTTTTATCATGTAATTTAGGTAAATAGTTTGGAGCAAAGAGCGAAAAGGGAAAATAACGAGAGATAAAGTTTAAGGATATTTGAGCTAAGATGTTTGTTTTAAAAATATAAGAAATTTGTTTCTCTAAAAAAAAAATATTATTAAAATTTAAAATGAATGTGATATAAATAAATAAAAGAAAGATTAAGATAAGGATAAAAAGGAATTAGCCAAAAAAATAGCATTGCTCGATTAGTTCGAACAATGCATAGAAAGTTTTCTCGAGGTAGTGAAAAGATAGCCATACACCCCTATATTAAAAATTATTATCTTATATATGATCGGCTCATAAAGAATTAAATTGATTCATCTAATAATTAAAAAATATATCAAAAATTTATGGGCAATAAATTAGTCGTTTTTGGTTCGTAATCGGGAGTTCGGGACCATACAACAGTGGGACTGACTTCAACACGTACGAAGATTTCATTAGGGCAGCCTATCTGCGGTGTGCAGTTACTTTGAAGTGGCAAGTGGGCAATTTGGATGCCTGCCTTTAAGTGCAAGTGAGCAGTTTGAGAGGGAATTCTCGACGTCATATAAGGAGATATTATTTGTTGCCGAATCTAGATATGAAGTTTTCATTTAGATTGTGAATGTATTTAGTGTGCGTAATTTGATATGTTTATATATAGTTTATTTTTTTTGGTATACACTGTTGTTGCGTCCAGGAGTATTTGTGGCGGTAGAGAATTATAAACTTTATCGTCTTAACGTTGTGCGAAAATCCGGCACTCAATTAGATAAAAAGAGAGGGTGCTTCATTCACTAGAGACATCAAGATTTTTACATGGAAAACCCCTGAAAAAGGGGAAAAACCACGGGGCCTAGCCAAGTTTTAATGAATCCACTAGTATTGCAGTTGATTACAAATGAGGCTCTTCCTTGAGGGAAGGCTTTGGCTTGATGTACACCATATAGAATACATTACATGGTGGGAATACAAATAATCATTGTTGATGTGTTTGTTTGGTCTGAAGAACTGTAGTCGGTGGGCGACGTAGGTCTGAAAGATCGTAGTCGGCGGGCGACGGAGATCGGAAGGACTGTAGTTGGCGGGCGACGTAAGCCGGAAGGACCGTAGTTGGCGGGCGACGGAGGTCGAAAGGACTGTTGTCTGACGACTGATGTCAAAAAGACGACGCCAGGTAAAAGTCCAGCAACGGACAGAAATCCAACATCAAATAAATGCCCGGTGAAAGTCCGACAATAGGCAGAAGTCCAGTGGCGGCCGAGGAGAACTCCGGCGTTAGATGATATTCAGGCAGAACTCCGGTGAAAGTCCGACAATAGACAGATAGTATAAATAATGTGTATATTCACAGTTCGGACGGAAAGTATACTCACAGTCCGGATGAGAATTTCCAGTCCGAAGTCTTCGCAGAATAGTTGTGTTTAAAAAAATGAATAATTTCTTAATTTAATTTTCTTTTCAAAAAGAGGTCAAAGAGCTGTGATATTATTTTTTGAGTAAGAATAAATCATAAGAAATAAGTGAAATACAATTATTATGTACGAGGAAATTTATTTATAAAGAGGGAGCTCAAGTCTTTAACTTTATATGAATATCTAGTATATATAAATAAAAGGAAAAGTCATAAGACGATAGAGTTTTACATGAAAAATAAAAAAAAAATAAAATAAAAAAACCTAAAAGGTTTGATCCGATTAAAATGATATACTTAATGCACTTCTCATAATTAAATATGGCATTATAAAATTGGGTCTCCTATAATTTTAGTAGAGGTTATATGAGAATTTGATGGATAATGATAGTAATACAATAGCCCTAGGGGTGTCAATCACGGGTCACAGGTCGGGTTCGGGTCGAATCCGAAATTAACTCGGGTTTAATCGGGTCGACCCTAACCAAACCCAGGTAGGTAAACGGGTTGGAAACTCAGACCCGGACCCGATCCGACACAGGCGTGTAGGCGAGACTCGGTCACGCCGGCGCGCAGGACTCGTGCACGCGGACGCTGAAGCGTGGACTCGGGCGCGTAGGCAGAGAGCCCGGACGCGAGTGTGCAGGCGAGCGCACAGACACGAGTGGGTAGCGCGGGCACTTGGATGCGGGCGAGCAGGCTGGCAGTGCGGGCGCGAGTGGGTAGCGTGAGCATTCGCGGGCGCGACGTGCAAGCGATAGCTGCGCGGCGCGAGCTGCCTCGGGCAGGCGAGGGTAGGGCGCAGGTAGCCGGGGCAAGTGCGGACAGCGCAGGCAGCTCACTCTAAATGGGTTTTAGGTTGACCTAGTAACCCTTCAGGTCAACCCGAACCGACCCGTTTTTCAAACAGGTCAGGTCCAACCCGAGATTTCCGGGTCAGATTCGAGTCTGATTTTCATTTCGTGTCAAATATTGACACCTCTAAATGGCCCATAGACGTTAGACAATAGTTGAATGATGGCGACCGAACGATGGGAAATGGACTTTGATAAATAGACAACTATGATTAGATGATTCTTATGTGAAAGTGGTCATATGATGGTTGTTAGGTGAAGACGACCAGGTGATGACAAATATACAATTGTTGCTAATAGTAATTATCAACATTGAATGTTAGATAGAGCTCTAGAGCTATATATATCTCAAGTTCTGTCTAATCTCAAGTTTAAATCTCTTTCATCTAGAGAATATGAGCCTTTTCGTCATATTTTGAGAGTGTCATTTTGATAAATTTGATCAAAATTTCATAACACTTCATCAAAAGACTTTTTAAATATCTTGAGCCTTGATCATTAGACCATTTACTTAACATTGAGTGTCTTAACAATTTCATAATTGAATGATATTTAGCTCATTGGATTTGTTTTATTATGAAACTCGTTTGATTATACAAATACAAGGACCATTTGATTCTTCAATTAATATCCCAAAATTTTTAAATATGCTTCAAGTACTTAATTTTAGTTTATTTAAACTCGAATAGAATTAGGTGTCATTGAATTTGACTTATCTAGACATTCAGCTCAGCTATAAATTTGAAATCAAATTGCCTAAATTTAATTCCTGGAATTTCAATACAAATATTATTTTAAAATTCGTACTTAATTAAATGAATGAATTATAGTGTCTTTTCGTCCATACGAACTGGTGAATTTTTTAAATTGTTCGTATTGTACGATCATAGGTTCGTACAGAGGACGTCCATAGTATGAAATGGAGTCGTCCATTTTCATACCAAACGAAGCATGATTTGGCTAAACCAGTTCGTACTATACGATATGGAGTCCGTACAGTACAATATCCAGAGTACGAAATTAGTTCATACATAATCATACTGGACGAATCTGTTTAATTTTGAACTGATCTTACTGTACGATGTGAGTTCGTACGTACGAAAATCAAAGTACAAAATTAGTTCATACAATACGATCTCATATCGTACGGACGATCATGGAGAGTATTTATAGTGATATATCAATAAATATATAACATAAGATAAATATCCGTTAATATTTAACGTGCATCGTAGATAGTCTTAGAAGAGAATTATAGCAAGGACGGCTCTTAAAGTTTCCCCGGTCTGCATTCTCAGATGAAAGTACTGGGTTGGGCCGGTAGGTTTAAGGCCCAAATGCTTTCCCCCACTACAAGCCAGCCCATAGCTGTAACTCACCGGCATTCTCCAATTCTTTCATTATCAGAATTTATAAATATGGGGCTCAAAATTTCCCCCCCAAAAAAAAATTTGTTCTCAAATTCTGACAAAGCAATTGAGATCAAGTACAGAATCACATGCTCAAAATCAATAACAAAAGGGAGATTTACATCCATACCATTTTATATCATTTATTTACATATCTAATCCTTTAAAATTTAATATTTCATATATATTACTTATATACAATTTTAATATTAAATGACACTCCTATATTTCATTTATATCACTCATACTATACTATAAATTTTAATATTTCATTTCTTGTATTTATATTTGATCTATGGGTGATAGAAATAAAATATTAAAATTTTATATATTAAAAATATAAATAACATAATATAAAGTGATATATATGTAAATCCCCCTAACAAAACTAGCAGATAACTTTACTATCCATCGACATAATACTACTCGGAAACAAGATAATGAAATTTCCACTGTGAGGTGTGTTACCCTTTAACAAGTTAGTAATAATTTCTTAAGAAGAGTACGAGAAACAATTTTATTTTTTTAAAAGGTAAAATTAAGGTTTTGTTTGGGATGGCTTTTTATTGCTTCTTAAAACAGTTTTTTAGCAAAAAAATAAATTTTTTGTATAAAAAAACTGCTTTAAATAAGTATTAAGAAAGTTATCACAAACGAAACCTACGTGTTAGTATACTGCCCAAACAAACTGCGTTTAAAACAGCTTATGTCGTTTGATGATGGGGTAACCGTGACATCTATATATACAGATTTCTTTATACAAATGAATAAAACAAATGTTGCTAAAAAAATTGCTCGCGAAGTAACATTACTTAACAAGCTGTTCTTGAGGAACTTTTATTTGGTCCGATCACAGGACGTAGCTCTATGTTCGGCCGCAAGTAGAATCGCGCCACGCGTTCTCATTATTTATCGTGTGCCTCGACAACCCGACCCGAAACGGACCCAGGATGGCTCGGTATGTCTCGATTTTGCTATGTATTGCTTGGTATTGCTCGGTATTGCTAGGTATTGATCGATTTTGCTCGGCAATAATCAATACCGAGCAAATACCGAGCAATACCGTGCAATACCGAGTAATACTGAGTTGTACCGAGTTTTTCTAGAAAAGCTCGGTATTGCTCGGTATTACTCGGTATTGGTCTTCGCAGAGCGGTATTTCTCGTTATTGTCAAGCAATACCGAGCAAATACCGAGTAATACCTCGCAATACGCGAACATAGCATTCCCGGGTTCCGGTCCGGGTCAAGTCGTCAGGCTGCGCAGTAAAAAGTAAGAGCACGTGGCGACATATTATTGGCGGCCGAACGTAGCTCTACGTCCGGTCAAAGGACGTAATAATTGTTCGTTCTTGAGAAGGGGAAATTCAGCATGTGCTCATTTATTTGGGAATTTTAGCATTAAAGTTCATTCAGCTAAATGACCGAAAGAAGGAGATTTACATGGGCCAATAAAACAATTTCTTGTGCGATAAATAGCTAAGGAACTGAGTTTCCAACGTTATAATTATTCTTTGAGTACTGGCTGTTACTGTTAAAAAAAAAAACAAACTTATATAAGCTGAGCTTCTATCTAATTGGCATGACTGCAATATTTTAAAAAATTATTTGTGAAATTATTGTGGAAAAAGCAATTCACTATTATAATTGCAAAAGTCGGCTTCCAATCATAAATTTTTTTGAAAAATATTAAAATAATAATAATAATTATAATCAAATAAAATTATAAATATTGTCTCTAATAAGCTAAGCAGCTGAAACTTGCCTCAAATAGATACCAAAATAATATATGGTGGTGTATAAGATCAAATTTAAAATAAGTTGAATTTATCTTTATCAAAGTAATATAAAATTATGCGATGGTATATTGGTATTATTACTGTATGAGAGATCTGATGCATAAATTATAAATTCGAAGGTGGGCACAGGCGCGCAGCATTGGACAATTGATATAGAAAATCGTTGTTAATGTTGGACATGGTTGAAAAAAAAAACGTGCATTGTTAAAGTCTTAACTAAATTATATAGTTCATCTTGATCTGTTGATTGAAAGCTTAGACTATTAATTAAGAGGTCCTGTATATATTCGATTTTTGTTTATGCGATGTATGTATGAGCCTATCTTAACTGACCTACATGTCCAAAAAAAATTCTTAGCTAAATTGGTCGTCTCCCATAAAATTTTATTGTTTGCGCTTACACGAACATAGAGCCCCACACAAAAGTTTGGATAGGTCAATGTAATCAATGAACTATCATAAGCCTTCATATGACTTATCAAACCTCTAACACTTAATCAGGTGGTAATGTATTTTGATGACAAATTTGAGTTATGCGCTAATCAACTCATGCTAGGTCCAAGGGCGGAACCCGCTTCGATTTTGAGGGGGATAAATTCAATACAAAGATAATTAAATATTAAATAATAAAAAGTTGTTTGAAAAAAGTTAAGCAAAAAAAAATTGTGTAATAAAATTTTCATAAAAATATGAAAGAAAATATTAGAACTAAATCTGAAGAAATACATAGATATTTAACCATTTAAGGATATATATTTCTGATTAGCAATATATTAAAACTTGTCATCATTAGGATTAGTGCAAAAAAAATTTTTAAGGGAGGCATTTGGAAGGAATATTGGGTAAATTAAGACAAAAGAATTTTTTAGGGGGGCAAAAGTGATTTTTTAGAAGGGGCAAAAAAAATTTACTCTCCTATAATTTTTTCTAAAAGTTCTTATATTTTTCTAAAAGTATGCACAAAGTATAAAAACAATGCAAATTAAAAAAAAAATTAAGAAAAAAAAAATTGCATTAAATTGACAAAAATTCAAGAATTTCTAGATATTGAAGATCATGCTACTTAAGGTTGATCATGTAGCTAGCTTTTTTTAGTTTTTCTTATATTGTAGAGATTAAGGTTTCATTTGGACAGCTTTCTTACTGCTTCTTAAAACAGTTTTTTAGTACAATTTTTTAATTTTTTACTAAAAAGTTGCTTTAAGAAGCAGTATGAAAGCTGCCCCAAATGAGACTTAATATTGACGATATCAAACGACAATATGCTGTTGAGAACACTTATATGGATGTTGATGATGTCTCATCCGGCAGGCCAATATGCCTTCGAATCAAAGTGGGAATGCTATATTCATTTTATCAGGAGCAAGCTCTAAAGTAGCACTCAAGAAGTCATGACTGAAGCAAGTCAGGTACCTAAAGGTTTGGCTTGTACTCACATTTCTAGCTCATCATGGTTCTCTAAATTATATAAACATCTTTTTTCTAGAAGTAGGAGATCATGCAGAGAAATTGTCAATTCTTGATAAGTCTAGTTGCACTCATATTCTCGGAGCCCTATTTTGAATGTGACTTGGAGAGATCGAAGGTTTAAGTCATTGTGAAGTCAGAAGCAAGAAGTCGCCATAAAAAGTTTTGCAAGGTCAGAGTAGTTAACAAGAGTTGCTACTAAGCATGAGGAGTGTAGTTGAGCTTAGCTTGAAAGAAGTTCTAAGCTGAACAATTTTTCTCTGATTACCGTAAGAGATGAAACAGAAGTAACAATCTTGACTAGCTAGGAGGTTTGAAGTTTTTTTTTTTTTTTTTTTTTGAGAAGATGCTTATAGCATTAAAATGGAAAAAACTATTACAAATTAGGAAAAGAACTACTAGGCACTCCTTCCAAAACAAAGGAAAGGAAGCCTTATTAATAAGCATATTAAGCATAATGAAAATATAAGAAAAAAAGAAAATGTCATAATGAAAATAAGGACCTCTACTAATCATTTTAAACCAATTGGGGTGAAGGGCATACCAAAGATTAAACAACCAAAAAGGTTGATTAGTATCACAGAATTCCCAATTAAGTAAAAAATAAGAAATATAGAGAATCTTAATCCCCATTAATCTAATTCCTTTTTTCAAATACCATCCTATGCTTAAAGTAAATCTAGAAAAAACAAGATTTATAAAAAAAGAAATGGAAATGTCCTCAAAGCAATAACAAGCCGCTAAAGTAAACTTGGGTCTTGATAGTTCCCCATGTTCTTCCATTATCAAATTCCAACATCTTCACACTATCCACAAGCCCGATCTTAATTCCTTCTATAACTTCCACTTCCCCTTTCCTCATTATAAGCATGTCATGAGATAACTAATGAAGTGGTTCCAATACTTCCACCAAGTATACCCATCTTCCTTCCTCTAAGACTTCCTTTAATAGGACCAAACAAATTTGTTTCTTTATAAAACTTCTTCTTTAGCTGATTCGATTAAGATGGCTGTTGGAATTTTCCATCTTCAAAAAGAGCTTCTTTCCCATTCAACTTATCAGTTTTTGCCAAAGGAGTAATCACAACCTGATTTACATTTTCAGGATCACGAACATCTTTTAAAACGTCTGAACCACCTTCCCCGCCATCTTTATTATTCAAATCAGCTTCTTCATCTATCAGCTTCACAATTTCTTTGCAAGCCCAGTGAGAAGCCACAGCACATTCTCCATGTTCCGAGTTTGGAACACTTCTAACTATTGTTTCAACAGCCTCTCCATCATTAACATTTACTGACTTTCCTATCTTGCATCTATCATGTTTTGGAGAATCAACGTATTCTCCCACAAGATCCTTCTGATGGATAGTGTTTGCATTCAAAGCTTCTTCCACAGCAAAGAATTCCTTATCTGAATCAATTTCTCCATCCTCTAATAGGACCGAAATTCCATCAACAAAGGCAGATTCTATGGGGAAATTTGTAACAGGAGCTCCACCTTCCGAAACCGAGCCTTCAAAATCTGAATTAATCTTAAGATCTTCGACTTTCTTACTTGGATCTTCAACTTCCAATCTAGTTAATTCCTCAGCAAATACTTGAGACAGCAAATTAAACCTATTACCTGAAGAATCTTCCGCCAATGTCATATTTGTTGTAGCAGTTTTTCTCTCAGGATTCCCAACAACAGTTAGAATTTCAGATTTCTGATTTTGGACTTTCTTCATTCTTCTTCTATTCTTAAATTTTACATGTATCGAAGGACCATAGCAACATTGAGAATCTGCACTATCAATTTTTTCCCTTAAAGACTTCTCAGATTTTGATTCAATACCCATTGATCTAATCCCTTGATCTTCATTAAGAATTTTATTTTCCATATCTTTAGGAACACCTCCATGCACATTTCAGTTTTGTGACCTATCTTGCCACAATTGAAACACAAAGACGATATTCTTTCATATTCAATCCTCTGAAAAAATTTCCCACATAAGCCTTCAATCCAAACTCCATGAGATAATTTAGAGTCTAGATTAATCAGGACACAGGCTCTCGCAAATTCACGTCTACCCTATTTAAACATTTTCCCATCCAATAACAACGGAACTCTGATCTTTGAAATGATTTTAGTAACATTAATCTCATCCCAACAATGTAAGGGCAAATGTGGTAGCCGGATCCAAATTGGAGAGGATAGCCCTTTCAACGATGTTGGAGAGGTGTCCATTTATCCATTCCTATTATGTGTCCTCTCACATACCAAGGACCTCCATTAAGCACTTCTTCCATAGCTTGAGAGGAATAAAATGAACATAAAATCCAGTTCAGTCCCAATGAGGTAATATGAAAATTACCAAATTTAATTCATTGGCATCTTAACTCAATACTACAAAGGGAGAAAGGAACTTCACTCCCAAACACCTTCACCACAAGAGATTTCTGAAGCAAAATAACATTTTCAGAAACCTTGTCCATGTCAAGTTTAACAACATCAGAATCCTCATCTTCTACCTGATCCGAATTGATTTAGGGCACTTTGATGTGCTGGTTAATTATTAGACCATGCATTTACCAAATCACCAAGCCCATTAATTGGGTTCTGTAACACAATCTTCTCATTCACCAATTGTGATTCAGCCACATTATTCAAAACTTCATTACGCTTTGAAGTTTTCAAATCCCAATTCAATATCTCCTGTTTATCCACAGTACAGGAAATATTTGAAAATTTCTTTACCTTGAGTTTGAACCCAGTAGACGACGAGGCCTCTGGATTGTTCGCCGCTTTAGACAATAGATTCTTTGATGGTGAAGACAAAGACGTCAGATTCTTCTTTCTATCCAAATTTTCCACATTTTCTTTCCCCTTGCCCATTACCGGAACCTCATTCTGCATCGGAAGAAGTCGCCCTTCATTGATGATCAAAGGACGTTTCTTGATTATCAAATCATGACTTATAATCCTGCCTTTTGCATCCAAATTAATCAGACGCTCGGCCAGAAAAAAACTCAACGAAAAAAATTTGAAAAAACCCTCCGGATTGTGTGCACGTTCTCTCTCCTTTCGGCTCAACAATTTCAGTCTATTATGTGGACTCGTTGAAATTTCTTTGTTGAAGTCTAAAGTTTAACCAAGCTAATTTTATAGAACAATTATTGATGCCCATATTGTCTTATGAAAGTTGAGAGAAATCAGCCAAAAAATGTAGAAGAAAAATCTGATACAATGGAAAATCACCCTCCTCTTCTTTCTAATGAAGTCGCCAAGGAAATAGGTAGAAGATCGATTGGCGGGTTGGAGATGGCAGTCATTTTAATGTGAAAATTTGCTGAACCATCTTGGTGTTATAAATTAATTTATTATTAGTGTTATTAAAACTGAAACGGTTGTATTAGTGAAAAGGTGTCATTTATGCCGTTTTTGTTTTTTTTTTTTTTTTAACTTTTGATGTCCGTGGATGCATATGTGAGAAGAAAAAAAACTGTATCTTACAGTTTTCCTGTTTGTGAGAAGTTTATTAAGAAGATTTTGGTTTTCTCTAATTTTCTCCAATATTTTAGTATCAGAGCCCGATTTCGTTTGAAGTGAGTGTTGAAATTATGGATTGAAGCAAATTTTTTAGAAGATTTTGTTTGTTCTTATAAAAACAAGATTCCAAGTATTTGAGAAATTTCGCATGACAATGAACACTACTTCTCAACCTTTGATTCTCATTTTCAATGGTGAGAAGTATGAGTTTTAGAGTATCAAAATGACGACCTTGTTCAAGTTATAAAATTTATGAGATATTTTGGTGAATGGTGTGCAAGTTGGAGAAGATGAAGGGAGAAATAATGATAATAAGAAGAATAGTTCAATGGCTTTATTTTTCATTCAACAAACTATGGATGATAGTATATTTTCAAGAATTTGAGACATCAAAGGAAGCTTGACATATCTTGGAGAAAGAATGTGATGGTTCAATAAGAGTAATGACAATAAAGCTGCAATCTATGCGACGTGGCTTTAAAACTATGAATATGAATGAAGGAGAAGGTGCTCAAAATTATCTCTTTTGAGTATCAACAATTGTGAACAAAATGCGATCATTTGGAGGACAAATATCTGATGAGAAGGTAGTCTCCAAAGTTCTAAGAAGTCTTCCATCTGTTGAGAGAGGAAACCCGTGATTCCTCTGAGGAGGAAGGGTGTACGCAAGAAGCAAGAAGAGACTAACTCAGAGAGGATGAAAGATTATTTTCTATATTATTTTCTTTTGATACAGGTTGTGTACATATATAGCAAAACTGGACAAAGAAAGGTACGGCCTTATTCTAACGTTAACCTTGTAAACCATACAAGTCTTGACACGTGGAGGGACTTCTAACAGCCCCCTTCAAACTAATGGCTACAAAGTGGCTGTGAGTTTGCTGGAGAGGAACTTGAATCTTTGGGTAGGTAGCGCCTTGGTGAATAAATCGGCAATTTGGTCGGTTGTGCATATGTGATGAACTGAGATGTATTGTTTCTTGATGCAGTCCCGAATGAAGTGACAGTCAACCTCTATGTGTTTAGTGCGGGCGTGGAAGACCGGGTTGTTGGCGAGGGCGATAGCCGATGTGTTGTCGCAGTAGACGGTAGTAGGAAGGTTTTGAGGAGTGTGTAGTTCTTCGAGAAGTCGTCTTAACCATAGAATTTCTGCGGCTTTAGCTGCCAGTGCGCGATATTCGGCTTCGGTGGAGGAGCGAGCTATTGTGCTTTGTTTCTTCACTTGCCAGGAAATTGGAGATTGACCAAGGAAGTTGCAGAAACCCGAGATAGAGGACCGGTCTTGTTGGTTGCTTGCTTAATCTGCGTCAACATAACCTTGTAATAAAAGAGATTTGCTGTTTAAAGGTATTCCGGTTAGCATAGTACCTTGAATGTAGCGGAGAAGGCGCTTAAGGGCATCGTGATGAGAGTTGAGCGGTAGGTGCATGTGTTGACATAGTTGCTGGACGGCGAATTGAATGTCCGGTCGGGTAAGCGTGAGGTACTGTAGAGAGCCTATGATCTGTCGGTAGAGCTGCGGGTGATCATATGGTTCGGTTGATGTTGAGGAAATCGTTGTTTTGGTGGGGATGGGAGTTGAGACAGGTTTTGATTGAGCCATTCCCGCTTTATCAAGAATTTTCTGCGCGTACGTTTGCTGGTGGAGTATGACGCCGGTAGGAGTTCGTTTGGATTGGATACCGAGGAATTGTGACAATGGTCCGAGATTGCGCATCTGAAAATGATTATGTAGATTAGAGAGCAGTTTTTGTAT
Organism: Dendrobium nobile; assembly: GCA_022539455.1. Classification (NCBI taxonomy): domain Eukaryota; kingdom Viridiplantae; phylum Streptophyta; class Magnoliopsida; order Asparagales; family Orchidaceae; genus Dendrobium; species Dendrobium nobile. The sequence goes on from CM039734.1 coordinate 60,289,553, forward strand.
TGCGGTGGCGGAGTTACCTGTAAGTAGGATATCGTCGACGTAGATGAGTATGTAGATGCGCGTGTCGCCTTGTTTGAACGTGAGCAGCGAGTGATCGGAAGAGCTGATTTGGAAACCGTATGTGACCAGGTGGTTGGACAAAGTAGCATACCACTCGCGAGGTGATTGTTTAAGCCCGTATAGAGCTTTCTTTAGGCGGCAGATGTAGTTAGGATGAATAGAGTCTTGAAACCCAGGCGGTTGATGCATGTAGACGGTGTCGGAGAGCGTCCCGTGTAGAAAGGCGTTGGACACATCTAACTGATGAATTGTCCAATTGTGGTGGAGAGCTAAGAGGATAAGAATACGTACAGTGGGCATTTTTGCCACCGGGCTGAACGTTTCCGTGTAATCGATGCCGTGTTCTTGGTTGTACCCTTTTGCGACGAGGCGGGCTTTGTAGCGTGCAATGGTTCCATCAGAGTTGTATTTGGTGCGGAACGTCCATTTTGAGCCGAGTACGTTTTGAGAAGTGTTGGGAGGTACGAGTTCCCATGTCCCTTGAGATTGTAAGGCTTGAAATTCTTGGGACATTGCAGTGCGCCATTGTTCTGATTTAGCTGCCTGATTGTAAGTGGTTGGTTCGGTTGTTTGAATGGTGTGTACGAGATCAAAAGTTTTCTTTGGCTGTTGATGACCTGTTTTTAAACGTGTGAGCATATGATGTCCTGTAGGCTGCGACGAGTTTGGCTTGGTAGCGGTTCGGCTGTTGCTCGTGGGTGTGGTGGTAGTAGAGTTAAATGGAAAACCGAGATCAGGCTGTTGTTCCGGGACCGAGGCTTGGGACGGTGAGGTAACAGATTGAGAGGGTGGAGTGTAGGGATTGGTGTGATTGTGATCAGCTTGAGGTGGAGCAGTGGACTTGCTGATGCTAGAAGTTGGGACCAGAAGTAGTGGTGGTGTTAGTGATTGGGATATGTGGTTGTGTGTGGAAAGGTTGGAGGAAGTAGCGTAGGGAAAGATTGATTCATTGAAGATGACGTGGTTGGAGGTGTAGATTCGGTTTGTTTTGGGTCCTAAGCAACGGTAGCCTTTTTGATGTGCGGCGTAGCCTATGAACACACAGGGGTGAGATACCGGTGACAGTTTGGTAGTTGTGTAGGGCTTGAGCCATGGGTAACATAGGCAACCGAAGACTTTGAAGTAATCATAGTTAGGAGGATGACCGAACAAGATCTCGTAAGGTGATTTAGATTGAGTATTAGGTGAGGGTAGGCAGTTTATGAGCGAATTTGCGGTGAGCACAGTGTCGACCCAGAATTGTTGGGGAAGAGAGGCTTGAATTAGTAAGGTGCGTGCGGTCTCGATTATGTGGCGGTGCTTGCGTTCGGCGACGCCGTTCTGGTTTGGAGAGTGAGGGCAGGATGTTTGCTGTATAATGCCGTTGTTCCGACAATATATAGAGAATTTATTGTTTAGGAATTCGCCGCCGTTATCGGACCGAAGAATGCGTAACTTGCTGTTAAATTGTCGTTCAATGAGTTTTTGAAGTTCGATAAATTTGTTAAACACTTCAGATTTATTTATAAGCGGAAAAATCCATGTAAATTTGGAAAAATCGTCGGTGAATAACACGTAATATCTAAAGCCAGTATGAGAGGTAACAGGAAACGGACCCCAGACGTCCGAATGAAGAAGAGAAAAAGCAGTTTTAGTTACACTAGAGGAGGGGTAAGTAGGTAATCGGTGTCCCTTGGCCATGTGACATGAGTTGCACGTAGTAGTAGTCGGTGTAATGTTGCTGTGTCGTCTGGATATAGCTGCCAGAGTAGATGCCGAGGGGTGTCCTAAGCGCCTATGCCAGAGATCTTGAATGTGTTGGACGGAGACGAGAGCGAGGCCAGCAGTGTGAGAGACTGCGCGTTTGTAATTTTGGAGGGGATAGAGACCATTAATAGCAGGACCCGTGAGAAGACGGCGGTGGGTCTTCCGGTCCTGTATTTCGTAACCATTGGGAGAGAAAATAATAATGTTGTCGTTATCTTGCGTAAGTTTTTGAACGGAAATTAAATTAAAGGAGAGGTTGGGTACGAGATTGAGATTCTTTAGGATCAGTCTACCTGTTGGCGTAGGTAGAATACCTTTACCCGTGTTGTGTATTGGTAGTTGATGGCCGTTACCCACGATTACTTGGCTGGAGCCATTGTAGCTTTGAGGCTGTTGAACACGGTTTGGGTCGGATGTTAGGTGTGTTGACGCTCCGCTATCAAGGAACCAGTCGGAGGAGGTGGATGGAGTTGAGTTAGTAAAGAGCGCCGGTGTGGGATCTGTGTTATAGTTGTCGTCGTGTCGGTACCAGCATTTGATTGCGGAGTGGCCGTATTTGCCGCAAATTTGGCAGGTGACGGATGACCGAGTCTGTTTGCTGCCGGGATTGTGATTTGGAGTGGTATTTTGGCGAGAGGAGGACCTGCCCCGGGACTGAGATGATCGACCGAGGCTTCTTCCGCGATTTGCAGTCAGAGCCGTCTGGTTACCCGTGAGATTTAAAGATTGAAGATCGCGAAGCGTTTCGTGAGCCATGTTGAGTTCTTCACTGCACAGCAGGGTATACAGTTCGTCGATGCTGACTGAGCGAAGATTTGTGCGGATAGATGTCTTGAACGCTTGATAGGTATTTGGAAGACCATTGAGCGTGTAATGAATGATGTCTTCGATGTCGACGGGAGCTCCTGCGGCAGCGAGTGCGTCTACCTTGGCTTTAACTTCAAGAAGATATTGCGTCATATTCTTGTCTTTCATCGACAGAAAGTGTAGCTCGTTTTTGAGTTGAGCGATTCTTGATCTGGTGCAGGATTGGAGGCGGACGTCTAGAGTGTGCCAAATTTCGGAACAATGGTTGACAGAGAGCACATACGGTAGGATAGCCGGTGAGATGATGGAGTAGAGTGCCGCGGCGAGGTTTTGGTCGATCAGAACCCAGGTAGTGTAAGCTGGATTAGAGATTTGATTTGTGCTGGAGACGATGTGGGGAGGCGGAGCGACGGTGGTTCCGTCCAAGAATCCTTCGAATCCGTTGGCGCGAAATAGCTTGAGCACCTGTGATCGCCATATTGAGTGATTTTCTGCCGTGAGGTGTTGAGCCGTAACGTTCTTGATGCTGGTCATCAAGAACTTTAAGGAGGAAGGGATTTGGGGAGAAGAAAACTCGCCGTTCAGATTCGTATTGGTGACCGGAGTAGCGGGCTGAGCGGCGGACATTGTTGTGTCGGTCGACATGAGGCAAGGGAAATGATGGTCTTAGGTAGAACCTGAGACCTCTGATACCATGTTGAGAGAGGAAACCCGTGATTCCTCTGAGGAGGAAGGGTGTACGCAAGAAGCAAGAAGAGACTAACTCAGAGAGGATGAAAGATTATTTTCTATATTATTTTCTTTTGATACAGGTTGTGTACATATATAGCAAAACTGGACAAAGAAAGGTACGGCCTTATTCTAACGTTAACCTTGTAAACCATACAAGTCTTGACACGTGGAGGGACTTCTAACACCATCAAATTGAACATGTAGTGGCTACTATTGAAGAATCCAAAGATTTTGTTGTGTATTCTTTTGATGAAATGATGAGTTCGTTGATGACTCATGAGGAGAGAATAAACAGTAGAGAAGCGAAGTCTGTTGAGAAGGCATTTGAAGTAAAGGAAACTTCAGCTAATAGCAGCAAAGAAGGAGGTCATGGTAGGGGAGCAAGAAGTGCTTACAAAGGAATTGTGGGTGGTCTTATATATTTGACATATACCAGGCCTGATATTATATACTCAGTTAATCTTATTTCAAGGTTAATGGCCAATTCTTTTGTACGTCATTTTGGAGCAGCCAAATGCATTCTTCGCTACATTCGGGAGACAACCAATTATGAGATTTTGTACAAATCAATTTCTAATTTTAATTTAGTTGGTTTTACAGATAGTGATTGGGTAGATTACAAAGAAGATATGAAGAGCACAAGTGAATTTAAATTCAATCTTGGGTCTGGAGCAATATGTTGGAGCACAAAGAAGCAAGCAAGTATTGCATTGTCATCTTCAGAAGCTGAATATATTACAGCTTCATCAGCAGCAAGTTTTGGATGAGAAGAATATCAGAAGATTTTCAACAACCTCAATTAAAGGCGACTTATATATTTTGTGATAACAAATCCACAATATCTATGACAAAAAATCTGGTGTTTCATGGTAGATCGAAGCATATAGAACTCCGACATCATTTTGTAAGAGAATTTGTGGAAAAAGGATCTACTACAATCAATTATTGTTCTACTGAAGATCAAGTTGCTGATGATTTCACAAAAGCTCTCAATTTTTATAAAATTGAGAGATTAATTTCGATCAAATCTTGGTATAGAAATTTTGCATTAAGGGGTTGTGTTATAAATTAATGCAAAAATAGTTATCATTAGCGTTATTAAAACTTAAACAGTTGTATTAGTGAAAAGGTGTCATTTGTGTTATATGATTTTTTAGTTTTTTCTTTATTTAAAACTTTTATTGTCCGTGGATGCATATATGAGAAGAAAAAAATTGTATCTTACAGTTCTACTGTTTGTGAAAAGTTTATTAAGAAGATTTTTGTTTTCCAATTTTTTACAACACTTGGCTAGGTCAGTATTTTGTTCGCAACAGGATGCAATTATTATTTTCTCATGCTTCTAAAAAAATGTTTATCTACTTAGGTAGGTCACGGGAAATAAGTTTATTATGACAAGGTTTATTAAGTCTTTGTCACTTCTTTATATCATAGTTCAATTATTTTATTTAAAAAACACATTTTTTTTATTATTGTTTTTATTTTAAGATAATAAAATTACTTTAAATTTCGATACTACTCTATTATCTAACTTTTCTTATACTTCATCAAATAATTTTTTTATTATTTTCTCATGCTTTTAAAAAAAAATTATTATGATTTTTGTGGCAACCAAAATAATTAAATTATTTTTTTCTAATAATTTTACAATCAAATTATAAAGCACTAGACATTCCAATTAGACATTAAGGCTTTGTTTGGGACAGCTTTTTTGCTGCTTCTTAAAGCAGCTTTCTAGTTCAATGATTAAAATTTTTGTACTAGAAGCAACAAAAAAACCATCCCAAACGAAGCCTAAGACATCATTTGCTATGATTTCATCGTTTACCATGAAGCTGTAGCTTTATGTGATCATCATTCGAGCTTTCGATAATAACAATATATAAATAAATTAGAAAGGTATTGATGAAAACTATTATTTTTTTAAATTTTTTAATTTAACATTTAGATCACAGAGTGATCAGTGAACATGACCAAATTACTATTCAAGGATTTTGACTCTATTCTATAAATAGAATCTTTATGGGGAATGAATTATATTTAAGCATCATGGAGCTTCTAACTTCTTGTAATTTCTTTATTCTTGTTCTATATTTCTTGTGAGCAGATGGTCGCTTTGTTTATCAAACGCTCACGAGTTAATTTCCACGAACTCGAAATTCAAATTCGCTCATAATCTTTCAGGACGATTAGCAACTTGAAATTTATTAGAAATTTTTATGACTTAAAAGATAATAAATTCACTGTTATGAAGTTTTATTTAATTATTAAGACTTCTATTTCTAAAAACAAATCCATTATACACAAAGATACTCATACGTCTCATTTCTTTCTTTTTTTTTTTTTTGTTTTTCTAAATAATACATATGCATATGCTATCGCTATTAAGGCTTTGTTTGGACGGCTTTTACTGTTTCTTAAAGAAATTTAAGTAAAAATTTACTTTAAGAAGCCATAAAAAAAGTCATCACAAAGAAACCAAAGTTTAGGAGCAGAAAGTCCAAATCTGCTAGCTAGCAAGTACTTGCACACTGCACACACATTTCCAGTATTTTTTTTATAGTTCCTAATCCCACACCAAACCAAGCAAGAAGAGAACAATCTTGCTGCATATGCAAATAACACATAGCAAAACAAAATATCACAGAAGATCACCCATTCTCAGCGCCGGCGGTGTGGAAGAGTGTCGGCGAGGCGAGAAACAAGGTAAAGCGCGTTGCACGTGACCCTCCGAGCCTCCGACACGTGGGCCGATACGGAGCGGTGAGTGGAAGCAGGAAGCCGGCGGATGGCGTCGAGGCACGTGTCGTCGTCGGTGAGTGCAGCGCTGGCCCACGTCAGGGCGTTATCGAGATGCCAGCGCGAGTTTTCCTGCCGGAGGTGGCGGATCTCGGCAGCGGCGCGGGCGAGCTGGTCGCTGGAGTCGGAGAGCTGCTCGACACAGTCGCGGACGGCTGGCGGGGGAGGAGAGGGGAAGTGACGGAGGAAAGAGTGGGCATTCTGAGCAGAGGTTGCAGCGGCGGAGACGGCGTCGACGGCAAGCGCGGTGGGTGTGCGGGCGGCGGAAGGGGAGAGGGTGCGGATGCAAAGAGAGGGATAGCGGGCGTGGGCGCAGGAGGAGAGGACTAGTGAGGAAGGAGGGAAGGCGGCGGAGGAGGTGATGGGAATGAGGAAGAGGGGAAACAGGTGGAGAAGGTAAAGCACGGCCATTGAAGCAAGGCTGAGTGCAGGTTTAGGAGTGTGAGAGGAAAAGTAATGGCTGGGCAACCTTATTATTTTGGAAGTTGGAAGCAATTGGCCTCCTATATTGAAGTAATTACTATAACGCCATTAGTCTCTGCAAGATTTTTTTAATTATTATCTCGAATATAAAATTAATATAAATTCTTCATTTATATTATATTAATCTTAAAATATATATAATTATTTTTAAGACATCTTAATTAAAATTATATTAAAATATACTTAAATAATTTTCCATTTTCAAAATCAAATCGAGCTATCCACATGTTATGTGAAGCTTAAAAGTTAACACATTTTTCCCTTACGTCAGTAACTTTAAATTATTTTTGCTAATTTAAACATTTTTTAATGGAGATGTGCTTTTGATGCCCTTATTGTTTTTGCATAATTTTATTTAAAAAATAATTAATTGAAATTGTTTATAAAATACTTTAATGTATTTTTAAAATTTTTTATTGAATTGAATGCTTCAATATCCTAAATTAATGAATCATTTATTTTATTATTTAGATGCTTCATTAAAGAGCACTTTTACGTATTTGATATAAGATTAAACTATTTTAAAATTTTATAAAAATTTAATATCATACTATTACTTAAGATAGAATTCAAAATTAATAATCTTAATTTAATAATTTAATGCTGTATGATAAAATAATGAAGTAAAATATGATCATGTTACGAACTATCTCTATCTCTATTCATATAAAATAATACTATAATTTCAACTTTATTTAACTAAAGTATTTTTTATCTTTCATATTTAATTATTAAATTTAAATGATTAATATATATTCTAATGAGGACTGAATTGACTCCAAATTAAATGATTCTCACTCAAATTCAATGAGTATCTAATAAAGATAGATTTCAAAAAATTTCAAATTTTTTTAAAAATAATATAATATTAAATTTATTAATTATTCATAGATAATATTAATTTTATATAAATTAAAAACAACTTAAAAAAACTATTATAAAGTGTGAGAGTGGCATACTTTGGCCATTATATTTTAATGTTTAAAAAAAATTATACTAAAAAGTTGCATTAGAAATAGTAAAAAAATTGTCACAAATGAAGTCTTAGTAATTAGGGATGTAAACTAGTCGAGTCGAGTAGTGGCCTTAACGAGCTCGATTTATCAGATATATAGTCGGCTCGAACTTAAGCTCGTCCCACAGTAAACGAGCTCAAGCCGGCTCGCGAGCCTCGGTGGGATTAAAATATTGGCGGGATTTTTTAAAATTTTAGGCTGGAATTAAAAATATTTCAATTTAATAAATATGTTTAGCATTTATTATTAATTTTTTAAATATTTAAATTTAATAAATAAAATAAAATTATTTTTAAAATTTTTCTGATTATTTGAGTCGGCTTGCGAGCTCATGAGCCAAGCCTCATCAAGCTAAAACTCGACTCATGAGCTCGATAAGCCCGGCTTGCCACCCAATAAAACAGTCAAACCTGAGCCGGCTCGGCCCACTTACACCCCTACTTTGTATAATTTTTTAAAGGATTTATGACTTTTTTTAAAATAAGATGAATTTGTACCACAAATTTTATAATTTATTAATCATCATTCTCAAAAACAAAACAAAAATCTGATTTTTAAAAAATAGAGATAATAGTAAGGCACAATATTAGTTACAAATATATATATATATATATATATATATATATATATATATATATATATATATATATATATATATATATATATATATATATACAAACCCACAAAGGGGCCTACGCGTTAAAATTAAATAAACGATTACACAGTCTATAATAGGAAACTACAGCTCACTAAAGCTCGCAAGAGCACAAAATACAATGAAAAAAAAAAAACCTCCGAGCCGATTGTTCCTAAATCTTACAATTACAAACATAGCTAAACACAAACAAGGTCAGCAAGACGACAGTACCCAAAATTAAAGGAATCGCAAGAGAAAATCAATGAAACTCGTCTTCCAAACAACATAGGGGAATGAAGCAAAATGCGAACTCAGTAGTTAGTCAAGGCTTCCAGCGTCCAAGACGTCCTGCACGGACCCTCCAGTAGAATGAAGCAAGCGACCCAACGAACCAACCAGAAAATCCACATCTACGATTGCCACCAGCAAAAACGACTGGGACGCGAGCCCCGACCACATCATTGCTCTTAGCCTCACAATCTTCCAATCGAACAAAAAAGCCAAAAATTCCCGAGAAGTATCAGCAATAAGAATCGAATAAAAAATCATCTTCTACGACGGCCTCTCCCCCAAAATTTCCCGCGACTATTAATCTTTGAATTACGGCTCATAACAAACTCATGGTCGGAGTGTAAAGACTCAGAATCCGAATCAACATCCGACGAATCAATCAACCAATTATTTTGATTCCTGATCTCCAAACCAGAGGAATTACTACACAGTTAGCCAACTCATGTGTCTCAACCTCACACACAGGCACCTCAACCAAATTGTTGGCATCCGGAACACATTCCTCACCATCCAGCGACGGCAGCTCCTTCACAGTCCCAATCGGAACCACAGCACCAGACACAAAAACTTCAACACCACCATCCGAAACCTTTGAATTCACAACACCCAGAACAGGCGAGCCATCCGAACCATTCAACTCAACAGAAAGCACCCCCGGCACCAGCGGAATCGAAGGAGAATCCACACGGTCACAAATCGAGGGCACAAAAGGAATGGCATTAGGAGAAAATAAGAAATCCTTCGCAGCCTCCACTCGATTAACAGACTCAATAACATCATTTTGAACAACATTGATAGAAAGAGAAATGGGTGCCATATTCGAAGGGCATTCATCCACAACAGGACAATAAGCTTCATTAACAACCTCCAGCGAAACAGAATCCCCCCCACAACCAGGGTTCGCAGACGGCTCAACAACATCAATAGGAAGACTCTCAGGAACTGAAACATTATTAATCATCTCACCCTCCAAACAACCCTCAGCAACTTTAATATCCAAAGAAGCACAAGGGGGGTTGGGAGAATTCAGATTAACAGGCACAGCTGGTTTGCAATTTCCCAGAACATGACCGATACATTTGCAGCCGTCACAAAATTGAGGGAACTCATCAAAAACCACCTCTTGAGTATAACCTAAGGATTCCGAACCTAACCACACATGTTTCGGATAGGTTTTAGTTATATCAAGTTCAACTAATACTCTAGCAATGGACGGGCGGGATCCAACAGCAGTGGCTTCGTCAATTTTTAGAGGTTTTCCAAACAAACCGCCAAGCCCAAACAAAATGCGAGGTGAAAAGAAATGAGGGCGTAATCGAGGAAAAGAAATCCACATTGGAATTACAGGCGATTCCACAGCAATATCCAGAGTAGGCGACCACTTTGTCAACTTCATGAAGCAGTTAAACACAATATAAGATCGATGACAAAACACCCTACAGTAGTCAAGGTCGTTGGCAAGCTTGATCAGGATATGAGAAGAATCCAAAACCGTGACAGAGACCTCACTTTTCAGCTTCAAATTGAAAAAAAATTTGCGAATAGAATCAAGAGACGGTCTTTTAGAAGGAAAAAAACCCACAAGAGAAAACTGAAAGGGGGCAGCGAGCTCTTGGATTTCCAGATCGGAAATCCATAACGACGGTAAGCCACGAAAGGTCGTAGCATACAAATCCGGAAACGAAGGTTTAGAACCAGCTAAAGCTTCAATAAATGAACGAGAATGGGTTTTCCCACCGAAAAAACCGGGATCCCGGAGTTTCGCAGCCGCCATCCGGCACAGCCGGCAAAAACGCGAAAAAACCCAAAGAAAATTAACCACAACAACAAAGAAGAGCCAGATAAGAAGAAACTTCCCTGAAAATGGAAGAGCACCGGAGGGAAAACTCCCTCCGAGCGGGAGAAGATCACCGGAGCCACGAGCCCTAGCAGAGCGGCTAGGGCAGAATATAATCAAAGCAATTATCTATGATATTAGTTACAAATATATAATTAACTATAATTCAGTAAAATAAAATCTTAAATTAAACTCGAATTTATTTTTCAACCCAAATGAAGTTAAGGAGCACCGCTTTTGATGAATAGTACCTAACTTTCTTTGAAATAATTCATAGATAACGATATAGTCGACTTCTACTTCTCTGTCGAAGGGACAAAAGGATGGGGGAAAGCCCCTCTCAAAGCCACGTGAAGGAGCAGTCGAAAGGAGGAAGAAACGAAGGTCCACCATGTGCTGCCGATGTCCTCTTAAAAAGCATTCAATTAATACAATTACCTCATAGAGGAAGAAGGATGGGAAGAGGTGGGTTAGTTCTTTGTTGGGAGTTAGTACTATGTACTATATGAGAAACCAAGCATTGAATTACTTTGGCCGGCAATGAATTCATACGATGTCCGATTTTCATGTGCCTTAGGTCAATGCCTAAATGGACTATTCACACACATTGTCTATGTGGACATCGAATGCCATCCGTAGATCAAGCAGAATGTGCCACGTCACACTGTACTCGGTACCGTAGCTCGGTACTGCTCGGTACCACTGACGTGGAGCATTCCAATTAGTCTCCGGACGATATTCTGCATCCGGTCACTCACACACAAATTTAGGTTATATATCATTGTAACTAAAAAAAGAGATTTGAGTTTTAGCTTTAAAGTTTGAGGTTACCTATTCTATTGGTTTTGATTCATCAACATTCCTAAGACTATTTCAGGTAAAACTAATAGACTCATTTCTTGTTTAGTTTTTAATTAACAATGGCTTTATTAATATCATGTTTCATATTTTCTTTGGAGTTGTGCTATTAAGCCTAAGAATGTGAGGTCTCAATCTTATTTATTCATCTAATCTTAACACAAATTGCAAAATGAAAAGAAAATGATTGGTGTGAATCGAAGTTAGTTTGTTAAAATTGTGATGGTTCTCTAATTGTTGTTTTATTGAAAAACTATGGCATTTAATGCCCAGCCTAGAAAGGCCTTATTGCTATAATGTTTTTATGCGTAATTAAATTTATTGTGATTGATATCAATTGGTATGAATCTCGATGTGAAAGTGGAATTAATTTTTTAAAAAATTAAATTCATTATCATGCATCCAAATTTTAATTTCAACAAATTTATAATTAAATTGAATGTCTCTTCAAAATGATCTCAATAGTACACAGGGGCGGATCCAATTTCTTTTTTCAGGGTGGTCAAAAAAAAAAATTTTTTAGTGGGGGATGAGCAAAGAAACTTAGAATTGATAAAATTAGGACAAATTTTTTTTTGTGAGGGGGCAAAATGCCCAAAATATCCCCCCTAAAACTTTTTTTTAGTCAATATAACGGGGATCCGCCCATGACAGCACAAAAAGTGATTAAATTCAAGTCCAGATGAGCTCAATGCAAGCAATTGAAGGGGGGTTAAAAACTTTGGCAAATTAATTATATGAATAACTTTTTTTATTATTGCATGACTACTATCAAAATGAGGGGCTTGGCAAGATGAATCTAACAAAATCAAGTTCATTCAATTCATCGATCATTAAAGCACTTAAATGCTAAAAGAATATATGATTAAATAAATCAATATGGGTCATCCAACAATGTATTAGGGATTATAGCTAATATAACTAAAATGCTACTCTCTAAAATTATAAATAGACTTATATTGTACGCACAAAGGAGGCATTAAATTAGGTTGGAGAAAACTTTTAGACATGAAGAACTCTGAAGTTTTACTCGATATTCAATACTGACAAATGCCGTCAACAACCACCATAATTCCTCCACCACCATAATTTCTCCACCTCTATTCATTTGCAGTCACTGAATTACAATAACTCATTTTTCTTAGTTCAATCATTATTAACTAACTATCATCATTTGACTATCAGTATTCAACCACTGTTGCTCTACAATCAATGCCTGGTTAAAATCATCTAACATTTATCATGGTCCTCCATTACTTCTCTAACATACTCTACCACAATTATATAAGATCAAGCTTGAGTCACTATTTTATAATCTTATCTTCTTAAATTATAATGTTATTTATATAATTAATTATTCATTTGAGACGAGCCCTGTGACATTTTCTCTTACCAAATTTTTCATAAAAAAATATTATGCGTCTATTGTATTCATCTTTTTTATATGTGTACATATTCAAAATCTTTAATCAAATTTATGATGCTAAGTTTTCTCTTTATCAGCACGCAAATTTTCAAAAATACAATAATAATATTAAAGATGGTTTAAAAATATATCCCCATTTTTTTTTTGTCCATGGATGGAAGGCAACTATTTATGGGATTTCTTATGTGCCCTTACAAACGTTTTTTTTTTTTTTTTTTTTTTTTTAAATGTTAGCACACTATGCATTACTTTGATTGAGGCTTGATTTGGATAATATTTTACAGTTTTTTAAAGCAGTTTTTAGTATATTTTTTTTAATAGAAAGTTATTTATAAATCAGTAAAAAAAGTTATTCCAAATAAAGTCTAATTTATGTATCTCATATTGGTCTGTCGGTTGGGAGTTTTTGCTATCAACAAAGAGGTCTTGAGTTTGAATCTCTCTTATGTGATGTGTGTATAAATGTGTCTTAATTAACTTAAATATTAAAAAAAAAACCTACATTTAAATCTAACAAACATACTAGTAGAAAAAAAAATTTCTGCATGCTAGTTTGAACTTATAATTGAGAGCAAAGCACTAGAACTCTTTTATATTTTATTAGAGAAATATAAATCACACAGACGGACACTTATACCAATGCTTGACTACAAGAGAGAAAAAAAAAAGCAACAAAGGTGAGGTTAAAGTAGGGCGCAGAGTTTTGCGTATGTGATATGTGCATGAATTAAACCTAATTGATCTAAATGATAAAACAGAGATTAAAGTATGTAACCTATTGACTTAGGTATGGGAGGCAACTACTATTATTTTACATTGGCAAAGAATTTCGACAATGCAATGTCCACATTATAATGGGCCATCCCACGTTATATTTAATTTATTGAAATTAATTAAATTATTGAAATTGAAAGTGACGTTGCATCCCAAAATTGATAAAATTATTAAAATTATTTAAATAAATGTTATTCTGTCTTTAATTTCAATATTCGATAAAAATTTTAAATTAAATTTTAAAACGTCGGTGCGCAACACTTTCAAAGAATCATTTAAAATGAAAAATAATTATGTTTAGATATTCCGACAACAATTTTCATTTAAAATTTTAAAATTATTAAATTTATTTTAACATCAGTGTAATATAAATATTTATATATTTTAAAATAAAAATTTTAAAACTCCTGAAATCCTAGCATAAATTTTTAGTGGATTTACATACATATAACTTTATTTCTTGTTATTTACATATCTAACATTCAAAATATTAAGATAACATGTCTGTCACCCATAGAATAAATTTTGGTGCATTGAATGGAATATTAAAGTTTATAGGATAGTATAAATGGTATGAATGAATTATATGAATGATATATTTGATATTAAAGTTTTATATGATTGGTAGGCATATAATATTAATATTTTGGATATTAGATATATAAATAGTATGAAATAAAGTGGTATGTATGTAAATTTCTCTATTATTTTTTCATTTAAAATATAATATCAAAATGATGTGGCGCGGCGCTGTTAATGGTTAGATACTAAATTAATTAATGGCAGACAAAAGCATAAATTGCAGCTAAAATTAATAGGTCCATGATTGAGCATGTTGGGGGCACATGCGTAGATTTATTCAATGCGTAATATCGAATGGAAATTGAGTTATTATTTCTAAGTTAAAAAATTTTCATTTCATCTTAATTAAATTTAAGTTAATTGAATTTTAAAATTTTTGAGTCAATTTCAAATCAATTTAGGTAAATCAATTAATTTTATTAAATTTAATTTTTTTAAATTTCTAACCAATATTATTGTGTGAGTATCAGTTTGACAAGTCTAGCTTTTATACAACAAGATTGTAAAGTAGTTGTAAATAGAGTTTTTTTTTTTTTTTGAAAAGCTCCTTTAAAAAGTAGTTTCATAGTAGAAAATTTTCAAAAAAAAAAAACAATGAAAAGTAAGGAAATGAAGAATCAAAGCAATAGCAGAGAGCAAAGAATATTACAGAAGAAGACTTAAGACTATCTTTCATTTCATGTTATGTGCAGTTACAACATATATGTATATATAGAAAGTAGGTAAACATATGTACACGTGTAAGGAAGTGATTTGACACCAAAGTACATTAGATGAAGTGGTATTAGTGAGGTGCGGTGTGTTGTTCTTATAGTCTGCAGCAAACAGAAGGATTTTGTATGATCGTTAGTTTGGATCTTAGCAGCTTAAATCTTTGAGTTGTGATTATGTTTTCTATTTAGAGATTTTTCAAATGGTAATTTGGGACCCTTACAAGCTTTACAAGAGACACAAACAAAAGTAAAATTTGGTATATGCAAAGTGGGATAGTTGCTGGCGATGAGATGAAGAACCCTTTGATGAGGGTGGTCGAGGTGATTGTGCCAGGTTGTCGAGGCAATTCTGACTGCGGGAAAGGCATATGTAGACGAGTTTGATGAGATCGAATACAAGCCATCTTTACATGGACCTTTGAGCAAAGTTTGATTGGTCTTCAGATCCTTAAAAATAAAACCCATTAGATCAAATGTAACATGGATGTTATTGTATTTAACCAAGTTAGAAATAGAGATGAGATTATGGGAGATAGTGGGAATATGCAAGAGATGAGAGAGGCAAAGTTTACGAGATAGAATATGGAGGAGACCAGTACCCGAATGAGCTATAGGAATCGACATACCATTTCAAATGGTTATACTGTCTTGACCATGATATGTAATTGAGTGCACAAGATTCTCAGCACCATTAATCATGTGAGATGAAGCACCAAAAACCAGGTACCAGTCAGTCGTAAGTGGATCGGAGGTGGCTACCATAGCTTTGTTTGGGGTAGATGAGTTTGACGGCGGAGTGTAGTTGACGTTTAGTCTTTGGCAACAGACAAATGTAGTATAACATTTCTTGGTGCATAATGGCATATAGAAATGTATTGCGATGATGATATGATATTCGGGTTAGAGTTATGCGAAGATATGCCACGATTGTGTATGCTTCATCCCCTGGACATATATAGAGCTGTTTGAGAATTAGCGGTGGGAGGGAATCTGACAGTTTCAACATTCAGGTGAATTTCTTCGCTGATGAGCAAAGCGTATGGATTATCAAGACAAATTGGCGTAAGCATCATCCTAATCGATGTCTTGAAAGAAGATTGATATGATGAAGGAAGACCATTCAATATGTATATGATAATATCTTCAATGTCCATTATCGAACCTGAAGACACGATTTGATCAACTAGCTTTTTCATCTCCGTCAAATATTGCATCACAATGATAGAGTTTTCATAGAGATATTGTGCAATTCGTTCTTAAGCTGAATCACCTTGGATCGATTTGTTGATTGAAATCGGGTTTCAAGAACTTTCCAGATTGCTGATGTAGAATCAAGATGCATAGTATAAGGCAGCACTGATGATGAGATAATAGAGCAGATTGTCGCTGCTAAGTTCTGATCGATGATTAGCCATTTTTTGTACGCACGATTTGGGCCCATCGTGCCATCGGATTGAAGGAGTTGAAAGGAAGGAGATGATACAGTAGATTCAAGAAAATGCTCGATGCCATTTGCTCTGAGTAGTTTAGTGATTTGACTCCGCCAGATCGAGTAGTTGTCCGTGGATAGTTGTGTTGGCACAATAGTTTTGAGATTTTATACTAGACACATGTATGGTCTCAGGTTCTCGGAGATATCAGCTGGTATTTCTTCTGTTTGCGACAACGCAGAAGCTGAGTTCGCCATTGATTGATCCTCAAGATGGAACATGCTTTGATACCATTAAGAAATCAAGAACCAGAGCAATAGCAGAGAGTAATGAATGTTACAGAAGAAGACTTAAGACTATCTTTTATTTATTGTTCTGTGCTGTTACAACATACATATACATATAGAAAGTAAGTAAACATATGTACATGTATAAGGAAGTGATTTGACACTGAAGTACATTAGATGAAGTCTTATTAGTGAGATGTGCTCTATTGTTCTGATAAAAAGAAGTACTCAATCTTAAAAATAAAGTAGGAAAAAAAATGGTCCCAAATAAATTTTTAGTAGATCCTTATGTACTGGCTTCTAGGGGATCATCCATGTTGTAGTTCATGCATATATGATTAACTCCTATGATTTAAAGACAAGCTCTGCAAATTACGTCATCAATTCGAATATTTTTTATTCAAAAGACTTTTTTGGGAAAATTCAACAGAAAAAAAATTAAATGATCGAAACAAAAACAGTAGAGTAAAATGACCCATCGAAAATGAACGTACTTGTCCGAACAACTACGACAGAAAACTCAGCGCAATGGGAAACACGGATAGAATAGCCTGTTCGATGGGAGGCTCTAGATGCGATAGATAACTTTTATCTTTTTTTTTTTTTTTTTGGGGGGGGGAATGATAACTTTTATCTTCGTGTGCCTATTTTGACAAATCAATCAAAAAAAAAAAGTAATAATGGTAAAAGCATAGGAAGAATATCATAATTTCATTTATGATCGGTCTAGCGTAGGGGCTTGGACTAGATAAAAATTAGAGTACACTAACACAATAACAGCCGTCTTAACAATTATTAACCCCGAAGAATATATAACATGAAATAAGGAAATAATAGGAGAACAAAGCTCGAAAAAAAAAACAATTCTAACAGAACAAAACCACTAAAAGGCTGTTTATAGTTGGATGAAAAAGAAATATCGAATAAAATAAATTAAAATATAATGTAAACAAATATAATGTAATTGAAATTTAATAAAGCTTAAGAAAAACAAGCTTCATTTTCTAACCGGTGATCAAATTGCATTCTAAGCTTTCATCTATGAGATATTCTGGATTAAATGTTTTAAACAGTGAACAAAAAACTATGATCTTATACAAAAAGTTCAGTTGATTATACTTTGGTCAACCACTAAATCAATTATATTAAATGTATATACTTCAATCTAAATTCTTCACAAATCATAGGATTTGCCAATTTCCAACACCACAATCAAACTTTTGTGAGATTTTTTTTTGGTTACATTTGATAGATTTGGGTTTCAGAAGCTTAGCATGATTATGTAAATCATACTGATTTAATACTCTACCGGTAAGTTTCATGCTTTCATATATTTAAACCCCATTACAAAAAATAACAACAAAGATTTTAATATGGCAGATCTGGACCCTTTCATTAGACTTAACCAAATTATTAAAAAAAGGTTAAGGAATAGAACCAACTAGAGGCAAGTTGCTTTGAAAGAGGATTTAAAGAAGTTCTATCTAGACCACATTGAGTAGCAGGTTATTGATGAAATTAAGATGCTGCCAGCAGTCCCAATAAAGTCATTAATTGGTTCTAAGTCTCAGATCACAAATTAAACATTCTTTCAAGTTTCCAAGAGAAGAAAGAGCAATAGAATGGAATGCAATCATGCCACGTTGGTTTCCTGAGGGTGTGACGAGGGAGGAAGAAGGTGGGAGCTTCCTTCCTCTCTTCTCCTCATAGTCACTTCTCAAAATACATCGCAAGCACCTCCCTTACAGGAAGATTCATTCCACTTCCATTCGCTACAGTTAGGAGAAATTAAATCATACAGAGGACTCTCCTTATGAAGTCTTCTCTCTAAACCCGCATAGGGGCTGGCAAATTTGAATCAATTATTAGCTTTATTAGGTCATTCTTCAAAAACAAAGTATGAAGTCTGTCAAAAAGAAAAAAACTACATAAAATTTGATGCCTTTCCAATAGTTCTCTTTCATCTTTCACTCAAATCACTTTCTGGATCAACGTTGAATTAAACTGGGAAGCTTACTCTTAAACTGTGAAACCCCTTAAAGTGAATAAAAGCTAAACTCTTAAATATCGAGGCACCTTTTGGTGTAATAGCAGGAAATTTCGTGAGAAACTGTATAGTTAAGCGTGTTCATCCTAGAATAATTTTGGAATTGTTGACCTACTGAGAAGTTATACCGTGAAGCTCTTAGGCCAAAACAGACAATATCTAGCTAGTTAAGAGTTTAAGCTGTTACATAAACTATGCTCGTCTTTTTTCTCATCGTTTACATGTTACTTATGTCACTCCATATGTGAAATTCTAAGCACCTTTTTTATCAAATAAAAGCATACTTCTAACAATTTAATCTTTTTTCTGCCTTTCAATGATGAAATATTATTCGTCAATTAGAAATATGTTTGACATATCAAGACCATTTTGTATTTGCTCAAGTGAAGACCTCGCCAAATCATACATTAGGACTCTTAATTAGGTTTATACACAATCACCAAGTGAATCACTCATTCATTTCTCTTGAGAATTTTCCATTATTCTCAGCATCCTCTTTGACAGATGGATTATTCTGTGCGGATACCAGATGCCGTCCGGAAGCAAATCAGAGCACGTCATATCACCTCCTTGCTGCTAAGTACCGTAGTTGTGTACCCGCTATATACTGGGTGATGTAACATACTCTGATTCAACTCCAGACACAAAGCTGCGTCCGGTGTCCATGATGTCCACACATAGTAGTTTCTCCTCTCAACAACTCATCTCATCTCTCCATTTTCTCTTAGCCACCAATATAAACACAGTCGCAGTAGCTGATCTCGACACATCCTCTCAGGTCTGTCTCGACATATCCTCTCAGCAATTCATTTAGACATGTCCTCTCAACATCTCGTCTCAGCATATTCTATTACTAGGTCATCTGAACATACTCTTATTATGTTATCTCAGTAAATTCTCTCAACTGATCCCCTCTCGATCCAGACGGTCTAGACAAACTTTCCCACCTGATTTTCATATATTAAAAGTTCTCAGCTCATTCGCTACCATACAATGAATCGTCTTGACAATACGTTTAGATGCTCAGAATATTCTCAGAACAACAAAAATCTCTCACTATCTCCAAATTTAACCAATGAGTTAAATCTCTTTTTATTCATATATATATTCTTTCTGAGACTCTCAAATGCTATCATAAAAAAACTATATGCAACTGATGTCATAATAAAAAGTCTGAGATTTAAGTTAAATAAGACAAAACTTGAAAGAAAATCCAGAGTTATCTAGCAATTTTATTGATGTCCTGGTAAAATTGGTAGATTCGAATACTATAGTCAATCGTTTGGGGGAAAGCTTTGGTTTTGATACGAGGAACCATATGGATTGGCTGAATGGTTCATCAGAGTTTGAATCGGAATCTAATTTTTCAGATTGTGGTTTGAATTCCCCGGACATTTGCGGTGGATCGGACCCTGGCAACGACTTTAATTTAATTCGTGATAGGCCTGTGTAACTTCGGTCGCCTCTCGTGGGAGATTTCGTGGGAGGGGACGAAGGAGAAGATAAGTTATGTTTGTTCCATAATTTTATGCGGTTTGGTTTTGCGATTGGTGATGTGATGGTTTATAGGGCAATGATGTGGCTGGGGCTCGTATCCCATTCGTCTCGCTGGTGGCAACCATTGGTGCAGTTTCTTCGTGTCTTTCAGGTGGTACTGTCTCTTTTTGGATGGTCCGTGCGAGGCTTCTGGGATGCTGGGAGCCTCGGCCGTCTCTTACTGAGCCCGCTTTTGATTGTATTTTCTTTTCTTTCTTTTTTTTATTTGATCTTTTGCTGATGTTACCGTTATGTTCGTTTTTAATAAAAAAAAGTTGATTGTTGAAAAAAACAAAAGTTAAATAAGACAAAAGATCCAAACTTATGAGCAAAAAAGAAAAATAAGAAATTAATTGCTTTCACATAAATTTAAATATTAATTTTTATTAGGTGATCTTCTTAAAATTCAAATAACAGCAAGCATGCAAAAAAGTTTAGGTTAGAATTTCCGAATATTATTTTTGTATTAAGAATATTAAATAAATTATTTATATAAATAACTGTTTAAAATATATAAGATATTTATAAATAAGTAGTTACCTGCACTATAAAATAATACTTAAAATTTATTTCTAAGATTAACTTGTATATGATATGATTTACACATGTGGTCAATATGAGAACATTGTTATAAATTTCTTATTACACAATTAAAATCAAAAGATGAAAAAATTAAATGAAATTTAAGTTTTATTTGAGAAAGTTCTCTTACTGTTTTCTAAAGCAGCTTTTTAATAAAAAAAAATTTCTATTAAAAAAAATTTTTTAACTAAAAAACTGCTTTGTAATAATAGAAAAATGTCTCAAACCATACTTTAAATACCCTATTTAAAGATATTATAAAGTAAATACTAAATATTTTTTTTACAATTTACTAAATATTTTTTAACATGCGTGCACACGCATCATCTACCTATTGGCTTTGTTTAGTTAGCAATCCTAGCTTCTAAGTTTCTCCATCTACTAGCTCTCTTGGGCTCTTTGGTTGGGAGGAAATTGGAGAAACTAAAATATTTTGCATCACAATTTCCTAACAGTTGTTTGAGTCTAATGTAAGTTTTAGATAATTAAAATTGCCTAAAAAATGAGACCAAATACTTTTTTAATTAACAAATTTTAATCTTAATTAAAAAAGGAAAAGAAAATTTTATCTCAATCAAAGAAGAAACAAATATTTAATTTCTCCTTAGCTAAATAAAAAAAATAATATCTCTCTCAATTTCTCCTAAATTTAAAAATAGATGAAAATAATTTTCAATTCAATTTTCCTATCATTTTTCTTTGAAAATGTTGCAAATGAAATTTAATAACACCCAATTTTTTAAACATTTTTTATTTTTAAAATTTAAAAAATTAATAGTATGTTGCTTTTACCTTTTAATGCTTGTAGATTAAAGTAGTTATTTTAAAAATAGCAAAAACCTAAGGTGATTTGGCATTGGATAAATTACAAAAAACAAACCCCTA
The DNA here is from genome assembly GCA_022539455.1 of Dendrobium nobile. NCBI lineage: Eukaryota > Viridiplantae > Streptophyta > Magnoliopsida > Asparagales > Orchidaceae > Dendrobium > Dendrobium nobile. The sequence continues at coordinate 60,311,081 of CM039734.1, forward strand.
TTAACCTATCACTATAATAAATCAAATAAATATTAAAGAATTAAAAAATAAATATCTATAAAATAAAATGAATTAAAATTAATACAAATAATTTGTGAAGATTAAATTGAATGCATCAAGTATTATTAAATGAATGAAAATTTAAGATCTATAAAAATTATTTCAAATAATAATCAAATGCTAATTATGATTTGAGACTATATACAAATAGGTTAGAAAGTTTTTTTTTTTAATAAGAACCATAAAAATTAAGCTTAACATACCTAAGTTTTAACAATAATATAACTATATAGTTAACTATATACGCATTGCACAAGAATCATAAGGATCCTTACTTCCTAAATTCCCGTCCTACCAATACAGCCTCCGCCTGAGCCCTCCGCCGCACCAAAGACGAACAACGCTGCCGTTAATGGCCATCCTATCCTGATAACGGTACCACCCCAAATCACTTCTCTTCCTCACCCACTCGCCCATACATTCCGACCGCTCTAACGGCGCCACCAACTCTCCTTCCGCCTCTCCGCCGCCGACGAGCTCCTCTTCCTCTTCCCGGATCTCATCGCATTCATCATCGCCGCCTTCCTCTGCCCAATCGGATGAGTAGACCATCGTGAACCTTTCCTTGGTCGTCCGGATATCTTCCTTCACCAGCTGAGCCATCAGTGTCCTCGGCGGCAGCGACGGTGGTGGCGGAGAGATTATGGTGGGAGGAACGTCGGATTTGAATCCAGCGGTGCGGATACGCCAAAGGCCGAGGGCAGCCGTGAGAACAGCCACCCAAGTCCACATCGAGCCGGCGGCGGAGGAAACGAGGAAATCTTCCGGCGGCGTTCCGAACAGCTCCATTTGGCGAAGGGGGGGGGAAGGATGTAATTTTCGTCTTTTTGGGGGAAAGAGGAGTAATATATAAAGGGTGGGTGGAGAAATCTGAGCCGTTGGATGTAGAGAATAAACGAGAAGATGCCCAGCATCGTAAATGGTAGATGCCGTGGGAGATCCTGTTCCGTTTTCCGTGACGGTCTCAATACAACTTTGAATAGAAACTTTGAATAGACAAGACGTTGTCGTTACCTGATGCGTGTGGGTATTGAGGTAAATGGGCACGTGCGACTTTGAGATTCGGAATTTATTGGGACTTGCATGCTTAAAGACGATACTGCTTTGGCCGAACGGCCCGGACGGTTGCTATAGGTTTGATCGAAATATCATAACTCTCTCTACCCATAATTTTTGGTTGGATTTTTACTATTAAGAACTGTTCGGAACTGAGAGGCTGTCGAGCCTGCATGTTAGTTGTGGCATACAGTGAGGGTTATTGAAAAAGTTTGATTTGATAAATAGTCCGTACACAGCTCATCAGCTTTTAGATTACGCTGCTCTTCTTGATTTTCATTTTTTTTTTTTTTAAATTGAGGGCAAAAACCCATATATTAATAAAAAATGTTACAAATAGTTATAAATATAGAAAACTATACCACCCAAAAATCATAAGGAAAGAAAATAAAATAACAATTTCAGTAAGAAAAATAAAACGGACTCAGGAAAATAAGGACTACATCAAAGCTGCAACAAAAAAACAACGTGAAAACAAGGTTTTTTTTTTTTTAAAATCAAACTGACGATCAAGATAATCAATTGAGGTTAATATTCTCTCTTCGATTTTATCAAAGAAGCGACTGAAAAATATCAAGACATAGGAGAAGTTGATATGGAAGATAGTCTGAGAAGCTTCGTGTCTCGAACTTAACTAATTTTTATCTCTTTTATGGCTCATCTTGATGTATTGGTTGAGAGTTTTGACTGCGAACTAAGAAATTTAGAATTTGAGACTTGTGTATGTAATGTATGTATGAGTTCATCTTAATTGGCTTAAATATCTCGAAGATAATTTATACTCTTTCACCTATTTAGTTCCTTAGCTTCCGGAGGAGATCATATGGACTCTTTTTTGTTATTATGTTTTGTCTAACTTGTCCTTGATTTATATTTTTTGTTTTTTTTTGTAATTTATTTCTTTTTTATCAATTTAAAGGGTGACATGATCACTCAGCTTTTAAATGAAAAATGCCCTGTATATTTAAAGCATAGTTTTTCATCTAAATAATCCGGCCTAGTAAATGTATTTTCTCCTTATTTAAATTTAAAAATAAAATTTTTATTTTTTAGCATCTGTAGTTTAAGATACGTATTAATTTCATCATAAAATATCCAATCAAATAATTGAATATCGCAAATTCGTCATTTTGTAATGCCTGTTTTCTAAATTTATTAGAACAGTTAATTCAATATTCCATTTGCTAATCAATGTAATTACTTAGCTGTTTAAGTCTTGTCCATTTAGGATAGGACACGTGTGCCTAGTTACTTACTCTATGCATCTATATATTCATACCTCCTGTACCTATGATGAGATAATAATAATAATTCATTTTCTACCTTTTACTGTTCATCTTCCTTCTCTCCGATGAAGCACACGGTGAGAAATCTTGATTCTTAGTTTCTACATGGTATCAGGCCTGTCTTTCCTTCTTCTTCGATCTCAAGATGCCGACGTCCATCTCCGCTTCTCCTTCGGTCGCCGAGCAACTATCCAGTACCTCAACGGAAATCTCACCGATCTCACCGTCGCTCAAGTTTGTCGTTTCTAATCTCAAGACTCTTGTTCCAAACCAGTTATCGTCGGATAACTATCCGATCTGGCGTCACCAGATAATCAAGCTTCTTCGCGCTAATGATTTCGACAATTTTCTTGCTCCTCCGGATCCGCCTTTCGATCCGTCCGATTCTTCCGCCGCCGCGACGCTCAAAAATTGGCGTCTCATCGATCAGAACCTACAAGCTGCACTATGTTCGACAATATAGCCACCGGTTCTTCCCTACATTCTTCATTTGGATACTACTCATGAAATCTGGAAGTTTCTTGAAAATCAATTTCAGGCCACCAGCCGGTCCAAGGTCATACAGCTCAAAAATGAGCTCCATCATATCTCCATGAAGAATCTTTCCATGGTCCAGTACCTGACCGAGATCAAGAAGCTGGTTGATCAGATCGCGTCGGCCGGCTCAACCATTGACTCGGAAGATATAATTCTGTACATCTTGAATGGATTGCCACCGGCATATCAATCCTTCAAAACTTATATTCGTAATTCTCCCACCCAAATACGCCTGGACAATCTCTATGCAATGCTGATCAGTGAAGAAATCCATATCACTGCTGATGCTGCTCGGAGCTCTGCGGATGTTGTACAGCAAGCGGCTCTTTATGCGAATCGCGGACGCGGTCGTCGCAACAGGGGACGACCTCCTCCTCCTTCTCAGTCTTCCAACGGTCGAACCGCGCCTCAACAACAGTCAGCTCACACTTGCCAAATCTGTGCCAAGAAAGGGCACACAGCCGACGTATGTTGGCATCACATGAACGCCTATTATACTCCTCAATCTTCAACTTCCAAGCAAAACAGCGCTCTAGTGGCCAACTCCGATACACCATCCTACGACTGGTACCTCGACTCCGGAGCTTCTTCTCACATGACCAATGCCGCCGAAAATCTTGCTCAATCTACCACCTACTCCGGGTCTGATGGCGTCTTTATCGGGGATGGAAGGAATATCCCTATTGCTCACTCGGGCACGGGCATTCTTCCCACCCCGACCCGTAAGCTTTTTCTATCCAATTTACTTCATGTTCCCAATATTTCTCATATCCTCATCTCTATTTCAAACCTTGTTCAAGATAATAACATTTCCGTTACATTTGACCCTATGGGTTTCGTTTTTAAGGATCTGATGACAAATCAACCAATTCTACGCGGTCCATGTAGCTCCGGACTCTACCGTCTCGTGCCACCGTCGACAACAACCTCGCCTCCATCAGCATTTCAGGCCTCCAATGACATTCGATCCCACTGGCACGACCGCCTCGGCCACCCCAACTCAAGGACGCTACATCAAATAGCTCAAAGCAATCCTAATCTTCGCATTTTATTTCCTGCTAAATCATGTACTACATGTATACAATGCAAATGTCATAAACTACCATTTGAATTGTCTAGATCTCGAATGACATTCCCGTTAGCGCTCTTGCACGCTGATGTCTGGGGTCCGGCTCCGGTTCCCTCGCCTCAAGGCATTCGTTACTTTCTAATTCTTGTAGACGATTATTCTCGCTATACATGGCTCTTTACACTATCACAAAAATCTTCTGTCTATACTGTGTTTAAACATTTTATTACTTTTATTGAAAATCAAACCAACAGCAGGATCAAGGCTCTTCGAACAGATAACGGTACCGAATTCGTCAACCAACAGATGAACGAACTCCTTCGGTCTAAAGGAATAAGGCACCAGCTCTCATGTCCTTACACACCCGAACAGAACGGTGTCGCCGAACGAAAGAATCGACACATTCTCGAAACAACTCGATCTCTCCTCCATCGTGTGCATCTCCCTCATTATTTCTGGCCGGAAGCTAGCTCCACTGCAGTATATTTGATAAATCTGATGCCTTCTCCGAACACCCAGAACAAATCACCTCTGCAGTTAATGTTTAACATCGCTTCTGAATACAAACACCTGCGAACGTTTGACTGTGAATGCTTTCCCCTGCTTCCTCGGCACGAACGCAACAAACTTCAACCAAAATCTCATCCGTTTATCTTCATTGGATACTCCGATATCCACAAAGGCTATAAATGCCTTAACCAGGATTCCAACTCTATAATCATTTCTTGCAACGTTACATTTCTTGAAGATTCATTTCCATTTCAAACTAACACCTCTTCTTCACAGCAGACGACCGACGAACCTCCCTTTAGCATGCTGCTTCCTACATCTAAAGCCTCGGAAGTTAGTCCACCGCCTACTGCACCCCCTCCTCAATCATCGGTTCAGCTCAGATCGTTATCTCCGCCACCTCTGATACAGCTCCCTACGGCCGTAACAGATCAGTCACTCAATCATCAACAATGTATACCTGCTCCACCACCTCCAAAGCACTCGATGGTTACGAGAACGCAAACAGGCTCCATCAAACCTCCTCGTCGGCTCAATTTGCTTACTATCTGCTCGTCTTCACCCGAACCCGATCCGACCAGCTTTAAGGACGCCTCCAAGCATCCGGAATGGCGTCAAGCCATGGCAGAGGAATTCACCGCACTACATCAACAAGGTACATGGCAACTTGTCCCACCTCCTATCAAAGCTCCTATATTGGGATGTAAATGGACCTTCCGGAAGAAGTTTAACTCGGATGGATCCATTGCTCGGTTCAAAGCACGCCTCGTCGCCCAGGGAAATCAACAAGAACAAGGCATTGATTTCGGTGAGACATTCAGTCCGGTAGCTAAACTACCGACCATTCGTGTGCTCTTCACCATAGCTCTCTCTCACAGATGGCCCGTCCAGCAGCTGGATGTCTCGAATGCGTTTCTTCACGGCATCCTTACCGACACAGTCTATATGTCTCAGCCAAGAGGCTTTGTCGATCATAACTATCCCAACTACGTCTGTCGTCTCCAAAAAGCCATCTACGGTCTCCGTCAGGCACCACGTCAGTGGTATACAACTTTTACTCAGTTTCTACTCACCATCGGCTTCAAATACAGTCAAGCCGATCCGTCTCTGCTCACTTTCACTCAGAATCAAACAAGAATTTTTCTCCTAGTCTATGTGGACGACATTCTCGTCACCAGCAATAACAACGCAGCAATCTCCACAGTGTTAACCAAACTTCAATCTCAATTCAACATGAAGAACCTCGGACCAGCTCACCACTTCCTCGGTATTAAAATTCAATCTCTCAAAGATAAGTATTTCTTATCCAAATCTTCTTATGCTCTGACTATTCTTAAAAGCGTTAATTTAGCCGAATGCAATCCGCTTTCTAACCCATCGTGCACTAAACTACCCGATCAGGTACCCGAAGACGCCACACTATCTGATCCAAGCACCTACAAACGAATTACAGGATCATTACAGTACCTGACTCTCACTCGTCCCGACATTGCCTACGCCATCAATGTCCTCTCTCAACATATGCACGACCCCTCCTCCCAACACGTCTATCTCCTCAAACGCCTGCTTCGATACGTCAAAGGAACACTCACATTCGGCCTACCGATCCACAAAGCTCCGCTTACACTGACCACATACTCCGACGCCGACTGGGCTAGTGATCCTTGTCACGCCCCAAGATCTAACTTGGAAAGAATGTCAATCAATTACTCAAACAATTTACCAGAGCTATCTAAAAACCTTCAAATAACAGTCTATCAAACATCTATGAAATTTAAAACATCAATATACAAGTCGATCCATAACTCAAAAGTTCATGTACAATACCCAGGAACTACACTACAATCACCAGTACTGAAATCTATCCTGAGTACAAAAGAATCAAAATCATCAAAATACAAAAACCTGTAGATCCGGATCAATTCCTATCTTCTGCTCCCTTGCCTTGACCTGAAAATATCAACCACATATAATGAGCTTTACAAAGCCCAGCAGGTCACCTAATACCTATAACTGAGATCAAAGCACGGCGATGCTATCAATGTGCATGTCAGTCAATCACAGTCAATCAAATCTATATCAGTCAATGGTCAATGGATCTATGCAATACGGAAATTCATAGTCAATAAAACCAGTCAATGCAGCAGCAGGCAAATCAATAAATCAAGCTCAATCAATCTACGTCAATCTCGAAGAAATCCGTGCATAGAAGAAAATCAATCAATCCGTCAAATCAGTCAATCCGTTCGTCAAATCAATCCGTCCAATTAATCAATCAAATCAAATCAAATCAACTATATACGATCAAGTCAATCAAAACAATCGGAAAAGCAATACGATATCCTATCAATAAATCAATGAGATTCAAATCAATACAATGCAGAATCAATCTATGGGCAATACAAATATTTATAACATCAATGAATGAACAATATCTAGGTCCATTCTATCCATATCAATATCAATATCAATTATCAATAATCAATAGATGATCAATCATTGAAATCTATAAATCCGTACGAAACAGTAAATCCGATCAAATCAATATTAGCGGAAATCAATAAAACAATAAAGCCGTACACAATACAGTAAACATGCATTCAATACAATAATACTGAACAAGTAAAATCAACTGGCTATGTTGCTGTTGTAGAATCCATATTGCTGTTGTAGATCCATACGTTAGTTTCAATCAATAAGAGTCGTCACTCTTTTGCCCGTCGGCCGCCCGTCGGCATATCTATAAAAACTCCTTATGACTCCCAATCATTATATCAATGATCAATGGTTTAAAGGAAAGCCCGTCGGCCCACCATCCTGTACAAGTCAATATCAATCTCCAACCAACGTTCAACCAGGTTCCACTTGTGTTCCAGTATCAATAGTCAATTTAAGAGTCAATTCAATAATCAATATTAAATCAATCCAGTACAATTATATCAATAGTCATACACATATCAATTCAATCTATCAATTCCAGAAAATTCGGAAATCATACGAAAATCGGGCAGCGTAACGGCAGTCGGTCAAATTTACACAAAAATCCTGCAAAAAGCACAAATTCCAAATTTCTCCAAATTACAGTAGAAGATTCACGACATCAATACAAAACTATTATTCTATAGAATCCAAATCAAGTCCTGATATTTTTCTATTCGATTAAAATCGCGTAGAATCAATTCCGACCGGTAAAATCGTCGTAGAAAATACTCAAATCGTATACAATAGTCATATCTATAACATACCAAAAGTTGTGCGGTGAAAGTTGTGTCAATACGAAATCAGATCAAAATTTCGACTACGAAAACACAAAACAGATCACAACTCGGTCAAAACTCAATATCTTTGAAAACAGAAATAGGATTTGGAGTCCTTACCACGAGATCTTCACTTTCTCCAACAACGGCGTCGGACGAAAAGCGCTCCGCGGCCTCCAAAACCAAGCTTTTCCTCTTTTCCCTTTCTCTTTCTCTCTCCTCAAAATATCTGATTTTATAAAAATGATTTTTCTCTCTCCTCAAAACGAGCTGATTTTCTTATATCATAAAGCAGATCGGCCCGGCCGATCGCCAGATCGTCCCGGGACGATCAGACCAAAATAATCGTCCTGGACGGTTCCCAGAACTAATCTCAGGATGATATTTTCTACAGTGCAGATCGGCCTGGACGATCTCACTATCGTCCTGGACGATCCTGGGAGGAAAATCCAAATCAGAGAGGAACAGTAAGGGAACGAGGTCTCACAATCCTACAACGAGAAAATCAACAACAGGTCACTGTACTTTCCTTGGGAAAACACTCATTTCATGGGTGGTCAAGAAACAAACCACCGTGGCCAGATCCTCAACGGAATCCGAGTATCGTGCGCTCGCAGCGGCCACGGCGGACATCATTTGGCTGAAACGCCTGCTGAACGACTTCTCCGTTCCTCATTCTCAGCTCGTTGATCTGTTCTGCGACAACATGTCGGCCATCGCTCTTGCTCACAATCCCGTGTTCCACGCACGGACGAAGCACATCGAGATCGATCACCGCTTCCTTCGCGATCACATTCAGAATCAGGCACTTCGTCTTCTTCCCATCAGCACGACGTATCAGCTCGCAGATCTCTTAACCAAGCCTCTCTCCACTCCCCGATTCAAGGAACTTCGATCCAAACTGACTGTTCAAGACGAACAATCCGTTTGACAGGGGATATTAGAACAGTTAATTCAATATTCCATTTGCTAATCAATGTAATTACTTAGCTGTTTAAGTCTTGTCGATTTAGGATAGGACACGTGTACCTAGTTACTTACTCTATGCATCTATATATTCATACCTCCTGTACCTATGATGAGATAATAATAATAATTCATTTTCTACCTTTTACTGTTCATCTTCCTTCTCTCCGATGAAGCACACGGTGAGAAATCTTGATTCTTAGTTTCTACAAAATTCAAGCAAAAAAATGAGCAATAAGTTAAATAGGGGAGGCTGAATATGTAATAACTTGGATAATTGCAGGGGTGAAGACAAGTAGAGTCGAACTCAAAGTCATCTCAAATTTGAGGTTGAGCTTGATTAATTAATTGAGTTTGAGCTCGATCAAGCTTCTGCTTTATTCGAGAAGTTCGAGCCGCTATGAGTTCGAGCTGGCTTATTTATTTTGAAAGAGAGAAAAGTGCTTATATTCATACAATGATAATAAAATGATGAAAAGAATGAGAAATTAGAAGAAATATAATGAAGAAATCACTTAATAAAAGTAAGTGGATATAATTTATAAATATTTTTAATATTTTTGTACTTAAAATTCTGAAAATTAATATATCTTAAGTGTATTTTATATTCATATTTTTTAAACGAGTTGGCTCATGAACTAACTAATGAATTGAGTTAGGACTAGTTCAAACTTTGCTCGTTAGCACATCAAGCTTGAGCCTGCTCACAAGTTAATTTGACTCACTTACACCCCCATAACTAAACTAACGGTTGCTGATCCTTATCTATTTATTTCTCTGAGATTACATATGTGAGATTTAAAGGAATTAAAATAGGGGAAATAAAAACGAAAATGTTAAAATAATTACATAGAAATTAGCTCTCATCAATAAAAAATATTTTGGAGAAATTTTGTGAAAAAACATATTATTTTTACTTATTGTTTTTTAGGAGAGAATATGTGAGTAACAAATGTATTATGCATTATTTTCTAGATAAGTCCTTTGCCCTATTACGTAGGTTGGAAAATAACCATGCAGTAACATTTCCTACGATTCCACCTATTACAGTTTGCTGTGCTCAGTACTGTAGTAATTTTAACACAATAAAATTTACTTGGCAAATATATTATTAAAAAGTTGAACATAAGAACATCTATCTTTGCCAGAAAATTTTGCCAAACGCCTGTTTCTTAGGCTTTTTCAATGCATAATTATGGTTTTTGTTGACAAGTTAGGCGCTGAAGGACCTACCTGCAGCTGCATTAAGAAAACTATTCTGGCTGCGTTCTAAAAAATACCCAGATCTCTTCTGGCGGTGGTAAGGTGTACTGGAAAGGAGACGATAGCTTGTTTTTATATATTTGAACTGATGTGCAACAACATTAGATAAATAAATAGTATATCCTGTAGTAGCTTAGGTATATGCTTTCTAGAGTTTTCTATTATGCCTATATATAAAAGATATTTGTAAGGAATGAGGGATATTGATGAAATATTATTATCTTTGAAGCTTGGTGTTTATCTTTGTTCCCTGGTTTGAGATTTCCTTCTTGCTAGTTCGATTTTTCCAACGATCCAATGATTATCCCCCAAATCATGAACCAATGCCAATTTTGTAACAGCACTAAGACAACATGTTTGTCATGATTTCATAGAATGTATTGAGCGAAAAAAAAAAAAAAAAAAATCTTTAGCCTGTGCAAGGCAAGATCGTTTAGCCTTAGCTATTAAGGCTTTGTTTGTGATAATATTTTTACTATTTTTAAAACAATTTTTTTAGTATAAAATTTCTAATTAAAAAAAAAATTGTTCTGAAAAATTATTTTAAAAATAATAAGAAAACTATTTGGGAGAGCTTCTCAAATTGTTATTATAATTTATATTTAGCTACTATTTTTTCTCACTTTCAAATATTTTTTGTACTAAAAATTAATTTTTATTACTAATTTAAAAAAGTTACTTTCTCTACAACAGCTTTCTAAAACAGTAAGAAAATTTATCCCAAATAAAACCTAAAATAACTAGACTGCATTGTACATATTCGATAGAATAGAGTTATAGAGGTTTGCGTTGGCGGGTTGGTAGGGGCTAATGTTTCAATAATAAGTGATAAATTTCACATTGAATCCATGGTTTCTTTTTTTTGTCACCATCAATATCATAAAGTGCATTAAGAACCTCTTTATTTGTGATAGATTTGGGCTTCGTTTGGGCTAGCTTTTTTATTGCTTTCTAAAATAACTTTTAGTAAAAACATTTTTAATTCAAAAGAATTTTAAACTAAAAAATTATGAAAACATTAAGAAAGTTATCCCAAACGAAACATTGATGACCTCACTTGCATGAGAAATTGGAATAGTGGGAGGAGATCTAATTTTTGGAACAATGAGATGGGGTATTTTTTTCAGAAATTAATCAGGTACTTCATTTCATTTTCTATTATACTGAATCTTTATTTTTAGATATTTTCATTTGTGCCTTTGTCTTCAAGAGATGTTCTCTCAAAGTAAGACAAACATTTAGACTTCTTTTATGCTCCTAAACTTGTTGATATCTCATTTAGGATTATGATTAATGAGCTCAATTGATTAATCTTCTTATAGTATGGATGAAGCTATTTATGGTAATCATTTAAGATTTTTTTTCCCGGCCTTAATGAACTATATTTTTTTTCTCATTGTTTTATTTATTTTTAGGGTATCTTAATGACCTCATAATTGGATGATCTTAGCTCATAGGATTTGCACCATAGATCCGCACGATTTGACTAAAATATTTGAAATATATACTTCAAGTGTTTAATTTGAATTTAGTTGGACCTAAATTGAATCAATATTTGTGATGTCAAAGATTCATCTCATCTAGATGTTTAGTTCAGCTATTGGTTTTTTAAAATTAGAGTGCATATAATCTTAAATTTATTTATTTTTTAAACCAGAAAAACAATACATTCCATAAATAAAAGCGATTACAAGAACCCAAAAGCAAAAGCAAAAACAAGAGGAGAGAAACAACCCCGAGGGCTCAGTAGAAGGCCGGGACTACCAGCGTCCCAAAAGACAAACTCGGACCGTCCAATTGGAGAAGTTGCGAGCCTAACGAGAACATAACCAAGGTTGCCACGAGCCAGCAGATGGAAACACGAGCCCTAGCCACATTATAGCCCAACAACAAACCATGAAAACATAGAACAGAGAACCCAAAAGCAGAGGCCCACAGAGAAAACCAGATCGAAAGCACAATGAGAGCATCGAAAAAGGTCCCAACCAGACCAGAGAACAGTTATCAAATTCAACCTACCAAAAATAAACCATTACTGACCACATCGACCTCTACCACGAGCCCGACCACGAGAGGCAATCTTAAATTTATCTTATCACTGCTAAGTCTATTTAAAGTTCTCTGCTCTCACAGGCTTAAGTCGTTGGCCTCCTCAGCAATATTCGTCATTATTGACTGCCGGCCAACTCCTTACGATGCTTTAAATGAGTCTAATAGCCCGATAACACCATTCAAGAAGGTCCCAGTTATAGATGAGGAGGAGCAGTCCCAAAGCAAGAAATCCAATGTGCAACGTTCCTATCATTTGCACAAGGGCTTGTTGAACCGGCCCAAAACATTCTGGCATAAATTTTGACCGGGTTCACCCAAAAACCATCTCCTTCATCTTTCACTCAAAATTTAGTTTCCATGAATAACTCATCTAGCACGGCTCTTCAGGTGGGTTTGGTTTGAAGGGAAAAAAAAAAAAATCTTTTCATTTCTTGCTTGTTTGGTCCGAAATGAATTGTACAAAGAAATAAATTTGATGAAAATCTCATATCTAGAAGGAAGTTTTAGCAAATCTGAATAGAAAATATGAGTTTCTTGCAACACTCTCTTAACATCCAGCAGCAGGGCCAAAAAATTTAGTGAAATTAAAATTGGCCTAAATGTGAAATAATTTCAAATAAAACAAAAAGTGAAATTAAAATTTCAAATTAATTCTTTAAAATATAATTTTTTATTATAATTATTTTATATTAAATTTATATTATATCAAATATGATTTATCGACGTAACTCACCTACCAACCAAGAGTTCTTAGGTTCACGTCTTATATATGTGATGTGTGTATGAATTTGCTGTAATTAGCCTAAATGGCCCCAGCAAAAAAAGATTTATCTAAATAACATAAGAGATTATATGTATAAAAATAGAATCACTTAGGAGGGCCTTGAAGCAACTATTCTAAAATATATAAATTTATCAAAAATTAAAAGCAAAATTACAATTTTAAATATATTTTAAAAGAAATTTATATAAACAATTTACTTTAAATTAAAAGAATTTAGTTTTATGTTTTATCTATTGATCTTCTAAATTCTAATATAATCATTCATTAAATCATGCTGCTTGGGTTGCTGCTCATCCATCTGCATATTTTTATTTCCCATATGCTCAACTTAGCTATAAACGAGTTTTCACTGTCCAACAGTCAAATCCATATATCTTCAGCCTAGTTAATGCTAATTATTTAAACAAATAAGCGAGATTTTTAATCTACTTGCTATTTTAGTATTTTCTCAATATTTTTATCATATTTATATTTCTAACATTTAAATTACTTTTGAACCACGTAAAATGTAAAAATATTGATATAAAAATATTTAATAAGTTTTTCATAAATGATTAAATAATTATTAGATAAATATCTATTGAGCTCTTAACAAGCTACTCCTGGAACAATAAATAAATATGTTCGAACATATTTAACATTTTAAATTAATGAATATCAAGCAATTAGTCGAGTGCATTAATTATTCTGTATGCGCAGACGCAGAACATCTTGTGGAGGTCAACCAAAATGCGTCACATCACCTCTTCGCTCGGTACCGTGGCTTGGTACTGTTAGGTACCGCGGCTCGGTACTACTGATGTGGCGCATTCTGGTTGATCTCTGGACATCGTACTGCGTCCGATCTCGGCACAGAATAATTTCTCCAGCCCTTGGCCTTCTTCCTTTCCAAAGTGGTGGGTGGTCTACTTCTATTGATGAGATTGTAGGAAATGGCTCTCAGGTAGGTGCTTGCTTAGTATAACAATTCAGCAACCACAATTCTTTTAGTTCGCCCAACCTGTAACCATCATCAACAATACAAGCTTCCTTTTATGATTGAAATGCTGAAGATGTCATTTGAGTATAAATCACACTGCAAGCAGAGCCAAAGCAGAAAAAGGAAGGAAGAAATATGCAGGGCAAAGCAGCGTGGTGGAGAAGCAGGGCACATGTTCGTAACCATCTGATCAATAATGAATGGTCTGAGATGTAACATGTGCGCTCCTACTCCATCTCGACTATTTGCCCTTCATTTGCTGGCCTTGAGAAGATTGTCCAGAAGGGCTGAAGGAAACTGCAATTTCAGTTGTTTTGTTTTGGGTGTCTGCCATTATAAAGCCATGCTGAAATGTAAGTATGTCATTATCAATAAGAAATTCAAGCACTCGCACAACAGCACACGAAGAGCATTTTTCCTTCTAGTTTTGTTTGTTTAGATTGCAATACTTTGTGTCATCCTCGTAATAAATGTTATGTTTCAGGATTGTTTTCAGGCTAAGCAGAGTATAAGGTTATGCAATGAAAAAATTATGTCGATATGTTGATTGGGATAATCTTGTAGTGAGCAATTATTTCATTATGAAATATGAGCTCAACATTTATTACTTAGAGCCAGGGATCCGTTCCCTTGTATCTTGCTTGAAAAATAATTAGAGATAAGTTTAGTCAAACAAAATATACTGGGAAAGATCTTAAAATTTTTTAATGATTTTTTTTGGCTTATAACAGTCAAATGTTATTTCAGGAGTTATTTCAAATTAAAAAAAAAAACTTAAGTAATTAGAATAGTAATATTTTATTAGAAATCCTTTTCCACTAATGAATAAAAAAACTTTTAAAAGCCATTTTACCCACCTTCCCTTTAGCAGAGAGCATTAGGGAAAAATGTAAGAGAAAAAGAGAGGAGAAAGAGAGAAAGAGAGAAAGAGAGGGTGAAATTTGATTTTGAAGGTTTTTAAGTCATTTTTGTCCGTCAACTAAGTTAAGAAATTTGTTTGTCTCGAGGTAGGTCACATAACATTAATCTCAATTTTTAACATGCACAAATTTTATGGAATTTTTGATAAAATTTATATTTTTGTTAGCGAAAGAATACGAATAACTTCGCACTAGTAAAACTTTCAACATATAACTTTTGATATGTTATAGATAAAATGCGAATAACTTTGCACTAGTAAAACTTTCAACACGTAACTTTTGATATGTTATAGATATTAACATTATGAATATTTTAAATAATTTTTAGAAAATTTTTACTGAGTATTTTGAAAAATGTGTAATTTTCTAAATTGAAAAATAATTTAGATACTTAAAAATAATATTGTAATACAATTGATATCTTAAAATTGTGTTTTACACAAACTTAGATAATTTAGTTATTTATTAAAAATCTACATTTTTGCTTAGTAAAAAATTTTGTTGCCTCCCATTATTGAAATAGTGTAATTATGACACACACTCAATTACACTTTATCTATTATAATATGATGAAAATTATGTATATGTGATTAAATTGTATATGCTAATAGAAATAATGGATTAGCTAGAAATCTTTGAGATTTTGTTCGTGTCAGGGAACATATTATTGTGACTATAACTACTAATAAATTAAGCTTTCGCAGCACTTTTTTGGATCTACGGCAGCGGTTTAAACACCTACAAACTAATTTGCAGCAGTTTAGAAACCGCTACATATTCGCTGGAAAGGCTTTAGCAGCGGTTTTATAAGTGCTGCTGTAGGTAGGCTTTCGCAGCACTTTTTGGCAGATGTTAAAACTGCTGCTAAATGGTAGAATAAATTTAAAAAAAATATAATGCCAAAAAAATAAATTTTGTGATCAAAATTATAAATATCAATAAAATACTATACAAATATAAATTAATTGTGTTATTTAATGGTTTACTAATTGTGTTATTTAAACTGTAGTTGTTATGTTTCATGATATTTCCAAACAAAATAATCAATAAACAAAGATGAAAAAATGATGTCTCCTCTTTATAAAGAAAAATAAAAATAAATGAGGTGACCAAAAATATAAAAAAATCCTCTAAAAAATTCATCAAATTATAACATATAAGAACCAAATATAATTAAATCAAAGTAACACTGTTGCCATAATCGTCCTGGGTGGAAGATTACACAAGCAGAATACAGATGACATCGAGTAATGCCTCTTCGCGGCGGCTAGGCGAGAGATCCAACTATCGGAATCCATTCAGAACTGAAACCTCTAGGGAGGAGGGTCGCTCGCGGAGAAGATCGCTAGGTCGACGGAATGCCGGCGAAATTTTCGTTAGAATGGAAGCAGCAGCTTCGGCGTCGGCGTCAATCTCTGCTTCGGCGTCGGTCTGGGTGTCGGTGTCGGTGTCAGTGTCGGCGTTGGCGTCGGCGATCGTTGGGAGGGAGACGGATGGGGAAGAGACAGTCGCGCGCGTGGAGCAAAGCAAGAATCGTCCGAATAATAAAACTAGGGCTTTATTTGCTTTTGCGGCTTTTTTAGGATTCTCGTGGCTAATTTCGAGCGGATCTATTACTACGGTTTATTAATTTGCGGCTAATAATCGCTGCGGAAGCCTTATTTTTTTAGTAGTGCTATTAGTCATGTTTTGATGTATGCAGACATATTCAATTTATTTATCTATTCAGTATTATTATTTAAATAATTAGATAATTATTGTGCTCTTATTATATTTCTTAGTATATTAATTATTAAACTATATTTAACTATTTTTTAAATTTTTAATTAAATGTTTAATAAAATAATTTTGAAATTTAGATTGGTTTGTGTTGTCTGCTAAGCTGTTATAGCTCATTGTGATTTTGTAATGTACTAGAATCTATTTTGGAAGAATTATTCTTCTATCGTCTAATAAACAATACTAGAGATATCTAACTTCTTTTATAAAAAATAAAAATAATTCTGGAATTCAAAATATCTATATATGCATTTGTATTTATTTCTAAAAAATCATATGCACTACTCATGATTTATACAATAGTATCAAAACTATTATGTCCTGAGTATAAAAATAATTAAAATAAAAAGAATTTGAACCTAAGGAAATCTTGATTAATCTCACAATCCTGCTCATTTGGCTTGACCTGAAATTATTTAACCCAATATAATGTGCTAAAAAAGCCAGTATGTCACATAAACCTACAATTAATTCAAAGCAAGGTAAATAAGCAATATGCATGTTAGGGATCAAATTATAGCGGTAGCATTCATATGATCATTGAATTAGTATAAAAATAATAAAATTCATATACAGTGGTAATAAAATCTATAAATGATTAAATAGTACTGTATGAAAATCAATAAATATGTACGAGTATCAAATCTATAAAATAATCTCTGTATCACTACTATCAATAAGCAGAGAGATCATAAAGCAGTAAAATCAAATTATCGATAAAAATTATCAAAATCATATCAATGTAATAAAATCATTTAGGAGTGTACACAAGCTATCTAATTATTCTATATCAATATCAAATCATTGTATTTTGTATTTAGTATGTCACATGCTTATTATATAGTGAATCAATTGTAATAATAGTATTAGTGTCTATATTAATAGCAGTGATAGTAATAATCCAATAGTAGTAAAAAAATAATGCATTAATAATAAATATGTGTAGTTATAAAAATAATGCCATAATAGCATGTATTTCAGCAGTCGCACTAAACAAGTAAGAAGTCCTCTATCACGATATTTTTTAAGTATCGTATCAATATCAGTAAATCATTGACTCAATAAATAGAGTCATCACTCTTTGCCCGTCGGCACAATAATTATATTCTTATAACTATTAATCAATGTATCACGTGAATTAATAGATGATAAAATCAAACTATAGTATTTAAAGGAAAGTTCGTCAGCCTACCATCATATACAAGTTAATTAGTGTTCAACCAATATGTCAACGAGTATTTATTTGTCTTTTACATATACATTATTATCATAGTGTTATAATAGTAATCCCAATCATATGTCCACATTTATTTTCAATACATTGCACCAAATAATGCATAATTGATCTTAATTCACAAAGTACAAAAAAGTTCTAACAGTTGACAACCTAAATCATACTAAGCAAAAATTTATATTTTTAGAATTTAATCAAATTGTGAGATATTGCATAAAATAATATTTTGAAGCTTTAATTGAACTAAATCACTATTTTTAAATGTTAAAAAAATTTCTAAGTTGCCAAAAATTATTATATTTTCAAAATCATTCAGAGAAAAATCTTAAATAAATACTCAAAATATTCATAATCTAAATTTCTATAACATATAAAAAGTTAGGTGATAAAAATTTTATCAATACAAAATTATCATCATTTTTTTATAACGAAAATACAAATTTCATTAGAAAAATAAAAAAATACAAAATTATTGAAATAAAAATAAGTTAAATATTCTTTACAATAAGATGAGCAAATCTCCTAATAGGCTCGACAAACGAAAATAGCTTCACGGCCTCTAAATCTTAACTTATTTTTTCTCTCTTCTCTCTTTCTCTCTTAATTCCTCTTAACCCATTCTCTATTTAGCCAAAATGAAGAGGAGGAAAAAGTGATTAAGCATTAAGATATTTTATAATAAATAATAATATAATATGAATTTAATTGCTTAATTTATTAAATTATAGAAAAATATCAATAAAATAGAACTTTTTATTTTAAAAAATTCTGTAAAATTATCTTGCAAAAGGACATCTAACGGTCACAAAATATCCACTTGTATAGATATGTGTTAATTTCTTAAAGATTTTCATCAGTGCCCAAAAATTATAAAAATATTCATGTAATTAAAGCACTATAATATCAATGTTATGACCAATACGGTTTTCAACTTTGATTTATAATGACTCCTAAAACAATTATTTGTCCGAGTCAAAAAATGGGGCATTACAGGTTTTGCTTCTTGTTTTTCATGATCTAGAAAAAATAAGGAGCATGTTGATTAGTAGTTCATGGTTAGATATGAGTTTATAGGCATTTCTCTATTTTAATTTTGTACAGTTATGACTAATTTATTATTCAATTTTGTTGCTTCTGTATGTAGCCATGTGCTATAATTTATACATTTTGATGAAATGAAAGAAATATTGTAAATGAGTTTATTTTTAGTGCTTGAATATTTTAGTAACTTTGCAGTTTGCTATTTAATTAAAATGAATATGTGAAGAGAATTTGAAATATTTCAAAACTAAATTTTTTGGATTTGTCTTATTACAATCTAACATGATAAGAACTATCTTAATCGGGCTGGGTTGTGATATATACTGAACTCAAAATAATCATCATGAGTTCATATAAAAAAAATAGGAGTAATTGTCCCTGCCTCTCTTACTAACCGCTTGTCTAGTGCACTGCCCACCATTATTGTCAAGCCTTTTATGGATATGGCTTTTTTTTCTTGAAACAAGAAGCAGGATGCGGCTTTCTTTTGCAAGTAAAAATGGAATCTCTATCACCAAAAGATATGCCAAGGGTAGCACCAAATCATCGCCAGGCCTTTTTAGCATGTCATCCTCTTGGACTTCACCCATGCTTGTAATTCTCTTCCTTTGATGTCAATGTCCCTTGACATTGGTATCACAATTTTTTGTTATTTCATGGAGGGATCTATGCCTTTAATGTTTGCAGCTATGGCTTAGTGTGGTGCATTGCTGATCTCTTATTAATTGGTTCGGTTGTGATTCCCTTGAACGTTAGAGTTCGTCTTCCTTGCATTTTGGGTGTGAGTGTTTATCTTCCAACATTTTGCTTTCAACAACGTTGAAGCAACTCCCATCTTCTTCTCAAGATAAGGCTTCGTTTGTGACAGTTTTTTTATTACTTCTTAAAGTATCATACTAGCACAAAAAATTAAATTTTTGTACTAAAGATCTACTTTAAAAAGCAATAAAAAAACCGTCACAAACGAACCCTAAGTCTGCTCACTTCATTCCATAGGCTACCTTCAGCCAACTTGTTGAACCACTAACATTTTTCTTAATATGAAAGTTCATGCATCGTCACCCCATACTTTCAACTATCAAAAGTTTTTTGGGAGTTGTAATTTGATTAAAGATATCTTTGCCACATCCCTTAACTATGAGTAATATCCTCATCAAAATCTCACATGAAAACGATTGCATTGCATTGTTCTCCGACAAATCATCATCATTAAAGTTTTTGAGGATGCATAAATGGCCATCAAATTTTGATTTAACTAATGAATCTCCCATTATCTTGATCTGAAATATCAAGGTGAGCTGCGTACTTAATAGCTAGCTTAATCGTTAATTACTTTGCAAAATTAATATCATCATTAATTGTTAATTAATAATTCTCATTCCACCCTTTTGAAACAAGAAAAGCCCACGGCGTCACCATTTAGCAAAACTTGCAGGTAGATTGCAGAGACAAAAGGAAAGAAGGTACAGTGCACCCATAAACCTTAAAAATTTTCGTGCGAAGTAAAAATTTAATCTGTAATTGTCTCTGTTTCTCAATAAGCACCATTGTTATTAACATGGGCATTAGGTTGTATTGGTAATCTAAGGACTGCAAGTTAATCAAATTTGTGTCCTCTGTAGCAAAAATCTCTTTTTTTGTTGTCCCTTTGTTTTGGGTATAGTGTAATAATGTATTATGGATGGGCATTTCTTTCATGTAAGTTGTTATTTATTTCAAGCTTTATGTCGCACAGAGTCTTTCTAATTATGTGATTGCTCACCAAATTGGTTGTAAATAAATAGGCTTCTAATTATGTCCTCTTTCATTCATTTTAGAAATAAGGACCACTGAAAAATTACATGGACTTTTTGAAGTTCTAACTATTTCTTTAACCGTAAGATTATTCAAATGTTCTCAAATCAACTAGTGCCTGTTTGAATAATATAGCCTGGTATTTGCCAACTAACATCCTGTTATGGAAATCCTTCCATATCTAATTCAGTTGTTGTTTTTTTTTTTTGGAATATTTTTATTGACTTTGATTAGGAGATCTAATTGATTAGATTTTCATGATTAATGCATTGATTTTGTTTTCCTGTTTGATTTGTTTCAAATCTATAATTAAATGCTTGACAGCTATTGTAAGAAAGAGAGAGAGAGCGCTAATTGTAGCCCTATTTTTTCAATATAGTGAAATCATCACCTCCCTATGGATGCAGACAATTCTTCATCGAATCACGTAAATCGCTATGTTTGATTATGTTTGTTCTAGTTGTTTTTGTTGTTTTGCACAATAATTGATACAAAGAGGAATTTCAATTGGAATTTTGGCGGCGGCTTGAAGAACGAGAGATAAATCTATTTTTTTTCAAGTGGTTCATCCAGGCGAAGGAAGAAATTCGGGATAATGATTTCTGTTTGCACAAGCCTGGTCAGAGCAGAAGAAGCGGGTGTAGTTGCAAAAAGGCTCGCAGGCATGGGTTGCACAAGAGAAGAGGGATGCACCCTGGTTCTTAGGCCTTGGTTTGCGCAATTCGGTTGCAGGCATTCTAAACAGAAGGTTTGGGTCGAAGCATGTGTACAATCGGAGCATGCGTGAAGTCGGAGAGTGCGTGGTCGAAAGCATGCGCACAACGTGCCCACTGGCTAAGGCGAGAAGCGCTTGTGGGTCAGAGCGCATAGGAGACATGCGAAAGGTGTGGGTCATGCGAGTGTCATGGACGAAAAGAAGAGCGACTAGTTACGCGTAAGGATTTTTTACAAATTGGTTTCGCTCAAACGAATCTAGCGGGGTCCCTTCTCGTGTGATTGTGAAAGGATCGAGCGACATATAGTGATTTGGGGTGTTTGAACATCAATCATTGTGGTCGAACTATTAAGTTTTATCCCAAATCATTGCTTGAAGCAGAAAGAGATCCGAATTGGTGTTATTTCAGCTATGTGAGACAACTATAATTTTTTGGAGAATCCTTGAAAGTTGCACTTAACATATATTAATGTAATTTTTTGGAGACTCCGATAGAGCTATGGATACATCCACCTCGATGGTGGAGAAGGTGAGATCAATTGAATGGTTATACCTCCCGTCAAAATCGATGTGACGAAATGTGACGACAAATGAAACTTTGGCATGTGGAGATGTGAGGTGATGGATGCACTGTTTTTTTTTTTTTTATTATTATTATTTTATTTTTTAGAGGATGTTCTGGATAGCGATGAAAATCTGAAGAGATTTATGTGGGAGATTTGCTCAAGATGAGACGGAGTGCCTATGACTTGATAAAAATTTGCATATTTCAGGAGATTAAGTATAGGGTGATGTTGGAGACTTATATTGTGAAACTATGGACTATTTTAGAGAGCAAGTATCTAATAAAAAGCTTCAAGAATCTTCTCCAAGTGAAACGCTTGCTCTATTGATTTTAGATGAGACATGAGGTTAATATTGATGAGCATTTGAATGACTTCACAAAGCTATTGGAAGATATGTTGAATATGGATGAGGAGGTTGGAGATGAAGATAGGACACTCCTTCAGTTGAATTCGCTCCTAGATGAGTATAAAAACTTCAAGATTACACTCATTCATGGGAAGGAGATATTGAATTATGGTGAGATAACTACGATATTACTGAATTATGAGTTCTTATGTAGGGACAAGAAATCTATAAAGATGGATTTGGCCGATGCTCTCACACTCCAATGAGGAAGATATGAGAAGCAGAAGAATTAAAAGGGTGGCAATGACAATAAGTGGGGCAAGTCTCGTGGGTGCAGACTTGGGAGTTGATTAGAAATCTCTAACATTATTCTGTCGCATTCAGAGTGTCATATTCTTGGCCACAAATTCAGTTTATCATGCTCGTACTAAGCATATTGATGTAAGGCACTACTTTGTTTGAGACTTGATTCATAAAGGCAATGTTCAGTTGAAGAAGATAGATACTAAGGTGAATCCAACAGACATATTCATAAAAGTGCCAGCAGTTCAGAAGTTCATCGACTTTAGGGGTTTTGTGAATATTCAGGCTCATGATTGATTCCACTTGTATTGAAGAACTACACTTGGTTTGATCCCCACTAGAGGGGGGTACATAGGCAATCATCCTGGTGTAGTCATTCTGATAGTGGAGTCTATTTTGTTATCTTCCACTTTCTGAAGTGAAAGATGAGATGGAGAATTGATGTAGAACCAAATGCTAGCCATTATTGGGGTGTTGTAATTGGATTATTACTTAGATGAGAGAGAGAGAGGAGGGGGTCGGCCAAAAGAGGGGAAAAAGGGAACGTGTCCACATGCGTTGAATGTGGACACATATGATGAATGTGTCTGCATGCGATGACTATGGATTCAAGGAGTTTCTAAACTTAAATGATTAAAATAAGGAAAGGGGAATTATGATATGTCTTTAATTAAATTCATATTGGGAGAATTAAGTAAAGCTTCCTAATATGGTTCATCCTAATTTCAAGAAAGAATTTCATATTCAAATTAATTTAAATTCGAATTTGAAAACTTTCCAAATTTAAGATGCATCGAATAAGGAAGGCTTTGAATAATCAATTTGAAAAGTGGAGGGAAAGAGGAAATAGGGAGGGGGTAGGGTTGGCGGCTAGCATGATTATTGGTGATTTATATGAGGGATTAAATGTTGCTATATTTAGAATCTCAAAATAAAAAAATGTGTTTAAATCAAATATTAATAAAAAATCAAATACGACATGATTTGGGGAGGCTTTCCTAAATTAAATTTTATTATTTAGGAAATATATTTCAAATTTAAATTTATTTGAAAATGAATTTAAATGCTTTTCAATTTTAAAAGGCATTAAATTAGGAAAGTATTTAAATGCAAGATTTTGAAATTTTGAATCCAAAGGGATGGAACACATGGTGGCCGATGGCTAGAGTAGATGGTGGGGCCGGTGGCTGGGTGGGGAAGGGGTCGGCCAATGGTTAGGAAAGTGTTGGCTAGCGGCTATGTGGGAAGGGGATGGGGGTAAAGGTTTTGACCAATGGAGAAAGAAGGGTGGGGGGGGGGGGGGGGGGGGGGGGGAGGCGGGGGTTGCCTTGGGTTCATGTGGAGATTTTGACCAAGGGAGGAAAAGAAGGATGGGGGTGGAAAAAGACGAGAAAAAGAAAAAAAGGAGGGGAAGTTGATGGAGAAGATAAACCATGAGTTCGGATGCTTCCTGAAACTAATGGGTAATACTTTGCCCTCACCTAGGAACTTCAAACCACGAACCCGAACGCTTCCTGCAACTGGTGGGTAGTACGTTGCCCTCACATAGGGACTTTCACTCTCCTAAGAACTCCCATAGCTCATAAGAATAAAAGACAGAAATTTTTCATTAATCAATCATCCATCCCCTCAAAAGAAGAAGACGAGGCTATAAATAACCGAAATACATCAACAAGATAAAATGACAAAAGTGCCTCTTGGGGTCACATATGTCTACTCTCAAGTGAGGGTAAAAACGGAAAAAATGCATAAATAGATCAAAATACAAATAATAACTCAAAATAAAGTGGTGCGATCATGACCGTCGATCTTCGTTTTCTCCTATTATAAACTTTCACGGTTGGATATCATCATCATGAATGATATGTAAATCCCTCCATATCTAATTCAACCTTATTTTGGAAAGCTTTTTATTGTCTTTGATTGGGAGATCTAATTGATTAGAAAAGTCTTGATTAGGAGATCTAATTGATTAGATTTTTTTATAATTAATGCATTGATTTGCTTTCCTTATTTAGTTTGTTTCAAATCTATAAATAAAGGCTTGAGGGTTGCTGTATGAGAGCGGGGAGAGAGAGAGAATTGTAACTCTATTTTTTCAGATATAGTGAAATATTCTCTTCCCCGTGGATGTAACTCTTTGCCGAACCACATAAATCACTATATGTTTGATTGTGTTTGTTCAGATTGTTTCCGCTATTTTGCACAACATGTCCTACCCTCAAAAGCCAATCATCCATCGAAGTCCATTTTCTAACGTACGTCTTGTTCTTGACGTTAGTCATTGCCCCCTCATTTATTTTCTTATCAAATATGACTTAAATGTGAGCATCATTCAAATTTTAAAATCCGGTTCAAATTTATTTATTGAGTGAAAGATCTAAAATCTTTAAGAAAGCCTAAATAATTTTATTTTTGACATCAAATATTAAAAATGTAGTCTTAACAGTAGACGTAGTTGAGTTAAAAATTTTTATTTATAATTGATATAATTTATTAGGTATTATTGAAGCATGTATATATCTTAATTCTATATCTAATAATATACATAACTTTTATATAGAATATTAAAAAAAAAATACTATAATATAAATAATTTGGTCAACATTAAATGATTATTTTGTTGTGATTTCAGTGAGCTATTTATTAAACAGTAAATAACCATATTCATACACATAAAGTTATAAGCACATCATCATTCAAACACGCAACTCTCATTGATATGTTGGTTGAGAGTAATTACTAGGGGTGTCAATTTTGGGTCAGGGGTCGGGTTCGGGTTCGGGTTGAACTCGGAACTGATCTAGCACTATTCAAGTCAACCCGAACCAGACCCGCTTCGGGTCCGAATCAACTCGACACGACCCGAATGACCCGGGACTGACAAAAATTGTTGGTTTTGGGGTAAAAAAAAACAGTCAATCTTTGATTTTCGGGTCAAAATTGGGCCAATCTAGGGTTTCCAGATAAAAATGGGGCTTCGGGTAAAAAATGGGTCAATTTTGAGTTTTTGGGTCAACCTGACCCGATTTTTGAAACGGGTCGATTTGCTGAACCCAACATGTTTTCATGTCTGGGTGGACCCTAACCTGAAATTTTTCAAGTCGGGCATTTGAGTCATATGAAATATTGACACCACGAGTTTTGACTAAGAGGTAAACAACAAATATTAGCATAATCATTTTAACTAGGTCAAGCTCCATATTTTTTCACTTTTTAGGATTTTTCACATAAAAAATTTGATGTCTTATAATTCTCGTGCCCCTCTTTTTATCTATATATGTGTTAGATCTTCGTTCAAAATTAGAACGTTAAAATTCATATCTCTACAAATATTTTATGTGATATATGAATTATTAATCGGGCGGAGAAGCCGGATGTGCACATGCTCGGGACCATCTTACAATGTAGGTTCTCCTCCAAAAAATTTGTCTCTAGGTATGATCAGCTTACAAATATTGTTGCATCCTAAAATATTTATAGAAATAAAATGTTAAAATTCATATATCTATTTTAGGATGCAATAATATTAAATTTAATATTTATATCTGATATATGAATTATTAATATTTAATATATTATACTAATAATTCATATATCACATATAAATATTAAATTTAATATTGTTGCATCCTAAAATATTTAATAATTTTACAAATATTTAAGGATGCAACAATATTTGTAAGCTGATCATACATAGAGACAAATTTTTTCGGAGGAGAACCTGCACTGTAAGATGGTCCCGAGCATGTGCGCGTCCGGCTTCTCCGCCCGAATATTAGCATTTAGTCGCACAAACTTTCTTATGCTTTAAATTAACCATTATAATGTTACCCCAAAGTCATTTTCAAGACTGCCGAAATGGATAAATAAAATAAATAAAGCAATTTTCTTTTTTTTTATTGCGGCAGGTGGTTGGTCACTATTTGCACCATCCGCGGCTCCACCACCCTTTCCGTCGGCTTGGAACACAGAAAGTCTTCCGGCAATGACGTCGTCGCCAGTGATCCTCCGGAACTCCAACCCTTTGCTAGTCATCTTTTCCCCTTGCTTTTGAAGTTGAATTAACTAGTGTATCGGACTTAGCTTGAAGCTGAAGTTCTCGATTACTTCTAAGGAGGAAAATATAGTTCTCTGTGCTCTTTCTCCAAAGCACATTGGTGGATTTCTCGTTCAAGGTGGCTGCTGGTTCTCTCTTACTATTTTTGTTTTGGAGGAAATTTTAGAAGATCATGAAGGTTCCGCCGGCGAATGGCTTTCCGGCCAATCCTTCAGAAGGTGAAAAATCTTTACTTCCTACAAAGTTTAAACTTCACCCTGTTTCATAGAAATTTTGGTATTTTCTTCAAATTTTGTGGGATGAAGAAGAGTTTAGGAAGGTTAGAGAGCTGATGGAAAAAGGTAACCTAGTTTCTGCTTTCTGGAGTTGGTTAAAGTTGTTCTATGTTAAGCTCCCAATATTTATTCTACCTCTGCAAAACCGTAGCTTTTTTCCCTTTTTCCCTTCTTTTAGCGTTCGATGCTCTATTATTTAATCAAAATCAACGATGAAACTTCTGAAAAAGTTGAATTCCTAATTGCTAAGTTGAAACCAAATGCATACTTTTCTGTTCTTTAAGTCCAAATAAGTTGTATTCAAATATTTTTAAATTTATTTATATATTGATCTTTTGATATATTTTTAATCAGGGGAAAGAAAAAGCATAAACTCAGAGTTATGGCACGCTTGCGCCGGGCCGCTCGTGTCTTTGCCACCAGCAGGCAGCCATGTTGTTTATTTCCCTCAAGGCCACAGCGAACAAGTCTGCCCTAGCTTCTTTTAAATTTTTCATCCCCATTTTTGATCTTTTATGATAAATTATGAATGATTTTGATGAATTTGAACTTCAGGTAGCAGCTTCAATGCAGAAAAAAATGGATGCCATTCCAACTTACCCATCGCTTCCTTCTAAATTGATCTGCGTGCTTCAGAATGTCACCTTACATGTATGTTTTTTTCAAAATGATTTAGGGCATCTCCAACTGAAAATCTCATTTTTCACTCCAAAATGCCATGAAACTAAAAAATGTCATGATTCATCTCCAATCGAACTCCATTTTGCCACCTTTTGCGAAGGTAACGGTTGTTCTCTTCTTCCGCGCATTTCTTCGGTAAGTTCAGTAGAGACAGAAAAATGGCAAAGATGAATAGTGCAAATATTGGCGTCCCAGTGTTCACCAACAACCAAATAGCGGAAGTTTTACCGTTCGGCTTGAACTCGCGAGCGACACCATTCAAGCGTTTGGAGTTCGGTTGGAGATGCCCTTAATGCCTGTGCTTGCTACATGAATTTTCTGCATCATTGTTATATATCTTATGTTGATATGGTCAGGCTGATACTGAAACAGATGAGGTTTATGCTCAAATGACTCTTCAACCAGTTAATAAAGTAGGTTCCATCGCACTATAATTGGTTGCTAACCTTTAATGCTCAATTTCCTCTTTTCTTCTTTGAAAAGTTCTTTTCTAAAGAAAATCTTATAAAGTTTGATAGAGAGGCATTGCTAGCTTCTGAAATGGGACTCGAGCAGAACAAACAACCCACACAGTTCTTCTGCAAAACACTTACAGCAAGCGACACTAGTACTCATGGAGGATTTTCTGTGCCCCGCAGAGCTGCCGAAAAGATATTCCCGCCTCTGGTATCATCTTCATCCTTTTTGTTGTTGCTATTGATTCAGAAGAAATTAATGTTAATTTTGAATAGTACAGTTAATACAAAGATTGCATGATCTCTAGGATGTTACATTGCAACCACCAACTCAAGAGTTAGGGGCCAAAGACTTGCATGACATAGTATGGACATTTCGGCATATATATCGAGGTATGGATCCTCTAAGATGTTTTAGCCAATTCATTGGTTCTGAGGTTAATTTATGATGTTAGAGAGTCAGTCTCATCCAAATGTCCAAAAAAAAAAATAATCAATGTTCAAAGGTATCCACCTTGGTTGGTGAGTATTTCTTCTTCTTTACTCAATGTTCAAAGGGATCCACCCCTACATAAACATCTTTTAACATATACCTTTATTTCCAGACAAATTTAAATTTACATAAGGTAGATAGGAACAGATGTAGTTGGAAGAGATGACCTTTGCCTTGGTAACAGAAAATTTTATTGATAAATGAACATCATTCAATTATAATATACTTTCTTGTTAGGGGTTGTTTAGTTGGATGCATTTAAAATATAAAGTAAAAGAATGCAATGTTAAAAAAACTCTTATATTTTGAATTTAGCGTTATTGTTTGGTTAAGTGCAAGTCAAATACACTAAAATGAAAATTTATATTTATTTTAATAAGATTCAAAAGATAAAAAAACTTTTGCTCATACACTTTCTCTCTGTGGACAATGATGTAAGTGATATTAGTGAGATTGAGGGTTTGTAGAGGCAAGGCCAACCTCTAATGGAGGTAAGGTCAGGGGGTACAAAGGTGAGGCTAGTGCATGATAGAGGTGAGGTTGCGGGTTACACAGGTGAGGGTAGAGTTGAGGGTCTATACAAGGTCAGCTTTTGGGAGGCAAGGTGGATGATCGGTAGCGGCGAGGTTGGTGGCTACGGAATTGAGGGTGAAGGTGAGTGCATGCATGAGGCCATCACTTAAGGGATGTGAAGTTGGTGCTTGGTAGAGGTGAGATTGAGGGTTGCAAAGGCAAGGGTAGAAGCGAGAGTTTGCATAAGGTTGATGCTTATCACATGCAAGACTAAGACCCAACAAAGGAGAGGGTCTATTCAGTTTTGCACCAGCTTGTGTTCTCACATTTGCCCAATTTAATCGAATTCAAAATACATTGAAAATTAACTATGCAGAGATTCTAAATTCCTCAAAAGATTACTTTACATTTATTTAACTCAATCAAACATCTAAAAATTCAAAACCATGAAATTCCTTTTACTCTAGACTTAAAATACCCTTTTAAAAAATCTAAGATGAAACCATTTGAGATTATCAGTATCATTTTGTTTCATTGTTATCTTTGACAAAAGGATGTGCTGAACTTTTTTTTTTTTTTGCATATATGATGGGAATTGTAATTCCTTATCAATTTTCAAAAACATATGGCTAGATTAGATGATGCTTTCATTTTACAAAATCCATAAGCAAATTCTCTATAAGCTTTTACTTTAATTTTGGGTAAGCAAAATTAATATTATGTTTGCAAGAGATGAAATGCTTAAGAAACATTTAATATATGAGAAGTCAAATGTTTGATCATTTGCAAAAATAATACCAA
The DNA here is from genome assembly GCA_022539455.1 of Dendrobium nobile. NCBI lineage: Eukaryota > Viridiplantae > Streptophyta > Magnoliopsida > Asparagales > Orchidaceae > Dendrobium > Dendrobium nobile. The sequence continues at coordinate 60,340,876 of CM039734.1, forward strand.
AATTCGGATACAAGAACATTACTAGGAGCAATTATGATATTTTAATTAAAATAATATATATGCAAAACCAATCGGTGAAAATTTAATATAAACATGTCAAAATACTCATAATAACGATATCTACCTGATGTAAAACGAACATGCGAAGGAGCTTCTTAAGAGAATTAAAAGTGAATGACAACGTAATTTCAATTAATATCTTATTGAGATAGCAAGAAAATCATTAAAGAAATCGTGTTATTAACTAGCTTAGGCGAAGAAGTATGCGTAGATTGACCAAAACTCATGGATAAACAACGATAGTAGCAACACCAAAAGCTATTAAACAACAATCCGTAATTTAATAACGAGAAGTTCACCTTGGGGATTAACCACTCAACTAAACTAGGCTTAGCGGGAGAAGATTTTCAGCACACCAAACGATGCCACGAGGAAGGTCGCAATGCCAAGGGTCTTGAGCCACGGAGAGGTTGCCGGTGGGGGAGGAAACACGGACGGCGTGCTTTCAATAGTCCACTCGTAATCTTCGAACCGCTCGTCTATGATGTCGATGAGTGTGGGTAGGATGCGGTTCAAGTAGTTCTCCACCGTTTCGTCGAATCCAAACCCGACGTCAAAGAAGGGAGAGCGGATGGGGTGAATATATCCCTCGTCGTCGAGCACCAATCCACTATCAAGCTCCGGATCCGCCATGCATCATCGAAATAGAGGTGGAAATGTGTCGCCTTCTTTTTCTCTTGGCTTCTCAATTCACAAAAGAAGGAGAGAGAGAAGAGGGGTCGGCGGGATTCCCATGGAGAGAGGGTGAAGCCGGCGGGTGCAAGGTGAAGGGAGCTTGCGTTTAGAGAAATTAGGCTTAGTGGAGAGTGTAGGGGGATTAATCAAAATCTGAAAATTAATTTCAGTTTTGATTAAAATTGAGAGGGAATTGACTTGGATTTTGAATTTCAAATCCAAGGGAGTTATGGTATTGATTGGGGAATTAATGGGAGGAGTAAGGAGGGGAGGCCGGCGGTTTCAAGAGAGAAGGAGGGATTAATTTAAAACCTGAAATTAATTTCAGGTTTTAAAGGAATTAGGAGGGAAAAGTAATTCGAAATTGATTTCAAATTCAAGCGTCATCAATGCCTTAATGATGGCATTAATGGGGCTCCTCCAAAGAAGAGGCCGGCGGCATGCTAAGGGGAGAGAGGGGGAAATCCAAGGGAATAAGCTTCCAATTTAGGATGATGACGTGGCAATAGGTTTCATAACTCCAATCTAAATCAAATTGAAATTGAATTCCATCATGAAAACTTTCCGAAATTGGATTTCCAAATTAGGAAAGAATTTGAAATTTGAAATTCAAATTTCAAATTTGAAGCAAGCGGAAGGAGGGGTTGGACGGGTGGGGGAAATCGCCGGCAAGGTGGCCGGCCTGGACCGTGGAAGTGGCCGGTGGTGGGCTTCCAAGGGGCGGCGGCAACTTGGGTTATGGAGGGATTTTCTTGTGGTGGAGGAGAAGAAGATGGAGTGAGATACGAACGAGAAGATATAATAACTTAACCACGAGCCGCGGACTCTTCCAACGACTGGTGGGCCTTGCGATTTGCTCCCCTTGAGCTCTCTCCCTTCTCAAGCTCTCATGCAAGAAGAAGAAGTAGAAACAAAATAATTTTCATTCAAATATTCATTAGCTATTACAAGAGAAAAGACCCATATATATAGGTCTCAAGTAACATGAAGAAATAAAGACTAAATTGCCCTCAGGGCCCCAACATGACTCAACTCAACATAAGGGTACAAAAGGAATAACATAAAATGCATAATAACTAAAAATATAAGCTCTGAATCGTGGCCGTCGATCTGCGATGCTTCCAGCAATACACCTGTTTGAACCTTGGATCGATGTCCTCATCACTACCGCATATAAAAAATTATATTTTGGAAGTTCATCAAAATGAGTGATAGTCCATTTTTATCAATTTTAGGAGGGAGAAAATTAACAAAATACAAAATCATTGAAAACACAGGTAGGGCTAAGATTACCTATCATCATCAGAACACTTTTCACAACTGGAGCAAAGGAAAATACAATCTTGAAGAGAGCTTAATCTCTCCTCCTCTTCCTCTCCTTTCTTCCCTGGTAAGGAAGCAAATGGGAATGGGGATGTTGGGTATGGGGTTTAAGATGGTGAGGGATATTTAATTTAATTATATATAAAAACATCATTTAGTGCATGATGCTACATATTTATAAACCATAATGGCGCTACGTTGCATGTAGAGATCCAAGTTACTAAAGAAAAAAAAAAAAGAACGCCACTACGCTCTCCAGCGCAGCGCTCAAATTCAAATTTTTTTCCTATTTTCAATTAATTCATTTTATGAAATTTCATATTATTACAATAAATGTATGAAAGTAACTAAACTATAGAGCAATTAAACATAATCAATATTACAATAAATGTCTAGGATGGCTTAAGCTCAACTCGACTCATTTAAACCCATGATCCATTAACTTGAAATTTCATCACTTTTTGCTGCCTGAATATTTTTGCTCCAATTTAAAGAGTGCAAAGATTAAATCTGACCTTTTATATTTTTTGGGATTAAAATGGTCTCCCAAAAATAGTTGAAGACTAATTTGGTACTTTTGTCTAGATAGTTAATAATTCTTAATTTTCATTTCATCAATCTTTTGTGAATATGTTTAACCCCTCATAAGATGCCTTGTTTCAAGAAGATACCCATAGGAAGCTCTCACATTTTAGGAGCTATCTGAATAAACTTACCTAAACTGTAATGTGGAACTCCTTTTCCTCCTACATTTTCTGCTTTCTATAATTCCTCTAGTTTCAAATTGATCCTATTTACAGGTCAACCAAAAAGACATCTACTAACAACAGGGTGGAGTGTGTTTGTAAGCACAAAAAGGCTTTTTGCTGGAGATTCTGTCCTTTTCATTCGGTAGGATAAATTAGATAGATTTTGGCCTTTATGTCAACATTCATGAAGAATTTAAATTTATTACATGTAATCTTTTATCCCAGGGATGAAAAATCACAACTTCTCTTGGGTATAAGGCGTGCCACCAGGCAGCAACCAACTATTTCTTCCTCTGTCCTCTCAAGCGACAGTATGCACATAGGAATACTTGCTGCTGCTGCTCATGCTGTTGCGAATAGTAGTCCATTTACAATCTTTTACAACCCAAGGTATATCTGGTAGTCCCTAAACACTCAATGGTTATTCAGAATTTCCAAGAAAATCTTGTTATAATCTGATAAATTTTCTTTGTTTTTGTGATAGAGCAAGCCCCTCTGAATTTGTCATTCCTTTAGCAAAATATAATAAGACATTTTACATGCAAGTGTCCCTTGGCATGAGGTTTAGAATGATGTTTGAGACAGAGGAATGCGGTGTTCGCCGGTACATGGGAACAATCACAGGCATCAGCGACCTCGATGCAACTCAGTGGAAAACTTCGCAATGGCGTAACATTGAGGTTTGAATTTTTTACCATAAAAAGGCATCTTTAGGTTTTTAAATGTCAATTCTTCTTCTTGAACTGTGTTTAAGCTATATTTAGGCTGAAAATTGTTTATATGCTTGCTTTCCTTTCACGCACATAATGAACTGGTTCTTATTCAAACATTTTACTTCTTTCTCTAATTTTGCAATTATTAGGTTGGCTGGGATGAATTAACAGCAGCTGATCGACCAAGCCGGGTATCATTATGGGAGATTGAACCGGTTGCAACTCCAGTCTACTTGAGCCCTCCTCCATTTTTTAGGCCTAAATTCCCTAAACAACCAGGGATGCCTGGTAAATTTTTGTTAATTTTATCTACTTATGCCCTCCTCCATTCTACTTAAGCCCTCCTCCATGGGTTTTTTTATTAGTTCTACATACTGGGTATTCTTTGAATAGAAATTTTCATTGGCTTCCAATGTTTATAATAGTGTATTCTGCTGCTGGCATTTTTCACCATTATGTTGTTAGTCATTCTTCTGAAGTGATTTTCACCAAAGATTTTCTATCATTTGTTTATTTTGAAATATATAAAATTTTAGCTTGTGAACAATGCAACCCTTATTGATTCGAACTTGGCTAATGATAATTAAACAAACTTGTTGCTGCCCACTTCTAGAGATTTGCGGCCTTGGGCATTCTCCTCCAATGCTGCAAGTTCATGTAGAGTTATTAGAATTTTTATATTATCGTATATTCTTAATATTTATTACAAATACATATAGTAATTATTATATATATATATATATTTTTTATTATGGTCTATATTATCTTTTATTGTATTTATTGCTCTTTCCTATTGCCTTTATATAATTATATTTATACTATCATTAGGGTCAATAAAATAAAGATGTGGTATTTTATATTTTCTGTCATAGCATTAGAGGAAACATTCTAAGTCGTCTTTCCTATTCTCTTGTGATGATTTCATGAGGATCCCATATCTCATCTTTCACTCGATGAAATAGATGTTCACCTTCATCTTGCTTTTGGTTGTGTTGATCCCGTAAAAATCTTGTGGGGGATCCTGTGTCTGTTGAGGATCCCATGAAGATCCTGTAATGATCCTACATGCCTAGTCTTAGCTTTCTCAATGAACAATTATTTATCTTCGTTTGTTTTAAAAATCTTTTGAGGGTTCTGTGTTTTTTGAAATTTTTGTGCCGTTGAAAATCTAGTGAGGATTCACACCTGTGAGAATCTTGATCAATTGAATCTCTTGCTTGCCAGCTTGTGTTGACTCCATAGCTTGTTTCATTTGCCAGTTTGCTCGCTCGATCGTGTATGATCTTTTGCGCAGATCGACCTACTTGGTTCACCCACTAGTACTTACGCTCCACTCGAGCTTACTTACACGCTGATCGATCATGCTCAGTTGCCACCGCTTCACCAATTAGCATTGCTCTTTCACCCACTCATCACTTTGAGCCACTCTCTCGGGTTTGTTGCCATGCATTTTCCCATATGAAGGAGTTCTCACATCTGCTCAAATTTTGTATCTACTCAACTTGACAATGGCTCATGAGCTCATCAGATCTTCGGCCCGGAAATGATTATTCCAATGTCAATCTCTTGGTTGTTCTCACTTTTCACTAAGAATGTCTCATTCTAACATCGATTAGCTAAGATCCGGAATTTTGGAAAGCTGTTAAACACCTCTTGGCTTAGATATTCCAGTTCTTTGTGCGGTAAAAATTATTGATGCTTCTTATGCATTAGAATCATTAAAATATAGATGCGGTCTTTTATATTTTATGTTAGTTCAGGATTTGAAGGCTACCTGTTCTTTTGAGAGTGATATCAAGCCTGATTTTTGGCCATAAGAAAAATAGAAGTTATGGCACATAAGCATGAATAAACATCCGTAAATGAAGCTAGAACTACTGTCCATTTTTTTCCCTTCACTTTGGGCTTTTAGTCATAGATTCATTATGAAAAACGTTAGTTTATTTTCAAAATATTTAAGATGGGTCATTAGCAACAACTAATTTCAAGGTTTGCTTATTTTCTGTATTTTCCTTTTATATCTTTTGATTTTATTTTTGTGAATAGCAGATGATGAAGCTGAAGCGGAGATTGCCTTTAAAAGTGTCATCCAATGTCTTGGGGATGATTTTGGCATAAAAGATACTCAGAGTCAACTGTTCCCTGGCCTGAGTCTGGTTCAGTGGATGGCCATACAGCAGAATTCTCGGCTAAGCTCCTCTACTTCCCAACCAACCTACCTCCCCTCCATGGAAGCATCTATTCCAGGTAGCCTCATCTGCAACGATCCGGCAAGACTATTGAGTTTCCAGTCTCACACATCCTGCTTTCCGAATTTTCAATACGGTTTCAAATTAAATCCACAAAGCCAACAGTTAGATCAACACCAGAAACCAAAGAAGCAAAATTCCAATGAGATTCAATTCCCGCCGCCGCAGCAGCTGGCCGAAAGTCAGACACATTTAAAACAGAGAAAACATGACAACCAACAACAGAATCTGCAGCAGCTTAATGCACAAAAGCAACAAAATTTAACTCAAGCGCTGTTACTTAATGAACAACTTCAGCCATCTGCCTTTCAGATACAGCAGCAACAAGTTATACAGAACCAAAAATCTCACTCTATCCAAGGAAAAACTCTATTGAACCAGACATATCTTCAACCACAAGTGCTTCTTCAATCTAATTCCAACTTCCAGCAACCAGTGGAGCTGCAACAGCATTCTCTATTGCAGCAGCAGCAGCAGCAGCAGATAGAGATGCAACTGATACAGAAGCTTCAACACCAGCAAGTGCTGTCTCAGCTTAGTGCTCAAGTACAATCTCAGCTTTCTCAGCAGTTGCCATTGCAGAACCAGCTGTTTCATCAACAGCAAAATTTCCAGCAATTACCTAAAAACCAAATAGCAGGTCACTCTAACCCTCAATTACTCGCCAGAACTCCACCTCCACCATCCGAAAATGATGCACCTTCATGCTCTACCTCGCCTTCCAGTTCTTGCCAAGTCTCAATGCATGGTGTACCTAGCAAAGTGCTGCAAGAACTTCAGAACAGGCATGAGATGCACGTGATCAAGGAGACTAATCATATTCTTTGCCAGAATAGTATGAGAGATCAATTGGATTCTTCTTCTATGAATTCTTTTTGCTTGGACGGCAGCTTACAGGAAGGATTTTCACATTCTCCTGTATGTTTGGATGCAGATCTTCGTCATGATTCTCATAGTAACCTTCTTACAGGAACCAATTCAGATATTCTGTTACAGAACTCTATGCTATCAAGGGGACTCGGTTCTGGAAAGGATATTCAAAACTTCTTACCAAGTTATTATAATCAGAGGGATGTTGACACCGATTCAACTGCTGCTGTCAGTTCTCAGTCATTTTGCTTGCAAGATATGCCATTCAATCCTGGCTGGTCAGCTGATGCTTGTTTTAACGAGGTTGGAATGCTGAACCAAGAAATGTGGGCTAACCAGCAACAACGCAGGAGGACATATACAAAGGTTTGTCCTTTGAAAACTTAAATGATTACATCCTGAAGGTAGCTGATTTGATTTTCTCTGAGATAGGTTTAAGTTTGTTACGCATTAGAATATTTGTGACAATAGAGAGATTTTAATTTCTTAGTTTTGTGTGAATATCAAGCACATACATAATAGATAAAACAATGTCTAAAATTATTAAATGAAAAATCTAGAGAGAAAAAACCACGGGACTTGATGTAATTGAAATAGTATATCATGTAAGTAAGGTTATAAAAGTTTGCTCTTCCTTTTAATTGGAGAAGATAGGATGTCAATGTGTAGAATACTAGCTTGGCTCATGTGTTTGCTGTAGAGAATGTTGAAGGTCATGAAGGGTGATGATGGTGGTGACGAGATGATTGCTTATCGATAGTTGTGAACATCATTGATGGATGATGGTGGTCAGGAGCTAGTCTTCTGGTGACGATGTTCGGGGGATGAAAGTCAAGTGATGGTGCTTAGGAGTTGGCCACTGGGTGATGATAGGCAAAGGCGGTTGAGCGGTGACAGGCAAAGGTGGATATGTGATGATAATTGGACGGTGATAGTTACTGTCAAATATCAAGCAAAGTTCTAGAGTTATTCAAATATCTAAGCTCCCCCAATTTCAAGTCAAAATTTAAGCACTTTTATATGAAGAATAGGGGTCGATTTATAATTTATTAGTGGCATTTTGATAAGTTTGTCTAAAATCTACAAACACTCCATTTGATAGACCTTGTTGATTTCTTCAATCATAAATCATTCGTTAAGTATTTTATCTCCTTAATGATTAAAATATTGATTGATCTTGAGCTCATAGGATTTCCCATCGAGACACTTGTTTTAACTGTAAATAAATGAGATTCGGATTTCATTTAGTTCTTCAATTAATGTCGCAAAGTTCTCAACTATGCTTGAAGTTCTTTATTTGGGCTTATTTGAACTTCGATTAAAACACTTTTGGTGTCGTTAGTCTCATCTCATCAAAACTATCATTTCGACCATGTTGTTGAAATTAGAATTCATATTGCACCGAATTTGACTCTAAAAATTTTTAATTCAAGTATTCCATTATAATTCGTGCTAGATCAATGAATTTACTGATCATGTTTCACCCTATTGTCGGACTTTAGAATCTATGTGACTCATATAAGAGATAATAATTGATGGGTCGATTAGTCCTTAGTGCAGTAATACAAAGATGATAAAAGAAGTGCCCCAAAATACCGAAACTTTGTTTAGTATTCTTTTTTTATAAAGCAAATTCTTAATTGTTGGTACGCTTATCTAAATTTTAATCTTATTATTTTTGTTGACTAATCATATGTATGTGTGTTTCTCGCAAAAATTTTCATCGCAAAATTCAACTATTCTTATCTTTGGAAATTTTTTTATTTTCAAATGTTAAATTTATCATATTTTTGTATTTAGTGAATTTTTTAGATCAAACTAGTCATACAAAAATTTTAAAGTCTTTTATTGATTGTATATATCATCTTTGGCTACTCACAAATTTTTAGATAAAAGTCACTACTGTTTCGTAGAGTGAAAAATTCACGAACAACAGCATTATACAATATATCACTTTGTTGAATAAAGACATTGAAAATTTCTTGAGACTTGTATAGTTGTCAAAGTTGATTAAAATTTTTTTTGATACTATCTTTGATATGTAGATTCTTAACCAAAAACTTCAGAATTTTTCTCGAATTTTTTTTTCTAGAAAAATTCTTGAGTGGTTATTTTTCAGTTTTTAGTTTTTACATTCAATTGCTACAGTAGAAAATTACTTTGACGCATTAGAGACTTGTATGTTGTTTTTCTTGAGACTTGTATGTTGTTTTATGCCGCTTGAAAAAAAAAAACAATTTTATATGTCCTCCCATAATTTTAAGCATGCTTGACATATTTTTCTCTCTTAAAAAAAAAAAAAAAAATTGGTACTCCAATTTGATATGAATGTATATATATTTCAGGTACCGTTAAAAATGGAGCCTTAAGTCTTAGCTTGATATTGACGTTGGGTGTCAACATTGGTGATGTTTGGCATAAGTGTTGGTATTGTTGTTATTAGAATCAGTTGAGATACACTGACTACAACATATTTCAAAAGGGAAGAGATTATCTGTTAAAAGTTGAGGGATATGTTTCAAGACTTGAAGTTTGTAGAAATCTTCAGTTAAGTCTTTGTTGATGGTGATAAAGAGTATCTTGCCATCATGTAGGTTTAGTAGTTCTATATGTAGTTTTAAAATAAGGCTTTTTATTTGTCCAACCCTTAAATATATTTTTATTCACATCTTAATATACAAACATGATCAATATTTATCAAGTTTTTTAAAGTTTTGATAATATGCTTGATGAACTCTTAATTTTTTGTGTAAGAATAATTCAATTTTTTTAGAACTTGCCCCCATAGAAGGCAAAGTCTTTTAGATGTGATGCGGACATCGGTACAAAGATTTGGCGCATCTATCACAGGAGGCGTCGCAAATCGACGGCTCTGATTTAAGTTGTCATTTATGAATTATTTTCTGCATTTTAGTTTCTATTTTATGTTATTTCCTATTTTACCCCTAGGTTAATTTATTTGAGTGTTGTGGCCCAAGGGGCAATTTTGTAATTTTTTATTTTCTCATGTTGTAGCCTATATATAGGGCCTTTAGCTATTGTAATAGAGGAGGAATTGGATATGAAAAGTTTGTGTTTTCCACACTTATGTTCTTCTTGAGAGAGGACGAGAGTGAGATTTCTTTGAGAGAAATCGAAATCTTCACCAGCCGCAGGATGGGTCCGGGCTCGTGATTTGAAGTCCCTTGGAGAAGGCAAACGAATCACCCACCAACCTTGGAGACGGCCGGGTTCGTGGTTTTCTCTTTGTATTTTCGTCTTCATCTACCACCCTCCTCTTTGCATCTTTCGTTTTTATCTTATTTCGTGTTTTGTTTTGTCATCTTTTCGTCCTCCCTCAACTTCACGGCCAAACACCCCTTTGGATGCCGCCGGCCCAATCTCTAGCCGCCGGCCACCATCCACCACCTCATCCCAATTGAAATTCTTGCCTAATTTGGGCGTTCATATTTTGGGCTGATTTCAAATTCAAAATCATGTATTTTGAAATTCGAAATCTTTCCTAATTTATGAAAGCTATTTTTGGAAAGTTTTCATTTTCAATCCGATTTGAATTTCAAATTCAAAAGGGGTTTAATTGGTTATTTCCTTAATTCCCTAACATTAAGCAAATTCCATTAAGTCCTTATTAATTTAAATTCATTTGAATTCTAAATTCATTTGAATTTTAAATTCAAATTAAGAAGCCTTAAATGCTATCTTTACATCCTTCCATCTCCCCTTAATCCTTCCCTTGTAATCAATTAGTTTCCAATTAGGGAAGAGCTCTTCATTAATGCAAATTTGAATTCCAAAATTTGAATTCGAATTAGCATTATTCACACCATTAATCTCTCCCACCATTTAAGCCAATCGTCATTAATTCTCAAATCTGAATTCAAATTCATATTTAAGACATTAATTCCCTAAGCCTTTGTCTGTTTGATTAATGGCTTGATTTTCCAACAACCAGCAATTTCCAATTAATTATTTCTTAAACTCTAAGTCCCTCATTTGGAAACAATTTCAATTGTTGTATTTCCTCTTGCTTGGCCGAATTTTCCTCAAGTCCCACCTCTTGATTATTTCTTAAAACCTCCTTCTGAGTTAGGAAATAAATCTCTGGTTTTCCTCTCTCTCATGTACCCGCCATTCTCCCTTTTGGAATTTCTGTTAGAAATCCCTCCTTTGTGCTTGATTTCCCTGTGAGAAAACTTTGGGAATTTTGACCTGCTGCTGGCCGAATTTTCCAAAGCTTCTCTCATTCATCCTTTTCCTCTAAACCCTCTCCAAACTCCACCCAACACAGCAGGCCAAAATTTCCCTAGGTTCCCACTTTGGTTTTCTCCCCAACCTCTCTCTTTCCCGTTGGAATACTTCAAGGGAATTAAAGCCACAAGACTTCTCCCTCTAATCCCCCTAGTTATTTTAAAATCTTGAGAACTTCCTTCAGATATTGGAAATAAAAATCTGAAACTGCTCTCAGATTTTGGAGAAGTGACCCTTTCTAGCAAATCCTTCCTACCCGTTCTACATCAGTTTGGTATCAGAGCATGGATTCGGATCGACTTGGAAGGACTCTAGACTGGATGGAGACCAATGAAGCCCTCCATTTCCCACTCACTATGCAAATCAAAGAGAAACCTCAGGTGATCAAGGAAGAACATGAAGAAGAAGATGAATCGGTTGACAAGGAGAAAGGCACAGAGAAAGACTTGGGTGAGTCAACTGCAACTCCTACATAAGCAAAGATTTCTCCTTAGCCAGTGAACGCTCCTATAACAGAGAAGGTTGAGGAAGCTCTGGAAGTGATAGCCATAGAACTCCATATTGCTCCTATCGCCAGTGAAGCCATCGATGAGAGTGAACAAGTTCCTGCAGATGAAAAGAAGTGCGACAGTTTGGAAGGTGATCCCTTGACTCGGGTTAAGGAAATTGGCGAGCTTAAGTGCCCATTGGGTTTATTACCCATTTCAGAGGATGAAACTATGTCTCCAAAGAACCGTCCAAAGTTGTACCTGGGCAGTTGTGATGCTAACTCGACGGAGTCGAGTATTCTCCCACCTGGGGAGAATGATGCGGACATCGGCACGAAGATCTGGCGCATCTATCATAGGAGGCGTCGTAAATCGACGGCTCTAATTTAAATTGTTATTTAAATTAGATATTTTGAATTTTAGCTATTTTTTATGTTATTTCCAGTTCTACCTCTAGGTTAGTTTATTTGAGCGTTATGGCCCAAGGGGCATTTTTGTAATTTTCTATTTTTCTCATGTTATGGCCTATAAATAAGGACCTTAAGCTATTGTAAGAGGATGGTTGATTGATATGAAAAATTATTTTCCACACTTGTGTTCTTCTTGTGAGAGAGCGTTAGTGAGATTTCTATGAGAGAAATCGATAAGTTTCACCAGCCGCAGGATGGGTCCGAGCTCGTGATGTGAAGTCCCTTGGAGAAGGGCAACGCAATACCCACCAGTCATTGGAAGAGTCCGTGGCTCGTGGTAGTTATCTTTTCCCCTCGTCTTTCTTCCCTACTCGCCACCATCCCCAATTGCTCCCAAGTCGCCGCCTCCCTTTCCTCCACCTCCCTCCTCAAATTCGGCCACCTTCACCCGATTCCCCCTCTTGGCCACCGGCCACCTTCTCCCTTTTTCCCCTTTTTTTTGGGATTTCCTAATTTGGTTGGGTTAATTTAGGGATTAATGTGAATATGAAATTATTCAAATTCAAATTTCAAATTCTTTCCTAATTTGGTTCATCTATTTTAGGAAAGTACTTAATTTAAATCAATTTGAATTTTAAATTCAGAAAGGATTTATTTCATTACTTTTCTAACTCATTAAACCAAATTATGAAGCCTTGAATACTCTCATTAAATCCCTTCCCCTCACCTTGCCGCCGGCTCCCTTGGTGGTCCCCTCTCCTTTAATGCTTCATTAAGGAATTTGATTGCATGTTATTTGAATTTCAAATTCAAAATTCAAATTTGCATTAGTAGTTAAATGCCCCTCAATTTCCTCCCTTTAATTAAGAAATTAATCACAGCCTTAAATCTGAAATTTAATTTCAGATTTAGGATTAATTTACTTAAGTAATTGGGGCCCGCTTATTTGAAATCAAACCTTTCTCACTTCCTCTCTCCAATCCCCTTAATCTCCATAATTACTCTCATTAATTCCCCACCCAATCTCAACCTAAGCTGCCGCCCCTTTGATTTTTCCTAACCTTAAGCACAATTCTCTCCACCCATTAGTTTCCCCACCTAGTTCTGAATAGTTCTACATCTGTCCAGAAATTCTGGATTGAAAGGAAGCTACCCGGACTCCCAAACTCAGCAATAATACTATCCAGACGGGACCCTAGCAGCTGTTTACTCCCTGTACAGGTGCTGTCCAGGATTTCTAACTGTCCTCCTTGCTGTCCAGATGTTTGGAGAAGGCTCTAACTGCTGCCCGAGGATTTCCAGATGTTGGAGTGTGCTGTCCAGGAACCCCAGCATCTTCCCCTAGCCTCCCAACCAGCAGGAGTGCTTTTCCAACTGCTGTCCAAGAAGGACAGCTTTCTGTCCACCAATTCCAGCAAGAGAATCTGAGAGGATTCTTCTCAGGTTTTGGGCAAAGAAATCAAAACTTGCTGTCAGATTTTTCTCTCAGGTTTTGAATTAAGAAAAAAAAGACCTGAAGCTATTTTGCCATTCTCTTTCCCTCTCACACCTGAGAACCTTCCACAGATCTCTCCCAAACTCCATCTTACGGGAGTTTTCTGCCTTCCAAGGATTGCAGCCAGAGAATTTCAGCAACTAGTAGTGTTTTTCCTGCAATATTGAAGCTTCAAAACTACTGTTTTTCAAGGCCAACCTGCTGTCCAAGTTTTCTAAAACATCAAGCTGTTGAGAGACCCTCTCTCTAGCGTAGCCCTTCCCGTTCTACATCAAGATGTCTTTGAATTATATTTGAAATCTTCAATTTTTATTAGAAATCTAGCATATCATAGTTGAATATTTATGTTGGTCATAAAAAAAGTTTTTGAAACATAGAGATCTTGATCTCTTATCACTTTAGATGAACAACATCTATCTTCTAATGCCTATGGCTCATGAGATTTTATGAATTGAATAATTGTTCCTTTTTAGGTTTAAGCTTTCTAGGATTTTTTAATTACCTACAAAATCTATTCTTTTTTAAGCTTATACATTCTAAATTTTTTGAATAAAAAGGAATATATTCCTTCTTAGGATTATATCTTAAAAAAAAAAAAAAACATGCACCTTTTGAGACTTGTTTCTTGTAAGGTTTTAAGATAAAAAATAATTTATACCTTATGAGGTCTGTGCCTTTTAAGATTTTAAGATGAGAAATGACATGTATTGTTTTAGCTGTATGCCTTCTGAGATTTTTAAATGAGTGTATAACTTGTCTTTTCTAAAGTTTATGTCTTTTAAGATTTTTAGACTAGTGAATATCTCATACACTACTTATTATCATGGAGTCTTTCTAGACAGGACCTTATCCAATATCAATTTTCTATCAAATTTCCTTATAGGCGTGCATTCCTGTGGTTTATAGTGGATACCCTATCTACTATTTGCTCTAATGGGTTCTTTTAATTGGAAAGATAAGATATAGTTTTTATTTAAAAATGCAAATATCTAGTTATCTCTAAGATACAAATCTTTTTAGAAATTCTAATAAGATGAGGAGCTCAATTTATTTGGAAGAGCTGTTGTGCCTGTAACTTTTGTAGTATGCTCTCCAAAATCACGAATGTTATCAAGATAATCTTCATGAAAGCAATTAAGAATTAATAACCTCCTAGCTGCCAATATTAATTAAAATTTTTATAGTGTTGATAGTAGTTATCATAATTTTAACTAAAATGATTAAAGAATCTTACTGTGTATAATGTATTCCTTTAAAGTCAAGGTGTCAAAAGTAACTTGATTATTTTTTAGTATGTTGATAGGAAATACTTGAGTTCGCAAGTAACCCTAAGGTAATACTTGAGTTCATAAGCAACCCTAACCCAAATTGATGATCAAACATCAAAATTACTGATGTCCACAGTAGGAAAACAACACAGGTCTGCTGTCCACAGCAGAAAAAACAATAAATCCAGGAGAAATCTGAGAGAAAACTCAACAATAGACTTGTATTCTATTAGAAGATGAAATAAAATAACAACGATACAATTGTTCTTCAATTCGAGAGGAAGAACAACTCTCCAAATCTCCGGCAACGCCAAGAGCCCAAAGCACACGAACCCTAGATCTCAAATGACATTCAAATTCAAGATGATCCCTAATTCCCTCCTAAGAACCTAATTAATCATAGAGGAGAAATACAAAATACCAAAACAGCCATTCCCATTCAAAAATTCCCTCCAATACTAATTTTCACTCATGCTTGGGCTCACCATGAGTTCCGCCCCCCATGTCTGTTCCATCTGGAATAGATGTGGACCGATCCAGGCTAGACCGGTCCAGCTGGCCCCTCGTGGGCCGGCCGAACATATGCCTTCTTTTGCATCATGATATATAGGTTCTAGTAGCATCCTTATGATAATATCAATAACACTGATCACTTTTTGGTAATGAATCTTGTGATCTCCTTTGTTGTGAGGCTGACGATCTTCTAATTTCTTTTTTAAATAATGGCTTAGGTGCCATTGATGAATCAATCATTCAAAAATTTCCTTGTAGATGAAGATAACTTTTGGCCAAATGTTCTTTTGAATAATGAAAATGACAATATCAGAATTGGTCTATTCCATTTGAAAATTTAAATGGCTTTAGCCACTTCGGATGTTTAGACATCTAAATCTTCATTAAAATGTTAGCTTTCGATGTGCTTAATAGGGTATAATTAAGTGTCTCATGGTATTATTGAGACTGTTGAATCTGGTAAAAATGCTTTCTCCCATCTTTTGACTGGTCATACTTATTTCATTAGGGAGGTCAATCAAATTTTTGTTGTGGGTTCTTGCATTTATTTGAAGATTATCAAAATTGTTTTAATGGGCATTTGATGGCCTCGTCAATTGTAATATGTGCTTCTATTTAATGAATAAGATAAACATATGAGCGAACTATCTCTCATATCAATATAGAGTAAAAATGTCTAATACGGTGACCTCTAAGAAAAATATCTTATAGTACTTTGGATCTACTCCTAGAATCTGACAAGATTTCAAAGAGAATTTTTGAAAAATATTTTTTAAGGGCTTTCACCCTCATGTGGTGAATCCTAGAAAGATGAGAAATTATTGTTAATCCTTTACTTTGTAATAAATTTCTCAACAAAGAGTCTGAGAAGGTCGGCAATGTTGGGGATAATCCTCCTAGAAAAAGAGTAGAACCAAGAGCTAGTTTAAGGCATAAGAGTGGTAGATAGAGTGCACTAGAAGCCTATAGAATATACATGATAGACCTATACTAGTTGATGTTCTTGTAAGAACCAAAAGGGCCATCACAAGGATCGACACTTGAACCCTACTAGAATGTGGCATTGGAGAATGACATTGGTTAGAAGTTATAGCTCAAACTGTAGTGAGAAGTAAGTTATTTTCTTTATCTTAAAGAGAATTTCTCTTGAGTGAGGTGTTAAAGTTTTTATTTTATGATATTATAAGGGGTGTCAACAAGGCGAAGTTAGATCAAATCCTCCAAAGTTGTTTGGGAATTATGAGTTGATCGGGCAATATAAGAAGGATGGGTTGAACTGAAAAATATCAAGAAGATCTTGTTGAGGCGTGATGGAAGAGGCATTTTAGCATTGATGGCTATGATGCATTACATGAGTTCTGTCAAGTTGATCAACCCTGTGTATTGTTGATTTTATGGTAGTTGGACTCCATGATGCTATGATGTTTCTCTCTTTGCCGGTCTCTTTTTAAGAGCTAAAAGATTTGAGCTTGATTCTTGTTCATCTTGCGAATACGATCCTAAAAGGATAAGCCTTTAGGGCTTTTATTGGTTGGATTTTCCTATCTTTGATTGAGGTGTTGGTTCTTAGATTGATGAATGTTGGAGTATGAAGCTCGATTTTGATAGATTTTACACATGTCAGTCGTTTGACTAGTATTTGTAGAATGATGGGATGGTTTCCCACTGACAGTGCTAAACTATTGCATGTTAAAATATTTATGAAAATAAAAAAATTAATATGAAGATTCAATACATGTATAAAAAAAAAAAAAAAAGAAAGACATTAAAGTTCTTGCATGAAAAATATAATAAGAGAAAAATCATATAAAATATTCATTTATAAGTGAGGTTACAAAACTTTGCTCTTTCCCTCGATTGGAAAAGATAAGTTTACATTGTGTCACAATTAGCTTGACCTCCTGTTGATGTACTAGAGAATGTTGGAGGAGCCTTAAAGAGTAATGATGTCAGTCACCAAATGACTCCTAGTCATTAGCCGTCAATGTCACTAATGAACGGTTGTGGTCTTGAGATTATCGTTGGGTGACGGCAATCAGGAGATGAAAGCTGGTGATGGTGGTCAAGATATAAAAGTAAAGCTATAGTAGTTGGATAGTGGCATTTAGGCAATGATAGAGGATGATGGCTAGCAAGCAATGGCAATAGTGTTGTGATTGTTAATGTCAAATATCTAGTAGAACTTTGGAGTTTTTTAATTCTCTAAATTATCTAAAATTTCAAGTCAAAGTCTAAGCTACCTTTACATGAAGAATGATTTTTTTTTAATTATTTTCTAGAATGATGTTTTGATAATTTTGAAAAAAAAAATCCACAAATACTCCATCAAATGGCTCATGTTGATTCCCTCGATTATTAATTCTTTTTTCAACATTTTAGTGCCTTAATGATCTTAGAAATGAATGCTTTTGAGCGCATTGGATTCTTCTTATCGGGATACTCATTTTGATTGTAAGCAAGCTTGATTCCAGGATCATTTGATCATTCAATTAATATCATAAATCTTTCAGTTATATTTTAATTTTTTGATTTGCGCACATTTAGACACAGATCAAGACACTTTTGGTGTTATTGGACTTGCCACATTGAAACATTTGTTTTTACTATAAGTTTGTTTAAATTAGAGTTCATATGATCCTGAGTTAATTTCGAAAATTTTCAATTCAAATATTATATCAAGATTCATGCTTAATCAAATAAATTTGTGGCCGCTGAAATAAATTAATAGGGATCAACACCTAAAACTCAAATATGCAAGTCATTAGAAAGCATGGGCATGCAAAATCATATGTATCTACATCTTTGCATGACAGAAAGGTAAAGAGTAGAGAGTTGTAATCCTAGGTTTGCATCCACTTGCAAGAAAGACATCAAACTTTTAGTGTATATTTTCTTTACATCATTTGATCATAAATGTTAGCCTGCACAATCTTTTGATGTTTGACTTGCAATTCAGAAACGCGTGCTTTCTTACCTATTGATAATGATTAGCGCTCTTCAAAAATGAAGAATGAGGAGTAATAAAGCTGATCCCAAAAACTTTGATTAATTCTAATGATGTTGATCTTGCATTTTTGGTCGTGTACTTCACCTTAACTAAACAGTGAGAAACACATTACCAGTATTGTGAAGCAGTCCATAACATCTCAAGCTACTTTACAGTCAATTTACTTGAATGATTAGAATAAACATTTGAAGCTAGAAGATCCTATTTATTGGCAATTCTATTAAAGAAAGCCCCAAGGTATGTAAATTTTGTCCAATCAGCAGTGGAAAATTGACCAAGTTTGTGGAACAAGTTGAGAATTAAAAAGCTTGAATAACGTAACTCCTCCCTGTATCAAGCTAATCAGAAGAGAAACACAAATAGAATGCTTTAGGTATCCGCTGAAACGGCAGGAATTAATGTGCTTGTACACAGTATCATTCGAGCCATAGAACTCTCACTTGACTGGACAAACTCCTGATAAAAACTTATATTTAGGCTTTGTTTGGGACGGCTTTCTTGCTGTTTCTTAAAGCAGTTTTTTAGTACAAAAGTTAATTTTTTTCTACTAAAAAACTGCTTTAAGAAGCAGTAAAAAAGCCGTCCCAAATGAAGCCTTAGTTTTGCTTGGCTATCATAAACGCTTGGACTAATTTCTCTGCTTGTTGCTACCTCACTATGTAGGTTCACAAGCGCGGATCTGTTGGACGATCAATTGATGTCTCGCGCTATCGAGGCTATGATGAACTCCGCCATGATCTTGCTTGCATGTTTGGAATTGAGGGTCAACTTGAAGATCCCCACAGAACTGACTGGAATGTAGTATATATGGATCATGAGAATGACATACTTTTGGTTGGGGATGATCCATGGGAGTAAGCATATTCTTCACTATGCTGAGCAATTTTAAACATCAAAATTCTATCATTTTATGCTTATATCACAAAATGTGATAAATGCAGGGAATTTGTAAGATGTGTTCAAAGCATCAAAATACTATCATCATTGGAGGTTCAGCAAATGAGCTTAGCTGGTGATCTACCAAATGTGGTCATGCATAACCAAAGCAGGAAGTAGAACTGAAGTTGGGACTGCGCAGAAGATTTAAATAAGCATTGGCAAAATTCCTAACCGGCTTTATACTATGCCATTTTCTTCAACAAGGCTAAAAAGTTTGAATGAGCTATTAGCCGTTTGGAAAAAAATTATCCAGTATATTCCATGCCTTTTTTTTTTATTTTTCTGTTTTCTTCAAAAGGGATTTTGTACATAATAACATATAGATGCGCAGAACATTTAAAGCTTCAGTGCATTTACTTCTGCATCTCAAAGTTTACATTTCACATTCTTATAAGGCATTCTTCTTCCTTTGGTAAATGGGTGAGTCAGTTAGCTTATTACACTACTCTTTGTTTGATTGTGAATGGATAAGAGGATGGTGACAAATAAAGAGAAAAATGCAGGCAAAGGGCAGATCAGAGAGAAGTGTCCTCATTTGCTCGGGCTTACGTCATTGAGATGCCTTCATTTTTACCGTCATCTTTTATTGTTTTATGATACTGGTCACAATATTTACATATATAAAGACAAAAAAGCTAGCAAGTACATTGATAATAGAGTTAACATTACTATGAAGAATAGAATTTAGATTCTCCACTGGATGTAGGTTTCCAGACAAAGATGATGTATATAAACACCACAATGAGGAGGAGAAAATTTTTGTAACAAATGTTGGGGGAAGATGAGTAAATACTACAATGACGAAACAAGCAAGAAAGTAAAAGTAGCGAAAAGTAAAAGATTTTAGAATTTAATGTGGAAAAATTCAAAATAAGTAAAAAAAATCAAAGAGCTACATCTGAGAAAATTGAAAGAAATAAATACAATCTCTCTTCTCTCTCACTCTTTTTTTGCTTCTCTCATGCATTGTTCTCCCTCTTACACTAACTTAAAATACAAGAGAAAGTCAAGTAAATAAACTCCAAGGAACAAAACCCTTTCTAAAATGAGAAAAAAACTCTCCAATCCGTCTCGTAGCATTGTGGTGTCGGTTTGGAGCGCTATGGTGCCCAGTCTCTATTTGAAAATGCTGTAGTGCTCAAACACTCAGTGTTGTGGTGCTTAGTCTCTTTCTTGACTCGTTGAGATGCAATATTTTGACTGCGACAATTCTATGGTCCTGTCGTTCAACGCTGGAGCACTCGAGAATGTAGGGCTGGAGAGCTCGTGTACAAAGTGTTATGGCTTTGTACGAAAAAAAAATTAAAATCCCCGCACCCCACAATGTACACCACAGGCTTTCAAGTCTGAGACAACAGAATAATCAAATTGATCAACTAAATAAGATTCCATACATAACAAGAAAAACGATAAAGAAAATCGTACAATCCATCTCACAGTGTTGCGGCATCAGTTTGGTGCACTTCAGCCTTCAAGCCTCTATCTTGCACCGCTGCAGCACCGTATCTATATCACTGTAGCGCTCTACTCTCTATCGTTAAGTGCTGTGGCGCTCAGGAACACAGTGTTGGGGCCAGGCGCTCAGGAATACATCATCGGGGTGCTCAGGTACACAGCTCTTGGGCGTTGTAGGGGGGGGGGGGGGGGGGGGGGGATTTTGGGTGCAAAGCACCTAAACCCAAGCAAGGGATAAATGACAAGTTTACCCTATTGTACACGACAAGTTTTGAGGTTCGAGACAACAAAATAATCAGATTTATCAACATAATCAGATTCCACACATAACAACTATATCAATATAGTATATAATTTTGAAAAACATTTATTAATCCTTAATAATATATAACCACTCTTTTGTTATTTTTCTATTATATTCATGTTGTACATCTATAAATATGTATAATTTTGTAATTAGTGAATAAGATTTTCTAGTTAACATCTCCGGCAAGATGATGGGGAACCGTCTCCATTCTATCTACTTTGAACACATTAACATCTCCAAAAGCTGCACTTTATATTATCTTGTCAATTCATGACTACTATAACACATCGAGATAAATGAGATGGATTTATCAAATAGCATACCCTCATTACTAATATTATTCCTTAGAAAAATTTGAATGATTTTCTTAGCTGTAAACATTTTGTCGGGGGCGAAATTTTGAGAAGGATCATGCTTTAAAAATCATTTAAGAGAAGGAGCATAATAGTAAATAAATTTAAAAAGGAGCATAGGAATTAAAGAAAACGCAAAGCAGGTGTGCGTTTTCTAAGAAAATGCGATCCTCCATCGTGTTTTCCTCTGAAAAAGTGATACTTCACTGCATTTTCGAAGAAAATACGATCCTCAATCGCGTTTTCCTCATAAAACATGACTTCACTGTATTTTTCAAAGAAAATGCGATCCTCAATTGCATTTTCCTCATAAAACGTTTTCAATGCAAACCCGAACGTCCATTGCGTCTTATTTGCATTTTTAAGCCGTTGGTTCAAGTGGTATTGAAAATATCAGAAATATGATTTAAATTTGATTAATAATACATAATTAATTCAAAATATATTCTCAAATATTTAATATCTCCTTTTTTTTTTAATTATGCTAAACATGATTTTAAACTTATAAAAATTATACTATCTATAAATATAACTTATACCATATAATATATATAGATATATTCTCAAATATTTAATATCTCCATTTGTTTTTTTAAACATCAACTGTTAGTTGTTGTCTTCTTCTTCTTCATTTACAGTAGTTTATTATAAAATTTAGGTTCCCCATCATTTTCTAGCTCACTTAAAATTATATTATTTATTGCATTTATTCATAGCTATTCTTGAATAATTTGGGTATAAAATAATTGTAATAAGCCCTCAATTTATTTTAAACATATGTTCCACATTCAAATAGAATCTTAGTGTCCAATGTTTATTAGGAGAGTATATAACTTGAAATATATATTATTGTTCAGCTAATAAAGTCATCCAATTCTCTCTTCATAACATATATTATTTTTTTTCTATTTATTATGCTTAAATTTACATGTCTGCTATATTTCCTGCTAAAACTTAGTCTACTTCATTCGACTTATTGAAATTCTTACTCCTACATGATTTCCTCGGGTAAAACTAATAGATTTTGGAACATCTCTTATCTGTAACTTCTTACTCTCTTTGACCTGCTCTTTTGCATGTTGTTAGCTGATGGAAATATTTATGGTATGAAGGCTACAAATGTGCTATGATGGCATAAAAAAAAACTAAGTTGTTGGTAACTAAAGATGCACTTCCCTAATGTGGTATTCCTACTGATCAATCATGCGTTTATTGCAAGATTCAAGATAAAACTACCTCACACCATTTCTTTGAATGCCCATTTTTCTTCAATGTTCTAAAATTTACATTTAGGAACCTCTTTTTTTCTTTTCATATGAGATGTAATTTTTTTGGGATATTTAGGTCAATTAAGAAAAATTGACACACACATCATATAAGTGAGACTCGAACCCAAGACATCTTGGTTGAAACCCAAAGCTCCCAACCGACAGACCAAGATAAGCTGCATAATTATCATTCTTTGTTTATATAGGATTCATTTATGACGGTTTTCTTATTGCTTCTTAAAACAACTTTTTAATATAAATTTTTTAATGTATGTACTAGAAAGCTGCTTTAAGTAACGGTAAGAAAGCTGTGTCAAATAAAACCAAAATTTATAATTTGGTATTATTTTTGACAATTTTTACGTAAACTCTTATAATAAATTAAAAAAATAAATATACTTTGCAAAACAACAAAATTAAACTCGTCAGATTCAAACGTTTGGTTGGATATAATTATAATTTTTTATGAGTTTAAAATTCTACAAATTTCTAAAACACACACACCCATAAAATTTTTTATCAGTTGATTGAAAGATTTAACTATCAACCAAGATGCCTTGAATTCGAATCTTATTGTGTGCATTTAGCTTAATTATCTTAAAATATCCTCCTATAAAAATTAAAATAGTCAATCCATGATTTTTTAAACTATCTTTCTAGAAGACCACTCTTCATTGTATCAATGTGAACGTAATCTGTCTGTACCTATCTGATTAAACATGGCGAGTAATGGGGGAACCAATTAGGCTGACGCAAATTAATATGCATTATTGTAGTGGTACAAGCGGGCCAGGTTTGCAAAGCAATGACCTTTGTAAGGAGAAATCTCTTATTATTTACGTTCTTATTGGCTTCCTTTGCAAGATACAAATTTAATATAAATGACTTAGCCTTTCTTTTTGAGGGTGGGGACTAAAGGTTCACTATGTGTGACTGAATAGCCTCAAAGATTTTCAGTAGGGTTCCCCCTATTAGTTGTCTTTGAGCGAGCCCTCGCGTGCAAGACCGGACAATCTAGCTTTAGCTACTCACAATCAACAGCCTTTTACAGTTTTGTGCTTCCCTTATAATTTATTCTAATATTATTTTGCAGAAAAATAACTATTCGTTTCAATTTGATTGAGTGGATTCACTATTAAAATCATCAATCTATTAACAATATTTGTTATCACTGATCTAAAAATTGTTACTACTGATTTTTATTTGTGACAGCTTTTATACTAATTTATAAATCATTTTTTCAATATAATTTTTTTAAAGGGAAAATTTTATACTAAAAAATTGTTTTAAAAAACAGTAAAAAAAATTATTCAAATAAAAATTTAAATTTATTCTTTAGCAATATTTGAGAATTTATTGTGATTAAAAAAAGCAATGTTGTAAGTAGAAATAACCATTGCAATATTGTAGATGAAAGGCAATGTTCTAATCATCTATTTAACATTAAATTCATAAAAAAATTATTTCAATATATAGATATAATACATTATTTCAATTATGATTGGTGCTCATAATATGTTCTCTTTTTTAAATTAAAAAAAATGTATGACTTCCTGTTTTCTAAAATAAATTTTAATACAAAAATTCTTAATTCAATAAAATTAAATAAGAAAAGTTTTATATCAAAAAAAAAATATTTAAAAAATAATAAAAAATTATCTCAAATTAAATCTAAACATGACCACTTGACCACCAAGGCGCACTATGGAGCCTTCGATAGAGAAGGCCAAGATGAAGCCCCAAGGAAGCTAGCTCGTTGCAGTGGAGACAAAAAAATCTTGCAAGATAGACCTCGGCTATAATGATGGATGCCGGTGGAGAAATGGATATAAAATATTAATATTTTAACAGATGTTTCGGAAAATCTGGACAAAGCTTATTAAGGCATTGATTGGGATAGTAAGGTTTTTTTTTTTTAAGAATATTTTATAGATATATCCAAAATACAATGTAGTTAGCCATATAAAGACTCATTCATATATTTTTTCAACTATATCATTTGAGTTAAGCAACATTTCTAAATTTGTTAAAGTACTATTTAAAAAATGTATGTAAAAGTCTAATTTTGTCTATTATTGAAGTTCTATTTGAGATAATTTTTTAATTATTTTATTTTTCATAGTGTATTCATAATAAGATTGACTATAGTGACCTTAGCACCCTAATTGAAAATAAAGATTTCAGTTTTTATCGGCGTATTAGTAAAACCGAAGTTAGAGAGGCTTTAAAGAAAATGAAGGGTGGAAAAGCTGTTGAACCTGATGATATTCCAATAGAAGTGTGGAAATGCTTAGGAGATGAAGGAATTTCTTGGCTTACTAAATTTTTTAATACTATTTTGAAGACTAAAAAGATGTCAGATGAGTGGAGAATGAGTGTGTTAATTCCTATTTTTAAGAATAAAGGTGATGCACAAGATTGTGCGAATTATAGAGGAATTAAGTTAATGTGTCATACTTTAAAACTATGGGAGCGAGTTATGGAGCATAGGTTGCGGCGTGATACTAATGTTTCTTAAAATCAATTTGGATTCATGCCGGGTAGGTCGACTATGGAAGCCATACATTTATTAAGAGGTTTGATGGAGAAATATAGAGAAAATAAGGAGGATCTACTTATGATATTTATTGATTTAGAAAAAGCATATGATAAAGTTCCAAGAGAAGTGCTATGGAGGGTTCTTGAAAAGAAAGGAGTTAATAATGCCTATATTCAAATCATTAAAGATATGTATGCATGAGCTATTACTTGTGTTCAAACACAAGGTGGTTTGACCAAGTATTTTCCTATTTCGGTTGGGTTACATCAAGGATCAGCCTTAAGCCCATATCTTTTTGCTGTAGTCATGGATGCTCTCACTAGACATTTGCAAGAGGATGTACCTTGGTGTATGCTTTTTGCTGATGATATTCTTCTTGTTGAAAAAACTAGAGAGGGAGTTGAAAGTAAACTTGAATTATGGAGGTCAACATTAGAGACTAAAGGTTTTCGCTTGAGTAGATCTAAAACGGAATATATGGAGTGTAATTTTAGTAGTAATTGACCTAGTGTGGGGTTTGTAACTTTGGGCGATCAAGTAGTTAATAAGAGTACACGTTTTAGATATCTTGGATCTATTGTTCAGAGTGATGGTGAAATAGACGGGGATATTCTCAGCAGAATTCAAGTTGGATTGTTGAAGTGGAGGAATGCATCGGGCTTGTTGTGTGATAGAAAAGTACCCCTCAAACTTAAGGAAAAATTCTATAAGATGGTAGTGAGGCCTGCAATGCTTTATGGTGCTGAATGTTGGCCATTAAAAGAGAAGCATAATACTAAGTTAAGTGTGGCATAGATGAGGATGCTTAGGTGGATGAGTGGCTTTACCCTTAGAGATAGGATATGAAATGAGCATATACGTGAAGAGGTTGGAGTAGCTCCAATAGAAGATAAGATTAGAGAGAGTCGCCTTAGATGGTTTGGTCACATAAAACGACAGCCTTCCAATGACCCGGTTAGGAGAGTAGAGGTATTAGATTTGACTTATATTAAGAAAGGTAGAGGCAGACCTAAAAAGACTTGGTTAGAAAATATTAGGAATGACCTTTCTTTATTAGATTTAAACTAGAATTTGACCTTTAATAGGACACAATGGAGAAAAAGGATTCATGTAGCCAACCCCACGTAGTGGGATAAAGGCTTGATGTTGTTGTTGTTGTTGTTGTTGTGTATTCATAATTCTGTTTGACTGCTATTTTTTGTTATACTTTTAAAAAGAATTTAAACTAGAAGATTATTTTTTACGATCGCTCTAAAAAAAAATATTTCCACAATTTTATAATCATATTTAAAAGAAATAATTTCATACAAAATATATTATAAGATCATCTTCAACCGAACACGAAACAAGTGTTTGCCGTCCACCACCAACTCCATCTGAACTCTAAATTCAGCCTATATTTTTTGCAATATGAATAGTGTGATGCCAATATTTATGTCTCACTGTTCACAAAATACTTTTTGTTTTGAAAAATCAGAAAATTGTTCTAAAATGATTAAAATTTAGAATTTTGATCTCCAATATATTAGTTTAACTTATGTTATTAATTTTTTAAATTTTAATATATATATATATATATATATATATATATATATAATTTATTTAAATTTGATTTTTATTTTAAATAATTTATCAAGTAAGATTTATTTTTGGTAAAAAAATTATAAATAGATTAAATTCAAAAAATAAATAAATATAAAAGTATAATTAAAAATAAATATAAAAAAAGATGAGAAAGAATATTACTGATATGCCTTCAAAAAATTATAGTCTGTCATGAATCTTGATGCAAAATAAAGTTGGAAACTTCCGAAATTCAAATTGGAACCATCCGAACTCCGATTTCAACAAACTTATAGTCGAACTGAGTGTCTCAAGAATGAAAACCCAACGACACCAAATCCAACCCAATCCGAGCCCAAACGGATCCAAATCAAGGGTTAGAAGCGTTGTTGGAAGATTCGAACCACAATTTGAATTACCAAATGATTTCTAAACATAACGTGCTTATAGTCGATTCGAGCGTCTCGACGAGGCGAATCCAACGAGCCCAAGATCACTGAATTTCAACATCACTAAGACATTCAAATGTCCATAAACGGTTTATGATCAAGGGATTCAACATCAGCCGTCCATCCAACAACTTCCCATTTATCCTTGATCTCTCACCTATTTACGGGCCATGCCACTCCAGAAATCTATAAATAGACTCCTCCTTTCTCTTGAGAGGGGATGCAAGCAAGAAGAGAAGAAGAGAAGAAGAGAAGGAAGAAGAGAAGGAAGAGAAGGAAGAAGCTCCTCCTCGACCACGGCCTGAGTTCCGTCGAATCACCGCCTGACGTCGTTGCTCTGCGGGACCACCACTTGAAGCCCTCACCTTCGTCGGACCAGTACCTAAGGCCCTCACCTTCGTCGGACCACCACTTGAGGCCCTCACCTTCGTCGGACCACCACCGGAGGTCCTCACCTTCACCTGACCACCACTTGAGGTCCTCACCCTCGTCGGACCACCATCTGAGGCCCTCACTTTCACCAGACCACTACCGGAGGCCCTCACCTTCACCGGACCACCACCTGAGGCCCTCACCTTCGTCGGACCACCACCTGAGACCCTCACATTTGTCGATCCACCACCGGAGGCCCTCACCTTCGCTGGACCACCACCTGAGGCCCTCGCGCTCGTCAAACCACCACCTGAGGCCCTTACCTTCACCGAACCATCACCTAAGGCTCTCACCTTCGCCGGACCAACACTTGAGGCCATAAAACTCCGTCAGACCATCAACTGGTGTCAGAGTTCTGCTAAGTCACTGTCGGACTACTAAGTGATGCCCTAACTTCCAAGTGACGTCAGATTTAACACTAGACTTCAACCATAATATTTAAATTTGTAATTTGATCACTCTCAAGGACGAGTCAACCCATTATATCCAACTCAAATTCTAGTGAAATCTTTTCAACTGTGTAGGCCCAGTAGTTTTTCGTCTTTCCATGTAAAAAATCTTGTGTTATCTATGTGTGAGCTGAATATAGGGGTGTCAATTTTTGACACGACACGAAAACCCGACCCGGACCCGACCCGGACCTGCCGGGTTGGACCCGACCCGAGTTCAGAACGGG
The DNA here is from genome assembly GCA_022539455.1 of Dendrobium nobile. Taxonomy (NCBI): domain Eukaryota; kingdom Viridiplantae; phylum Streptophyta; class Magnoliopsida; order Asparagales; family Orchidaceae; genus Dendrobium; species Dendrobium nobile. The sequence continues at coordinate 60,368,925 of CM039734.1, forward strand.
TCGGGTTCGGGTTCCAGAAATCGACCCGTTTCAAAAACGGGTCGGGTTCGGGTTGACCCGGCGGGTTGCCGGGTCAACCCGCCAACCCGTTTAATTCAAAAAATTTCGAAATCCCGCCCTCTGCCCGCTGCCCCCGCCCCCTGCCCGCTGCCCCGCTGCCACGCGCCGCTGCCCGCCCCGCTGCCCCCGCTGCCCGCCCCGCTGCACGCCCCGCTGCGCGCTGCCACGCGTGACGCGCCGCTGCCCGCCCCGCTGCCCCCCCCCCCCCCCCCCCCCCTGCGTGCCGCGCGCTGCCGCGAGCTGCCGCGCGCTGCCGCCGTCGCCTGCTGCCGCGCGCTGCCGCCGTTGCCTGCTGCCGCGCGCTGCCGCCGTCGCCTGCTGCCGCACGCTGCCGCCGTCGCGGTGCCGGGTCGTGTCGGGTCAACCCGGCAACCCGCCGGGTCGGGTCCGGGTTCGGATTTTCGACCCGTTTCTCTACCCGGGTCGGGTTAGGGTTGACCCGTTTTCCACCCGGGTCAGTTCGGGTTCGACCCGAACCAGACCCGTGACCCGAAATTGACACCCCTGGCTGAATATCCATGCAACACTAAGAAGTAAAATTACAACTTTATATCCGTGTATATTCTAGCCCGCAACAATGACTATATTCATTCTTTTTTATGTAAAGAAGTAAAATTTTATTGGAAATGAGTTACAATGAATTCTTCTGTTAAACATGCCCTAAATCGTATTTAAATATTTATGAACTATCAGCTAGATGCTCTAAAATCAGACAGCGTCTGAATAGAAAAACTTTGCGAAATAAATATCAGCTCCTGGGCGCATTATTATGACCGGCGTCCGAATCACCTGGAGGTGAATCCGGATGCCCCACATCATCCAGATCCACCCGAATGCAACGGGATCCGAATGATGTGATGTGTCCAATTTTACCTCCGGAGGTAATAATTTTCCCAGCTCCGGAGACTCTAACAGCCGCATTTGTACACCATGAGTTCATACGAAGGATATTGCAAGAAATTAGTGGATCACAAATGAAGCAGAACCTTACCTGTTTTATTTCTATAACACCGGGCTGTGATGGTGCTTCTACTGCTGCTGTCATACTTGAGAGCAGTACTCGAATGATGCCAATACCCTTCCTATCAGACAGCGCAAAAGCCATTATTCCTACACAGCTCACGCCTGTACACACAACACGCCGATTCCCTTCACGTGCCAGTGGCCCTCACCGAGCCCAATTATCAAACTCATCCAACTTTTTTTCAAAGGGCGGTAAAACTGTCATAAGAAATTATAATTTTTTACAACGTGTTAAATTTTAAAATCATCATCGACTTTTCCTGAATGATTATTCTAATTTTAAAATATAATGTTACTCTAATTTAATCTTCTTAATTATATAAAATTAATTCAAAATAATATATTTAGTATAAAATGGTTGGAGATTAGGATGACCAAACATCATAATAACGAAATAAGTAAGAAAGTAAAAGTAGCAAAAAAATAAAAAATATCTGAATTTAACGTATAAAAATTAAAAATAGGGAAAATTTTACGAAGACATACCACATCAAGAAATTCACTATAAAATTGGGAGAAATAAGATCTCTTTTCTCTTTCTTTCTCTTCTTGCTTTTCTACTCACATGCACCATTCTCAATATATAACAACTCAAAATACAAGAGAATGACAAGTAAATAACTCTAAGGGATGCAACCCTTCAAAAAATGAGAAAGAAAATCATCTAGTTCCTCTCGCAGCGCTACGACGCTTTGCGTCTCACAAATCTTTGTCTTGATCCGTTGTGATGCTCCGCTCTCTGTCGTTCAGCACGGGGTGCTGGGAACACAATGTCGGGCTCAGGTACATAGCACCGGTGCTAGAGTATGCATTGCCGAGATGTTGTACGAAAAAAAATTTCGGTTGCAAAGCACCCGAACCCAAGCAAGGGTAACCCCCACACCCCCAACAAGAATGAAAAACTTGAGGTTCGAGGCAACATATCATTTAGATTGATCAATACAATCAAATTTCACACATAACAAAATTTTAAAGCAATTTTTTAAATTTGAAGGACTAAATTAAAATTAATTTTATAATATAATTCTAATATGAGAGATTATTTTTTTTCACAAATTTTGTATTCTATGGATTAAATTGAAGCTATATGGTTTTTTCAGACTAAATTGGTCGTACACAAATAATCTGGATATTATTTTTGGATTTTTTTAACATAATTTTGAATTTTATAATTATTTTGAAATCAATGAGATAATTTATTTAAAGTTACTATATTGTAATAAGCTTGATTATTAAAATAAATATTTTTAAAATATAAAATAACAAAAAGCAATACCTAAATTAATGTGTGTCAATAATTTAAAAAGTAAAATAATAATAAAAAAATCTCTAAATAAAATTCTCAACTGAAATAAAATTAAATGAATAAAAATAACATACAGAATTCAACTGAAGAGGCACATGACATTTTAGCCAAAAACAAAGAGGATTGGTAAGAATAAAAGTTTGATAAAAAAAAAAGGTAATTTACATACATACCATTTAATTTCATACTATTTACATACCTAACACCTAAAACATTAATATTACATGTCTACCACCCATATACAACTTTAATATCTAATATATCACTCCTATTATTCATTCCTACCATTCATACCATCCTATAAATTTTAATATTTCATTTCATGAACCCAAATTTGTTCTATGGGTGATATCATGTAATATTAATGTTTTAAGTGTTAGATATGTAAATAGCATGAAATCAAGTGGTATGTATGTAAAACCCCCTAAATTAAAAGTAGGAGCACGACAAGAGTTGCTCCAATTTAAATCATATTGTCTGAATAGTAGAAGTCAAATATCATTGGAATCTATATTTTACTATTATTAAGTTTTATAGAAAAAAGTGTGTGCAAGGCCAATATATTAAGTGATGCCATCGGACTTCTTTCATAGGTTAATGAGGATGCATCACGTCATCAAATTAATGTGTATTGTTACTATGTACCGTTGTATATAGGGTGACGCGACGTGTCCTGGTTGACCTCCGAATAGTCCGGTGACCGCACATAATAATTTCTCATGTAAAAGAGAGAAAATCTAAGTATCTTGATTGGAGTCTAGACGAAAAGCTCAGTCAAGACTCCGCACGTAATACTCTCTCCACGAAATGATGAAAAATTTCAAGTTGTGTAATTATTAGGACTACGGGATAGAATTTTTGGGTAATTAAGAAAAAGATATGCTTTCACTTTTTATTAAAAAGAGAGGCAACAGAAATAATTTGAAAGACAACAAAGTGTTACCAATCAAATAAGAGAAAATATGTTATTGATAGTTTGGTTGAAGTTCAAAAGTCCTTTAAAGTAATTGATAACAATATTAGCGGCACTAGTTGAGATTTCTTCTGCCATTGATTTTTAAAATGTAAAAATTATCCTCATCACTAAGAACTCATCTAGTTTTAGCTCTTTGGATGACCAAATACGAGTGGGAAGGCAGTCCAATCAACCCACCAATTGGGTTGGAGTTGCTTCTCTTTGAGCTAATTAATGGACTAACTTGAAAACATTAAACCAATTCTAATTTTATAAAGTATCATAGAGAAGCATAAAACCTTAGAATTTATATAAAAAATATAAATAAAATAGTACATGGGCTTCTAATGAAAATGTGAGATATTTGGATTAGGGCATCATCATCATGAGTTGAGCTTTAAAACTCCTTAAATTTACTTTAATATATATGAATATTTGATGCAGTGCATCTTAGTAATTGTATACTTTAGGAGTATTATTTATAGAGATTTTTATTGGCATATTATATATAGAATAGCTTAGGATGAAAGTAATATATGAAATATATTTTTGGAATACGATTTTTGTTGTTTTGCACTTATGAGCTATTGATATCACTTTTCAATGATTTCTCCCCATATCACTTGGTATCAGAGCTAGAACTTCGAAGAGACCAAGGATGAAGGATGAAGGCAGTGCAAGCGAGTGTCACAAGCGATCTCCAACAGACGGCAATTATACCGGCGAATTGACCTCCACTAGCTGGTAAACCATACCGATTATTCGACCTCCACCAACTTATAACCATATCGACAAATACAACTTCACTGATGGAAATCATGCAATCTGACAGCTTTCATCTCCAACTCAAGTGGTCACTGTCACGACCCGACCCGAGACGAGACGGATCCCGCCCGCGCCGGATCGCGACGGAGAAGAGAGCTAACCAGGATCTGGCTTTGGATTAGGTTACTGAACTGATCTTCCAAATTCTTAACTCAACAGAAGCACACAGAACAACAGAGCTACTAAAAACCTCAAATGCAGCGGAACAAAACATCTATCTTTTCATTTCCTCAAAATAATCATCTACAGAACAGTACATGGCTTTCAACAGAAAGAAAGACAGAACAGGAAAGCCATGACTGTACAAAAATCAAAAGTACAAAAGTACCTAATCTGATCAGACTCTGAAATCTAATCCTGGACTTCCTTGCCCTTCCCAGAACCTGAAAACCACCAGAAAGCAAGGGTGAGCTCAACAGCTCAGCAAAGCAACAAACCACCAATCTAAATTCTCAGAAAACAAAACCAAACTTATCAGACAGAAATCAGATCAGAAGTCGGAACAGAATCGGAAATCAAAACTTACGGACAGATATCAAATCACATCAGAGTCGTACAGATCGTATCAGAACAGAACAAGTCAACAGAGTCAGAAACAGAAATCAGAATCGTACGGATCATATCATATCATAATCACAATTTCGTACAGAACAGAACAGATACAGAAAGTAGTACAGATACATATAGCTAAATGCCCTGACACTGACGGAATCTCTACGGATTCCGGCCCCTTATGCCTCCCTTCCCAGACACTGACTGAATCTCATAGGATTCAGGCCCCTTATGTCTCCCTTTGTGCTCACGGCACCAAAACAGATGTGCTTATAGCACCAAAACAGAATTCATCGGATCCGGAACAAAACAGATATCAGATTTCAGATTGAGCTCATTTCAGATTTCCCGTTTCACTAACTGAATCTCATAGGATCCAGGCCCCTTATAACTCCCTTTTTATAGCTTATACACATAGCATTTCAATTCAGAAGAAATACGGACAATTCAGACATTACCCAAAAATCGGGCAGCACAACGGCAGTATACGGAATTTACACAAAAATTCCTGCAAAGAAAATTTACCGAATTCGCACAGAATACAGATATCAACATTTCAGAACCTTTATTCTACTGCACAGATAAATTCCAATTTCACAGAAAAATCCGGTCGACTAAAAACACAGTCGAATCAAAAATACCCGGACGAAAATCTTCAGAAAATAACCAAAATGTGCACACTCGGCACGTCAACAATATACAGAAAGTTACGCGGTAAAAACTGAACCGATCAAAAGATACGGACGAAAATCGCTAACGGAAACAAAATCCGGACAGAATATACCGCCAAACACGACGGTTCTGAAAATTGAGAAAGGTAGAATGTGCCTTACCTCGAGCACAGCAAATTCCTCAACAGTCACTTCGATCGAAAACGGCTCCGCGTCGTCCGAAAATCCACTTTTCCACTTTTTCCTTCGTTTTTCTCTCTCCTCAGCTTTTTCTCTCTCTTCAAAATATCTCATTTCTATATATATCCAGACTGATCGTCCCGGACGATCGAGCTTCGTACCGGACGATCCATGAAGAGAGGAATTTCGTCCAGACGAAAAATGACATATCGTCCCTGGCGAAGGGTTCACGGGAGAATTTTCGTCCAGACGATCCTGATTTCGTCCAGACGAACCATACAGCCAAAACTGATTTTCTGCACAACCTGTACCGATCGTCCCGGACGATCCAACTTCGTCCCGGACGAACCTGGAGCAAAAACTGATATTACAATCTCCCCAACTTAAAAAAAAATGTCGTCCTCGACATTATCCAATCCAAACTCAGTCAAAACAAGTACGGGTACGACCGTCTCATATCAGACTCCTTCTCCCAAGTTGCTTCCCGTGCAGTCCGGTGCTTCCACTGGACTTTAACCATCGGAATCTCTTTATTTCTTAACTTTCGGACGTCGTACGCCAAAATAAGCTCTGGCTCTTCCTTGTACGCCAGATTCTCCTGAATCTCCACCTCATCAGCTGACAACTTCTTCCCAGAGTCTGAAACCCACTTCCTCAGAGTGGATACGTGAAACACATTATGCACATCAGGCATAGATTCAGAAAGCAATAACTTGTAAGCAGCTTTTCCAATTCTTTCCAAAATCTCAAATGGTCCAACATACCTTGGACTAAGCTTGCTTACCTGACCAAATCTGCTCACACCTTTCATCGGGCTGACTTTGACATACACAAAGTCACCGACCTGAAATTCAACAAATCTGTGCTTCTGATTGTAATACTTCTGCTGACGATCTTGAGCGGCTTTCAATCTTTCTCTTATCAAATTGATCTTCTGAGCAGTTTCATCAGCAAAAGTGGCCCCCAAAGCCTGTCTATCTCCGAAGGAGGTCGGAGTCAAAGGAGTACGACACTTCCTGCCATACAGAGCCTCGTACGGTGCCATACCGATACTGGACTGAAAACTGTTGTTATAAGCAAATTCAATCAGCGGAATATGATCCTCCCAACTTCCGCTAAAGTCCAGAACACAAAGCCTCAACAGATCTTCCAGTACCTGAATCGTCCTCTCAGACTGTCCGTCGGTCTGAGGATGAAAGGCTGTACTGAAATGCAGTTTCGTACCCAAGCCTTGCTGAATGCCTTTCCAAAGTCTGGAAGTAAAACGTCCATCTCGATCAGATACGATCACACGAGGCACACCGTGCAATCTGACTATCTCCTTCACATAAATCTGTGCCAAGCGATCAACTGAATCCGTCTGTCTAATCGGAAGAAAATGGGCTGACTTCGTCAATCGATCTACAACCACCCAAATGGCATCATGTCCTTGTCGTGATCGAGGAAAACCCATCGCAAAATCCATCGTTACCTCCTCCCATTTCCACTCAGGGATAGGCAACGACTGCAACAGTCCACCTGGTCGCTGATGCTCTGCCTTCACCAACTGACAGGCTTCGCATCTCGACACAAACTCTGCCACATCCTTCTTCATCCCAGGCCACCAAAACAAAAGCTTCATATCAGCGTACATCTTACCACTGCCTGGATGAACAGTGTAGCCAGAATGATGAGATTCGTACAGAATCTCCTGCCTCAAGTCTCCAAACACAGGTACCCACAACCTGTTCTTACAGAAAATAACACCAGAATCAGAAATTCGAAGTTCAGGAGTCTTACCAGATCCAATCTGAGCTATCAACTTCGAATAATCAGAATCTGACTTCTGGGCTTCTTGAATCCGTGCTTCCAAAGAAGACTGAATACTCATCTGAGCCAACTCCAAATCATTGGAGGAAACCACCTCCAACTGCAATCTCTCCAAATCACGAATCAGAAAGTCATCACAGGTAAGCTGAATACCTGAGAATCCAGAAGACTTCCTGCTCAGAGCGTCCGCTACCACATTCGCCTTCCCAGGCTGATACTGAATAGTCAAATCGTAGTCCTTGATCAACTCGAGCCACCTCCTCTGTCTCAGATTCAGATCCTTCTGAGTAAAAATGTACTTCAGGCTCTTATGATCAGTAAAAATCTCACATCTGACGCCATACAGGTAATGACGCCAAATCTTCAAAGCAAAAACAACTGCAGCTAACTCCAGATCATGCGTCGGGTAATTCTTCTCATGTGGTTTCAACTGTCTCGAAGCATAAGCAATTACCTGACCATGCTGCATCAGAACACAACCCAATCCTTTCAGTGAAGCATCACTGAACACCTGAAAACCCTCCGTACCTGACGGAAGTGCCAACACTGGAGCTGAAGTCAAACAATCCTTCAATTTCTGAAAACTAGCTTCACACTCCGGTGTCCAAACAAAAGGTACTGACTTCTGAGTCAGTCTCGTCAGAGGAGTCGAAATCTGTGAAAATCCTTTCACAAACTTCCTATAATATCCGGCCATGCCCAAGAAACTACGTACCTCAAATACCGTAGTCGGCCTTGGCCAATCAGCAACAGCCTGAATCTTCTGGGGATCTACAGAAATGCCTTCTCCGCTAACCACATGCCCCAGAAATGAAATGCTCTTCAGCCAGAATTCACACTTGGAGAACTTGGCATACAGCTGATGCCTCCTCAAAGTCTTCAACACAATCCTCAAATGTCTGGCATGCTCATCCTCAGATGCAGAATATACCAGAATATCGTCAATGAAGACGATCACAAACTGATCCAAATACTCCCTGAATACTCGGTTCATCAGATCCATGAAAATCGCAGGCGCATTGGTTACCCCAAAAGGCATAACCAAAAACTCGTAGTGCCCGTACCGAGTACTGAAAGCAGTCTTCACCACATCAGCTTCCTTCACCTTCACCTGATAATATCCGGATCTCAAATCAATCTTCGAAAATACCGAAGATCCGGAAAGCTGATCAAACAAGTCGTCTATCCGAGGCAAAGGATACTTGTTCTTGATCGTGACCTTGTTCAAATCTCTATAATCAATACACATACGGAGTGTACCGTCCTTCTTCTTCACAAACAGAACAGGTGCTCCCCAGGGCGAAACACTAGGACGTACAAAACCTCTGTCAACCAACTCCTGAAGCTGAACTTTCAACTCAGAAAGTTCTTTCGGTGCCATCCTGTACGGAGCTTTCGATATCGGAGCGGTACCCGGAAAAACATCGATAGAGAACTCCACATCTCTATCCGGAGGTAACCCAACCAACTCCTCAGGAAAAACATCGGCAAACTCCCGTACCACAGGGATCTCAGAAACAGAACCAACCTCCAGGTTCAGATCCCGCACCGAAGCCAAAAATACCGGACATCCCTTCTTCCACATCCTGCTCACCTCCAACACAGAAACCAGACTGGAGAGAACACCTCGTAATCCCTGAAATACAACTCTCTCTCCAGCCACAAGCAAACTCACTTGCTTCTTCAGACAGTCAATCTGAGCCTCATACTGACTCAGCCAATCCATGCCCAGAATCACATCATACGAAGAAATCGGCAATCGAATCAAACTCGATTTCCACTTCTTGCCAGAAATCTCGATCTCACACAAACAAAACTGTCGAGCAATCAATGGATTCCCAGCCGGTAAAATCACAGACAAAGAAACCGGTAAAACCATCGAATCCAAATGTAAAATCTCAAAACAATGCTCGGACAGAAAAGAATGACTCGCTCCAGAGTCAAACAAAACACGACAGGGCTGATCAGAAATGTAAACCGTACCTGTCACAACATCCGGAGCATCACGAGCCTCCTGCTGACTCAGACTGTAAACTCGTGGCTGAACTGGAACAGGAGCTGAAGCAACAGAACTACTCTGCTCCCTCTGAATCGTAGGTGGTCTCCGTGGTGCAGAACTAGAACCACCACCTCTACCAGCAAATCCCTCAGGGCGTGGAGGAACAGTCCTCGGTCTTCCTGCTGCTGAACCAACAGGTCTGACAAAGCCCTCAGATCGGAACTCAGAACGCTGATCAAATCCCATCTGCGGACATTCTGCAATCCGATGTCCCGGCTGACCACATCTGAAACAAAGACCAGCTATCCTGTAGCACTGGCCATGGTGTCGCCGTCCACAACTCTGGCACACAGGTGCCGTACTGACAGATCCAGAACTCGTCGTACTGGTAACAGTACCAGACGATCCTCCGCTCTTCCTGGAATCTCCAGATCCAGATCCAGGAACAAATCTCCTCTTCCCAGAGGAACCACTGCCAGATGTCTCTCCTCCAAACCTCTTCCTACTCGCAGTCCACCGCTGCTGAGTAGCCGTCATGTCATTCTCAATCAGACGAGCTCGCTCCACAAGCTCAGAGAAATCGGTAATCCGGAACGGTATCAGAGGCTGCCTCAAAGTGTCTCGTAAGCCTCTCAGAAATCTGTAACACCTCTCAGCAGACGTGCTAACCAGCTGCGGAGCGTACCTGGCTAATGCAGTAAACTCAGCCTCGTACTGCATCACCGTCTTGCTCCCCTGAACAAGCCTCAGAAAACTCTCCTGCATCTGCTGTCGTGCAGAAGGGGGAACAAACCAGTCTCTGAATACCTCAGTGAACTCCTCCCAAGTGATCAAGGAGTTCAATCTGCCCTGAAATCTGGCTGCTTGCTGGCCATCCCACCAGTGCTCAGCCTCTCCGTCCAACAGAAAAACAGCTAACGGAACTTTCCTGTCTGCAGGACACTGCATCCCGTCAAAAGTCTTCTCCAATCTCCTCAGCCACTCCTCGGCTGCTCTGGGCTCAACAGCGCCCTCAAACCTCGGAGGTTTCAACCTCAAAAATAACTGCAGGTGTCGATCAATGTCCTCAGATCTAACAGTCGAAGCTCTGCTCTGAGTCTCGCTCATCATCTGAGCAACAAGTGAAGCAAACTGTGAAAGCGTATCAGCACCGACCACTGGGGCTGTACTCCCCACTGGTGCTGCCTGATCGTCACTCTGACCGTCTGTCATGTCTGGGTCTGGCTGATCCATACAGAAAATCCAGAAAATCCGGAAAACTATCACAAAAACAACACAAAATAACACAATAAAAAGCCAAACGACCCAAAACTACCTCCCAGACAGACTCACTGATCACTTCCTATAGCTCTGTTTTACAATCCAACCTGTTTCCAAAACCAGTGCTCTGATACCAAAAAAGCTTGTCACGACCCGACCCGAGACGAGACGGATCCCGCCCGCGCCGGATCGCGACGGAGAAGAGAGCTAACCAGGATCTGGCTTTGGATTAGGTTACTGAACTGATCTTCCAAATTCTTAACTCAACAGAAGCACACAGAACAACAGAGCTACTAAAAACCTCAAATGCAGCGGAACAAAACATCTATCTTTTCATTTCCTCAAAATAATCATCTACAGAACAGTACATGGCTTTCAACAGAAAGAAAGACAGAACAGGAAAGCCATGACTGTACAAAAATCAAAAGTACAAAAGTACCTAATCTGATCAGACTCTGAAATCTAATCCTGGACTTCCTTGCCCTTCCCAGAACCTGAAAACCACCAGAAAGCAAGGGTGAGCTCAACAGCTCAGCAAAGCAACAAACCACCAATCTAAATTCTCAGAAAACAAAACCAAACTTATCAGACAGAAATCAGATCAGAAGTCGGAACAGAATCGGAAATCAAAACTTACGGACAGATATCAAATCACATCAGAGTCGTACAGATCGTATCAGAACAGAACAAGTCAACAGAGTCAGAAACAGAAATCAGAATCGTACGGATCATATCATATCATAATCACAATTTCGTACAGAACAGAACAGATACAGAAAGTAGTACAGATACATATAGCTAAATGCCCTGACACTGACGGAATCTCTACGGATTCCGGCCCCTTATGCCTCCCTTCCCAGACACTGACTGAATCTCATAGGATTCAGGCCCCTTATGTCTCCCTTTGTGCTCACGGCACCAAAACAGATGTGCTTATAGCACCAAAACAGAATTCATCGGATCCGGAACAAAACAGATATCAGATTTCAGATTGAGCTCATTTCAGATTTCCCGTTTCACTAACTGAATCTCATAGGATCCAGGCCCCTTATAACTCCCTTTTTATAGCTTATACACATAGCATTTCAATTCAGAAGAAATACGGACAATTCAGACATTACCCAAAAATCGGGCAGCACAACGGCAGTATACGGAATTTACACAAAAATTCCTGCAAAGAAAATTTACCGAATTCGCACAGAATACAGATATCAACATTTCAGAACCTTTATTCTACTGCACAGATAAATTCCAATTTCACAGAAAAATCCGGTCGACTAAAAACACAGTCGAATCAAAAATACCCGGACGAAAATCTTCAGAAAATAACCAAAATGTGCACACTCGGCACGTCAACAATATACAGAAAGTTACGCGGTAAAAACTGAACCGATCAAAAGATACGGACGAAAATCGCTAACGGAAACAAAATCCGGACAGAATATACCGCCAAACACGACGGTTCTGAAAATTGAGAAAGGTAGAATGTGCCTTACCTCGAGCACAGCAAATTCCTCAACAGTCACTTCGATCGAAAACGGCTCCGCGTCGTCCGAAAATCCACTTTTCCACTTTTTCCTTCGTTTTTCTCTCTCCTCAGCTTTTTCTCTCTCTTCAAAATATCTCATTTCTATATATATCCAGACTGATCGTCCCGGACGATCGAGCTTCGTACCGGACGATCCATGAAGAGAGGAATTTCGTCCAGACGAAAAATGACATATCGTCCCTGGCGAAGGGTTCACGGGAGAATTTTCGTCCAGACGATCCTGATTTCGTCCAGACGAACCATACAGCCAAAACTGATTTTCTGCACAACCTGTACCGATCGTCCCGGACGATCCAACTTCGTCCCGGACGAACCTGGAGCAAAAACTGATATTACAGTCACCCTCTTTAAATCCCAACAAATCTGTCATCTACGAAACGACAACAACATCACCTTCCCATCAGCCTTCGATCTTTCGATCTTCCCACTTCGACACGCCTCCTGTTCTCTACAATCCTAGCAACAGTTCTCCATTCCTCGACTCCTCGCACCTGCATGGGACCGACCTCACCCTCTTTGTCGAGCATGATGCAACTCTCTTCGCATAACCCAGCTGCAAGCACCCCTCCATCTATCAGCGACTCAGATTCATGTGACCTCCTCGACTCCTCCTGTGTCTCTCATACACACGGCCCAATCACATCCACCCACACAGAATCCTATGTCACCGCCTCGAACTGATCATGCTCGCACCCATGCGCGAGCCTGCTTGCTTTTTTGCCGCCCATGCCCATGTCATTATTAACACGCACCTTCAAACAGATCTTGTAGCTCTCGTGACCAGCCCATCCTGCATCTACACGTGCTCCAGCCTACAGCCCGTTTGCATGACTCCAACTCTCTCCCACACGTGAGCGATCGTGCTCATGCTTACGTTCAATGCCCGACGTGACCGCGAACCCGCACAACCTACACTTTAGCTCCACTCAATCCATGCCCCAACTTCTGCCTTCACAACCCACAACCCGTCCGCGACCAAATTCCTTCCGCAACCTTGATGTGCATGATCCCATTATTAGCCCATGCCCGCAAATTCTTCGAATAAGGGGAGTATGATGTGGTATCTTAATAATTACCTAACTTAGGAGTATTATACCTATGTTGTACCTAGTTTTTAATATTTTCTAAAACTTTCTATTGATATATCATATATAGAATAGCTTAGAAAAAAAAAGAATATATAAAAAACATTTTTTGAACACAATATTTTATTATTTTGCTATTATGAGTTATTAGTAGTATCACTTTCTTTAATTATTTCTCCCTGCTTCAATAATCAAAATTTTTGGAGACATTTAGGCTACTTAAGGTAAACTCCCACACACATCACAAACAGAAGACTCTGAATCCATGATATCTTAATTGACGGTCAAAACTTGCAACCAATAAATCAAGATGAAATATGTTATGGATAATCAATTAACTCTTACATTGAACTCTCAAAATCTTCTCCACCAAATTTTTTTTGCCAACTCAAGACTATAAAAATAATACATCCTTCTTATAAAAATTTTTAAGAAAAAGCAACAAGTTATTCAACAATTAATGAAATACATCATATAGTTTTATAACTAATTACCCAACAGAAAAAGCCCATCTCAGTAGGAAAAGCGACGATACCATCTATTTATACCCCACCACAGCACTTACAAACCCGTTATCGAAATGTACATCTTTTCGCTTTAAAACAAACTCACAACGTCACTCTGCTTGTTTTCAGCACTTTGAAAAACATTGAAAAGATTTAAAAGAAAAAAAATTATAAAAAGTTCGAATGCAAAAGAAAAAGCGTTAAAGGAAATAAAAAAGGAAATTGTAAATGCTGTCACAGCGACCGTCAAAGGGAAGCCTGGATCGTAACAACAATAGGACTCCTAACGCTGTGCTGGCCATCCTTCCACACGATTTCGCCGCCCCTCACGGCGGAGCTCCCTGCCGGCAACCTTCCTCCCTCCCCCTCCGCCGCCTCCAGCTCCACTCTAAGCAGAAAGCTCAGTTTCTGCCCCGTCCGCCGGAATCTCAGTTCCAACGGCTCCACCTCCACCTTGCTCCCCGCCGGCGCCGAAACCTCCGCACGGTATACTGCCGCGCCTCTCCCGACGTTCGTCACTGTCCTCAGAAAATGCGTTGACTGTCTCGCCTTACCATTGCCTGCAACCCCAGCGAACAATGCCGAGAACGACGGGTAGTTCAGATTCCCAGCGTGCCCAGCCCTCTTCGCCCCCGTGCAATCCGCCCCTCTTCTGGTGATGGACTTTATATTTTCTGATGTGTAGTTCAAATTGCACAGGAAATTGATGTAATCCATTGGGGCAATGTCGTAGATAAGTCCCGGATCCATCGCACGCCGCGGATCAACATGGCCGGTTCCTGCATCGAAGACGCCGGAAACGTTTCCTGTTGCCTCATCTAGCATCGGTTTCCCCTCATTGTCTTTGTTGTAAGCGGTGGTCATCAATGCCGACCGGATAGCCGCAGGTGACCAATCCGGATGCGCTGCCTTCAACAGCGCCGCGAGGCCAGAGACGTGGGGGCACGCCATCGATGTTCCTGAAAGGATGTTGAACTCCGTTTGTCGATGGTCCGATTCGATCCCGGCGGGACCAATGCCGTCCGGCCACGCCGCGAGGATGTTCAGGCCCGGGGCGATAACGTCCGGCTTTAGGATCTCTGGGGACTGAGGGCTGGGGCCACGCGCGGAGAAGGATGCGACTACAGGGGCCGGGCGGACGCCGAGGCGCGTGCCGCGGAATAGAATAGTGCCGGTGGGGGTGGCGGCTGATGCAATGTATTTTCGAATTTCGTCCCCGGCGCTGGCGCCAACGGCAGTACCCGGAAGGACGTGACAGTCGGCGACAAGGCCTTCTCCGTCGAAGACGCCGTTGGCGAGTATCATGCCAGCGCCGCCGGCTTTCCGAACCACTTCTCCCTTTGCCGCCCGAGAGTTGACGCCGCGGTCGCAAACGACGATCTTGCCTTTAACAGTACTAGGGCTTAGGGATCCCTCGAGGCAGAGGGATGCAGAGTATCCTTCACCGCCGCCGCCAGAGGCTTCTCCAGGGCTGCCGGCGTAAATTAGGGGGTACAGCAAGTCTTTTCTGAGTGGCGGCCCGCCATACACGCTGACACCTGGGAGGACGCGTCCGTTTCCAAGGCGAACGTCAGCGGGGAAGGATCTATCCATGGATCCCGCTCCGACGGTGGTCACCCAGGGAGCGATGTTAGTGACCGTGAGTCCTCCAGGGCCGCCGTTTCCTGCAGAGGCGGAGACGAATATCCCAGCCTCCACCGCAGCGAAGGAGCCAACGGCGATGGCGTCAAGGTAGTAAGGTACGACAACGCCGCCAACGCTAAGGGAGATGACATTGACGCCGTCAGCGACGCCCGCGTCAAAGGCGGCGAGGATGTCAGAATCAAAGCAACCAGCGGCCCAACAGACTTTATAAACGGCGAGACGTGCTTTGGGCGCCATCCCTGCGGCAACGCCACGGGCGTAACCAAGTGTGGACGCCGGGTAAACGTACCTGCCAGCGGCGATGGAGGCGGTATGAGTTCCATGGCCGTCGGTGTCGCGTGCAGAGCGGAGCTCTGCAGTCTCGTTCATTCGGCCACTGGTGGCCTCGTAGCCGCCGGAGAAGTACCTTGCGCCGATGAGCTTGCGATTACAGGCTGTGGTGAGGAAGCCGGTCCCGGCAACGCAGGTTCCGCGCCACTTGGCAGGGATGGAGTCGAGGCCGCTGTCGGAGAAGCTGCGGCGCTCCGGCCAGATTCCGGTGTCGATTACGCCGATGACAAGGTCGGAGCCGAAGTCAGTTTCAGCGAGGAGGCCAGAGCTATCGGATGATTTGAGACCGAGGAACTGCGGCGAACGGGTAGTGTCCAGGTGGCGAACTTGCTCTGGAAGAATTGCGAGGACGCCGGCTGCTACCGAGAGGGCTGCTGCTGCGGACGGTGTCATCCTAGCTGAAAAACCGTGGAATATGGAGGAGTATGTGTGGATGAGGGGGCCACCGGAGGTCCAACCAGTGTCTCCCTCGAAAGAGTCGGCTTCCGCGGCAGCCACAGCGGTTTCGTACCAGTGGGCGTGGGTAGGAAAGACCGATGGTTTGGCCTCGCCATCGACGCAGACGATGTATGTCTTCCGGCTGGTTTTCTCTGAGGTGGAGATGGCCGGAGAAGAAAGGAAAAAGAGTACGGCCAGAAACAGAAGCTTAAAATGGTGATTTTTCTTCATTTTTTTGTTTTGGTGAGCGATGTTGGAATGGTGGACTGTATGCCCGAATGTGATTTCCAATTTAAATGTTACAGAACTTGCTTTGTAGGGAAAACAGTGACCTTCCTTTATTTAATTTATTTAACTTGCATTTTTTTTTTTTAATTTCCGTGTTGAAATTTTAGGGCCAAAGCCATAAATTAAATAGATTCGTGGCCGCTAGCTGCACGTATTTAATCGCTTTGCATCTTACTGCAGAGATGTGGGGTCATCATTGAATCTCTCTCCTTTAATTGATTTCTGATCTTTCAGCCCAAATTTGTTAAAAGTTTGTGATTTATTGAAATGTTTTGTTACAAAAAAAATCTCGATTATTACAAATTTAAACAAATGTATTTTTGCAAACCTATTAGAAGCATTCCTTTATTAAGCCGCTGGTGATTTATTTTTTCTAATTTGTCGGTAGAAGGGTAAAAAGGTGAGGCCAAGGAAAATTAGATTGGTAGGTTTCAGAAGATGGGAATTGTGGCCGCACGGTTCACGACACAGTGGGGCAGACACTTCTGCAGTTAACATTTATGGCAGCAGGAGATGCAAGAATTGCCAGGCGCTTGTGATTTTGCTTCAAATTTTGATTTCATTTGCTTCGTACAGTTGTTCGGATTGAATGTAAATTAAAGAAATGAAATGAAATGAAATCCTAGTCATTACTAATTAGTACGTTTAATTTTTAAATTTGAAAATTTTAAGTTTTTTTTATAACACAACAAAAATTCAATTAGCACTAACCCCGATGACAGGAAATCATACAAAATCCAGTTAAATTACAGGTGAGGAATGGGCAAATCGAGTCATTCTACTTTATTCTAATTTGCATGTTGATATGGATTCAGCAGACTGATCTAATATAAATCGATACATCCTTGAAAAATTATCTTAATCGGACACGAATCTTAAGGTTAAATCAAGTTGAAAACTTTCAAAAATAAAATTGGGACCAACTGAACTCTGATTTCAGCAAACTTATAGTTGAACTGAACGTCTCGGAAATACAAACCCAACGACACCAAATTAGACTCAATCCGAGTCCAAATTGGTCCAAATCAAGGACCCGAAGTGCTATTGGAGGGTTTAAAGCACAATTTGGATAACCAAATGGTTTCCAAACATGACGTGCTTATAATCGAATCGAGCGGCTCGACGAGAAAAATCCAACAAGCCCAAGATCTTGGAATTTTGACATCATTAAGAGCTTCAAATGTCTGAGGAACAATTCACGATCAAGGGATTCAACATCGGCCGTCCATTCAAACCACTCCTCATTTATCCTTGATCTTCCTCCTATTTACGGGCCATGTCACTCTAGGAAATCTATAAATAGACCCCTCATCCCTCTTAAAAAGTGGGCTCCAAACAAGAGAGCAAGAGAAAGATCGGAGATCACTCTTGCCTCCTCGCTCCTTGACCACTGTCCGAAGTTCTGCCGGACCATCACCTGAGGCCCGGAGTTCTGTCGGACGTCCACCTGAGACCTAGAGTTTCGCTGGACCATCACCTGATGCCAGAATTCCACCGCACCACTACTAGAGGCCCGAACTTTTACCAAACCACCACTTGAGGTCCGGACTTCCGCTGGACCACCACCTAAGGCCCGAAGTTCTGCTAAATTACCACCTGACTCCCGAAGTTCTACCGAACCACCACCTGACGCCCGGAGTTCTACCAGACCACCACCTAAGGCCCAGACTTTTGCGGACCACCACCTGACAGCCATAATTCTACCGGAGTATCGCCCTACTACTAACGTCTTTCTGACCCCAATCTCCTACAAACTACGGTCCTTTCGATCTCCATAGCTAAAAAACTGTCTTTCTGACCTCGGTCTCTTTCCATCTACAGTCCTTCTGACCTCTGTCGCCTACTACGGTCTTTCTGACCTCCGTCGTCAAACAACGTTCTTTCTGCCCCCGATCTCCTTCTGAGTACGGTCCTTCTGACCTCCATCGCTAAACAATGGTCTTTCTTATCCCGTTCTTCTACCGACTGTGGTCTTCCCGACATCCATTGCCAGACAACGATCTTTCTGACCCTATCTCCTTCTGACTATGGTCCTTTTGACCTCTATCCCTAGATAATGGTCTTTTTGACCCTGGTCTTCTGTAGACTATGGTCATTCTGACCTCCATCGCCAGACAACAGTCTTTCTGATATGTATCTCCTGCCGAATACGATCCTTCTGACTTCCGCTGCATATTATGGTCTTTTAGACCTCTATCCTATCGACTATGGTCATGCCGACCAAACAAACATGTCTATGTTGATTATTGTAACTCCCACCATGTAATACACTCTATATGATGTACATTTGTGACATCAAGTCAATGCCTTCTCCCAAGGAAGGGCCTCATTTATAATCAACTGTAAATACTAGTGGGTTCATTAAGACTAGGCCAGGCCTGTGATTTATCCCCCTTTTTGAGGGGTTTTTACGTAAAAACTCTAGTGTCTCTTATGAACGCTACACCCTCTCTGTATCTGCTTGAGTGCTGGATATTCGTACAAAGTTAAGACGTTAAATGTCATATTTCTCTATCGTCGTGAGTATTCCAGGACGCAACATAAATAATATTTTTTAGTGCCTAGCATCACAACGTTTGTGCATCATAATGTCTGCATATTGCGCTGAATTAATTTCCAATAAACTCGATAGCACCTGGGTTTCTGCACAACTTTTTGGCGCTTATTTATACTGTTATGCTCTCAAGTGCAATGCCTCAATGCCCCAAGAAGGTTTTCAATTTCCAGAATTAATGTTGTTACAAAGAGCTACCTCTTCAAAGGTTTTAGAGGACTTTAAGGAAAGGAGCTATCCATTTTGAAGCTAACGAACCATGAATGATGGCTTCCAACGTAAAAATAAGAGCTTGAAGCATCGAAATTTCTAATAAATACCATTAGTATATTGCTCAATCATTCTATTTATAAGAGGGAATATTAGCTACCAATAAAGAAAGCACAAGCTTCAAATGTTAATGCTATGAACATTATTGGAAAATGCAAGCAATGGGGATGATTTCAAAAATGGGTATTGACGTATTAGTGATAGGGGATGAGAACCTTGTTAACATCAACATACATGTTTAAGACGGGTATCAAATTTATTCAAAATTGCAGGCATTGCCCTTTAACTGACAGATTGCATCAATTTTATTTGGGATGGCTGACATCAATATTATCGTAGCCATCTGATTGACATTGATATTGTTGGTGATGTCAATCATCAATATTGATATCAATGGTGTGCCACACAACTCACCATGGTATGTTGGTTGGGAGCTTAGGCTACCAATTAAAAGGTCTTGGATTTGAGTCTTGTGTATGCAATGTGTTTGTTAGTCTGTCTTAATTGACCTAAATAACCAAAAAAACAAACAATTGTGTGCTTCTATCTTGTTCGTGATGATCGGAGACAACATTTATGACGTGATGTTCAATTTTTTAACTATAATTATTAAAAAAAATTTATAAATTTGATATTTTCAAAATTACGATTATAAAATATGCTAAAAAGTAGTCTTATAGTAAAGTACTTTTTAAAATTTAACAAAAAAACATGCATGCTTCAATAACAATAGAATTTTAATTAATATTACTATTAAAGCCATGACCATACCGTTGTTGGTTTAATTACACATGAAAACTGTACCTGCTAATATTTAATTGTTAATAAAAAGAAATCCAAGCTATGTGCCAATTCTTGGTGGATCACGAGATTTGTCATTGGCGGCATCTTCTTCATGATATTGATACGACAGTCCTAAATCCTAATATTTGACCAAATAAAAACAAATCATCATATAGTGAATGCTGCTCTTATAGACCTATATATAATGAGGAAAATAAAATTTAAAGCTGGGGGTGGCTGAATAAAAAATTTATTACATATATATTAATATTAGAACTTTAATTTTTTTAAACTAACATAAGTGCACAACAAAATATTTAATAAAAATATTATAAATAAAATAATCTATAATGCAAAAAATAAATTTTTATCTAAATTAAGTATTGATCATCGATACACATATGTCCATCATTATGTATGTATAAGTACTTAACCAACATCATATCCAATAGGTCTATTGATATGCATTGTATCATTATCATCATTAGATTTTCTTTTTACATGCTCATCTCGTTGTCTAGTCATCTATTTTTCGCTATTATTAATTAACATAAGACTAAGTTTAATTTTTGTTTGAATTTATGCTAAAATTAAGGGTTATATATGACATTATGAATTGTATTAATCTTAGTATAAATTTAAAAGCTCTTAGATCCATTCTAATATAAATTAAAATAATATATTCTCAAATTATTGTTTCCTTATCACACCTATTTTTGATAATTTGATTCCATAATCACACTATAAAGCTATTCATTCTACCTCCATCTAGTGTAATTTCTCCTCTTTTGTATGTCCATATATGATTATATAAGTAATTTACATATACCAAATAAGTACTCCCTTGATGTGATTGGTCAAAAGGCACACTCGCTCAAAATAAGTATCGCCCACAAAAGCATCCGCCGGAGTAAGGTTTGAGATGGGCAGGCATTGACCCATAAGAAGTTTGCACTATAGGAGCTCACTCCTGAGGTTCTTAACCTAGGATGCGTATGTTCTGAGCGAGTTTAACTAGTGAACTTGCCTTCACTCAACTCTTTCAGTAGTTCTTCCTTGTTAAGGCTACCAGCCTTTCATCAGTATCTCCGTACACACCTACAAAGCCATTGTCATTGCTGTGATGCCCCGAGATCTAACTTGGAAAGAATTTTGATACACCCGACCATTTACCAGAGCTATCTATAACGTCAATCAATCACGATCTAATAAAAAGTCTATAATTTAAAACATCAATATACAAGTCGATCCATATCTCAAAATATCATATACAATACTCAGGAACTACACTATAAACACCAGAACTGAAATCTATCCTGTCATGAGTACAAAAGAATCAAAATCATCAAAAGAACTAAAACCTGTAGATCCGGATCAATCTCTATCTCATGTTCCCTTGCCCTGACCTGGAAATATCAACCACATATAATGAGCTTTACAAAGCCCAGCAGGTCACCTAATACCTATAACTGAAATCAAAGCACGGTACTGCTATCAATATGCATGTCAGTCAATCAAATCCATAATAGTCAATGGTCAATGAGTCTATGCAATACGGAAATCCATAGTCAATGAAATCAAGTCTATCAATGCAGCAGCGGGCAAATCAATAAACCAAACTCAATCAATACCCGTCAATCTCGAAGAAATCCGTACATAGAAGAAAATCAATCAATCCATCAAATCAGTCGTATCGAATCAATCGATCAAATCAAGTCAATGAAATCGATTAGAAAAGCAGTACAATAAAGCTCAATCTATACAAGCCATGAATCAAATGCAGCGGGTAATACGGTACAGAAACAATAGTATCAATGAATCTATAAGCAATAATATCAATGAATCTATAGTATCCATGTCCATAGCATCAATGAATCAATACAGTATCTATATCCATCCATGTTCATATCAATGCTCAATAGTATCAATGCTCAGCGATCAATCAATGAAACCGATGAAATCGTACGATACAGTAAATCCAAATCCGATCAAATCAATAAAGCAGTAAATCCATAAATCAGTAAATCCGAATGTCAATACAGTAAACATGCATTCAATACAATAATACTGAACAAGTACAATCAACTGGCTTTGTTGCTGTTGTAGAATCCATATTGCTGTTGTAGATATCCATACGTTAGTTTCAATAAAAAGAGTCGTCACTCTATTGCCCGTCGGCATATCTATAAGAACCCCTTATGACTCCCATCCATATATCCATAATCAATGTTTAAAGGAAAGCCCGTCGGTCCACCATCCTGTATAGGTCAATTCAATCTCCAACCAACGTTCAACCAGGTTCCACTTGTGTTCCAGTATCAATAATCAATCAATAATCAATTCAATAGTCAATATTAAAGCAATCATATCAATATTCACATTCATATCTATTCAATCTTAGAAAAATCGGAAATCATACGAAATTTCGGTAGTGTAACGGCAGTCTATCAAATTTACACAAAAAATCCTACAAAATCACAATTCACCAAATTACAATAGAATGTTCACGACAACAATATAAGACTATTATTCTACTGAATCCATATCAAATAACATCCTGATATTTTTCTATTCAATTAAAATCGCGTAGAACCAATTCTGACCGGTAAAATCATCGTAGAAAATACTCAAATCGTGTACAATATTCATATATATAACATTCTAAAAGTTGTGCGGTGAAAATTGTGTCAATACAAAACCGGGTCCAAAATTTGACTACGAAAACACAAAACAGAACACAACTCGCTCAAAAATCAATATCTCTGAAAACAGAAATAGGATTCAGAGTCCTTACCGCGAGATCTTCAATTCTTACAACAGTGGCGACGGACAAAAAGCGCTCCGCGGCCTCCGAAATCCAAGCTTTCTTCTCTTTTCCTTTCTCTTTCTCTCTCCTAAGATATTTTCGTTTTATAAAATGATTTTCTCTCTCCTCAAAACGAGCTGATTTTCTTATATCATTAGCCTGATCGGCCCGGCCGATCGCCACATCGTCCTGGCCGATCAGAACAAAATCAAATCAGCCCGGACGATTCCTCAGGCCGATAATTTCGATTTTGCTCTCTGGATTCTTGTCGTATCTGATCGTCCCAGGACGATCCAAAATCGGCCTGGACGATCCAGTCCAGAAATCATTCCAGAAAACACTCCAGAAATCAGCCGTTTTCAATGCACTGATCGGCCTGGACGATCTCAATATCGTCCCGGCCGATCCTGGGAGGAAAATCCAATTCAGAGAGGAACAATAAGGGAACGAGATCTCACAATTGCTTCATTTAATTATGTACATCCCAACTCACAGTCACATATGCCTCGAAGACTTGTTGCATGCCTAGACGTACTTGTCATTTATCTTGGCATTCACCTTTAAGGACTCGCCCAAGGTGTTCATGTTGGAGAACACATTCAAGGCATTAGCCCTTTAAAACTCATGGAAGGCACTTGCATAGTGTACTTATTAGAGACATCCTAAACCATGTTGCATAGAGATGACTACATATACCCATTTAGACCGAGTTTACATATCTATATGAGTTTGTGTTTGTCAAACATCTATAATTTCTCTATTTTTTTTAGGTATAACTTTTCATATACCCTTTTTAACCCTATAAATAATTGGTCAAAAGGCATATTTTAGACTTGATGTTATTTTTATTGTTTATAAGAATTGAGTGATTTTCTAGCCACTATCCATACCCGCTTATTCTTATTTATATTCTCTAGCTCTGTTTAGCCAAACCATTTAGTATGTTAGATGTTGGATCCAACATAATCTTCTCTTATTGGATTATGAATGTTCATTATAAAAAATATAATTTAAATCTATTACAAATTTTTTATTTTAGCTTTCTTGTGATATTTCTTTTTCTGAGTCTCATATTATAATGACAATAAACTAAACTGTTTGGCTCAACATGCACAAACCATATATAACAAGCTTTGGTGCTTCCTCCTATCTATTTAGGATTCGTTTTGACAGCTTTCTTACTGCTTTTTAAAATAGTTTTTTAGTATAAAAATTAAAGAAACAGTAAGAAAGCCGTCCCAAACGAGGCCTCTTAAAGCAGCTTTTTAGTACAAAAATTAAAATTTTTGTGTTGGAAAGCTCCTTTAAGAATAAGTAAGAAAGTCGTCCCAATCTCAGCCTTATAAGCTACACCTAAAAAATAATTAAAATTTGTTATTGATGTTTAACATTTACTATTAATATATAAAAGTAATTGCTGTTAAGAAATTATAAACATTGCATCATTCTATAGTTTGTTAGACTTTAACAATTCAAAAGTTTCCAATCTTTATTATGCAACTCTCAAACTATTAATTTAAATTATTTTTAATTAAAAGTAATAAACAAATATTAGTTAAAAATATTATTTCTTAGATACATTTAAACAAACTAATTTCATAATCAATATACATATGTGTGCAATATCAAGCAATATCATTTATACCATACATCATTGTCTTTGTATAATCTCACAATCACGAAATAATTCTTTTGTAAGGTATATAATCTATAAATAGTGAATGACATTTCATTTGCTATCTATAATTAGGTAAGTGTGTTGGTTGAGCAATGAGGTCATGGATTTGGATTCTCATCAATTAAATAATAATGTACTCTGGTTGGACTACTTTAAAGCATAAAGTATTTCAAATATATGAGTTTTGATAATTTGATGTTTGTTTGGATTAAAAAGGAATCAAAAGTAAAGTAAATGTAACGTAAATCATTCTAGTTCATTTTTTAGGTTAATCAAACTCGGTTAATTTTGAGCGAGAACGGTTTACACCACAAGCAAGTTTGCTTGATAGCTGTCAACTGCGGCCAATCACCACCACCAACCATCTCCACTAGCCTCTGGCCACCACCACCTCCCACTGTCGGTCGCTAGCCAACATCGCCGCCGACTGCTACCACCACCCGCTGCCAGCCACGATGCCCACCGCCAACATTTTCTTGAGGATTGCAAAACATGTTAGCTTATAATCAAGTCATCAATAATACAAAAATTTTGATCGAATTGTATTAAAAATCCTGCCAAATCGCTTGGGGACCGCAAAACATGTTAGCTTCCAACAAAATAGAGGTACCACCTCTATATACCACACATCCATATGTATAAGTAATGCCAGAAATATTCTTATCAGAGAATTTATATTTTTTATGAATTGATGTGTCATAATAACTATTTTGTACAAAAATAAAGCCATCTGCCTTCAAATAATTCAATGCACATCATATTCCAAGATCTTTCAAGGCGTAAATCTAAACACGAGAGTAAATCTCTAATGTTATTTATTTATTTATTTATTTTTATTTTTTAACATGTAGCTAGGCTTCCATACATCTGGACTGCGAATTTTCTTCAGTACTTCCCAAGGCTTGGTCCAATATTTGAGAATATAGAAACATAATGCTTATCACTGATTAATACTATTTATATTAATACTTCGGTTGAGTAACGATAAATTCTTAGATCTTGACTACACAAATCTCAACGAAGAAAACCTTTGACATTTTGCTTGCATATTATATCCTAGCAGTTTCCTGCATTAATATAATTCCTTAATTAAGAATATTATACAAAACTTATTTGATTAAGGGTCCGCTTGAGGAACTTTTATTTGGTCCGGTCACCTGACGTAGCTCTACGTTCGGACGCCAGTAAAATAGTGTCACATGTTCTCACTATTTACCGCGCGGCCCGACAACCCTGACCCGGAACAGAGACGGGATTGCTATGTTCACGTGTTGCTAGGTATTACTCGGTATTTGCTCGGTATTGGTCGATTTTGCTCGGCAATAACGAGAAATATCATTCTGTGAAGATCAATACCGAGCAATACCGAGAAAAATCAATACCGAGTTTTTCTCGGTATTGGTCTTCACAGACCGATATTTTTCATTATTGCCAAGCAATACCTAACAATACCGAGCAATACCTAGCAATACTGAGCAATACCTAGAGCAATACCGAGCAATACACGAACATAGCAATCCCGGGTCAAGTCGTTGGGCCACGCGGTATTGAGTAAGACCACGTGGCGACATGTTATTAGTGTCCGAACGTAGAGTTACATCAGGTCACCTGACCTAATAATTGTTCCCGCTTGAGATGACTATTTTTTAATGTGATTATAAAAAATAGTTTTTTAGTATAATTTTTTTTAAAAAAATAATAAAATATAGTGGTTAAATAAAAATTATAATTACAGTTTAAAAAATAAAACATAAAAAATTGCCCTAAATAAAATCTAAGCATCTCATTCTAGCTTGTATCATGTTCTATTTTTTCTAGTATCATATTCTGTTTAAGCTACACTAATTTTCCTCCTCACTCGTGTGTAAATGCAAAGGAAAGCAATTTCCTTGGTAGTCGATGGCCTGATCAATCTGTATGTTTTGAGTAATTGGCTTTGCTATATTTTGGAGTCTATCAAACAAAGCTTTGCTATCTCTCATTGGAACTGAGAATTGCATTTGTTTCTTTTACCTAAATGGACCGACTAATGCTTGGTTGTTTTCTTCTTTGATCCTAAATACTTATTGTTGTGATGTTTTTTTTTATACTTTATTGAAGAACTGTTCTTCAACTCAAGCTGAAGTTTATCATATCTTCAGCAGATTGTACATCCAATTTCTAACATTGCTGTTTATGACTCCATGAGCAGAAACAAGCTTAAGCTCGAGCTACTGATTCAAGCTTGTGCTTTAAAAATGGCATCATCTTGAAAACAAATTTGAAAAGAAAAATGTAGCTTAATATGTTTATTTGCTGTAAAACAAAGGAAAAAAACATTATATGACTTAAAATTCAAATCAGTAAATTGAAAAAGACATGAGAAAGACATATTTTATTTACTTCCCAAAAAAATTATTAAAAAGCTATTTTAGACAACAGAAAACAAAACTGGAACAAACGAAGTCAAAGTCACTAGAAATTATTCTGTGCGGAGATCAGATACAGAACGCAGTCCAGAGATCAATCAGAATATGCCACATCAGCGGTACTGAGCCATGGTACCTAGCGGTACTAGGTAGCACCGAGCACAGGGGGTGATGTAGCGCATTCTGATTGGTTAGCGTTCGGCATCCGCACCTTCACAAAATTTAGCCCACCCAAAAATACATAAAAAAGACACAAATCTACATCCTTGTGCATCACTTTTCATGCATTTTCACCGTTAAAATGTGAAAAACTGAGCAAATTTTATTTACTGAAAATAAAATGTGCAGTCTAAAAGTTGTCAAATTAGGGCTTCTTTTTTACTTCCTTCTTGACTTTACAAATAGAAGTTACTATTCAAAACTATTTAAATCTTCCGATCCCTATCACAAAGTCAGCTGATTTGGCTACCGCCGGCGAGACCACTATAGTCGAGTGGGAAGCAAGTCTCATCCCCGCCTGTTAGTAAGAGAAAATTTGCGTAAGAGCTCTGATGGTAGGAGCTGGTCGGATCTGCCTCAATTGCTTCCAAAAACATCTCCTCCGCGCCAGCCAAGTCTCCTCGCTCGTTCCACAGAAAATTGGCGTATTTGTTCATTGCCTCTCCGTCCACGGGATCGGTCAGCACAGCCAACTTGAAGTACTCGTGCGCCCTGAAAATGTTATGCGGCAATGTACAAATTTATTGACCAAGTTTTGACAATGAATGCAACCTTCAATATATGTCACAGATTGTTTGAAGTCGAGCAAGATCTGAGTTTGGCCCTTTTGGGCTTCTTTATTTTTGTCATTTCATTAATCACAATAAAAACATAGAGGGAAACAAAGCAAATTTCTTAATGTTGTTTGCTCTGGACGGACAAAAGTGACATAGAAAGACGGATGAAAGAGCAAAGAACAGAGATAGAACTAGTGGATAGCTTTATTGCACCCTCTTTATAATTTCCCTTTTGTTTAGGGTTTAATTTGCATGCGTGACAGCTCAATATTAATAATTGAACTGCAGCAGCAGCAGGTGCAGAATAAAACCTTTAATCGCTAAGTACCTCGCAGTCAGATTTGGATCCTCTCCAATTATTAGTACCTGTACTTTATTAGAGTTGAGAATTTCGCTTGAAAAACGAAGACCAAAGAATCGTTTAACTTTTTTTTACTTTGACTGAGCTTAAATAGAGTCAAAACAAACGAGCTACAAGTTAGTTTTGAAGATTCGGTCCAATCTTCAAGCAAGTTTCGGTCAATCCTGAATTGGATCGAGCCGACTCATTAATTCAGGCCTCGGGCCATTTTCAAGCAAGAATGTATAATACTTGAGTTAATTTTGAACTGTTATCGGAATGGCCCAATCAAATCATCAAACCATTCCCACTACAGGTGAAACAAAACTAATTTTCAGACGCTAAGGCTTCATTTGGGACGGATTTCTTACTTACTTCTTAAAGCAACTTTTTAATATAAAATTTAAAATTTTTATACTAAAAAGTTGCTTTAAAATCTTTATAGCAAGTTTTAAACAAAGCTTTATCAAGAATCTGGCTAGAATATTATCGACTAGTTTTTATGTTCATGATATCCAACCATCTCATATAATCTTCATTTATCCCCTATTTTGTGCCTCATCACGGATATTGTAAATATAGTGCCTCATTTTTTCAAACTCAATCGTAGGTGCTCATGCTCTAGATGATTCCACAGCTTGAAGAATAAAGTCCTACTGGGCTGATGGGGCATGACCCATCTTGTTGGGAGATACTAAAAGTGAAAGACTTAGCTAATTTACTCTGAGAGCAGAATAGCGCGTGCATCAAGAGTTTTGAGAATACGAGTTAAGAAGTACTATTCCTAGATTGTTCTACGATGAGATTGAGAGAAGAATCACAACACATAGAGAAGACACAAGATTTAGATTTGTTCAATTGAACGACCTACATCCACTGTAAAGCTGGCAAATGAGAAATATTAACCATTCACGAGTTATATTACAATCTTCCTGGGAGAAAGAAAAGGTTTTAAGCACACACGAGAAAGAGAGAAAGAGATAATAGTTAAGAGAGAAGCACGATGAGTGAGAAGATTATAGGTCGATATGCTAAAAGAATCCCAGATGTCATAAGAGTCCAAACAATGAAAATGCACCCTGGTATTTATAAAGACAATGCTCTCCAAAGAGTAAGTCAAATCATCATGAATGTTTAGAGCCAAAAGATGCAAGGAATAACCTAAAGGTTGACATTTCTAGCTAAATCAAATGGAATAACTGAGCATTGAGAGCCAATATTCTTGCGATGTTTAATAAATAAGGTGCAATAATTGATTTTTTTTTTTGACATTTAGGACAATTAAGGCAAACTCACACAAACTTCTTATACACAAAACTTAGAATTTAAGACCTCTTGGTTAGGAACTTTTATTAGGTCCGGTGTAAGGACGTAGAGGAACGTCCGGTCGGAGGCAAAATCCCGCCAAAAAACTCGGTATTTGCTCGGTATTGCTAGCTATTATTTGATAATAACGAGGAATACCGCTCAGTGAAGACCAATACCAAGTTATACCGAGCTATACCGAGCAATACCGAGTTGTACCGAGTTTTTTCTAGGAAAAACTCGGTACAACTTTTGTATAACTCGGTATTGCTCGGTATAACTCGGTATTGAGTCTTCACGTGATGGTATTCCTCATTATTGTTTGATATTGCTCGGTATTTCTCGTTTTTTGGCGCGATTTGGCCTCCGACCGGACGTTCCTCTACGTCCGGTCGGAGGACGTAATAATTGTTCCTTGATTAGTAGTCAAAACTCTCAACCAAAAAATCAAATTGAGTTGCATATCGAACTTGTTTTGAAAACCTTGATAAATCATGATAAATGCTAAATGAAACTCATAATAAATTCTTTAGTTATTTTATGACAACTAATATCATCAGAACCAGAACTTCAAGTACGCATGACAGGAAACTTAGATGACTTAAGAACCCAAAAAATTTAGGAATAGTACTTCTATGAATGAAGGCTTCTAGAAGAGGCCACAAAGGACTCTTCCCATGTGTAGTCATTCTTGAGAGGCTTCTTGAGAGCCTTTTTCATCGAACCAACAAAATTTTGAACTTAATCCGGATGCCAGTCTTGTTACAATCTTTGTCACGTTGGTAATGAAGAGGTCGGTAGCAGTAAATTCGACAGAGACAGTGGCTTCAGATTTAACAAATCTTGGTAGATCCACACGTCTCATGAACCATTCTTCTCATTCATACCTCGCAATCCTCTCGATGCCTTCGCAACAATGTCATATCAGGACTTCTTCACACCCCACTGTTCTCACAAGTGCCTTAACCAACAAGGTCATAAGGACTTCTTCACACTCCCCAAAAAAGGGTGCCTTGAGGCGCGCACCATGCGCACCCTGCAGCGGGTAACCTATCGGGGAGGTCAATGGCCAACCGGTTCGAGCGCCAAGCCTTGTCCGGGCCCAATTTTGACCCTAACTGTCCAATTCAGATGTTTTTCAGGTCTCCATAACTATTTTTTTTAATGTTTAAATTCAATTTTGACACTTTCGGAACCAAACAAAGCTTCTACAATCAATTTAGAGCAACTTCAAGAGTTTTGAAGTTTAATTTTCTAATATTTTTGCTCCAATCAATGTGCAAACTTCAGTAAACACTTAAATTTATGATCGAGGATATTTTACTTGGTTTGCGGCCCCAAAGTGAGGTCCACATTGACATCCAAGAAGTGGTCACAACTCATAATTTGTCTAAAATTGTATTTTTTTATCGCAACAATTTGAAAGACTCAGACATGTATTTTCGGACTCCGCGAGATTCGACGTTCGAAAATAATGGGGCAACTTATACGTCACCAAAAATTATCTTGATTGAGCACAAATCACGAGGTACACCAAAGTTAGAAACTTCTAAAATAAAATTTGAGATCATCCAAACTCCTATTTCACAAAGCTTATAGTCAAATTAAACACCTCAAGAAGATGAATCCAATGACACTAAATTCAGTTCAATCCGAGCCCAAATCAAAGAGCCAAAATACTCTTGGAAGCTTCAAAGCATTAATTAAATGGCCAAACGATATCCAAACATGACATTCTTATTGTTGAATCAAGAGACTTGACGAAACGAATCCAACGAGCCCAAGATCGTCAAATTCTAATATCATCAAGGACTTAATTGCTTGATAAATACTCTTATGATGAAGAGAATCACTATGAGCCGTCTAGTAGAACACTTCAAATCTACCATGGATCTTCTCCATATTTACTGAGGATGTCACTCCCCCGAAAACTATAAATAGCCTCACATTCTTCACATGAAAAGGAGGAGTAAAGGGGAAGAAGAGAAAAACTTTGGAGCTTGAAGAATCCTGAAGCTCTACCCCGGCACCATTGCCGACCAATCCGTGCCACCAGGCCGCTGTTGAACCTCTGTCCGACCATCATCATCCAACATCTATATGGAAGCCACTATAAGCCTTCCTTCAACTAAAGTCGTCCGCTGACTATGGCCCCTACGATAACAGTCGCCCGCCACTACAATCCCTATGACCGTCAGCTACAGTCCCTCTGACCATCGTCACTCGACTACAGTCACTTCGATCACCATCATCTAACTAGGACCCTGCGACCCTACAAAAAAACAAACAGACCCACATTCTTATAAGAACAACTGTCATGTTGTTCTCCAATTATGTAATGTGCTATAACAATGTGTACTTGCTACATTGAGCTAGTGCTCTCGTACGAAGAAGGGCATTATTTGTAATCAACCACTAACACTATGGAATCAATTCAACTTAGGGGTGTCAATATTTGACACGACACGACAACCCGCCCCGGACCCGACCCGGAAAATCCGGGTTGGACCCGACCCGTTTGATAAACGGGTCGGGTCCGGGTTTGCAGATTCAACCCGTTTAATAAAACGGGTCGGGTCGGGTTGACCCGGCGGGTTGCCGGGTCAACCCGAAAACCCATTTAATTTAAAAAAATGAATTTCCCGCTCAATCCCGCTGCCCCTGCCGCGCTGCCCCTGCCGCGCTGCCCGCTGCCCGCTGCCCGCCTGCCCGCGTGCCCCGCGCTGCCCAGCTGCCCCGCGTGCCCGGCTGCCCCGCGCTGCCCGCGTCGCCC
Source organism: Dendrobium nobile (assembly GCA_022539455.1). NCBI lineage: Eukaryota > Viridiplantae > Streptophyta > Magnoliopsida > Asparagales > Orchidaceae > Dendrobium > Dendrobium nobile. The sequence goes on from CM039734.1 coordinate 60,401,098, forward strand.
GCGCCTCGCTGCCGCGTGCCGCACGCCTCGCTGCAGACTGCCGCCGGACCTCGCTGTCGCGTGCCGCGTGCCGCGCGCCTCGCTGCAGACTCCCGCGTCGCCCAGACTGCCGCCGCTGCCGCGCTGCCCCGCGCCTCGCTGCCGCGTGTTGCGCTGCCGCCGCTGCCTCGCTGTCGCGTGCCGCGCTGCCGCTGCCGCCGCCGCCTCGCTGCCGCTGCCGCCTTGCTGCCGCGTGCCGCACTGCCGCCGCTGCCGCGCCCGCGACGTCGCCGCTACCGCGCTACTGCCGCTGCCTCGCAGCCGCGAGTGAAAAAACCGGGTCACGGGTCGTGTCGGGTCAACCCGTGACCCGCTCGGGTCGGGTCCGGGTTGTAATGTTCGACCCGTTTATAAAAACGGGTCGGGTTGACCCGTTTATATACGGGTCGGGTCGGGTTCGACCCGAACCCGACGGGTTGACCCGAATTGACACCCCTAATTCAACTAGGCAATACCTTGTGATTTTCTCTCTTTCGATGGTTTTCACGTAAAAAATTTGGTGTCTCTTATGAATGCTGCACCCTTTCTTTTATCTGTATGTATGCTGAATTTTCATATAAAGCTAGTACGCTAAACTCTATATCTCTCTACCGCTGCAAATATTCTAGAACACAACAAACTCCATTAGCAGAGTAATAGTGAAAATTAGACATTAAATACATAAATCTTATAATTTTAAATGCTAGGCATGTAAATCCTTTTTTTTTATTTCACCTAAGGAGATTTACTTCTTTCCTAAATGAGGTAATCATAGTATTTATTAAATCCTATTTGCAGCTATACAACCCTATAAATTCTAAATTCATAAATAAATAGTTGAACAATTTATTTTAATAATTATCATGCCAAATAATTTTTAGAATTTAACATTTCTTGGACCTTCGGACAAAAATCTAAATCACAATAGAGGCATTTTTTTTTTTTTTGCTATTTTCTCTCGCCACTCCATTAAATAACACCTGACCAATTCTTTTCCTAATTCTAATGCATAAGCTATGCGCGAACTAATGAATATGGGTACGAGCAAATTATTTGGACTTAGTTCAATATTTTTTAATAAAAAAACATTATAACTGTGCAATCATAGGAACATTTAAGTGGTTAAATTCATAAAGCATCGATAAAAGAAAGACCACAGTACCTGTCCAGATCCCATTCGAACTGGTACAAGAACTGCGCATAGTTGGACAAGATGAGCGAATTCAGCTGCTTCTCGCGAACAATCATCGACTCGTAATGCGATCGACGACGTCTGTAATTTAGCCACCGGGAATCGGACTCAACCCTTACTGAATCATCAAGAATTCCTATATCCCCCCAGCTCCAATAATCCCCAATCTCCAATGACTCACCGACGGCACCGGCCGCCGCGGGTACACCGGAATCTACCCACTGCCCAGCCACCTCCGACGTTGGAGTCGCCGTCCCCATCTGTAAATCAAACGCTGACGAAACCGTCTCCACAACGGATTTCTCCACCGATCGGGCGACGAAGCTGGCAGTCAGACCGAGGATTGCGGAGAGGATGTTGGGCGATGTGGAGAAGACTCGGAGGAAAAGCCAAACCAGCGGCTCCGTCGAATCCCAGAAAACCCTATCCTGATCAGTCTCGTCAGCGACATATACGGCCGACTTATGGAGCTCTTCAAACAAACATATAAGGGACCATACGGCGCAGCTGATTGGGTCGAGAGCTGAAGGGTCCTCCGGTCGCCGGCGTCGGGCAAGGCTCTTCTTCTGCAGCTGGACAAGGCGGAGGGAAATGGGGATGCGGCCTTTGGGGGAGGAATTAAGGCCGCTGTACACGAGCTCGAGGCCTCCATGAGAAGCAGTACGCCTCGCTGGCGAGGGAACGACCCACGGCGGCTCCGGCGCCGCGATTGCGCGCACGGAACGGAAGAATTGCCGGCAGGACCCTACCGCTTCGGTGTAGGAAGGTTTTGCTGAGATGGTTTTAGGGTCTGCGGGAATTATAGAAGATGGGAGAAGGAGGTTCGACCTCATCTTCGGAGAATCGAGAAGAAGAAAGTCGGGATCTTCCTTTTAAAGAGAGGAAAAGCAGCGACGGGGAATAGAAGAACTGAACGGTGAGATATAAAGGGATCTGTTTTAGTTCACTTAACTGAAGCGGTGAATCCTCGGTCAAATTCGGAGAAGAAACCCCTTTAAAAGTTTTTATTTTCTTCTTTATATTTTTCAAGATAATTTATTTATATTGGTAGGTAAGAAAAGTAATTGTCCTGTGGCTGATCAGATTTTAAAAACTTATCATCATAAGGATTTTCTACAAAAATTATCCATAGCACAGTAATAAATTATGTTAGATAAATCTTACGAATAAATTTTATTATATTTATAGATTATTTCTTTTAAATTTTGTCCTTACGGTTCACATTTAGCCTGATTGTATGGACTTCATGCAATTATGCGGATGCTTTTTAAAAGGGAAATTTGGCTGTATATGCGGGCCCTTGTATATGCTCCCTAATTTGGGAAATTATTTAACTATAAGAGATTTTTTTGTTTTCTTTGGAGATATATGAGAAAAAGGACAAATTTGAATCAAAATATCTAGGGTTGTACTGATTGTTGTTGTTGATGCCCATTTTGAACGAAATTAATTTAAATTGATTCAGAATTTGGTTCAAAAGTGAGTTCAAATTAAGGCTATGAAAATCAAATCGGGCAAAGAATTAGAAGAAGAGGAGGTTCAAGGTTCGATGTTTGATCGGAGTCGAACTAGATAATGTAATAAATACTTACTTTATTTAAGCATATCATAAATATATCTATATTAATGCAGTCATATAAAAATATGAATAAAAATTAAACAAATAAATGATCATGAAACATAAAACATGAATGATTATCTACTGTGTGTGTGTTTTTTTTTACGATCATCTGATTCAGAATCAAAGGCTCTTAATACCGAAATTTTGAACCACATGGTTATTTTAAAACCACTATGATCAACCAGTTCAGCGGTTCAACCACGATTTTCATTGCTTCGCTTGCCATTTTGCTCAATCTCGATTTCGCCAGTTGACCGAACCGGCCATCCGACTTGTTTCCCGCTAAACTATAAAGGTGATGATCGTGTAACAAACCAGCCTAAAATAATCCATGCACCAAGCGAGTTATATCATGTCAAATCACGATGAGATAGTTCTCATGATTTATTTGGAAGGAATTTCTTTTCATGCCCTTTATTAACAAAAAGACAAAGCTGCTAAACATAAAATTTAAAGTATAGAAAAAAATAAACTTATAAGTGATTTTCATTCATCTCCAAAAACGTTATACATCTAAAATATTCATATGCATAATAATCATCATATAAATATCAGACATACACCATGATTGCCATAAAGAAATCTACTAACATAAAAGCTTACCTAACACCTAAAACTTGCAATCTCTATCTAGCCAAATCGACCTTTTCCTTTTCCTTGGCTTGAAATTAACAAGTGCAAAAAAGCAAGTATGAGCAAACCACATCTCAATATGCTACATAAAACTTACCTAAATTCTTAATAAAAATTAAAAAAATTAAATAAACATATTCTTTTCATCACATAAACAGTAAAACATATTATCTGTATAAACGGAAGGTTCATATCAGTGTTACTGTAGTGTCTCATACATCATATGTTCAATTATTTTTAGCTAACTATTAACAAAACAATTCAATCACACAACATACTTAACACACATTCACAAGTAAGATGAAAAATCACATAAGATTAATCTTCATTCACATTAGATCAATTTTTGTCACATCAAATCAATATCCCCCTCAATTCGTTATACTTTTCAAACATTTGACATATGCAAAATAGACATAAAATCAGGCTCTTATGATTCCTTATGTACAACACATCCTCATTAGGCATTTATGATTCCCAATGCATGGCACAACAGTATCAAGACCTTATGACCAATAGTGCATAACATTATCCCTTAGAAACTAGCCCTTATACATCCACTATAATGCATATTGTCACGCCCCAAGATCTAACTTAGAAAGAATGTCAATCAATTACTCAAACAATTTACCAGAGCTATCTAAAACCTTCAATTAACAATCTATCAAACATCTATAAAATTTAAAACAGCAATATACAAGTCGATTCATATCTCAAAAGGTCATGTACAATACTCAGGAACTACACTACAATCACCATTACTGAAATCTATCCTGAGTACAAAAGAATCAAAATCATCAAAAGACAAAAACGTGAAGATCCGGATCAATTCCTATCTTCTGCTCCCTTGCCCTTGTCACGACCCGACCCGAGACGAGACGGATCCCGCCCGCGCCGGATCGCGACGGAGAATAGCTAACCAGGATCTAGCTTTGGAATTTGGTTCGGAACTCAATCTTCCAAAGAATTAATTCAAACAGACAAACAAACACAGAGCTACTAAAAACATCAAATGCAGCGGAACAAAACATCTATCTGAATTCATTTCCTCAAAATAATCATCTACAGAACAGTACATGGCCTTCAACAGAAAGAAAGACAGAACAGAAAAGCCATGACTGTACAAAAATCAAAAGTACAAAAGTACCTAATCTGATCAGACTTTGAAATCTAATCCTGGACTTTCTTGCCCTTCCCAGAACCTGAAAACCACCAGAAAGCAAGGGTGAGCTCAACAGCTCAGTAAAGCAACAAACCTCCAATCAAAATCCTCAGAAACTCAAAACCAACACAGCAGACAAATCCGTACAGAAATCAGAACGGAATCGGACAGATATCAAATCAACAGAACTGTACGGAAACAGAAGTCGTATCAAATCAGAAACAGAACAGATCAGACATATCAGATCAACAGAATCAGATTCGTACAGATCATATCAGAACAGAATAAACTCAGCATATCAGAATCATATAGCAGATATCAGATATTTAATTAATAGCTAAGTTCCCTGACACAGACTGAATCTCATAGGATTCAGGCCCCTTATGCCTCCCTTTTGTGCTGACGGCACCAGAATCAGAACAGATCAGATGTGCTTATAGCACCAGAATACATATATAGTGCATATAGCACCTAAACAAATTTTCCTCGGATCCGGAACAGAACAAATATCAGATTTCATATTGAGCTCATTTCAGAATTCCCAGACACTAACTGAATCTCATAGGATCCAGGCCCCTTATAGCTCCCTTTGCATAGCATATACAGATAGCATACCATTTCAGAGAAAATCCGGACAAATCAGAAATTACCCAAAAATCGGGCAGCACAACGGCAGTATACAGAATTTACACAATTTTCCTGAAAATCAAAATTCACCAAATTCGCACAGAATATAGATATCAACATTTCAGAACATTTATTCTACCGCACAGAGAATTTCCAAGTTCACAGAAAAATCCAGTCGACTAAAAACACAGTCGAATCAAAAATATCCGGACAAAAATCTTCAAAATATAGTCAAAACGTGCACACCCGGCACGGAAACGATATCCAAAAAGTTACGCGGTAAAAACTGAACCGTTTAAAAGATACGGACGAAAATCGCTAACGGAAATAAAATCCGGACAGAAAATACCGCCAAACACGACGGTTCTGAAAATTTAGAAAGTCGGATTGTGCCTTACCTCGTGCACAGCAATTTCCTCAACAGTCTCCTCGGACGAAAACAGCTCGGCGTCGCCCGAAAATCCGCTTTTCCACTTTTTCCTTCGATTTTCTCTCTCCTCAGCTTTTTCTCTCTCTTCAAAATATCTCATTTCTATATATATCCAGACTGATCGTCCTGGACGATCGAGCTTCGTACCAGACGATCCATGAAGAGAAGAATTCCGTCCAGACGAAAAATTACATATCGTCCATGGCGATAGGTTCACGGGAGAATTTTCGTCCAGACGATCCACACTTCGTCCAGACGAACCAACCAGCCAAACAAGGTTTTTCTGTACAACCTGTACCGATCGTCCCGGACGATCCAACTTCGTCCAGACGAACCTGGAGCAAAACTGATATTACAATCTCCCCAACTTAAAAAAAAATGTCGTCCTCGACATTGTCCACTCCAACCTCAGTCAAAACAAGTACGGGTACGACTGTCTCATGTCAGACTCCTTCTCCCAAGTGGCTTCCCGTGCAGTACGGTGCTTCCACTGGACTTTAACCATCGGAATCTGTTTACTTCTTAGTTTTCGAACGTCGTACGCCAAAATCAACTCTGGCTCTTCCTTGTACACCAGATTCTCCTGAATCTCAACTTCATCAGCAGACACCTTCTTCCCAGAGTCGGATACCCACTTCCTCAGAGTGGATACGTGAAACACATTATGCACATCAGGCATAGATTCAGAAAGTAATAACTTGTAAGCAGCTTTTCCAATTCTTTCCAAAACTTCAAAAGGTCCAACATATTGTCATGCCCCAAGATCTAACTTGGAAAGAATGTCGATCAATAGCCAAACAATTTACCAGAGTTATCTAAAATCTTCAATAAGCGATCTATCAAACATCTATAACATTTAAAACATCAATATAATAGTCGATTCATATCTCAAAACATCATGTACAATACTCAGGAACTAAACTATCAATACAAGTAGAGAAATCTATCCTGTCCTGAGTACAAAAGAATCATCAATCGATCAAAAGAACTAAAACCTGAAGATCTGGATCAACTCCTATCTCCTGCTCCCGAGCCCTGACCTGAAAATATCAACCACATATAATGAGCTTTACAAAGCCCAGCAGGTCACCTAATACCTATAACTGAAATCAAAGCACGGCGATGCTATCAATATGCATGTCAGTCAATCACAGTCAATCAATCTATATCAGTCAATGGTCAATGAGTCTATGCAATCCGGAAATCCATGAATCAATGATCATCAATTCTATGCAGTGGAAATCCATAGTCAATAAAACCAGTCAATGCAGCGGCAGGCAATTCGATAAATCAACGCAATCAATCAATATCCGTCAATCAAATCAATACGGTCAAATCAGTACGATCTAATCAATGAAGTCAAATGAGAAAAGCGATACGAGACAAGGAATCTATAAAACAGTCAATACGGTGTAGAACAATAGCAACAGGGAATCTATAAAATCTATAGGTAGCAATACAATGAATCTATACGATGTCCATGCTATCAATGCAGTATCTATATCTATCAATATCCATATCAATGCTCAGTAATCAATGCTCGGTAATCAATCAATGAAATCAATGAAATCGTACGATACAGTAAATCCGATCAATCAATAAGGCAGAAATCGATAAAGCAATAAATCCGTAAATCAATACAGTAAACATGCAATTCAATACTATATACTGGACAAGTAAAATCAACTGGTCATGTTGCTGTTGTAGAATCCGTTGCTGTTGTAGTCCGTACGTTGGTCTATCAATAAGAGTCGTCACTCTTTTTGCCCGTCGGCCGCCCGTCGGCATATAAACTCCTTATAACTCCCAATCGTTATATCAATGATCAATGGTTTAAAGGAAAGCCCGTCGGCCCACCATCCTGTACAGGTCAATATCAATCTTCACCAACGTTCAACCAGGTTCCACTTGGGTTCCAGTATCAATAGTCAATTCAATCAATAAGCAATTCAATAGTCAATAATAAAGCAATCATATCAATAATCATATTCATATCGATTCAATCTATCAATCTCAGACAATTCGGAAATCATACGAAAATCGAGCAGCGTAACGGCAGTCGGTCAAATTTACACAAAAATCCTGCAAAAAGACACTATTTCCAAATTCTACCAAATTACAATAGAATATCTATAACATCAATGCAAGACTTTTATTCTATAGAAACCAAGTCAGAAAACATCCTGATAATTTCCTATTCAATTAAAAGCGCGTAGAATCAATTCCGACCGATAAAATCTTCGTAGAATACAGTCAAATCGTGTACAATAATCATATCTATAACATACTAGAAGTTGTGCGGTGAAAGTTGTGTCAAATCAAAATCATGTCGAAAAGTCGACTACGAAAACACAAAACAGATCTCAACTCGGTCAAAACATAACATCTTTGAAAACAGAAACAGGGTTCGGAGTCCTTACCACGAGATCTTCACTTTTCCCAACAGCAGCGTCGGACGAAAAGCGCTCCGCGGTCTCCGAAAACCAGCTTTCTCTTTTTCCTTTTCTCTTTCTCTCTCCTCAGATATTTCTGATTTTTATAAAATGATTTTCTCTCTCCTCAAAACGAGCTGATTTTCTTATATCTGTGAACTGATCGGCCAGGCCGATATTCACATCGTCCCGGGACGATCAGACCAAATCCTGATCGTCCTGGACCTCACCCAGGGCTATTGTCTGGCCGATAATTTCTACAGTACCTATCGTCCTGGACGATCTCACGATCGGCCCGGACGATCTGTACAGGAATTCTTCCAGAAAACACACCAGAAATCAGCTGTTTTCCATGCACTGATCGGCCTGGACGATCTCAACTTCGTCCTGGCCGATTCTGGGAGGGAAATCCAATTCAGAGAGGAACAGTAAGGGAACGAGATATTACACATATCTCGGACTAAGCTTACTCACCTGACCAAATCTGCTCACACCCTTCATCGGACTGACTTTGACATACACAAAGTCACCAACCTGAAACTCAACAAATCTGTGCTTCTGATTGTAATACTTCTGCTGTCGATCTTGAGCAGCTTTCAATCTTTCTCTTATCAAAATGATCTTCTGAGCAGTTTCATCCGCAAAAGTGGCCCCCAAAGCCTGTCTATCTCCGACCTCCGTCAGAGTCAAAGGAGTACGGCACTTCCTGCCATACAAAGCCTCGTACGGTGCCATACCGATACTAGACTGGAAACTGTTGTTATAAGCAAACTCAATCAACGGAATATGATCTTCCCAGCTTCCGCTAAAGTCCAGAACACAAAGCCTCAACAGATCTTCCAGTACCTGAATAGTCCTCTCAGACTGTCCGTCGGTCTGAGGATGAAAGGCTGTACTGAAATGCAGTTTCGTACCCAAGCCTTGCTGAATGCCTTTCCAAAGTCTGGAAGTAAAACGTCCATCTCGATCAGATACGATCACACGAGGCACACCGTGCAATCTGACTATCTCCTTCACATAAATCTGTGCCAAGCGATCAACTGAATCCGTCTGTCTGATCGGAAGAAAATGGGCTGACTTGGTCAATCGATCTACAACCACCCAAATGGCATCATGTCCTTGCCGTGATCGAGGAAAACCCATCGCAAAGTCCATTGTTACCTGCTCCCATTTCCACTCAGGGATTGGCAACGACTGCAACAGTCCACCTGATCGCTGATGCTCTGCCTTTACCAACTGACAGGCTTCGCATCTCGACACAAACTCTGCTACATCTTTCTTCATCCCAGGCCACCAAAACAAAAGCTTCATGTCAGCATACATCTTACCGCTGCCTGGATGTACAGTGTAGCCTGAATGATGAGATTCACACAGAATCTCCTGCCTCAAGTCTCCAAACACAGGTACCCATAACCTGTTCTTACAGAAAATAGCACCAGAATCAGAAATTCGAAGTTCAGGAGTCTTACCAGATCCAATCTGTGCAATCAACTTCGAATAGTCCGAATCTGATTCCTGGGCTTCTTGAATCCGTGCTTCCAAAGAAGACTGAATATTCATCTGAGCCAACTCCAAATCACTGGAGGAAATCACCTCCAACTGCAATCTCTCCAAATCACGAACCAGAAAGTCATCACAGGTAAGCTGAATACCTGATAATCCAAAAGACTTTCTGCTCAAAGCATCTGCTACCACGTTCGCCTTCCCTGGCTGATACTGAATAGTCAAATCGTAGTCCTTGATCAACTCGAGCCACCTCCTCTGTCTCAGATTCAGATCCTTCTGAGTAAAAATATACTTCAGGCTCTTATGATCAGTAAAGATCTCACACCTGACGCCATACAAGTAATGACGCCAAATCTTCAAAGCAAAAACTACTGCAGCTAACTCCAAATCATGTGTCGGGTAATTCTTCTCATGTGGCTTTAACTGTCTCGAAGCATAAGCAATTACCTGACCATGCTGCATCAGGACACACCCCAGTCCTTTCAGTGAAGCATCACTGAACACCTGAAAACCTTCAGTACCTGACGGAAGTGCTAGTATCGGAGCTGAAGTCAGACAATCCTTCAATCTCTGAAAACTCGTCTCACACTCCGGTGTCCAAACAAAAGGAACTGACTTCTGAGTCAGTCTCGTCAGAGACGTCGAAATCTGTGAAAAACCCTTCACAAATTTTCTGTAATATCCGGCCATACCCAAGAAACTACGTACCTCAAATACCGTAGTCGGCCTTGGCCAATCAGCAACAGCCTGAATCTTCTGGGGATCTACAGAAATGCCTTCTCCGCTAATCACATGCCCCAGAAAAGAAATGCTCTTCAACCAGAACTCACACTTGGAGAACTTGGCATACAGCCGATGCCTCCTCAAAGTCTCCAACACAATCCCCAAATGTCTGGCATGATCATCCTCAGATGCAGAATATACCAGAATATCGTCAATGAAGACGATCACAAACTGATCCAAATACTCCCTGAATACTCGGTTCATCAGATCCATAAAAATCGCAGGCGCATTGGTTACCCCAAAAGGCATAACCAAAAACTCGTAGTGCCCGTACCGAGTACTGAAAGCAGTCTTCACCACATCAGTTTCCTTCACCTTCACCTGATAGTATCCGGATCGCAAATCAATCTTCGAAAATACCGAAGACCCGGAAAGTTGATCAAACAGGTCGTCAATCCGAGGCAAAGGGTACTTGTTCTTGATCGTGACCTTGTTCAAATCTCTGTGTTTTGATTAAAAAAAAAAAAAAAAAAATAATAGCGATATATTTATTTATGTATAGTTTTGAAAAATATTTAATTATCTTTGGGAATATTAAATTTTGAATTTTAAAATTGAACACATCATTTTGAATAGTATATCGCCTTGGGAGGTGATCATATCGTTCCCTAATGGGTTCAAATTTTAGAATTTTAAACTTATATGAGTTATTGTAGTCAGACTCAAGGGGAAACAACATATGATCTCGAATGATCATAATGAAATTCAATCGATTATCTGACTATGATAATTCAGATAAAAGATCATTAATCTCATAATCAAAACTACAATAATAATTGATATATCTATCCGAAGAAAGAAGGTATCAATTATTATCGATCATTCGAAAATGACGATAATGATCGTTGTATTTGATTTTCCCAAAGAGAATTAATTGAGGTTTTGAAAAAAGTTGATTTTGAAAATTAGATCTGGGTTTCTAAATCTCCTACGAGCGCAAGCCCTCGTAGTTAATTACATCGTAGGAAATTGGAATTTCCTACGAATACTCTCGATTAAAATAGCGGTAGAAATTTCATTTAGATTTTCAAAGATCGATATCAAAGGAGGTTAAGGGTCTGAATTTTCAATCGGGATTGGTTCAAAATTGAAGACTTATTTTCGAAGCCAAAGGAAGAGGAGTAGGGAGTGTTTTGAAATTCCGAATTACTTCAGAAAACACTCCGATCTATCCTAAGTGTTAGGCTTGTATTTGATTGAAAGAAAAATTTTTTAGTTTGAGTGATCAATTTTATTAGAATTTTGGGATTCAATTCCCGAAAGTTGAGGTCTTATGGCCCGAGCCAGCCTCAGAACCTAAGTCTAAATTGGGCACTAAGAGTTAGCACCCCGAACCTAGCTAGTGCAATGCAATTCTGGTCTTACCCCGGCCTGGATTGGGGAGCCAGCTAAACCACCTAAACGATTTTAAAAAAAATGTATCCGGTCTTTTTGTAGAGTGGTAGGGACATTAATTAGAAAATTTTAGAGAAATGGGGTCGACATCTAGAGCAAATCCTTAATTGACCCCTTCAACTTATGTCGGGTATTTGATGACTAAATAGATGCAATTAAATATTAGACTCTTTTAAATTTGTTACTAATGCGATGCATGCTAATTGACTCGATTGAATGCAGAATTAGTATGTAGCAGTTTAAAAATCTTTGGCTTAGAAAATAGGTTTTATCCTAGAGATTGCATAACATCCCCTTGACAGATCGGCACCCTCATAGGTCAGGCGGCCTGCCAGAACCCGCAGGCGGGGAGATGCCTAACAAGGTTGAGAAAGTATAATATGTATGCATGAAAAACCCTCGGCGAGTCCGAGCTTACTTCTTAGGACCGTTTAGAGTTTCTATCTTATCTTAAATTTTTTTATTTAATTAGAATAGAAGAATTTTTGACAGACCCCTAAGAGCCTAAGTTCGAATTCCAGGTCAAACCAAATGCGGCATGCAAGTAAAAAGACTAAAAAAAGCAGGAGTTCTAATGCGCAATCAATTTAAATAAATCAATCAAATTAAATTTATCAAATTGAACGTCCATAGGCAAGTGCCCTTATTATTACATCACAGAATTTACAGAAAATTAAAGTGGCCGGGCACCACTGACTACAACCCGGATTTCTAATCCTAAAATAAATGACTTTGAGATTTAGGATTCTTCTCGTCGTCCAATCCTTCATCTTCTCACGAACGTCTTGATTCGTCGGTTCAGGATATCCAAATGGAAAGAAACTCCCCTTGATCGGGGTGTTATCTTTCCTCTTTGGATATTTAAAAAGTATCCTAATTTGACTTCCAAATGGAAGAAGACTCTCCCCTCTAGGGATGTCTTCACCTCTTTGGAATTCAAATTGGATATTTATATCCCAAATTCAAATCATTTCAAATAAATTTACAACCTTTATACAATCAAATTACATTAATTTGAAATAGAAAACCTAGACTCGATCCTGCAATGTTATCCTAATAATCAGCAGTTGTATATGTATTCCCAAGCAGTTATAATTTGAATGAAATGCATTTTTTTAGCCACACTTGGCCATGCTCTTTTTTATTTAAAGGGGGTCTTAAGCGCGGCAGGTACCTGTGCAAAGAGTTATATATTTTTTATTAACTGCCCCCTTTAGTTTTCAGCTCCTTATATGAGCATGGCCACCTGCATAAGATTGCACAAATATAATTCGTCCCTAACCTGGGGGTAAATCTATCGCACAACTAATCACAGAATGCAGGAAATAAGTAAACAAACACATCAATTCTACACTGGCAAACAACATGCAGTAAAAGCTCGAAAAGTACGGCACACAACTGCAGCAAGTAAAACACCGGCTTATCCTAAAACTAGAGTCGGTGATCCTAGCACAACATCTAAAGTGTGTGAGGTAGGTCGTGTAGTTTTGATATGTCCTAAATAGGATTATTAATTAAAGTTGTTTTAAGTTTGGTTGGTTGGAAGGTTTAAGGGATTTAAGTTTGAATTCAAATATTAATGGCTTAAGGTTAATTTTAAGATTTATTTAATTATTTGTTGGATACCACCTTTGTTTCACACCGAGGCCGTGAAGTTTATTTCACCTTCCTTGGGGCTAAGTTAATAGCCTCGTAGGCCTGGGTTACCCAGTGGTACCAGGTATAATAAGTAGCTTAAGTTGATTAAGGTTCAAAAGTAAATGAATTTTATCCAAAATTGGTTGATTACTGATTTTAGAAGTTAATTAATGAATTCTGGAGTTTTAAAACAATTTTGAGTTTTTATGAATTTTTATGAATATTTTAATCATTTAATTAAAGGGTCAAAAATTGACTTTTTGGTTAATCTCAAATTCTGGAATGTTTGTATTTTATTAAAATACTAGATCTTACTAAGATCAGTTAGAAGGTAAATACGTTGAAATCGGATTTTTCTACATTTTATTACGAAGGTTTGAAGTTTTGAACTAGTCTTAACCCAGAGTTGACCGATTTGTTGACTATTTGAAATATTACAGATTTCTGGAGTTTAACATTTTTAATAAATATTAGGCCTTATTATGAGTTGAATGCAATTGAGTTTGTTCAATTTGGATTTTTCTTGAATTAGTTATGAATATTTGAAGTTTTGACTATTTAATGAATTATTGAAAATCCTTAATTAAAGGCCCCTTTTTGTGATTTTGCTCCAAATGAGATCCCAACTCCTTGAAATCTTCTCCAAAGGTCAAGAATGACCTAAGGAGAGACTCCCAAGTGTTTGGGAAATTTTTGGAATTTTTAATAATAATTAATTAATTATATTAATTAAATGTTCAATTTTACTTAAAATTCAATTAAGGTTTAACTTGCTGTCAACTTAAAGGGGTTTTAATTTTCATTGGTTAAGGGTTCAAATCTGGTCAGTTAGAGGGGTTATACATATTTTTTGGAGTTAAAATGGATTTATTACATTTTCTGGGAGGTTTTAATGGCTTAATTAAGGCTTGATCTTAAGAAAATCAATTGGGAAGCTTAATGACTTCTAAAACCAGTGAAAATTTTCCTAGTGTCTCTACATGTCACTAAGTTCAAGTGTTTAAAGTTTCAAGTTAAAATGATGTGTATCCTAATTGTTAGAATTTCCCTAAGTTCTCTGCACATAAGTCCTTAATTGTTGTCCTTAATGTCACTAGGTTATAGGCTAGCAAATCGAGGTTCTTCTAACCCTTTAAATACATACATTGCAATCACACCAATCATGAATAAGAGTACTAAATCTAAGAAAGAATGAATGCAATGAAGTTTTGAAAATTATATCTAAAATGTGTTTTAATTAGTTTGAAGGTTCATCAAATAAGCAATCATATCCTTGGCTTAACTCAATAATTTTATGCTGTATGAAGGATAACACATAGCATCATTTGAGTTTGTATGAAGTTAAGCCAATGAGAATTTAGAGGGCAATGAAGAAGAAGCATAGAATTTGATTAGAATAAATGTCCTCTAAATACTCTATGAAAATTGCATGCACCTGAATATAATTACTTAATGATATCTCAAAGAGCATGTATAGAATAATTGGAGAATCATTTAATTAAGAATGAATTCTCTTTAAAACATTTGGGCAAATCATAATCTATTCAAAAGAGAATTCAAATAGGAATTCAATGAAGTTCCAAATGATCCTATACAAAGACTCTTAAGTCGCTTTTAGATCTCGTGATCATGCCATTTAAGACTGAGTTATGCTATTTAAAACAGAGAGTCAAATTAATTTGAAATTTAATTATAATATAAAAATGAAATTAAAGAAAATTAGGGATTAAAATACTACTTTTTAAAATAATAAAAACCAGGCCTTAATTTTATTTTTAGAAAAAGGGAAATTTAATTCCGAGAAAAACGAGTGGTTGTACACAAAATTTGGCTGAGTATTTTATTTTATATCATTTTTTGAAGTTCTGGTATTAAATTCAATTAATATAAACCTTAAAACGGAATTTACACGTGGCGGCGGCTGATCGGTCCAGGCGGAAGGCGGCGGTCAAGTGGGCCAACTCACTTAAATGAGTCAGCGCCCTTTATGAGCCATTCGATCCCGCGGCTCATGATCCGACGGACGGGATTGAATCCCGTTGTTTGATCTGAGTTGAGAGATCGGATGGCTATAGAGACCTCCGCGATTCGCAATAGATGGACGTGATGCGCCCAGACGGGACCAGGTCATCCCTCGATTACACAAGATCGGAGCCGGGGATTCATCTGGACGAAATCCTGGCCGTCCGTAATAAATAGGGAAGATGGACGGCCCTGATTTTGTCACTGAGCTCAGGAACCCAAAAGCCCTAATTTCAAAACTTGTTTTAAACATCATTTACAGAGAATTAAATGGCATGATCAGTGAGACTTAGGTGACAGTAGATTAGATCAAGAATGGGGATTTGTTTTTAAGTCTTTTAATGCAATATTGAATGAGTCATTTAAAAAACTAGAAAACAAACTAGGGTTGAGGATTTGTCACCGAAAGATGGATCGTTTTAGTTGATTTTGTCACGGTTGAACTTGTAGACTGTCCACGTGTTGATCTCCTTCAGGCTTCAAGCTTGGAGGATCACTGGAAATGGAGTTGAAGGAGTTTGAACGGAGAAGGCTCTCGGTCAAACCCTGATCTCGCCGCCGGCAACTTCAAAACACCAGAAACCGATGGGAAAATGAAGGTAGGGTTTAGAGAAATCAAAACGAAACTCAAGATGCTCTGGGAGATGTTTGGAATGCAAGATCACTTGGAATGAGTGGGATTCGTCCCTCTTGCCTATTCACGGGTTTGGAGCCTAAAGGGACGGTGGGGATCGATCAGGGAGAGTGCTGGGATGATGGACACCTGTCCCAGACGGTTAGGGGACAGGAGGAGCGGCTGCCTCAGGTGAGAGTGACCTGAGGTCGTTCTCAAGTAGGGAGGGGACCACTGGTTTGATAGCTCGGGTCTAGAGCCATGCCATCAGCTGGAGGAGGTCAGACCGGGTTTAAGAAAGTCTCTAGAATCAAAATCAATGCTTGGACTGGCCTGAAATGGGAAGGGGAAAGAATTCAAATAAGTTTGACCGGGTGAGCCCATTTGAACTCCCATTGACCGTTTGACTGGTCAATGGGGGCAAGACCTGCTGAGTTGGTATCAAAGCAGGCTGTAGAATGTGCTTCACTGGCTGGATGAGTTTAATTTGGGCTGGGTTCAATGGGTTGAAGGGTTTTGAATATGAAAATGGTCCTTTGATCCTTGAGTTGACTTGTTGACCAGTCAACCCAATCAAGGGGTTATGGAATTGCACCTAGGTAATCCAAATGGACTGATTAGGTGGATTGGAGGATGATTCCAAAAGTCGTGTATGTTAATTGATTCAAGAAAGCCTAATGGGCCCTTAATGGGCTTTTAGGCTAAAACTAGTTGACCTGGTCAACCAATTGGGTTCATGGGCTGGAAATGGATTCAACAAATTTAGAATATCATCCTGAGTCTACTAGGTGTGGTCCCTAGGTCTGGGGAGGTCAAATTGGTCAAAATCCCTATTTGGACCCTTAAAGGGCCATTTGGGTCAACTATGTTGACTTGGTCAACCAGGTTGACCCAAGGCCTAGAAATGAGCCTAACAGGTTTGGTTTGAAATTTGAAACTTGCTAAAAGTGGTTGTACTCAATTTGGAGGTCGTTTGGTTTGAAATCCCTATTTGAGCCCCATAGGGGTATTTTGGTCATTTTGACCCCTGGTCAACTGGGGGTCAAAGCGGGTCCAGAAAATTGCAGTTTATCACTCAACATATCAATATTAAGGGTCTGGAAGTGTCTAGAGGATTTGATGAAGGCTCTAAGGTCAAAAACTTCACAGTGATAGGTCCAGTGGCATGGGCTGTAAATATTTGAAGGTTTTACAGCCCTTGGATTTTAATTAAGTTTATGAGGTTAGGGGCCTCAGAGTGGGTTCAAATTTGGAGGGTTGCCTCCAGAGACATGTCCCATCAGTATGCAACTGACAGACTCTGAATCGGAGGTCATTTGACTAGGTTTCAAAGTGTTCAAAATTTCAACGAAAAAGGCCTTTAGGATAAAACCTTTGGGCCTTGGATTTGGCTTGATTGACCTAAGATCTAGATAGATCCTAAGGTCTAAGCTCTAGAAGAATCCTAGGATGGACCCTAGGATCAGGATTCTAAGAGGATCCTAGGATTCGAATTGATTTGAAAATTAAATCAATTTAGGGTCAAGAATAATTCAAGTGACCTCATACAAAAATGAGGTCAACAAATGGACCCCCAATATGTGTAATAGAATGAAATTCTATTGCACATATTGGCGTTGACCGAACTCAAAGGTCAAGTGTGAAATTTTAATCCTGAGGGAATGAAAAATTCATTCATAAGGAATCAAGATTTAAATTTATTAGGGTAGTGCCACTGAGGGCATACTCTACCACTAATCGCTTAACTCAAATGCTAGGGTAGTGCCACAAAGGGCATGCTCTACCACTAGCAGATAAGAATTAGGATGGTGCCACGAAGGGCACGCTCCATCACTAATAATTTTTAACTCAAATGTTAGGGTGGTGCCACAGAGGGCATACTCCACCACTAACGGATACGAATTAGGATGGCGCCACGAAGGGCACGCTCCATCACTAATCATTTTTAACTCAAATGTTAGGGTGGTGCCATAGAGGGCATACTCCACCACTAACGGATACGAATTAGGATGGCGCCACGAAGGGCACGCTCCATCACTAATCATTTTTAACTCAAATGTTAGGGTGGTGCCACAGAGGGCATACTCCACCACTAACGGATACGAATTAGGATGGCGCCACGAAGGGCACGCTCCATCACTAATCATTTTTAACTCAAATGTTAGGGTGGTGCCACAGAGGGCGTGCTCCACCACTAACGGAAATTAAATTCGAGGTAGGAAGACGTGAGAACTCACATCTAGACTTTAAGAAAAGAGACATGAGATATTGAAATTAAAATGATTTGCAACAATTGAGACAATTTGATTTAAAACTTGAAAATTTTTATTAATTGAAAATTCAAGCTACATCAAGCATAGTATCTCTTAAGGAAACGCCCGTTTACAGGAAGCATCGGGTGATTTCCCTTACAATCCACTAGCTGATACGAGCCTCCTTCGTAGGTTGTTTTCACTACGAAGGGTCCTTCCCAAGTTGGTTCAAACTTTCCACCGAGTTTTCGGTGCGCTAAGATAGGCCTCCGAAGAACCAAGACCAAGTCGCCTACTTGGAAGGTTCTAGGTCGCACTAACTTATCATGAGCTTGAATCATTCGGGCTTTATACAACTCTAAATTTTGCTGAGCTTGAAGACGACATCCTTCAAGGCTTTCAAGTTCTTCTAGACGGAGTTGTGCATTTTGTTGAGTTGTAATCTGGTTCTGAATTGCAATTCTGAGTGAAGGGATTTGAACTTCCAGAGGGAGTACGGCCTCGGATCCATACACTAGTGCAAACGGTGTGGATTGGGTCGGGGTTCGATAAGTGGTCCTGTAGGCCCACAAAGCTTCCACCAACCTCTCATCCCACTGACGTTTATTTTCATCGAGGGTCTTTTTAATGATTTGAACCAAAGTTTTATTGAAGGCCTCAGCCAATCCATTAGCCCGTGGATAATAGATTGTTGAGTATCTCCAATCGATACCATGGCGATTTGCAAAATTGTTGATCTTTGTAGACTTGAAAGCGGACCCATTATCGGATATGATTCTGCGCGGTACGCCGAATCTATAAACGATATGGTCACGAAAGAATTTCATTACATGATATGATGTTACATTTCTCAATGGGATTGCTTCAGCCCATTTTGAAAAGTAGTCAGTCGCTGCTAAAATGAAGCGGTGACCCTTCGAGGAAGGAGGGTCAATTGGCCCAATGATATCCGTGCCCCAACTTTCGAAGGGCCACGAGGCTATCGTGGGATGCAACACGTTAGGCGGCTGATGTAAAACCACACCATGTACTTGGCACTGATGACAACACTTTGCAATTTTCATGCAATCGTCAATCATCGTAGGCCAGTAGTATCCAAGTCTTTTGATCTTCATTTTCATCTTTGGACCCGATTGATGAGCACCGCACAGTCCAGCATGGACTTCGTTAACGATCTTCAGGGCCTCACATTTGTCTAAACAACGGAGCCACATCTGACCGAACGATCGTCAGTACAACGTATTATTGACTAGTGCGTAGGATAGGGCACGTTTCTTAATTTGATGGGCAAGTGATCTCTCGTGAGGGAGCTTGCCTTCTTGAAGGTATTCAATTATCGGTCGTCTCCAATCTGTTTCTTCATTGACCGCTGAAGAGGTAGAAAGGACTTGGAAAATTTGTTCGTTGATGTGCTCCAAATCTATAGGAGACAGGACTTGGCGACCCTGCACCTCTATAGGGATGGAGTCTTCTTCTGGACAGGCAAATTCCTTTGCAAGTTTTGCAAGGGCATCCGCCGAAGAATTGCTTCCACGAGGAATCCTATACATAGTTACAATCGGAATTTGCTCGAGCAAGTGACAAGTGTACTGATGGTACTTCAGGAGTTTAGGATTCAAAACTTTATAGGTTCCTGCAATCTGGTTGATTACCAGTTGGGAATCACCAAAAATTTTAATCTCTTTAATCTCCATCAAAATTGTAAGTTCCAAACCAGTTATCAGAGCCTCGTACTCGGCCTCATTTTTCGTACAAGGTTCTGATAAATGGTAGGAAAAGTACATCATTCCCTTATCTGGTGTTATGAATACCAGGCCAACTCCGGCTTTCCCAGGAATAGTAGATTCAGGTGTTTTGCCCCGTTGAGAGGACGCAGCACCATCAAAATACATTTCCCAGGTTTGAGTAGTGGCTTCCTCAAAACTCATGATTTGCTCATCAGGTAAATCATCGTTTAGAGGAGATTCCGCCGGCAACGGGTGTGCCGCAAGGAAGTCGGCGACGGCCTGCCCTTTCACAGCACGCAGGGGAATGAAAGTGATTTCAAATTGAAGCAATATCATAGACCAACGAGCCAAACGTCCTGACAACGTAGGCCTGGTCATAAGGTATTGCAAGGGGTTGAAACTAGAAATCAAGTTGATTTGATGAGAAAGCATGTAATGTCTTAGTTTTTGAGCTGCAAAGACTAAGGCGAGACAATGCTTCTCAATCGTTGGATATCGAATTTCCGTTGGTAAGAGTCTTCGACTTAGGTAATAGAGAGCATTCTCTTTCCCTTCGTCATTAACTTGAGCAAGGAGGGCCCCGAGAGACTCGTCAAGGGCCGCAGTGTAGAGTATTAAAGGTCTCCCCGGAATAGGGGCTGCCAAGACTGGAGGATTTGTCAGGTATTTTTTGATATTTTCAAAAGCAGATTGACATTTCTCGTCCCAAATGAATTTGGCGTCCTTTTTAGCGAGGACCGAGAATGGTTGACATCTTCCGGAAAGATTAGAGATGAATCTTCTTATATACGCCAGTCTACCTTGAAGAGATCTTAATTGAGTAAGACTCTTAGGAGGCGGCATATTTAAGATAGCTTCGATTTTAGCAGGATCAACTTCAATTCCACGGTGCCTCACTACGAAACCTAGAAATTTCCCTGACGCGACACCGAAGGCGCACTTCAAAGGATTCATCTTAAGATCATAGCAACGCAACCGCTCGAAGACGATTCTTAAGTCATAAAGATGAGCCTCTTTAACTTTACTCTTGACAACTAAATCGTCGATGTAACATTCGACTTGATTGTGGATTAAGTCGTCAAAGATTAGAGTCATAGCCCGCTGGTAGGTTGCACCAGCATTTTTAAGGCCAAATGGCATCACTTTATAGCAAAAGATCCCTATAGGGCTTCTGAATGCAGTGTTTCTCTCATCTTCTGGAGCCATCTTGATTTGATTATAACCAGACGAGCCATCCATAAAGGAGAAAACAACATGCGAGGAGGCAATGTCCACCATTAATTCTGGAATTGGCAAAGGAAATTCATCCTTAGGACATGCCTTATTCAGGTCTCTATAGTCAACACAGACCCGGATTTGACCATTTTTCTTTCGAACAGGCACAACGCTGGCTACCCAAGAAGGATATTGCTCCTCCCGGATAAATCCGGCATCGGCCAATTTCTTAACTTCAGAAATGACTTGTTGTTCAATCTCCAGACGCATACGTCGTGGAGCTTGTTTGACGGGAATGGCATCATACCGGATTCCAAGTTTATGAACTGCTATATCGGCGGACAAGCCCGGCATTTCGTCGTATGTCCAAGCGAAACAGTCCTTAAACTCGAATAGAAGTTGAATTAGATCCTTAGACTCGTCCTCACTCAACAAAGAACTTATGAACGTGGGGCGAGGGTCATCCTCTGTTCCAAGGTTAATTTCTTTAAGTTCATCAACTGTCGATTTAATTCCTTCTTCAAATTCAGGGGGTGCATCCCGAATTTGAACTTCATCTGAATCGTCTAAGGTCTCCAAACAAAATCTGTCGAGCGAGTCGACGATTTCAATAGGGACACTTTCAGATTCACGATGGGTGGTTATCATCAAGCAATATTCATCGTCGTCAAACGAACTGACGGTACCAAAGCCGATACCACTTGTCCAATTTTTATTGAATTTGGAGTTCCAAATACTTTGGTGGTATCTAGCTTGACCCTTAGTCCATTTACTCGGAACAAAACCTTTAGAGATAAGAGCTTCAACACCAAGAGGAAAGTAGCCGAAAGGTAATTCCATTAATTCATTAAAATCTGCCTCTTCAAGGATCACATCACCTTCATTCTCTGAAGAGGAGGTGCCAGGGAAGAACCTCTGGACTTTCCTTACTTCTCCATCTAAGTTAGGGGAATCCTTAGTTACTAACCCTGAGACTCTGTCAGTGGACAGTGGGGTTAAGGCTAAGGATTTAACTACCCTATTAAGCTTTTCATACATACTCAATTCAGGCTCATCACTTTGAGGTTTAGAATTGTTACCCCCTTGATCACTATCCGAATCTAAAGTGAGATCAAACTTTGGAGGAAGATTGGGTTTTTTGTAGTCAAAAGCAATTCTATCACCCCTCTTTCTTGATTCTTCATCAGAACTTGTTTCAAGTTCGATATACATTGGGGGATTTCTCTTTTCAACGGAAGGGCGACCTCGGCCGCGTGCTCTTTGGGCCATCCTTCCACCTCTTTGAGGTAGATTGATTGGAGGCCTAAAAACCACGCGCTCGACGTCGTCTTCACTACTAGAATCGTCTCTTTTTGATTCTTGACTTTTTCTTTTCTCAGCTCTTGAATTGCTTTTGAACTATGATCTTCTTTCTTTTCTTCCTTAACATTGATCTCTACCTTAGATTTGATAGTGGACCCTTTGGGAACATAATATGCAGCATCCTCGTAGATCCCGATCTCGTGAATAGAGAATGGTTGCAAATCACCCCTGATTTCGAACTCGATGCCATCTCGTTGGTACTTGATGCACTGATGTAGGGTGGAAGGAACCATCCTATACTCATGGATCCAGGGCCTACCTAGAAGCGCATTAAAGGACGTAGCCGAATCAATTATATGAAATTTCGCTTCAGTTTTTAACTCTCCTATCTCTAGAAGAAGTGTGATCGAACCTAAAGCCTTCTCGCCTTTTTCGTTGAACCCGCGAAGCACTAACTTATCGGTTGAGAGCTTGCTAGTATCAATTCTAAGGTATGCGAGAGTCTTTATGTTCATCACGTTGACCGATGCACCCGGATCAACAAGAACTCTTGATAACTTGAACTTTCCCACATTTACAGTAATGTAAAGTGGGCGATTGTGATCGGCAGTTCCAAGGAGTAGATCTTCATCGGAGAAGGTAATTCCTGGGATTTCCTTGAAGTACAAAGCTTCTTCCTCAGAAGTTGAAGCGAGTTGAGCTAAGCAAATCTCTGGGTCGAGAAGTGCTTTAATTAGAGTCTCCCTCATCTCTTTTGAAAGGACAAGGGCGTCGTAAATGCTCAACTTAGCAGGCAACTTCCTAAGGTGAGCTAAGACGTTATAATCGACGCTTGGAACATTAACATCGGGACCCGGTGGATTTGTAAGAGAAATTGGTTGTTGAGCAGGGACTTGAATCGGATCAGTGGAAACAACTTGTTTTCCCTTTTCCTGAGGGGGAAGCCTAGGGGGTAAAACCTTTCCACCACGCAGTTGCACTTGCACGATTTCATTGGAAGGACAAACTACGGGGAGGTCCACGCTCTCCTTAGGCGATTGATTGTCATTTTCTGAATGAGAATCTGAATCTGAAAAGTCTATCACGACGGGACTCCCTTGAAAATTAATTTCAGGGGTATCACCATCTGATACGATATTAGATTCATCTTCCCCTTGAAGGGTCAAATCTGGAGAGCTGGGTTTTTGAACTTCTTGATTGTCCTCAGCTGACTCCGGATTAATTTCAATGGAAGAGTCATTTAAAACTTCATTCTCAACACTAATCATCAAAATATTTGCAGAAGGATATTTCTTTTTATTCAATTTTTGACCCTTTGCCTTTGATGGGGCAAAGTAAAAGTCAGATAACTTTAATGGGGCTAGTGGTTTTGAGCCACCATCCACCACTTGTACAAATCTCTCATCAACAAATTTCCTCTCTACAAAAGGTTCACTCTTTTCATTTTTATTTAATACAGTAGTTCCTACAACTACTGGAGAGGAAATCGTCCCAACATCCTCCTGCGATGCCTCCAGCTCAACCTCCCAGATCGGGCCACGGGCTCTCGTCGGTAACTGTTGAGAAAGACGAAAAGATTGGTTGATCGACTTTTTAAACGCCCGGGATAGTGCTATATCCCAACCATCTTCAATGGACAAAGAAAGATTAGAATTATTACCTGAGATTGATTTGACAGATCCCTGATCCGGATTGACCAAGTATTCTTTTGGAATTATGATATTACCTTGACGGAAATTCCAATCGAGCCAGTCCTTAAAAGGTATGCAGTCTTCAATTGTGTGGCCCAACATGCGATGGTAGGGGCAAAAGGTCGGATCATCCTTTTTATTTGCCTCTTCCGGCTTCTTGGCCTCCGGCAATCGAAAATCTGGCTTCTTTAAAAGGCTCTTGAAAATTTTCTTCACCGACTCCCTTTTGAATGGATACGGACGAGCCAATCTCTCTTCAAAAGTGGGCCGGTGATATGCTCTAGTAGGTTGAGAAGTTACCTGAAACGGTTGAGGTTTCTGAGTCTGCTGAACAGTAGGATTACTTGATTGAATGTTAATCGGTTTCTTCCCCTTGTCGACTGCTGAAACCATTGCTGTTCTCTTTTCAAAGGACTTCAATGGTTTACTAACCTTCTTATCTTCAGTAGAATCCTTCAAGAATGACATTTTGGGAGCCTCTTCTTGTAGATTACTAGCTTTGTTAAGAAGCTTTTCGAAGGTTTTAATTGTAAACCCCTTTAACATAAAAGCAATAGGCCCGTGGATATTCTTTAGAAGAATTTCCACTGCATGTTGCTCTTGCAGTTGGGGTTCACATTTCATCGAGAGGTTTCGCCACCTCAAGATGTAGTCGACTAAAGACTCGCCCGGTTTTTGCTTTTCGATGACGAGATCACCAACGGTTACACGTTGTTGAGCTCCTGAGAATCTCTTTAAAAAGAGACCCTCGAGCTCTGTGAAAGTTTTTACAGAACCATTTGGTAGATCTGCATACCACTCAAAAGCAATACCGGACAAACTACTCACAAACTGACGAAAGAGTAGAGCATCCGACCCTCCTGCATTGCAACAGCTTGCTCGGAAATGGGCCAGATGTTGTCTTGGGTTTTCTAAACCGCTAAAAATTTTAAAAGAAGGTGGCACAAAACCCTTAGGATAAGGAACCAAATCATATTCCTCGGGGTAGGGTCTACCCTTTGGAATAGATACGGTTCCTTGTGAATGGGCTAAGGCCTCCCTTACCTGGGTCTCAATCATTTGACGGATATCCTTTTCTGGTGGAGAGGTGACTTCTGGAAGCTTGAGACTAGAATCAGCCTTCCTGCTGTGCTCGCCCGTTGTAAGTACTGTGGGCTGCAACTGCTCGGGTTTGGACTGCTGTGATTGCAAAAGCTGACCCTGCATCTGTTCAACTCTAATCATCATCTCTTCAACTTTTCTTTCAAGGTTTTTAACATACTCGTCCTTCTCTTTCAATCTGACAGAACTGTCTGAATCTGAGTCGACTGCTGCTGACTCTTCCTCCTTTCCAGAATGGTGCTTAGAAGGCTCGGCATCTTTAGCTGAAGCACGAGTTTCAACCATGTGGACATCCGCTACTGGTTCCTCGTCAACTAGCAAGTCATCTTCATCAGGGTTGAATTCATCAACGGCCTTTTTCTTAAGGATATCTCTTATTTCCTGTACTACTTCCTCAACCGGCCTCCCATCTATGGCTTCAGTATAAATTGGCAAATATCCGTCATATTCCATCACTTGGTCATATTCTTTCACACTTAACTTATCAAAAATATCATTAATCTTAGCATCATCTTCAGTGATTTCCTCACTGACCAATTGGTCTAACATTTCTTGATCAGAATCTTGGGTCTTCTCCTCCCCTCCGACTGTCCCGGGGTCGGTAGTCTCAAGGGTGACATCCTCAACAGGGTGAGGGACATCTGTTTTAATTGGTGATGGAGGGGCTTGAATAGCTGGGGCTCCAACATCAACGCGAACAGAGTCCTCACATCCCTGAACTGGGAGTCGAGGGAGTTCAACTGGTATCTGAATTTGAGGTTCCTTGAACTGGATTCCAATACATTTACTGAATTTCCTCCTTGCACAAGATTCTTCTGGCGACATGGGCCTCTTGCCCTTAATATCAACTGGTTGTGATTCTCTGAAGACTTCTTTTGACTTTGCTATCACTGGGGCCAGCTTTAACAGTTTTGAAGGTGGAGTCGGAGGTCTACCACTGAAAGGGCGACTCTGGCCAGACCCAGTTAATACTATCTCCTCCGTATTTGTAGACGGGAGGCGAGGCACCCAATGGTATCCATCCACTAAGACCGACGAGACAGGTTGTTTAACGAATTTCTTGTTCTTCCTCACTGGCTGAGGAGTCAGGTTCTTAGCTTCAGACTTTTCTTCTTTAAGAACTTCCTTCTCAAGTTTGTGTGAGATCACTCCCTTCAAGTGTCTCACATACTGCTCTTTAGTTTGACCTGTTTGGGCAGCGCAGGTATGGATGATATTTCTCAACATCCTGGTTTTCAAAATTTGTTTCTCCTTCGGGGTTCTCTTGACAGAATAGTCGACAGGGCTAGGCGGAGTGCTAGCTATCCGAGTAACTCTCTCCTCCCCTGCAGCAGCTGCGAGGGGGTGAAAACGACTCCCTTTAAGGAGTGGAGAAGAGGCAGGGATTGGCAGCTCCTCGGCAGCCTCAAGATCAACTTTTCCCAAGGCCTTCAACTCGGCCACCTTCTTGGTTTTGGTAATCTTCTTTCTTAACCTTCTCAGGTAGTTCTTCTTGGAATTCTTACTACCGTAAAGAGTTTCAGAACTAGAGGACCCTTTCTCAAGCACTCTTTTGGCCGCAGCGGCAGCTTCCAATTTTTTAGCATCCTCAAGAAATTCTTTTGGTGCATTGGCAATATCTAGCGCTGACCACAGGCTAGGAGGGGCATCATTCCCGGCTCCTATGGCTAATTGAACTATGGGCTTTTCTTCCCCCTCAACTGCAAGGTCCACCAGGGTGTTTCCATTCATCACCAATCTAAGGGACTTAAACCCTATTCCAAACTGAATTGAGTTCTCGTAGACTAACTCTTCAATCAACAAATCACGATCCATTGAAAACAACAGTTTGCCAGCCATTGCAGTTAATTTGATTCTCTGAGAATTGAGAAGGAGAAGATTTGAATTAGAAACTTGAATTTAAATTTTGAAAATAAATTTATATTTTATCGTATATATCGGGTTATAAGAGCTATAACCCGGTGTAAAACGATAGAATATAGAGTTTGATTTTGATTGAAATAGAGTTTGAATTGTCGTTGTATATATTCAACTACAGAAGGATTTTGTAGGCAAATATATAACAACAAAAATCTGAATTTGATTTGGATGGATTTGAAGAGGATGTTTGAATTTGGAGATGATTGAATTTTGGAAATTCAAAAAAAAAAATCCGGCAGCATTTCCCCTTATTTTTGGTACTCAATGTGTTGAATTTTCATTCAACAAAAGGTTCACAAATAAACGTCGGGAAAAACACTAAGAAGGCCTAACTCTTTCAATCCCTAAAGGATGAATTGTTAATGGCGAACTTATATCGGATCGAGTTTGAAGATTTGTTGTATATGTTAACTACGACGATCGTCGTAGAAGGGCATATAACAACGATAATCGGTTTGAAATGATTTTAGAAAGAGTTTTGAAAACTCAAAATTTCGGCAGCATCTCCCCTTATTTCGGGACTCGAGGTGTTGGATATTCATCCAACAAAAAGGTCCACATTAATTGGGGGAGATTTATTTGGAATTTACTTGACTCTTTCATTCTAGTTAGTGCACTAAGAATGAAATGTCATAGCTTAACTCCACCGATATAATTGAATTTTAAAACGGATCTTGAAAGTGAGCGTTATGGTTGATCGTATATATCGAATTGAAATTGTTACAATTCAATATACAACGATACAATCATAACGATTATCTAGAAGTTGGAAAGATTAAAACTCTACTAAAAGACTAGAATTTAGATTTTGAAAATTGAGGAGATTTTCTATAAGTTATATAACTTAGCATGCCACTGGTAGCCCGAGCACGCTAGTCTCTACAATTTATAGAAAGAGATAGGCTTGACTCTTTCGCTCTACCAACCAAGTTGGAGGCAAAATGTCCAAGCCTAAAATTTAGAGGGAGGCTTCCTACACTCACCTCTCTTTTCACATGTCTTAATTGAGTTGGCCACACTCACCCAAGAGAGAAATGGGTAGAGGGACCAACGAAAAGAAAGGTAGTCAAAACTACCGATACAATAAAAAATTTATACCGCTATTAAAGATGGAGAGTGAGATTGTCCCCAGCGGAGTCGCCATTTTTGTTTTGATTAAAAAAAAAAAAAAAAAAAATAATAGCGATATATTTATTTATGTATAGTTTTGAAAAATATTTAATTATCTTTGGGAATATTAAATTTTGAATTTTAAAATTGAACACATCATTTTGAATAGTATATCGCCTTGGGAGGTGATCATATCGTTCCCTAATGGGTTCAAATTTTAGAATTTTAAACTTATATGAGTTATTGTAGTCAGACTCAAGGGGAAACAACATATGATCTCGAATGATCATAATGAAATTCAATCGATTATCTGACTATGATAATTCAGATAAAAGATCATTAATCTCATAATCAAAACTACAATAATAATTGATATATCTATCCGAAGAAAGAAGGTATCAATTATTATCGATCATTCGAAAATGACGATAATGATCGTTGTATTTGATTTTCCCAAAGAGAATTAATTGAGGTTTTGAAAAAAGTTGATTTTGAAAATTAGATCTGGGTTTCTAAATCTCCTACGAGCGCAAGCCCTCGTAGTTAATTACATCGTAGGAAATTGGAATTTCCTACGAATACTCTCGATTAAAATAGCGGTAGAAATTTCATTTAGATTTTCAAAGATCGATATCAAAGGAGGTTAAGGGTCTGAATTTTCAATCGGGATTGGTTCAAAATTGAAGACTTATTTTCGAAGCCAAAGGAAGAGGAGTAGGGAGTGTTTTGAAATTCTGAATTACTTCAGAAAACACTCCGATCTATCCTAAGTGTTAGGCTTGTATTTGATTGAAAGAAAAATTTTTTTAGTTTGAGTGATCAATTTTATTAGAATTTTGGGATTCAATTCCCGAAAGTTGAGGTCTTATGGCCCGAGCCAGCCTCAGAACCTAAGTCTAAATTGGGCACTAAGAGTTAGCACCCCGAACCTAGCTAGTGCAATGCAATTCTGGTCTTACCCCGGCCTGGATTGGGGAGCCAGCTAAACCACCTAAACGATTTTAAAAAAAAATGTATCCGGTCTTTTTGTAGAGTGGTAGGGACATTAATTAGAAAATTTTAGAGAAATGGGGTCGACATCTAGAGCAAATCCTTAATTGACCCCTTCAACTTATGTCGGGTATTTGATGACTAAATAGATGCAATTAAATATTAGACTCTTTTAAATTTGTTACTAATGCGATGCATGCTAATTGACTCGATTGAATGCAGAATTAGTATGTAGCAGTTTAAAAATCTTTGGCTTAGAAAATAGGTTTTATCCTAGAGATTGCATAACATCCCCTTGACAGATCGGCACCCTCATAGGTCAGGTGGCCTGCCAGAACCCGCAGGCGGGGAGATGCCTAACAAGGTTGAGAAAGTATAATATGTATGCATGAAAAACCCTCGGCGAGTCCGAGCTTACTTCTTAGGACCGTTTAGAGTTTCTATCTTATCTTAAATTTTTTATTTAATTAGAATAGAAGAATTTTTGACAGACCCCTAAGAGCCTAAGTTCGAATTCCAGGTCAAACCAAATGCGGCATGCAAGTAAAAAGACTAAAAAAGCAGGAGTTCTAATGCGCAATCAATTTAAATAAATCAATCAAATTAAATTTATCAAATTGAACGTCCATAGGCAAGTGCCCTTATTATTACATCACAGAATTTACAGAAAATTAAAGTGGCCGGGCACCACTGACTACAACCCGGATTTCTAATCCTAAAATAAATGACTTTGAGATTTAGGATTCTTCTCGTCGTCCAATCCTTCATCTTCTCACGAACGTCTTGATTCGTCGGTTCAGGATATCCAAATGGAAAGAAACTCCCCCTTGATCGGGGTGTTATCTTTCCTCTTTGGATATTTAAAAAGTATCCTAATTTGACTTCCAAATGGAAGAAGACTCTCCCCTCTAGGGATGTCTTCACCTCTTTGGAATTCAAATTGGATATTTATATCCCAAATTCAAGTCATTTCAAATAAATTTACAACCTTTATACAATCAAATTACATTAATTTGAAATAGAAAACCTAGACTCGATCCTGCAATGTTATCCTAATAATCAGCAGTTGTATATGTATTCCCAAGCAGTTATAATTTGAATGAAATGCATTTTTTTAGCCACACTTGGCCATGCTCTTTTTTATTTAAAGGGGGTCTTAAGCGCGGCAGGTACCTGTGCAAAGAGTTATATATTTTTTATTAACTGCCCCCTTTAGTTTTCAGCTCCTTATATGAGCATGGCCACCTGCATAAGATTGCACAAATATAATTCGTCCCTAACCTGGGGGTAAATCTATCGCACAACTAATCACAGAATGCAGGAAATAAGTAAACAAACACATCAATTCTACACTGGCAAACAACATGCAGTAAAAGCTCGAAAAGTACGGCACACAACTGCAGCAAGTAAAACACCGGCTTATCCTAAAACTAGAGTCGGTGATCCTAGCACAACATCTAAAGTGTGTGAGGTAGGTCGTGTAGTTTTGATATGTCCTAAATAGGATTATTAATTAAAGTTGTTTTAAGTTTGGTTGGTTGGAAGGTTTAAGGGATTTAAGTTTGAATTCAAATATTAATGGCTTAAGGTTAATTTTAAGATTTATTTAATTATTTGTTGGATACCACCTTTGTTTCACACCGAGGCCGTGAAGTTTATTTCACCTTCCTTGGGGCTAAGTTAATAGCCTCGTAGGCCTGGGTTACCCAGTGGTACCAGGTATAATAAGTAGCTTAAGTTGATTAAGGTTCAAAAGTAAATGAATTTTATCCAAAATTGGTTGATTACTGATTTTAGAAGTTAATTAATGAATTCTGGAGTTTTAAAACAATTTTGAGTTTTTATGAATTTTTATGAATATTTTAATCATTTAATTAAAGGGTCAAAAATTGACTTTTTGGTTAATCTCAAATTCTGGAATGTTTGTATTTTATTAAAATACTAGATCTTACTAAGATCAGTTAGAAGGTAAATACGTTGAAATCGGATTTTTCTACTATTTTATTACGAAGGTTTGAAGTTTTGAACTAGTCTTAACCAGAGTTGACCGATTTGTTGACTATTTGAAATATTACAGATTTCTGGAGTTTAACATTTTTAATAAATATTAGGCCTTATTATGAGTTGAATGCAATTGAGTTTGTTCAATTTGGATTTTTCTTGAATTAGTTATGAATATTTGAAGTTTTGACTATTTAATGAATTATTGAAAATCCTTAATTAAAGGCCCCTTTTTGTGATTTTGCTCCAAATGAGATCCCAACTCCTTGAAATCTTCTCCAAAGGTCAAGAATGACCTAAGGAGAGACTCCCAAGTGTTTGGGAAATTTTTGGAATTTTTAATAATAATTAATTAATTATATTAATTAAATGTTCAATTTTACTTAAAATTCAATTAAGGTTTAACTTGCTGTCAACTTAAAGGGGTTTTAATTTTCATTGGTTAAGGGTTCAAATCTGGTCAGTTAGAGGGGTTATACATATTTTTTGGAGTTAAAATGGATTTATTACATTTTCTGGGAGGTTTTAATGGCTTAATTAAGGCTTGATCTTAAGAAAATCAATTGGGAAGCTTAATGACTTCTAAAACCAGTGAAAATTTTCCTAGTGTCTCTACATGTCACTAAGTTCAAGTGTTTAAAGTTTCAAGTTAAAATGATGTGTATCCTAATTGTTAGAATTTCCCTAAGTTCTCTGCACATAAGTCCTTAATTGTTGTCCTTAATGTCACTAGGTTATAGGCTAGCAAATCGAGGTTCTTCTAACCCTTTAAATACATACATTGCAATCACACCAATCATGAATAAGAGTACTAAATCTAAGAAAGAATGAATGCAATGAAGTTTTGAAAATTATATCTAAAATGTGTTTTAATTAGTTTGAAGGTTCATCAAATAAGCAATCATATCCTTGGCTTAACTCAATAATTTTATGCTGTATGAAGGATAACACATAGCATCATTTGAGTTTGTATGAAGTTAAGCCAATGAGAATTTAGAGGGCAATGAAGAAGAAGCATAGAATTTGATTAGAATAAATGTCCTCTAAATACTCTATGAAAATTGCATGCACCTGAATATAATTACTTAATGATATCTCAAAGAGCATGTATAGAATAATTGGAGAATCATTTAATTAAGAATGAATTCTCTTTAAAACATTTGGGCAAATCATAATCTATTCAAAAGAGAATTCAAATAGGAATTCAATGAAGTTCCAAATGATCCTATACAAAGACTCTTAAGTCGCTTTTAGATCTCGTGATCATGCCATTTAAGACTGAGTTATGCTATTTAAAACAGAGAGTCAAATTAATTTGAAATTTAATTATAATATAAAAATGAAATTAAAGAAAATTAGGGATTAAAATACTACTTTTTAAAATAATAAAAACCAGGCCTTAATTTTATTTTTAGAAAAAGGAAATTTAATTCCGAGAAAAACGAGTGGTGTACACAAAATTGGCTGAGTATTTTATTTTATTTCATTTTTTGAAGTTCTGGTATTAAATTCAATTATATAAACCTTAAAACGGAATTTACACGTGGCGGCGGCTGATCGGTCCAGGCGGAAGGCGGCGGTCAAGTGGGCCAACTCACTTAAATGAGTCCAGCGCCCTTTAATGAGCCATTCGATCCCGCGGCTCATGATCCGACGGACGGGATTGAATCCCGTTGTTTGATCTGAGTTGAGAGATCGATGGCTATAGAGACCTCCGCGATTCGCAATAGATGGACGTGAATGCGCCCAGACGGGACCAGGTCATCCCTCGATTACACAAGATCGGAGCCGGGGATTCATCTGGACGAAATCCCTGGCCGTCCGTAATAAGATAGGGAAGATGGACGGCCCTGATTTTGTCACTGAGCTCAGGAACTCCGAAAGCCCTAATTTCAAAACTTGTTTTAAACATCATTTACAGAGAATTAAATGGCATGATCAGTGAGACTTAAGTACGTCTTAGATTAGATCAAGAATGGGATGTTGTTTTTAATTCTTTTAATGCAATAATAGAATGAGTCATATAAAAAACTAGAAACAAACTAGGGTTGTAGGATTGTCACCGAAAGATGGATCGTTTAGTTCTGATTTTGTCACGGTTTGAACTTGTCGAGAACTGCCACAAAGTGTTGATCTCCTCAGGTTCAAGCATTTGAGGCTGATCACGAGAAAGGGAGTGAAGGAGTTTCGAACGGAGAAGAGCTCTCCGGTCAACTCCGAGCTCCCGCCGCCGGCATACTTCAAAACACAAAACCGATGGGAAAATGAAGGTAGGCGTTTTAGAGAAATCAAAAAAACGAAAACTCAAAGATGCTCTGGGAGATGTTTTGGAATGCAATCATCTTGAGAGTGGATCGCCCTCTTGCCTATTACACGGGTTTTTGGAGCCTAAAGGGACGTGCGGGGATTCGATCAGGAGATGGCTGGGATGATGGACACCTGTGACCCATGACGTTAGGGAACAGAGGAGCGGCTGCCCTCAGGTGAGAGTGACCGAGTCGTTCCAAGTAGTGAGGGGAGACCAGGTTTGA
This sequence comes from Dendrobium nobile, assembly GCA_022539455.1. NCBI lineage: Eukaryota > Viridiplantae > Streptophyta > Magnoliopsida > Asparagales > Orchidaceae > Dendrobium > Dendrobium nobile. The sequence goes on from CM039734.1 coordinate 60,435,010, forward strand.
TACTCGGGTCTAGAGCCATCCATGCAGCTGGAGAGGTCATCCGGGTTGTAAGAAAGTCCTAGAATCAAAATCAATGCATGGGACCTGGCCATGAAAGGAAGGGGAAAGAAAGTCAAATAATTTGACCGGTGAGCCCTTTGAACTCTCATTGGACCGTTGCTGTCAATGGGGCAAGACCTGCTGAGTTGGTATACAAAAGCAGGCTGTAGCATGTGCTTCACACTGCTGGATTAGTTTACATTGGGGCTGGGTTCAATGGTTTGAAGGTTTTGAATATGAAAATGTCCTTTGACCTGATTTGAACTTTTAGACCATCACACCCAATCAGGGATATGGAAATTGCACCTAGGTAATCCAAATTGACGATAGGTGGATTGGAGGAATGATTCCAAAAGTCCGTGTAGTTAATTGATTCAAGAAAGCCTAATGGGCCCTTAATGGGCTTTTAGCTAAAACTAGTTGACCTGTGCAACCAATTGGGTTCATGTGCTGTAAATGGATTTCATCAAATTTAGAAATATCATCCTGAGTCACTAGGGTGGTCCAGTCGGGGAGGTGTCAAATGGTCAAGAACCTATTTGGACCCTTAAAGGGCCATTTGGTCAACGATGGTGACATCTTGGACAACCAGTTTGACCCATGGCCAGTAAATGAGCCTAACAGTTTGGTTTATTGAAATATTAAACTTGCTAAAAGTGGTTGGTACTCAATTTGGAGCTTTGTTTGAAATCCCTATTTGCGCCCCATAGGGTAGTTTTGGTCATTTTGACCCCTGGTCAACGGGGAGTCAAAGCGTGGCCAGAAAATGCAGTTTATCACTCAACTATCAATATTAAGGGTCCTGAAGTCTAGAGGATTGATGAAGGCTGCTTAGGATCCAAAAACTTCACATGATAGGTCCAGTGGCATGGGCTGTAAATATTGAAGGTTTTACAGCCCTTGGATTTTAATTAAGTTTATAGGTTTAGGGGCCTCAGAGTGGGTTCAAATTTGGATAGGTTGCCCTCCAGAGACAGTCCCATCAGTAATGCAACGACAGACTCTGAATCGGAGGTTCATTTTGACTAGGTTTCAAAGAGTGTGGTGGGGGCGGAGATATCGTATCAACGAAAAAGGCCTTTAGGAGAAAACTTTGCCCGGGATTTTGGCCTTGTTGACCTAAGATCTAGATAGATCCTAAGGCTTAAGCTCTAGAAGAATCCTAGATGACCCCTAGAATCAGATTCAGAGATCCTAGAATTCGAATTGATATGAAAATTACATCAATTTAGGGTACAAGAATAATATCAAGTGACGCTCATACAAAAAATAGTCAACAAATGGACCCCAATATGTGTAATAGAATGAGAATTCTATTGCACATATTGGCGTTGACCGAACTCAAAGGTCAAGTGTGAAATTTAATCCTGAGGGAATGGAAAAATTCATTCATTAAGGAATCCAAGATTGTGAAATTTATTAGGGTAGTGCCACTGAGGGCATACTCTACCACTAATCGCTTAAACTCAAAGCTAGGTATGGCCACAAAGAGGGCATGCTCACCACTTACAGATAAGAATTAGGATGGTGCCACGAAGGGCACGCTCCACACTAATAAATTTTAACATCAAAGTAGGGTGGTGCCACATAGGGCATACTCCACCACTAACGGAAACGAATGGATGGCGCCACGAGGGCACGCTCCCATCACTAATCATTTTTTAAAACTCAAATGTTAGGTGTGCCATAGAGGCTGCGTCACTTACTTCCACCACTACGGAATACGACAATTAGGATGGCGCCACAACTGAGGGGCACCGCTCCAATCACACTAATCATTAGTTAACTCAAATGTTAGAGAGTGGTGCCACAGAGTGGGTCTATACTCCACCACTAACGGATACGAATAGCGATGGCGCCACGAAGGCGCACGCACCATCACTAATCATTTTTACACTCAAAAATGTTAGGGTGGTGCACAGAGGCGTGCTCCACCACTAACGGAAATTTAAATCGAGGTGAAGACGTGAGAACTCCACACTAACTTAGAAAAAGAGACAAGATATTGACATTAAAATGATTTTGCAACAATTTGAGACAATATATGATTTAAACTTGAAAGATTTTTATTAAATTGAAAAATTCAAGCACAATCAACATAGTATCTCTTTAGAAAAACCTGCCCGTTTACAAGGCGCATCGTGGTATTTCCCCTTACAATCCACTAGCTGATACGAGCCATTCCTTCGTAGGGTTTTTCACTACGAAGGGTCCTTCCCCAAGTTGGTTCAAACTTATCCACCGAGTTTTTCGTGCGCTAAAATAAGGCCCCTCCGAGAACCAAGACAAGTCGCCTACATGAGGTTCTAGGTCGCCTAACATATCATGAGCTTGAATCATTCGGGCTTTATAACCAACTCTAAATTTTGTTGCTGATCTGTGAAGACAGACAATCCTTCAAGGCTTGCAAGTTCTTCTAGACGGAGTTTAGCATTTTGTTGAGATTGTAATCTGGTTCTGAATTGTCAATTCATGAGTGAAGATGTAACTTCCAGAGGGAGTACGGCCTCGGATCCATACACTAGTGCAAACGGTGTGATTGGTCGGGTTCGATAAGTGGTCCTCTGTAGGCCCATCAAAGCTTCCAACCAACCGCTCACTCCACTGACGTTTATTTTCATCGCGAGGTCTTTTTAATATTTGAACCAAAGTTTTATATGAAGGCCTTCAGCCAATCCATTAGCCCGTGGATTAATAGAATTTTGAGTATACTACCAATCCGATACCATGGCCGATTGGCAAAATTGTTGATCTTTGTAGACTTGAAAGCGACACCATATCGGATATGGATTCTGCGCGGTACCCGAATCTATAAACGATAATGGGCACGAAAGAATTTCATTACATGATATGGGTACATTTCTCAATTGGATTGTCTTCAGCCCAGTTTGAAAAGTATTCCAGCGCTGCAAAAATGAAGCGGTGACCCTTCGAGGAAGGAGGGTCAATTGCGCCAATTGATATTCGTCCCCACACTATCGAAGGCCACAGAGGCCTATCGTGGGATGCAACACGTTAGGCGCTGATGTAAAAACCAACCATGTACATGGCACTGATGACAAACACTGTGCAATTTTCATGCAATCGTCAATCAATCCGTAGCCATATATCCCAAGTCTTTTGATCTTCATTTTCCAACTTTGGCCCGATTGATGAGCACGCAACAGTCCACATGGACATCGTTAAACGTCTCACTGGCCTCACATTTGTCCTAAACAATCGGAGCCACATCTGACCGAACGACTCGTCGTAAACAACGTATTATGACTAGTGGCTTAGGATTAGGGCACGTTTCTTAATTTGATGGGCAAGTGATCTCTCGTAGGGAGCTTGCCGTCTGCAAGGTATTCAATTATCGACGTCGCTCCAATCGTTTCTTCATTGACCGCTGAAAGTAGGTAGAAAGGACTTGGAAAATTTGTTCGGTGATGGCTCCAAATCTATAGAATCAGTACTTGGCGACCCAGCACCCTCTATAGGGAAGGAGTCTTTTTTATCTTCTGGACAGCAAATTCCTTTGCAAGTTTTGCAAGGGCATCCGCCGAAGAAATGCTTCCACGAGAATCCTATACATATTACAGATCGGAATTTGCTTCGAGCAAGGACAAGTGATCTGATGGTTACATTCAGGAGTTTTAGGATCAAACTTTATAGGTTCCTGACAATCTGGTTGATGACCATGTGGAATCACCTAAACAATTTAAATCTCTTTAATCTCCATCAAAATGTAATTCAAACCATTTAATCAGAGTCCTTGTACCAGGCCTCAAGTTTTCGTACAATGTTCGAAAATTGGTGTTAACATACATCTTCCCTTATCTTGGGTTATGAAAACCAGGCCCCCACCCCCCCCCCCCAACTTCCCGCTATCTCCTCAGGAATAGTAGATCAGTGTTTGTTTTTTGCCACCGTTGGAGAGGAACGCAGCACCATCAAAAATACTTTCCAGGTTGGAGTAGTGGCTTCCTTCAAAACTCATGATTTCATCATCAGGTAATTCATCGTTTTAGAGGAGATTCCCCGCCGCAAACGGTGGTGCGGCAAGAAGTCGGCGACAGGCCAGCTCCCTTCACAAGCCCGCAGGGCAATGAAAGTGATTTCAAATGAAGTCAATAATCATAGGACCAACAGCCAAACGTCCTGACAACGGTAAGCCTGTGTCTTAAGGGATTGCAGAGGGTTGAACTAGAAACAATTGGAATTTGATGAGAAAGCATGGTAATGTCAATAGTTTTATGAGCTGCAAAGACAAGTGCAGGACATGCTTCACAATCGATTGGATATCGATTTTCCGTTGGTAGAGTCTTCGACTTAGGTAATAAGAGCATTCTCTTTCCCTGCGTCATTAACTTGAGCAGTGAGGCCCCGTCGAGAACTCGTCAGGGCCGCAGTAGCGTATAAAGGTCTCCCCCGGAATAAGGGCTTTTTGCCAAGACTGGAGGACTTTGTCAGGTAAATTTTTGATATTTTCAAAAGCAGATTGACATTTCTTTCTCGTCCCAAATGAATTTTGGCGTCCTTTTAAGCGAGGACCGAGAATGGTTGAACATCTTCCGGAAAAGATTTGAGAGTTGAATCTCTTATAATACGCCATCTTACCTTGAAGAGATCTAATGAGTAAGACTCTTGGCAGAGGCGGATATTTAAATAGCTTCGATTTAGCTAGGATCAACTTCAATTCCACGGTCGCCTCACTACGAAACTAGAAATTTCCCTGACCGACACCGAAGGCCGCACAGTTCACAGGATTCATCTAAGATCAAGATTGCAACGCAACCGACTCAAAGAACGATTCTTAAGTCATAAAGATGAGCCTCTTTAATCTTTTCTCTTGACAACCTAAATCGTCGATTACATTCGACTTGATTGTTGATTAAGTCTGGCAAAGATTAGAGTCATAGCCCGCTGGTGGGTTGCACCAGCAATTTTAAGGCCAAAAGGCACGACACTTATAGCAAAAGATCCCTATTAGCTTCGGAATGGCAGTGTTTCTCTCACTCTTCTGAGCAACAATTGTTTGATATAATAACCAACGCCCAATCCATAAAGGGAAAACAACTATGCGAGGAGGCAATTCCACCATTAAATTCTGGAATTGCAAGGAAATTTCATCCTAGCAGCCTATTCAGGTCCCTAAAGTCAAAACAGGACCCGATTGACATTTTCTCTTTCGAACAGGCACAACAGCTTGGCTACCCCAAGAAGGGATATTGCCTCCTCCGGGATAAATGCCGGCATCGTGCCAATTCTTATAACTTCAGAAAGTGATCTTGTTTGTTCAATCATCCAGACGCATAGACGTCTGGAGCTTGTTTTAACGGATGGCAATCATAAGCCGGATCCAAGTTTTGAACTGCTATATCGTGACAGAACAGCCGCATTTCTGTCGTAAGTCCCAAGCGAAACAGTCCTTAAAACTCGATTAGGAAAGTTGAATAGATCCTTAGACCGTCCTCTGGACTTCCAACAAGAGTACTTTAGGAACTGGGGCGAGGGTCATCCTGCTGTGCCAAGGTTATTTTCTTAAGTTCATCACACTGTCATTTAATTCCTTCTTCAAATTCAGGGGTGCATCCCGAATTTGGTGAATCTTCAATCTGAATCGTCCTAAGGTCTTCCTAACAAAATCTTCGAGCGAGTCGACGATTTCAATAGGACACTTTCAGATTCACGATGGGTGTTATCATCAAAGCTATATTCATCGCATCAACAAAAACAACTGGACGGTACCAAAGCCGATACCACTTGTCCAATTTTATTGAATTGGAGTTCCAATAACTTTGGTTGGTATCTAGGCTGACTCCTTAGTCCATTTACTGCGGAACAAAACCTTTAGAGATAAGAGCTTCAACACCAAAGAGGAAAGTAGAGCCGAAAGGTAATTCACATTAATTCATTAAAATCTGCCTCTATCAAGGATCACATCACCATTCATCTCGCAGAAGAGGAGGGCCGGGAAGAACATCTGGACCTTTCCTTTACTTCTCCATCTAAGTTAGGGAATCCTTTAGTTACTAACCCTGAGACACTGTCAGTGGACGATGGGGTTAAGGCTAAGGATTAACTACCCATTAAGCTGTTCCATACATACTCAATTCAGCTCATCAGCTTTGAGGTTTAGAATTGTTTACCTCCCTTGATCACTACCGAACTATAGTGGGAGATCAAAACTTTTGGAGATAGTTGGTTTTTTGTAGTCAAAAGCATCTATCACCCCTCTTTCTTGATCTTCATCGAACTTGTTTCAATCGATTTACATGGGGGATTTCCCTTTTCAACGGAAGGGCGACCTCGGCCGCGATCTCTTGGGCCATCCTTCCACCTCGTTGAGGTAGATTTGATTGAGGCCTAAAAAACCACGCCACGACGTCGTCTCACATACTAGAAATGTCCTCTTTTTGATTCTTGACTTTTTCTTTTCTCGAGCTCTTGAATTGCTTTGTGAACTATGATCTCTTTCTTTTCTTCCTAACAATGAGGTCTCTACCTTAGCTTTATAGTGGGACCCTTTGGGAACATTAAATAATTGGCAAGCATCCTCGTAGATCCGATCTCGGTATAGCAGTGGGTTGCAATCGATCACCTGATTTCGAACTCATCCATTCGTTTGGTTCTTGATGATTCACTATGTAGGGTGGAAAGGACCATTCCATACGCATGGATCCAGGCCTCCTAGAAGCGCATTAAAGGACGTGCCGAATCAATTAAGAAATTTCGCTTCAAGTTTTAACTCTCCTATCTCTAAGAAGAAGTGTGGATCGAACCTAATAGCCTCTCGCCTTTTTCGTTGAACCCCCGCAGACTAACTTTCTCGGTTGAGAGCTTGCTATAGTATCAATTCTTAAGGTATGTCGAGAGTCTTTATGTTCATCACTTTGAACCGATGCCCCGGATCCAACAAGAACCTTGATTAACTAGAACTTCCCACCCACTTTACAGATTGTAAAGTGGGCGATTGTGATCGGCAGATTCCAAGGAGTAGATCTTCATCGGAGAGGTAATTCCGGGATTTCTTGAAGTACAACAGCTTCTTCCTCAGAAGTTAAGCGAGTTGAGATAAGCAAATCTCTTGTCGAGAAGTTGCTGTTAATTAGATGTCTTCCTCATCTCTTTTGAAAGGACAAGGCGTCGTAAATGCTCAAACTTAGCGCAGGCAACATCCTAAGGTGACTAAGACGTATATAAATCGACGCTTGAACAATAACATTCGGGACCCGGTGGATTTGTAAGAGCAATTGGTTGTTGATCAGGGACTTGAATCGGATCATGGAAACAACTTGTTTTCCCCTTTTCCTGAGGGGGAAGCCTAGGGGGTAAACCTTTCCCACCACGCAGTTGCACTGCACGATTTTCATTGTGGACAACTAACGACGGGGAGGTCCACGCTCGTCCTTAGGCGATTGGATTTGACATTTTCGAATGAGGAATCTGAATCTGAAAAGTCTATCACGACGGGACTCCCATGAATATTTAATACAGGGTATCACATTCTGATACGATACTTAGATCATCATCTCCCCTTGAAGGGTCAAATCTGGAGAGCTTGGGTTTTTGAACTTCTGGGATTGCCTCACTGACTCCCGGATTAATTTCAATGGAAGAGCATTTTAAAAACTTCATTCCAACACTAATCATCAAATATATTGGCAGAGGATAATTTCTTTTTTATTCAATTTTGACAGCCTTTGCCTTTGATGGGGCAAAGTAAAAGTCAGATAACTTAAATGGAGGCCTAGTGGTTTTGGAGCCACCATCCACCACTCTGTAACAAATCTCTTCATCACAAATTCCTCTCTACAAAAGGTTCACTCACTTCTTTCTTTAGTTTAATACATAGTTCCAACAACTACTGGAGAGGAAATCGACCCAACATCCTCCTAGCGATCCTCCACTCAAACCTCCCAGATCGGCCACAACGGCTCTCGTCGGTAACTGTTGAGAAAGACAAAAAGCTTGGTTGATCTGACTTTTTAAAAAGCCCGGGATAGGTGCCTATATCCCAACCATCTTCATGGAACAAAGCAAGATTAAATTATTTACCTGAGATTGATTGGACAATCCCTGATCCGGATGACCAATATTTTCTTTTGAATTATGATATTACCTTGAACGGAAATTCCAATCGAGCCAGTCCTTAATAAGGTATGCAGTCTTCAATTGTGGTCCCAACATGCGATCGGTAAGGGCAAAAGGTCGATCATTCCTTTTTATTTTGCCTCTTCCGGCTTCTTGGCGCCTCCGGCAATCGAAAATCTGGCTTACTTAAAGGCTCTTTGAAAATTTCTACTGACACACGACTTCCCTTTGGAATGGATACGGACGAGCCATCTCTCGTCAAAAGTGGGGCCGGTGATATGCTCTAGTAGGTTAGGAAGTTACCTGTACAGTTAGAGTTTCTGAGTCTGCGAACAGTAGGATTACTGATTGAATGTTAATATCGGTTTCTCTTCCCCTTGCGACTGGCTGAAAAACCATTGCTGTTCTCTTTCAAAAAGGACTGTCAATGGTTTTACTAACCTTCTTATCTCTCAGTAGTATCCTTCAAGAAATTGACATTTTGGGAGCCCTTCTTGTATGATTACTAGTCTTTGTTAAGAAGCTTTTCGAAGGTGTTTAATTGTAAACCCCTTAAACATAAAAGCAATAGGCCCTTGGATATTCTTTAGAAGAATTTCCACTGCATGTTTCTCCTTGCCAGTTGGGGTCACATTTCATCGAGAGTTCGCCACCATCAAGATGTAGTCGACTAAAGACTCACGCCCACCCGGTTTTTGCTTTTCGAAGACGAATTCCACCAACGGTTTACAACGTTGTTGAGCCCTGAGAACTCTTAAAAAGAGACCGCCCTACCGAGCTCTGAGAAAGTTTTTTACTAGAACCAATTTGGTAGATCATGCATACCACTCAAAAAGCAATAACCGAGACAAACTACTCACAAACTTACGAAAGCAGTAGAGCATCCGACGCCTCCTGCATTGCAACAAGCTTGCTCGGAAATGGGGCCAGATGTTGTCTTTGGTTTTTCAAAAACCCTAAAATTTTAAAAGAAGAGTGTGCACAAAACCCTTAGGAATAAGGAACCAAATCATATTCCTTTCTGGGTAGTCTACCCTTTGGAAATAGATAACGGTTCCTTGTGAATGGCTAAGGCCTCCCTTACCTGGGTCTCATCATTTGAACGATATCCTTTCTTTGGTAGGAGAGGTACTTCTGAAGCTTGAAGACTAAAATCAGCCTTCATGCTGTGCTCGCCCGTTGTAAGTACTGTGGGCTGCAACTGCTCGGGTTATGGACTGCTGTGATTGCAAAAGCTGACGCCGCATCTGTTCAACTCTAGATACATCATCCTATCAACTTTTCTTCAAGTTTTTAACATACTGTCCTTTCTCTTTCAACTGACAAGAACGGTCTGAATACTGAGTCGACTGCTGCTGACTCTCCCTCCTTTCTCAGAATGGTGCTTTAAGGCTTCGGCATCGTACTTAAGCTGTACACGAGTATTCAACCATGTGGAACATCCGCCTACTAGTTCCTCGTCAACTAGCAAGTCACTTCATCGAGGTTGAATTCATCAACGCCTTTTTCTTAATGGATTATCTCTTATTTCCTGTACCGATACTTCCTCAGAACCGCCTCCCATCTATGGCCTTCACAGTAAAAATTGGCAAATATCCGCATATTCCATCACTTTGGTCATATTCTTTCACACTTAACTATCAAAAATATCATTAATCTTAGCATCTCTCAGTGATTTCCTCACTACCAAGTGGACAACTTTTCTTGATCAGAATCTTGGTCTTCTTCCCGCCCCCTCCGACTAGTCCCGTGGGTCGGTAGTCTAAGGTGTGACATCCTCAACAGGGTGAGGGACATCCTGTTTATAAATTGGTGATGGAGGGCTTGAAAGCTGGGCTCCAACATCAACGCGAACAGAGTCCTCACATCCTGAACTGGGAGTCGAGGGAGTTCAACTGTATCTGGAATTTGAGGTACCTATGAACTGGGATTCCATACAATTACTGAATTCCTCCTTGCACAAGATTCTTCGCTGGCGACATGGGCCTCTTGCCCTATAAATCAACTGGTTGTGAGATTCTCGAAGACTTCTATTTGACTTTGCTATCATGGGGCCAGCTTTAACAAGTTTAGAATGTGGAGTCGGTAGTCTAACCACTGAAAGGGCGACTCTGCCAGACCAGTTAAACTATCTCCTTCCGTTATTGTAGCGGGAGGCGAGGCTACCCATATGGTATCCATCCACTAAGACCGACGAGACAGTTGTTTAACGAATTTCTTGTTCTTCCTCACGGCTGGAGGAGTCAGGTTCTTACTTCAGAAACTTTTCTTCTTTAAGAACTTCTTACTCAAGTTTTGTGTGAGATCATCACTCCCTTCTAGTGTCTCCCATACTGCTTCCTTAGTTTGACCTGTTTTGGGCAGCGCCAGGTATGGATATATTCTCACATCCGGTTTTTCAAAATTTGTTTCTCCTCGGGGTTTCTCTGACAGAATAGTACGACAGGCTAGGCGAGTGCTAGCTATCCGAGTAACTCTCTCCTCCCCTGCAAGCAGCTGCGAGGGGGTGAAACGCTCCCTTTTAAGAGTGGAGAAGAAGGCAGGATTGGCAGCTCTCCTTCGGCACCCGCAAAACAACTTTTACCCAAGGCCTTCACCGCCAACCTCTGTTTTGGTAACTTCTTCTTAACCTTCCTCAGGTAAGTTCTTATTGGAATTCTTACTACCGAAAGAGTTTCAGAACTAGAGGACCCATTTCTCAAGCCACTCTTTGTGGCCGCAGCCGCGTCAGCTTCCAATTTTTTTAGCATCCTCAAGAAATTATTGGTGCATTAGCATACTTAAGCTGCTGACACAGGCTAGGAGAGGGCACATTCCCTGGCTCCCCTATGGGCTATGAACTATGGGCTTTTCTTCGCCCCTCACCTGCCCAAGGTCCACCAGGGTGTTTCCATCATCACCAAGCTAAGGGACCTAAAACCCTATTCCAAACTGAATTGATGTTCTCTAGAACTAACTCTTCAATCAACAAATCACGATCCATTGAAACACAGTTTCCAGCCATTGCAGTTAATTTGATTCGCTGAGAATTGAGAAGGAGAAGATTTGCAATAGAACATTGAATTTAAATATTTGGAAAAAAATTTATATTTTATCGAATATAATCGGGTTATAAGAGCTATAACCCGGTGTATAAACGATAGAATATAGAGTTTGATTTTGATTGAAATGAGAGATTTTGAATTGTCGTTGTAATATATGTCAACTCCAGAAGGATTTTGAGGCAAATTATATAACAAAAAATCTGAATTATGATTTGGATGGATTTGAAGAGATGTTTTGAATTTGGAGATGATTGAATTTGAAATTCAAAAAAAAAAATCCCGGCAAGCGATTCCTTCCCCTTAATTTTTGGTACCAATGTGTTGAATTTTTCATTCAACAAAAGGTTCACAAATAAACGTACGGAAAAACACTAAGAAGGCCTAATACTCTTCTCAACCCCTAAAGGAGAATTGTTAAGGCGAAACTTATATCGGAATCGAGATATGAAGATTTTTGTATATGTTAACTACGACGATCGTCTAAAGGCATATAACAACGATAATCGTTATGAAATATTGGTTAGAAAAGGATTTTAGAAAACTCAAAATTTCGGCAGCATCTCCCCTTATTTCGGGACTTCGAGTGTTGGATATTCATCACAACAAAAAGTGCACATTAAATTGGGGGAGATTTAATTTGGAATTTACTTGACTCTTTCATTCTAGTTAGTGCAATAAGAATGAAATGTCAATAGCTTAACTCCACACGATATAATATGAATTTTAAAACGGATCTTGATAAGTGAGCCGTTATGGTTGATCGTAATTCGAATTGATATTGTTAAACATTCAAATATTACAACGATACAATCATAACGATTATCTAGAAGTTGGAAAGATTAAAACTCTAACTAAAAAGACTAGAATCTTGATTTTGAAAATTGAGGAGATTTCTATAAGTTATATAACTTAGCATGCCAACTGGTAGCCCCGAGCACGCTAGTCTCTTACAATTTAATAAAAGAAGATAGGCTTGGACTCATTTCGCTCTACACAACTCAAGATGGAGGCAAAAATGCCAAGCCTAAAATTTAGAGGGAGTGCTTCCTACCTACTCACCTTCTCTGTTTCACATGTCTTAATTGGTTGGGCCACACTCACGCCAAGAGACAAATGGGGTAAGAGGGACCAACGAAAAGAAAGGTAGTCAAAACTACCGATACAATAAAATAGATTTATACCGCTATTAAAGATGGAGAGTGGATTGTCCCCGAGCGAGTCGCCATTTTTTGTTTTGATTAAAAAATAAAAACAAAAAAAATAATAGCGATATATTATTATAGTATAGTTTGAAAAATATTTAAATTATTCTTGGAATATTAAATTTGTGAATTTTAAAATTGAACACATCATTTTGAATAGTATACCCTTGGAGTGAAACATATCGTTCCTAAATGGGTCAAAATTTTAGAATTTTAAACTTATATAGTTATTGTAGTCAACTCAAGGGGAAACAACATATGATCTCGAATGATCATAATGAAATTCAATCGATATATCTGACTAAGATAGTTCAATAAAAGATCATTAATACCATAATCAAAACTACAATAATAATTGATATTCTATCTCGAAGAAAGAAGGTATCAATTATTCATACGATCATTCGAAAATGACGATAATGATCGTTGTATTTGATTTTCCCAAATCCAAGAGAATTAATTGAGGTTTTAAAAAGTTGATTTTGAAAATTAATCTCGGGTTTCTAAATCTCCTACAGCGCAAGCTCGAGAGTTAATTACATCGTAGAAATTGGAATTTCCTACGAATACTCTCGATTAAAATAGCGGTAGAAATTTCATTTAGATTTTCAAAATCGATATCAAAAGGATTTAAGGTCTGAATTTTCAATCGGGTTGGTTCAAAATGAAGACTTATTTTCGAAGCCAAAGGAAGAGGAGTAGGGAGTGTTTTGAAATTCCGAATTACTTCAGAAAACACTCCGATCTATCCTTAGTGTTAGGCTTGTATTTGATTGAAAGAAAAATTTTTTAGTTATGAGTATCAATTTTATTAGAATTGGGATTCAATTCCCGAAAGTTGAGTCTTATGGCCCGAGCCAGCCTCAGAACCTAATTCTAAATTGGGCAACTAAAGTTAGCACCCCGAACCTAGCTAGTGCATGCAATCTGGTCTTACCCCGGCCGTGATTGGGAGCCAGCTAAACCACCTAAACGATTTAAAAAAAAAAGATACCGTCTTTTTGTAGAGTGGTAGGGACATTAATAGAAAATTTTAGAGAAATGGGGTCGACATACTAAGGCAAATCCTTAATGACCCCTTCAACTTATGTCGGGTATTTGATGACTAAATAGATGCAATTAAATATTAGACTCTTTTAAATTTGTTACTAATGCGATGCTGCTAATTGACTCGATGAATGCAGAATTAGTATGTCAGTGTAAAAAATCTTTGGCTTAGAAAATAGGTTTTATCCTAGAGATTGCATAACATCCCCTAGCAATCGGCACCCTCATAGGCAGGGCGGCTGCCAGAACCCGCAGCGGGGAGATCCTAACAAGGTTGAGAAAATATATTGTATGCATAAAAACCCTCGGCGAGTCCGAGCTTACTTCTTAGGACCGTTTAAGGTTTCTATCTATCTAATATTTTTTATTTTAATTAGAATAGAAGAATTTTTGACGACCCCTAAGAGCCTAAGTTCGAATTCCAGGTCAAAACCAAATGCGGCATGCAAGTAAAAAGACTAAAAAAAGCAGAGTTCTAATGCTCAATCAATTAAAATAAATCAATCAAATTAAATTTATCAAATTGAACGTCCATAGGCAAGTGCCCTTATATTACATCACATAATTTACAGAAAATTAAAGTGGCCGGGCAACCACTGACTACAACCCGGATTTCTAAATCCTAAAATAAATGACTTTGAGATTTAGGATTCTCTCGTCGTCCAATCCTTCATCTTCTCACGAACGTCTTGATTCGTCGGTTCAGGATATCCAAATGGAAAGAAACTCCCCTGGTATCGGGTGTTATCTTTCCTACTTTGGATATTTAAAAAGTATCCTAATTTGATTCCAAATGGAAGAAGACTCTCCCCTCTAGGGATGTCTTCAACCTCTTGGAATTCAAATTGGATATTTATATCCCAAATTCAATCATTTCAAATAAATTTACAACCTTTAATACAATCAAATTACAATAATTTGAAATAAAACCTAGACTCGATCCTGCAATGTTATCCTAATAATCAGCAGTTGTAATATGTATTCCCAGCAGTTATAATTTGAATGAAATGCATTTTTTTAGCCACACGGCATGCTCTTTTTTATTTAAAGGGGTCTTAAGCGCGCAGGTACCTGTGCAAAGAGTTATATATTTTTTATTAACTGCCCCCTTTAATGTTTTCAGCCCCTTATATGAGCATGGCCACCTGCATAAGATTGCACAAATATAATTCGTCCCTAACCTGGGGTAAATCTATCGCACAACTAATCACAGAATGCAGGAAATAAGTAAACAAACACATCATTCTAAACTGGCAACACCATGCAGTAAAAGCTCGAAAAGTACGGACATCACACTGCAGCAAGTAAAACACCGGGCTTATCCTAAACTAGAATCGGTGATCCTAGCACAACATCTAAAGTGTGTGAGGTAGGTCGTGTATTTTTTATGTCCTAAATAGATTATATTATTAAAGTTGTTTTTAAGTTTGGTTGTTGGAAGGGTTTAGGGATTAAGTTTGAATTCAAATATTACTGGTTAAGGTAATTTTAAGATTTATTTAATTATTTGTTGGATACCACCTTTGTTTCACACCGAGGCCGTGAAGTTTATTTCACCTTCCTTGGGGCTAAGTTAATAGCCTCGTAGGCCTGGTTACCCAGTTGAACCAGGTATAATAAGTAGCTTAATTTTGATTAAGGTTCAAAAGTAAATGAATTTTATCCAAAATTGGTTGATTACTGATTTAGAATTTAATTAATGAATTCTGGAGTTTTAAAACAATTTTGATTTTATGAATTTTTAATGATAATTTTAATCATTAATAAAGGGTCAAAAATTGACTTTTTGGTTATCTCAAATTCTGGAATGTTTGTATTTTATTAAAATACTAGACTTACTAAGATCTTAGAAGGTAAATACGTTGAAATCGGATTTTTTCTACATTTTATTACGAGGTTTGAAGTTTTGAACTAGTCTTAACCCAGAGTTGACCGATTTGTTGACTATTTGAAATATTACAGATTTCTGGAGTTTAACATTTTTAATAAATATTAGCCTTATTATGAGTTGAATGCAATTGAGTTTGTTCAATTTGGATTTTTCTTGAATTAGTTATGAATATTTGAAGTTTGACTATTTAATGAATTATTTTGAAAATCCTTAATTAAAGGCCCCCTTTTTGTGATTTTGCTCCAAATGAGATCCCAACTCCTTGAAATCTTCTCCAAAGGTCAAGAATGACCTAAGGAGAGACCCCAAGTGTTTGGGAAATTTTGGAATTTTTAATAATAATTATAATTAATTAAATTAATGTTTCATTTACTTAAAATTCAATTAAGGTTAACTTGCTGTCAACTTAAAGGGGTTTTAATTTCATTGGTTAAGGGTTCAAATCTGGTCAGTTAGTAGGGGTTTTATCCATATTTTTTTGGAGTTAAAATGGATTATATACATTTCCTGGGAGGTTTTAAATGGCTTAATTAAGGCTGATCTTAAGAAAATCAATTGGGAAGCTAAATGACTTCTAAAACCAGTGAAAAATTTTCCTAGTGTCTCTACATGTCACTAAGTTCAAGTTTAAAGTTTCAAGTTAAAATGATGGTTATCCTAATTGTTAGATATCCCTAAGTTCCTGCACAAAGACCTTAATTGTTGTCCTTAATGTCACTAGGATATAGGTTAGCAAAATCGGTTCTTCTAAACCCTTAAATGCATACATGGCAATCACACCAATCATGATAAGAGTACTAAATCTAAGAAAGAATGATGCAATGAAGTTTTGAAAATTATATCTAAAAGTGTTTTAATTAGTTTGAAGTTCATCAAATAAGCAATCATATCCTTGCTTAACTCAATAATTTTATGCTGTATGAAGGATAACACATAGCATCATTGAGTTTGTATGAAGTAAGCCAATGAGAATTTAGAGGGCAATGAAGAAGAAGCATGAATTTGATTAGAATAAATGCCCTCTAAATACCTATGAAAATGCATGCACCTGAATATACTACTTAATGATACTCAAAGAGCATAGTAATGAAAAAATTGGAGAATCATTTAATTAAGAATGAATCCTCTTAAAACATTTGTGGGCAAATCATATTCTATTCAAAGAGAATTCAAATAGGAATTCATTGAAGTTCCAAATATCCTATACAAAGACCTTAAGTCCCTTTTAGATCCGTGATCATGCCATTTAAGACTGATGTTATTTGCTTATTTAAAACAGAGAGTCAAATTAATTTGAAATTTAAATTAAATAAAAATGAAATTAAAAGAAAATTAGGGATTAAAATAACTTTTTAAATAATAAAAACCAGGCCTTAATTTTATTTTTAGAAAAAGGGAAATTTAATTCCGAGAAAAACAGTGGTTGTACACAAAATTGGCTGATGTATTTTATTATATATCATTTTTTGAAGTTCTGGTATTAAATCAATTATATAATCCTTAAAAACGAATTTTACACGTGGCGGCGGCTGATCGGGTCCAGGCAAGGCGCGGTCAATGGGCCAACTCACTAAATGAGTCACGCCCTTATGAGCCATTCGATCCCGCGGCTCATGATCCGACGGACGGTTGCAATCCTCCCGTGTTTGATCATGATTGAGAGATATCGGATGGCTAATAGAACCTCCGCGATTCGCAATATGATGGACTGTATGCGCCCAGACGGGACCAGTCATCCGCTCGATTAACAAGATCGGAGCCGGGGATTCATCTGGACGAAATACCTAGCCGTCCGTAATAAATAGGGAAGATGGACGGCCCGATTTTGTCACTAGCTCAGGAACTCCAAAAGCCCTAATTTCAAACTTGTTTTAAACATCATTTACAGAGAATTAATGGCATGATCAGTGAACTTAGGTGACAGTAGATTAGATCAAGAAGGGATTTGTTTTTAAGTCTTTTTAATGCAATATTGAATGTCATTTAAAAACTAGAAAACAAACTAGGGTTGAGTTTATGACTCCCCAGAAAGTATGAATCTTAAGATTGTCCGTTTTGAATTTGCCTAGAGCCTGTCCCGAGTTGAATCATCACTCTCAGGCTATCTAGCTAGGAGGATCACCTGCAAAGGTAAGTGAACTGAGTTTAAGTACACAGAAAGGTCCACACGCTCTCGGTCACAAACCCTAGATTCGCCGCCGGCGCCAACTCCAAAACACAGAAACTGCGAGGAGGAAATGAAGTAGGGTTTTAGAGAAATCAAAACAAACTCAATAGCTCTGGGAGATGTTATAAGGAATGCAAGATACACTTGGTAATGATGGTTGGGATTCGTCCCTATGCCTATTCACTGGGTTAGAAGGACCAAAGGTACTTGGGATCGATCAGGGAGAGATGCTGTGGTGATGAAGCCCCTGTCCACCAGGACGGTAGGGGACAGGAGGAGCGGCATGCCTCAGTGTGAAGTGACCTGTGGTCGTTCTCAAGTAGGGAGGGGACCACGGATGATAGTCGGGTACTAGAGCCATGCCATACAGCTGAGGAGGTCAGAGGCGGTTTAAGAAAGTCGCTCTAGAATCAAAATCAATGCTTGGACAGGTCTGATAATGGGAAGGGGAAACGAACAAATAAAGTTTGACCTGGGGTGAGCCCAATTTGAACTCCATGACACTATTGACTGGTTCAATGGGGGCAAGCAAGATGCCTGAGTGGGTATCAAGGCAGGCTAGTAGGAATGTGCTTCACTGGCTGGATGAGTTTAATTTGTGCTGGTTTCATATGGGTTTGAAGAGGATTTGTGAATTATGAAAATGGTCTCCTGATCCTTGAGTTGACTTGTTGCCAGTCAACCCAATCAAGGGGTTATGGAGATTGCACCAAGTTAAACAATGGACTGATTAGGTGGATTGAGGATGATTCCAAAAGTCGTGTATGTTAATT
Organism: Dendrobium nobile; assembly: GCA_022539455.1. Taxonomy (NCBI): domain Eukaryota; kingdom Viridiplantae; phylum Streptophyta; class Magnoliopsida; order Asparagales; family Orchidaceae; genus Dendrobium; species Dendrobium nobile. The sequence goes on from CM039734.1 coordinate 60,453,249, forward strand.
GATTTCAAGAAAGCCTAATGGGCCTTAATGGCTTTTAGGCTAAAACTAGTGACCCTGGTCACCATTGGTCCTGGGACTGAAATGGATTCAACAAATTTAGAATTTCATCCTGAGCTACTAGGTGTGTGACCCTAGGGTCTGGGGAGGTCAAATATGGTCAAAAACCCTATTGGACCCGTTAAGGGCATTTGGGTCAAATATGTTGACTGTCAACAGGTTGACCCAAGGCCTAGAAATGAGCCTAACAGGATTGGTTTGAAATTTGAAAACTTGCTAAAAGTAGGTATGTACTCAATTTGGAGGTCGTGATTGAATTGAATCCCTATTAGCCCACATAGGGGTATATTTGGTTCATTTTAGACCCCTGGTCAATGGGGTCAAAGCGGGTCCAGAAATTGAGTTTATCACTCACTCACATATCAATATCTAAGGTTCTGAAGTGACCTAGATGATTTGATATGAAGGCTCAAGGTCAAAAATTTCCAGTGATAGTGTCCCAGTGGCATGGCTGTAAATATTTGAAGAGTAATTACACGCCCTTGGATTTTAATTAGTTTATGTGAGGTTAGTGGGCTCTGAAGTGGGTAAATTTGGAGGTGTTGCCTCCAGAGACATGCCCCAATCATAAGAACTGACAAGACTCTGAATCGAGGTCATTTGATTAGGTTTTCAAAGTTTCAAAATTTCAACGAAAAAGGCCTTTAGGATAAAACCTTTGGGCTTGGATATGGCCTTTGATTGACCTAAGATCTAGATATATCTAAGGTCCTAAGCTCTAGAAAATCCTAGGATGGACCCTAGGATCAGATTCTAAAGAGGATCCTAGGATTCGAATGATATTGAAAATTAAATCAATTTTAGGTCAAGATTAATTCAGTGGACCTCCATACAAAAATGAGGTAACAATTTGGACCCCCAATTTGTAATAATGAATGAAATCTATTGCACATATTTGGCGTTGACCGAACTCAAAGGATCAAGTGTGAATATTAATCATTCTGGTGGTAATGAAAAATAATTCATAAGAATCAAAGAATTAAATTTATTAGGGTAGTGCCACGAGGGCGGCATACTCTACCACTAATCGTTAACTCAAAGCTAGGTAGTGCCACAAAGGGCATGCCTACCACTAGCAGATATAGATTAGGATGGTGCGCACGAAGGGCACGCTCCATCACCATAAAAATTTTTAAACTCAAATGTTAGGGTGGCCTGCCCAAACAACAAGAGTGCATACTACCCACCACTTAACAGGATCGATTAGGGATGGCGCCACGAAGGGACGCTCCATCACTAATCATTTTAACTCAAATGTTAGGGTGGTGCCATAAGGGCATACTCCACCACACTAACGGATACGAATTCAGATGCGCCACGAAGGGCACGTCCATACATAATCATTTTTAACATCAAATGTTAGGGTGGTGCCACAGTAGGGCATACCCACCATCTAACGGATAAAATCTAGGATGGGCGCCACGAAGGGCACGCTTCCATACTAAACATTATTACTCATAATGTTTGGGTGGTGCCACAGAGGTGCGTGCTCCACCACTTAAACTGGAAAATTAAATTCGGGTAGGAAGACGTGAGTGAACCACATCTAGACTTTAAGAAAAGAGACTAAGAATTGAATTAAATGATTTGCAACAATTGAGACAATTTGATATTAAAACTTGAAAATTTTTATTAATTGAAAATTCAAGCTACATCATGCATGTATCTCTTAAGGGAAACGCCCGTTTTACAGGAAGCATCGGTTTCCTTACAATCCACTAGCTATAGAGGCCTCCTTCGGTAGGTTGTTTTCACTACGAAGGGTCCTTCCCAAGTGTTGGTTTCAAACTTTCTCCCGAGTTTTCGGTGCGCTAAGATAGCCTCCGAAGAAACCAGACCATAGTCGCCTCTTGGAAGTGTTTCTGAGTGCACTAACTTATCATTAGCTGACTCATTCGGGCATTTATACAACTCGAAATTTTGCTGTGAGCTTGAAGACGACAATCCTTCAAGGCTTTCAAGTTTTCTAGACGGAGTGGGCATTTTGTTGAGTTGTAATCTGGTTTGAATATGCATTCTGAGTGAAGGATTTGAACTTCCATAGGGAGGTTACGGCCTCGGATCCTAACTATGCAAACGGTGTGTATTGTGGTCGGGTTCGATAAGTGGTCTGTAGGCCCACAATAGCTTCCACCATACCTCTCAATCTCCCACGACTGTTTATTTTCAGAGGGGTCTATTTTAATGATGTGAACCAAGTTTTTATTGAAGCCTCAGCCAATCCATTAGCCCGTGGCATAATGCATATGTATGAGTATCTCCAATCGAACCATGGCGATTTGCAACATTGTTGATTCTTTTAGACTTGAATAGCGTGGACCCATAATCGGATATGATTCTGCGTCGGACGCCGACCGAATATAAACGAAATGGTCACCGAAAGAATTTCATTACATGATATGGATGATTACATATTCTCAATGGAATTTGCTCAGCCCAATTTGGAAAAAGTAGTCAAGTCGCTGCTAAACTGAAGGCGGTGACCCTTCGAGGAAAGGAGGGTTCAATTGGCCTATGATATCGTAAGCCCCAACTTTCGAAGCGCCACGAGGCTATCGTGGGGATGCAACACGTTAGTCGGCTCGATGTAAAAACACACCATGTTACTTGGCATAGATGACAACACTTTTGCAATTTTAATGCAATCGTCATACATCGTGGCCAGTAGATCTAACCAAGTCTTATTTGATCTTCATTTTCATACTTTTGCCCGATTGATGAGCACCGCACAGTCCTGCATGGACTTCGTTAACGAATCTTCAGGGCCTCACATTTGTCTAAACAACGGACCAGGCCACATCTGCCAAGAACGGGATAGTCAGATAAACGTAATTATTGACTAGTGCGTAGGAAAAGGTCACGTTTCTTTAATTTGAATGGGGCAAGTGATCTCTCGATAGGGGCTTGCCTTTTGAACGGTATTCAATTATCGGTCGTCTCCAATTGTTTCTTCAATGACGCTGAAGAGGTAGAAAGGACTGGAAAAATTTGTTCGTTAGATGTGCTCCAATCTATAGGAGACAAGTGACTTGTGCGACCCTCACCTCTAAAGGGATGGAAGTTCTTCTCTGGACAGGCAATTTACCTTTGACAAGTTTTGCAAGGGCATCCGCGAAGAATTGTACCACGTAGGATCCCTATACATAGGTTACAATGGAATTTGCTCGAGCAAAGTGACAAGTGTTCTGATGGTTACTTAGGATATAGGATTCAAAACTATATATGTTCCCTGCAATATGGTTTGAGATCCCAGTTGGGAATCAACAAAAATATTAATCTCTTTAATCTCCATCAAAATTGTAAGTTTCACAAACAGATTAAGAGCCTCGTACACGCCTTTCGGCCTCATTGTTCGTAACAAGTTCTGATAAAAGGTAGGAAAAGTAACATCATTCCCTTATCTGGTGTTATGAATACCAGGCCCACCTCGGCTCTTCCAGGAATAGTAAAGATTCAGGTTGTTTTTGCCCGTTGAGAGGACGCTGAGCACCATCAAAATCATTTCCCAGTGTTTAGAGTAAGTGCGGATCTTCCTCAAAAACTCATATTTGCTTCATCAGGTAATTCATCGTATAGAGGAGGATTTCCGCCCTAGGCAACGGGGTTGTGCCGCAAGGATGTCGGCGACGGCACTGCCCTTTCCACAGCACGCAGGGGAATGAAGTGATTTCAAATTGAAGCAATATCATAGACCAACGAGCTTTTCCAGACTCGACCTGACAACGTAGGCCTGGTTTAGTCAGTATATTATGCAATGGGGTTGAAACTAGAAAATCAAGTTGATAATGATGAGAAATGCATGTATGTTTATTTTTTTGAGCTGCCAAAGACTAGGCGAGAGGGACAATGCTTTCTCAATCGTTGGATATCGTAATTCCGTTGGTAAGAGTCTTCGACTAGGTAATGTAGAGAGCATCTCTTTCCTTGTCATTAACTAGAGAAGGAGTGGCCCCGAGAGGACTCGTCAAGGGGCCAGTGAGTGTAGAGTATCAGAGTTCCCCGGAATATGGGGCTGCCAAAGACGGAGGATTTGTCAGGTTATTATTTTGATATTTTCAAAAGCTGATTGACAATTTCTCGTCCCAATGAATTGTGGCGTCCTTTTATGGCGATGGGACCGGAATGGTTGACAATCATCCGGAAAGATTAGAGAATGAATCTTCTTATATACGCCAGTCTACTTTGAAGAGAATCTTAATTGAGTGAAGCCTCTTGGAGGCGGCATATTTAAGATAGCTTCGGATTTTAGCTGGATAACGTTCAATTCCACGGTTGCCTCACTACGAAACTAGAAATTCCCTGACGCGGACAACCCGTGAAGGCGCACTTCAAAGGATCATCTTAAGGATCATAGCAACGCAACCCGCTCGAAGACGCATTCTTATGTCATAAATGATGAGCCTCGTTTAACTAACTCTGACAACTAAATCGTCCGATGTAACATCGACCATGATGGGATTTAAGTCGTCAAAGATTAGAGTCATAGCCCGCTGAGTAGGTTGCACCTAGCATTTTTTAAAGCTCAAAAAAATTGGACATCACTTTATAGCAACAAGATCCCTATAGGGCTCTGAATGCAAGTGTTTCTTCATCTTCTGGAGCCATCTTGAATTGATTATAACAGGACTCGAGCCATCCAATAAAGGAGAGAAACAAACATGCGAGAGAGGCAATGTCCATCATTAATTCTGGAAATTGGCAAATGAACTTCATCCTTAGGACATGCCTTATTCAGCTCTATAAGTCAACACTGACCCGGAATTTGACATTTTTCTTCGAACAGGCACAACGCTTCGGCTACCCAAGAAGGATATTGCTCCTCCCCGGATTAAACTACGAAGCCATCCCCAATTTCTTAACTTCAGAAATGACTTGTTTTCAATCCCAGACGCCATAGTCGTTGGAGCCTTTTGACGGGAATGGCATCATACCGGATTCCAAGTATTATGGAAAAAAAAAAACGCTAATCGGCGGACAAGCCGGCATTTCGTCGTATGTCCAAGCGAAACAGTCCTAAACTCGAATTGAAAGTTGAATTAGATCCTTAGACTCGTCCTCACTCATCTAAAGAACGCTATGAACGTGGGGCGAGGGTCATCCTCTGTTCCAAGGTGTTAATTTTCTTTTAAGTTCATCAACGTCGATATTAATTCCTTCTCAAATTCAGGGGGTGCATCCCGAATTTGATCATCTGAAGCGTCTAATGTCTCCAAACAAAATCTGTCGAGCGAGTCGACGATATTCAATAGGACACATTCAGATTCACGATGGGTGGTTATCATCAAGCAATATTCATCGTCGTCAAACGAACTGACGGTACCAAAGCCGATACCACTTGTCCAATTTTTATTGAATTTGGAGTTCCAAATACTTTGGTGGTATCTAGCTTGACCCTTAGTCCATTTACTCGGAACAAAACCTTTAGAGATAAGAGCTTTAACACCAAGAGGAAAGTAGCCGAAAGGTAATTCCATTAATTCATTAAAATCTGCCTCTTCAAGGATCACATCACCTTCATTCCCTGAAGAGGAGGTGCCAGGGAAGAACCTCTGGACTTTCCTTACTTCTCCATCTAAGTTAGGGGAATCCTTAGTTACTAACCCTGAGACTCTGTCAGTGGACAGTGGGGTTAAGGCTAAGGATTTAACTACCCTATTAAGCTTTTCATACATACTCAATTCAGGCTCATCACTTTGAGGTTTAGAATTGTTACCCCCTTGATCACTATCCGAATCTAAAGTGAGATCAAACTTTGGAGGAAGATTGGGTTTTTTGTAGTCAAAAGCAATTCTATCACCCCTCTTTCTTGATTCTTCATCAGAACTTGTTTCAAGTTCGATATACATTGGGGGATTTCTCTTTTCAACGGAAGGGCGACCTCGGCCGCGTGCTCTTTGGGCCATCCTTCCACCTCTTTGAGGTAGATTGATTGGAGGCCTAAAAACCACGCGCTCGACGTCGTCTTCACTACTAGAATCGTCTCTTTTTGATTCTTGACTTTTTCTTTTCTCAGCTCTTGAATTGCTTTTGAACTATGATCTTCTTTCTTTTCTTCCTTAACATTGATCTCTACCTTAGATTTGATAGTGGACCCTTTGGGAACATAATATGCAGCATCCTCGTAGATCCCGATCTCGTGAATAGAGAATGGTTGCAAATCACCCCTGATTTCGAACTCGATGCCATCTCGTTGGTACTTGATGCACTGATGTAGGGTGGAAGGAACCATCCTATACTCATGGATCCAGGGCCTACCTAGAAGCGCATTAAAGGACGTAGCCGAATCAATTATATGAAATTTCGCTTCAGTTTTTAACTCTCCTATCTCTAGAAGAAGTGTGATCGAACCTAAAGCCTTCTCGCCTTTTTCGTTGAACCCGCGAAGCACTAACTTATCGGTTGAGAGCTTGCTAGTATCAATTCTAAGGTATGCGAGAGTCTTTATGTTCATCACGTTGACCGATGCACCCGGATCAACAAGAACTCTTGATAACTTGAACTTTCCCACATTTACAGTAATGTAAAGTGGGCGATTGTGATCGGCAGTTCCAAGGAGTAGATCTTCATCGGAGAAGGTAATTCCTGGGATTTCCTTGAAGTACAAAGCTTCTTCCTCAGAAGTTGAAGCGAGTTGAGCTAAGCAAATCTCTGGGTCGAGAAGTGCTTTAATTAGAGTCTCCCTCATCTCTTTTGAAAGGACAAGGGCGTCGTAAATGCTCAACTTAGCAGGCAACTTCCTAAGGTGAGCTAAGACGTTATAATCGACGCTTGGAACATTAACATCGGGACCCGGTGGATTTGTAAGAGAAATTGGTTGTTGAGCAGGGACTTGAATCGGATCAGTGGAAACAACTTGTTTTCCCTTTTCCTGAGGGGGAAGCCTAGGGGGTAAAACCTTTCCACCACGCAGTTGCACTTGCACGATTTCATTGGAAGGACAAACTACGGGGAGGTCCACGCTCTCCTTAGGCGATTGATTGTCATTTTCTGAATGAGAATCTGAATCTGAAAAGTCTATCACGACGGGACTCCCTTGAAAATTAATTTCAGGGGTATCACCATCTGATACGATATTAGATTCATCTTCCCCTTGAAGGGTCAAATCTGGAGAGCTGGGTTTTTGAACTTCTTGATTGTCCTCAGCTGACTCCGGATTAATTTCAATGGAAGAGTCATTTAAAACTTCATTCTCAACACTAATCATCAAAATATTTGCAGAAGGATATTTCTTTTTATTCAATTTTTGACCCTTTGCCTTTGATGGGGCAAAGTAAAAGTCAGATAACTTTAATGGGGCTAGTGGTTTTGAGCCACCATCCACCACTTGTACAAATCTCTCATCAACAAATTTCCTCTCTACAAAAGGTTCACTCTTTTCATTTTTATTTAATACAGTAGTTCCTACAACTACTGGAGAGGAAATCGTCCCAACATCCTCCTGCGATGCCTCCAGCTCAACCTCCCAGATCGGGCCACGGGCTCTCGTCGGTAACTGTTGAGAAAGACGAAAAGATTGGTTGATCGACTTTTTAAACGCCCGGGATAGTGCTATATCCCAACCATCTTCAATGGACAAAGAAAGATTAGAATTATTACCTGAGATTGATTTGACAGATCCCTGATCCGGATTGACCAAGTATTCTTTTGGAATTATGATATTACCTTGACGGAAATTCCAATCGAGCCAGTCCTTAAAAGGTATGCAGTCTTCAATTGTGTGGCCCAACATGCGATGGTAGGGGCAAAAGGTCGGATCATCCTTTTTATTTGCCTCTTCCGGCTTCTTGGCCTCCGGCAATCGAAAATCTGGCTTCTTTAAAAGGCTCTTGAAAATTTTCTTCACCGACTCCCTTTTGAATGGATACGGACGAGCCAATCTCTCTTCAAAAGTGGGCCGGTGATATGCTCTAGTAGGTTGAGAAGTTACCTGAAATGGTTGAGGTTTCTGAGTCTGCTGAACAGTAGGATTACTTGATTGAATGTTAATCGGTTTCTTCCCCTTGTCGACTGCTGAAACCATTGCTGTTCTCTTTTCAAAGGACTTCAATGGTTTACTAACCTTCTTATCTTCAGTAGAATCCTTCAAGAATGACATTTTGGGAGCCTCTTCTTGTAGATTACTAGCTTTGTTAAGAAGCTTTTCGAAGGTTTTAATTGTAAACCCCTTTAACATAAAAGCAATAGGCCCGTGGATATTCTTTAGAAGAATTTCCACTGCATGTTGCTCTTGCAGTTGGGGTTCACATTTCATCGAGAGGTTTCGCCACCTCAAGATGTAGTCGACTAAAGACTCGCCCGGTTTTTGCTTTTCGATGACGAGATCACCAACGGTTACACGTTGTTGAGCTCCTGAGAATCTCTTTAAAAAGAGACCCTCGAGCTCTGTGAAAGTTTTTACAGAACCATTTGGTAGATCTGCATACCACTCAAAAGCAATACCGGACAAACTACTCACAAACTGACGAAAGAGTAGAGCATCCGACCCTCCTGCATTGCAACAGCTTGCTCGGAAATGGGCCAGATGTTGTCTTGGGTTTTCTAAACCGCTAAAAATTTTAAAAGAAGGTGGCACAAAACCCTTAGGATAAGGAACCAAATCATATTCCTCGGGGTAGGGTCTACCCTTTGGAATAGATACGGTTCCTTGTGAATGGGCTAAGGCCTCCCTTACCTGGGTCTCAATCATTTGACGGATATCCTTTTCTGGTGGAGAGGTGACTTCTGGAAGCTTGAGACTAGAATCAGCCTTCCTGCTGTGCTCGCCCGTTGTAAGTACTGTGGGCTGCAACTGCTCGGGTTTGGACTGCTGTGATTGCAAAAGCTGACCCTGCATCTGTTCAACTCTAATCATCATCTCTTCAACTTTTCTTTCAAGGTTTTTAACATACTCGTCCTTCTCTTTCAATCTGACAGAACTGTCTGAATCTGAGTCGACTGCTGCTGACTCTTCCTTCTTTCCAGAATGGTGCTTAGAAGGCTCGGCATCTTTAGCTGAAGCACGAGTTTCAACCATGTGGACATCCGCTACTGGTTCCTCGTCAACTAGCAAGTCATCTTCATCAGGGTTGAATTCATCAACAGCCTTTTTCTTAAGGATATCTCTTATTTCCTGTACTACTTCCTCAACCGGCCTCCCATCTATGGCTTCAGTATAAATTGGCAAATATCCGTCATATTCCATCACTTGGTCATATTCTTTCACACTTAACTTATCAAAAATATCATTAATCTTAGCATCATCTTCAGTGATTTCCTCACTGACCAATTGGTCTAACATTTCTTGATCAGAATCTTGGGTCTTCTCCTCCCTCCGACTGTCCCGGGGTCGGTAGTCTCAAGGGTGACATCCTCAACAGGGTGAGGGACATCTGTCTTAATTGGTGATGGAGGGGCTTGAATAGCTGGGGCTCCAACATCAACGCGAACAGAGTCCTCACATCCCTGAACTGGGAGTCGAGGGAGTTCAACTGGTATCTGAATTTGAGGTTCCCTGAACTGGATTCCAATACATTTACTGAATTTCCTCCTTGCACAAGATTCTTCTGGCGACATGGGCCTCTTGCCCTTAATATCAACTGGTTGTGATTCTCTGAAGACTTCTTTTGACTTTGCTATCACTGGGGCCAGCTTTAACAGTTTTGAAGGTGGAGTCGGAGGTCTACCACTGAAAGGGCGACTCTGGCCAGACCCAGTTAATACTATCTCCTCCGTATTTGTAGACGGGAGGCGAGGCACCCAATGGTATCCATCCACTAAGACCGACGAGACAGGTTGTTTAACGAATTTCTTGTTCTTCCTCACTGGCTGAGGAGTCAGGTTCTTAGCTTCAGACTTTTCTTCTTTAAGAACTTCCTTCTCAAGTTTGTGTGAGATCACTCCCTTCAAGTGTCTCACATACTGCTCTTTAGTTTGACCTGTTTGGGCAGCGCAGGTATGGATGATATTTCTCAACATCCTGGTTTTCAAAATTTGTTTCTCCTTCGGGGTTCTCTTGACAGAATAGTCGACAGGGCTAGGCGGAGTGCTAGCTATCCGAGTAACTCTCTCCTCCCCTGCAGCAGCTGCGAGGGGGTGAAAACGACTCCCTTTAAGGAGTGGAGAAGAGGCAGGGATTGGCAGCTCCTCGGCAGCCTCAAGATCAACTTTTCCCAAGGCCTTCAACTCGGCCACCTTCTTGGTTTTGGTAATCTTCTTTCTTAACCTTCTCAGGTAGTTCTTCTTGGAATTCTTACTACCGTAAAGAGTTTCAGAACTAGAGGACCCTTTCTCAAGCACTCTTTTGGCCGCAGCGGCAGCTTCCAATTTTTTAGCATCCTCAAGAAATTCTTTTGGTGCATTGGCAATATCTAGCGCTGACCACAGGCTAGGAGGGGCATCATTCCCGGCTCCTATGGCTAATTGAACTATGGGCTTTTCTTCCCCCTCAACTGCAAGGTCCACCAGGGTGTTTCCATTCATCACCAATCTAAGGGACTTAAACCCTATTCCAAACTGAATTGAGTTCTCGTAGACTAACTCTTCAATCAACAAATCACGATCCATTGAAAACAACAGTTTGCCAGCCATTGCAGTTAATTTGATTCTCTGAGAATTGAGAAGGAGAAGATTTGAATTAGAAACTTGAATTTAAATTTTGAAAATAAATTTATATTTTATCGTATATATCGGGTTATAAGAGCTATAACCCGGTGTAAAACGATAGAATATAGAGTTTGATTTTGATTGAAATAGAGTTTGAATTGTCGTTGTATATATTCAACTACAGAAGGATTTTGTAGGCAAATATATAACAACAAAAATCTGAATTTGATTTGGATGGATTTGAAGAGGATGTTTGAATTTGGAGATGATTGAATTTTGGAAATTCAAAAAATCCGGCAGCATTTCCCCTTATTTTTGGTACTCAATGTGTTGAATTTTCATTCAACAAAAGGTTCACAAATAAACGTCGGGAAAAACACTAAGAAGGCCTAACTCTTTCAATCCCTAAAGGATGAATTGTTAATGGCGAACTTATATCGGATCGAGTTTGAAGATTTGTTGTATATGTTAACTACGACGATCGTCGTAGAAGGGCATATAACAACGATAATCGGTTTGAAATGATTTTAGAAAGAGTTTTGAAAACTCAAAATTTCGGCAGCATCTCCCCTTATTTCGGGACTCGAGGTGTTGGATATTCATCCAACAAAAAGGTCCACATTAATTGGGGGAGATTTATTTGGAATTTACTTGACTCTTTCATTCTAGTTAGTGCACTAAGAATGAAATGTCATAGCTTAACTCCACCGATATAATTGAATTTTAAAACGGATCTTGAAAGTGAGCGTTATGGTTGATCGTATATATCGAATTGAAATTGTTACAATTCAATATACAACGATACAATCATAACGATTATCTAGAAGTTGGAAAGATTAAAACTCTACTAAAAGACTAGAATTTAGATTTTGAAAATTGAGGAGATTTTCTATAAGTTATATAACTTAGCATGCCACTGGTAGCCCGAGCACGCTAGTCTCTACAATTTATAGAAAGAGATAGGCTTGACTCTTTCGCTCTACCAACCAAGTTGGAGGCAAAATGTCCAAGCCTAAAATTTAGAGGGAGGCTTCCTACACTCACCTCTCTTTTCACATGTCTTAATTGAGTTGGCCACACTCACCCAGAGAGAAATGGGTAGAGGGACCAACGAAAAGAAAGGTAGTCAAAACTACCGATACAATAAAAAATTTATACCGCTATTAAAGATGGAGAGTGAGATTTTCCCCAGCGGAGTCGCCATTTTTGTTTTGATTAAAAAAAAAAAAAATAATATATTTATTTATGTATAGTTTTGAAAAATATTTAATTATCTTTGGGAATATTAAATTTTGAATTTTAAAATTGAACACATCATTTTGAATAGTATATCGCCTTGGGAGGTGATCATATCGTTCCCTAATGGGTTCAAATTTTAGAATTTTAAACTTATATGAGTTATTGTAGTCAGACTCAAGGGGAAAACAACATATGATCTCGAATGATCATAATGAAATTCAATCGATTATCTGACTATGATAATTCAGATAAAAGATCATTAATCTCATAATCAAAACTACAATAATAATTGATATATCTATCCGAAGAAAGAAGGTATCAATTATTATCGATCATTCGAAAATGACGATAATGATCGTTGTATTTGATTTTCCCAAAGAGAATTAATTGAGGTTTTGAAAAAAGTTGATTTTGAAAATTAGATCTGGGTTTCTAAATCTCCTACGAGCGCAAGCCCTCGTAGTTAATTACATCGTAGGAAATTGGAATTTCCTACGAATACTCTCGATTAAAATAGCGGTAGAAATTTCATTTAGATTTTCAAAGGAGGTTAAGGGTCTGAATTTTCAATCGGGATTGGTTCAAAATTGAAGACTTATTTTCGAAGCCAAAGGAAGAGGAGTAGGGAGTGTTTTGAAATTCTGAATTACTTCAGAAAACACTCCGATCTATCCTAAGTGTTAGGCTTGTATTTGATTGAAAGAAAATTTTTTTTAGTTTGAGTGATCAATTTTATTAGAATTTTGGGATTCAATTCCCGAAAGTTGAGGTCTTATGGCCCGAGCCAGCCTCAGAACCTAAGTCTAAATTGGGCACTAAGAGTTAGCACCCCGAACCTAGCTAGTGCAATGCAATTCTGGTCTTACCCCGGCCTGGATTGGGGAGCCAGCTAAACCACCTAAACGATTTAAAAAAAAAAATGTATCCGGTCTTTTTGTAGAGTGGTAGGGACATTAATTAGAAAATTTTAGAGAAATGGGGTCGACATCTAGAGCAAATCCTTAATTGACCCCTTCAACTTATGTCGGGTATTTGATGACTAAATAGATGCAATTAAATATTAGACTCTTTTAAATTTGTTACTAATGCGATGCATGCTAATTGACTCGATTGAATGCAGAATTAGTATGTAGCAGTTTAAAAATCTTTGGCTTAGAAAATAGGTTTTATCCTAGAGATTGCATAACATCCCCTTGACAGATCGGCACCCTCATAGGTCAGGTGGCCTGCCAGAACCCGCAGGCGGGGAGATGCCTAACAAGGTTGAGAAAGTATAATATGTATGCATGAAAAACCCTCGGCGAGTCCGAGCTTACTTCTTAGGACCGTTTAGAGTTTCTATTTATCTTAAAATTTTTTATTTAATTAGAATAGAAGAATTTTTGACAGACCCCTAAGAGCCTAAGTTCGAATTCCAGGTCAAACCAAATGCGGCATGCAAGTAAAAAGACTAAAAAAGCAGGAGTTCTAATGCGCAATCAATTTAAATAAATCAATCAAATTTAAATTTATCGCAAATTGAAGTCCATAGGCAAGTGCCCTTATTATTACATCACAGAATTTACAGAAAATTAAAGTGGCCGGCACCACTGACTACAACCCGGATTTCTAATCCTAAAATAAATGACTTTGAGATTTAGGATTCTTCTCGTCGTCCAATCCTTCATCTTCTCACGAACGTCTTGATTCGTCGGTTCAGGATATCCAAATGGAAAGAAACTCCCCTTGATCGGAGTTGGGGTGTTATCTTTCCTTTGAGATATTTAAAAGTATCCTAATTTGACTTCCAATATGGAAAGAGACTCTCCCCTCTAGGGATGTCTTCACCTCTTTGGAATTCAAATTGGATATTTATATCCCAAATTCAAGTCATTTCAAATAAATTTACAACCTTTATACAATCAAATTACATTAATTTGAAATAGAAAACTAGACTCGATCCTGCAATGTTATCCTAATAATCAGCAGTTGTATATGTATTCCCAAGCAGTTATAATTTGAATGAAATGCATTTTTTTAGCCACACTTGGCCATGCTCTTTTTTATTTAAAGGGGGTCTTAAGCGCGGCAGGTACCTGTGCAAAGAGTTATATTTTTTATTAACTGCCCCCTTTTTTTCAGCTCCTTATATGTAGGCATGGCCACCTGCATAAGATTGCACAAATATAATTCGTCCCTAACCTGGGGGTAAATCTATCGCACAACTAATCACAGAATGCAGGAAATAAGTAAACAAACACATCAATTCTACACTGGCAAACAACATGCAGTAAAAGCTCGAAAAGTACGGCACACAACTGCAGCAAGTAAAACACCGGCTTATCCTAAAACTAGAGTCGGTGATCCTAGTAGCACAACATCTAAAGTGTGTGAGGTAGGTCGTGTAGTTTTGATATGTCCTAAATAGGATTATTAATTAAAGTTGTTTTAAGTTTGAGTTGGTTGGAAGGTTTAAGGGATTTAAGTTTGAATTCAAATATTAATGGCTTAAGGTTAATTTTAAGATTTATTTAATTATTTGTTGGATACCACCTTTGTTTCACACCGAGGCCGTGAAGTTTATTTCACCTTCCTTGGGGCTAAGTTAATAGCCTCGTAGGCCTGGGTTACCCAGTGGTACCAGGTAAATAAGTAGCTTAAGTTGATTAAGGTTCAAAAGTAAATGAATTTTATCCAAAATTGGTTGATTACTGATTTTAGAAGTTAATTAATGAATTCTGGAGTTTTAAAACAATTTTGAGTTTTTATGAATTTTTATGAATATTTTAATCATTTAATTAAAGGGTCAAAAATTGACTTTTTGGTTAATCTCAAATTCTGGAATGTTTGTATTTTATTAAAATACTAGATCTTACTAAGATCAGTTAGAAGGTAAGTACGTTGAAATCGGATTTTTCTACATTTTATTACGAAGGTTTGAAGTTTTGAACTAGTCTTAACCTAGAGTTGACCGATTTGTTGACTATTTGAAATATTACAGATTTCTGGAGTTTAACATTTTAATAAATATTAGGCCTTATTATGAGTTGAATGCAATTGAGTTTGTTCAATTTGGATTTTTCTTGAATTAGTTATGAATATTTGAAGTTTTGACTATTTAATGAATTATTGAAAATCCTTAATTAAAGGCCCCTTTTTGTGATTTTGCTCCAAATGAGATCCCAACTCCTTGAAATCTTCTCCAAAGGTCAAGAATGACCTAAGGAGAGACTCCCAAGTGTTTGGGAAATTTTTGGAATTTTTAATAATAATTAATTAATTATATTAATTAAATGTTCAATTTTACTTAAAATTCAATTAAGGTTTAACTTGCTGTCAACTTAAAGGGGTTTTAATTTTCATTGGTTAAGGGTTCAAATCTGGTCAGTTAGAGGGGTTATACATATTTTTTGGAGTTAAAATGGATTTATTACATTTTCTGGGAGGTTTTAATGGCTTAATTAAGGCTTGATCTTAAGAAAATCAATTGGGAAGCTTAATGACTTCTAAAACCAGTGAAAATTTTCCTAGTGTCTCTACATGTCACTAAGTTCAAGTGTTTAAAGTTTCAAGTTAAAATGATGTGTATCCTAATTGTTAGAATTTCCCTAAGTTCTCTGCACATAAGTCCTTAATTGTTGTCCTTAATGTCACTAGGTTATAGGCTAGCAAATCGAGGTTCTTCTAACCCTTTAAATACATACATTGCAATCACACCAATCATGAATAAGAGTACTAAATCTAAGAAAGAATGAATGCAATGAAGTTTTGAAAATTATATCTAAAATGTGTTTTAATTAGTTTGAAGGTTCATCAAATAAGCAATCATATCCTTGGCTTAACTCAATAATTTTATGCTGTATGAAGGATAACACATAGCATCATTTGAGTTTGTATGAAGTTAAGCCAATGAGAATTTAGAGGGCAATGAAGAAGAAGCATAGAATTTGATTTAGAGGAGATTCCGCCGGCAACGGGTGTGCCGCAAGGAAGGCGGCGACGGCCTGCCCTTTCACAGCACGCAGGGGAATGAAAGTGATTTCAAATTGAAGCAATATCATAGACCAACGAGCCAAACGTCCTGACAACGTAGGCCTGTCATAAGGTATTGCAAGGGTTGAAAACTAGAAATCAAGTTGATTTGATGAGAAAGCATGTAATGTCTTAGTTTTTGAGCTGCAAAGACTAAGGCGAGACAATGCTTCTCAATCGTTGCGTTGGTTCGAATTTCCGTTGGTAAGAGTCTTCGACTTAGGTAAGAGAGAGCATTTCCCTTCGTCATTAACTTGAGCAAGGAGGGCCCCGAGAGACTCGTCAAGGCCGCAGTGTAGAGTATTAAAGGTCTCCCCGGAATAGGGGCTGCCAAGACTGGAGGATTTGTCAGGTATTTTTTGATATTTTCAAAAGCAGATTGACATTTCTCGTCCCAAATGAATTTGGCGTCCTTTTTAGCGAGGACCGAGAATGGTTGACATCTTCCGGAAAGATTAGAGATGAATCTTCTTATATACGCCAGTCTACCTTGAAGAGATCTTAATTGAGTAAGACTCTTAGGAGGCGGCATATTTAAGATAGCTTCGATTTTAGCAGGATCAACTTCAATTCCACGGTGCCTCACTACGAAACCTAGAAATTTCCCTGACGCGACACCGAAGGCGCACTTCAAAGGATTCATCTTAAGATCATAGCAACGCAACCGCTCGAAGACGATTCTTAAGTCATAAAGATGAGCCTCTTTAACTTTACTCTTGACAACTAAATCGTCGATGTAACATTCGACTTGATTGTGGATTAAGTCGTCAAAGATTAGAGTCATAGCCCGCTGGTAGGTTGCACCAGCATTTTTAAGGCCAAATGGCATCACTTTATAGCAAAAGATCCCTATAGGGCTTCTGAATGCAGTGTTTCTCTCATCTTCTGGAGCCATCTTGATTTGATTATAACCAGACGAGCCATCCATAAAGGAGAAAACAACATGCGAGGAGGCAATGTCCACCATTAATTCTGGAATTGGCAAAGGAAATTCATCCTTAGGACATGCCTTATTCAGGTCTCTATAGTCAACACAGACCCGGATTTGACCATTTTTCTTTCGAACAGGCACAACGCTGGCTACCCAAGAAGGATATTGCTCCTCCCGGATAAATCCGGCATCGGCCAATTTCTTAACTTCAGAAATGACTTGTTGTTCAATCTCCAGACGCATACGTCGTGGAGCTTGTTTGACGGGAATGGCATCATACCGGATTCCAAGTTTATGAACTGCTATATCGGCGGACAAGCCCGGCATTTCGTCGTATGTCCAAGCGAAACAGTCCTTAAACTCGAATAGAAGTTGAATTAGATCCTTAGACTCGTCCTCACTCAACAAAGAACTTATGAACGTGGGGCGAGGGTCATCCTCTGTTCCAAGGTTAATTTCTTTAAGTTCATCAACTGTCGATTTAATTCCTTCTTCAAATTCAGGGGGTGCATCCCGAATTTGAACTTCATCTGAATCGTCTAAGGTCTCCAAACAAAATCTGTCGAGC
Source organism: Dendrobium nobile (assembly GCA_022539455.1). Lineage (NCBI taxonomy): Eukaryota > Viridiplantae > Streptophyta > Magnoliopsida > Asparagales > Orchidaceae > Dendrobium > Dendrobium nobile. The sequence continues at coordinate 60,470,636 of CM039734.1, forward strand.
GAGTCGACGATTTCAATAGGGACACTTTCAGATTCACGATGGGTGGTTATCATCAAGCAATATTCATCGTCGTCAAACGAACTGACGGTACCAAAGCCGATACCACTTGTCCAATTTTTATTGAATTTGGAGTTCCAAATACTTTGGTGGTATCTAGCTTGACCCTTAGTCCATTTACTCGGAACAAAACCTTTAGAGATAAGAGCTTTAACACCAAGAGGAAAGTAGCCGAAAGGTAATTCCATTAATTCATTAAAATCTGCCTCTTCAAGGATCACATCACCTTCATTCCCTGAAGAGGAGGTGCCAGGGAAGAACCTCTGGACTTTCCTTACTTCTCCATCTAAGTTAGGGGAATCCTTAGTTACTAACCCTGAGACTCTGTCAGTGGACAGTGGGGTTAAGGCTAAGGATTTAACTACCCTATTAAGCTTTTCATACATACTCAATTCAGGCTCATCACTTTGAGGTTTAGAATTGTTACCCCCTTGATCACTATCCGAATCTAAAGTGAGATCAAACTTTGGAGGAAGATTGGGTTTTTTGTAGTCAAAAGCAATTCTATCACCCCTCTTTCTTGATTCTTCATCAGAACTTGTTTCAAGTTCGATATACATTGGGGGATTTCTCTTTTCAACGGAAGGGCGACCTCGGCCGCGTGCTCTTTGGGCCATCCTTCCACCTCTTTGAGGTAGATTGATTGGAGGCCTAAAAACCACGCGCTCGACGTCGTCTTCACTACTAGAATCGTCTCTTTTTTGATTCTTGACTTTTTCTTTTCTCAGCTCTTGAATTGCTTTTGAACTATGATCTTCTTTCTTTTCTTCCTTAACATTGATCTCTACCTTAGATTTGATAGTGGACCCTTTGGGAACATAATATGCAGCATCCTCGTAGATCCCGATCTCGTGAATAGAGAATGGTTGCAAATCACCCCTGATTTCGAACTCGATGCCATCTCGTTGGTACTTGATGCACTGATGTAGGGTGGAAGGAACCATCCTATACTCATGGATCCAGGGCCTACCTAGAAGCGCATTAAAGGACGTAGCCGAATCAATTATATGAAATTTCGCTTCAGTTTTTAACTCTCCTATCTCTAGAAGAAGTGTGATCGAACCTAAAGCCTTCTCGCCTTTTTCGTTGAACCCGCGAAGCACTAACTTATCGGTTGAGAGCTTGCTAGTATCAATTCTAAGGTATGCGAGAGTCTTTATGTTCATCACGTTGACCGATGCACCCGGATCAACAAGAACTCTTGATAACTTGAACTTTCCCACATTTACAGTAATGTAAAGTGGGCGATTGTGATCGGCAGTTCCAAGGAGTAGATCTTCATCGGAGAAGGTAATTCCTGGGATTTCCTTGAAGTACAAAGCTTCTTCCTCAGAAGTTGAAGCGAGTTGAGCTAAGCAAATCTCTGGGTCGAGAAGTGCTTTAATTAGAGTCTCCCTCATCTCTTTTGAAAGGACAAGGGCGTCGTAAATGCTCAACTTAGCAGGCAACTTCCTAAGGTGAGCTAAGACGTTATAATCGACGCTTGGAACATTAACATCGGGACCCGGTGGATTTGTAAGAGAAATTGGTTGTTGAGCAGGGACTTGAATCGGATCAGTGGAAACAACTTGTTTTCCCTTTTCCTGAGGGGGAAGCCTAGGGGGTAAAACCTTTCCACCACGCAGTTGCACTTGCACGATTTCATTGGAAGGACAAACTACGGGGAGGTCCACGCTCTCCTTAGGCGATTGATTGTCATTTTCTGAATGAGAATCTGAATCTGAAAAGTCTATCACGACGGGACTCCCTTGAAAATTAATTTCAGGGGTATCACCATCTGATACGATATTAGATTCATCTTCCCCTTGAAGGGTCAAATCTGGAGAGCTGGGTTTTTGAACTTCTTGATTGTCCTCAGCTGACTCCGGATTAATTTCAATGGAAGAGTCATTTAAAACTTCATTCTCAACACTAATCATCAAAATATTTGCAGAAGGATATTTCTTTTTATTCAATTTTTGACCCTTTGCCTTTGATGGGGCAAAGTAAAAGTCAGATAACTTTAATGGGGCTAGTGGTTTTGAGCCACCATCCACCACTTGTACAAATCTCTCATCAACAAATTTCCTCTCTACAAAAGGTTCACTCTTTTCATTTTTATTTAATACAGTAGTTCCTACAACTACTGGAGAGGAAATCGTCCCAACATCCTCCTGCGATGCCTCCAGCTCAACCTCCCAGATCGGGCCACGGGCTCTCGTCGGTAACTGTTGAGAAAGACGAAAAGATTGGTTGATCGACTTTTTAAACGCCCGGGATAGTGCTATATCCCAACCATCTTCAATGGACAAAGAAAGATTAGAATTATTACCTGAGATTGATTTGACAGATCCCTGATCCGGATTGACCAAGTATTCTTTTGGAATTATGATATTACCTTGACGGAAATTCCAATCGAGCCAGTCCTTAAAAGGTATGCAGTCTTCAATTGTGTGGCCCAACATGCGATGGTAGGGGCAAAAGGTCGGATCATCCTTTTTATTTGCCTCTTCCGGCTTCTTGGCCTCCGGCAATCGAAAATCTGGCTTCTTTAAAAGGCTCTTGAAAATTTTCTTCACCGACTCCCTTTTGAATGGATACGGACGAGCCAATCTCTCTTCAAAAGTGGGCCGGTGATATGCTCTAGTAGGTTGAGAAGTTACCTGAAACGGTTGAGGTTTCTGAGTCTGCTGAACAGTAGGATTACTTGATTGAATGTTAATCGGTTTCTTCCCCTTGTCGACTGCTGAAACCATTGCTGTTCTCTTTTCAAAGGACTTCAATGGTTTACTAACCTTCTTATCTTCAGTAGAATCCTTCAAGAATGACATTTTGGGAGCCTCTTCTTGTAGATTACTAGCTTTGTTAAGAAGCTTTTCGAAGGTTTTAATTGTAAACCCCTTTAACATAAAAGCAATAGGCCCGTGGATATTCTTTAGAAGAATTTCCACTGCATGTTGCTCTTGCAGTTGGGGTTCACATTTCATCGAGAGGTTTCGCCACCTCAAGATGTAGTCGACTAAAGACTCGCCCGGTTTTTGCTTTTCGATGACGAGATCACCAACGGTTACACGTTGTTGAGCTCCTGAGAATCTCTTTAAAAAGAGACCCTCGAGCTCTGTGAAAGTTTTTACAGAACCATTTGGTAGATCTGCATACCACTCAAAAGCAATACCGGACAAACTACTCACAAACTGACGAAAGAGTAGAGCATCCGACCCTCCTGCATTGCAACAGCTTGCTCGGAAATGGGCCAGATGTTGTCTTGGGTTTTCTAAACCGCTAAAAATTTTAAAAGAAGGTGGCACAAAACCCTTAGGATAAGGAACCAAATCATATTCCTCGGGGTAGGGTCTACCCTTTGGAATAGATACGGTTCCTTGTGAATGGGCTAAGGCCTCCCTTACCTGGGTCTCAATCATTTGACGGATATCCTTTTCTGGTGGAGAGGTGACTTCTGGAAGCTTGAGACTAGAATCAGCCTTCCTGCTGTGCTCGCCCGTTGTAAGTACTGTGGGCTGCAACTGCTCGGGTTTGGACTGCTGTGATTGCAAAAGCTGACCCTGCATCTGTTCAACTCTAATCATCATCTCTTCAACTTTTCTTTCAAGGTTTTTAACATACTCGTCCTTCTCTTTCAATCTGACAGAACTGTCTGAATCTGAGTCGACTGCTGCTGACTCTTCCTTCTTTCCAGAATGGTGCTTAGAAGGCTCGGCATCTTTAGCTGAAGCACGAGTTTCAACCATGTGGACATCCGCTACTGGTTCCTCGTCAACTAGCAAGTCATCTTCATCAGGGTTGAATTCATCAACGGCCTTTTTCTTAAGGATATCTCTTATTTCCTGTACTACTTCCTCAACCGGCCTCCCATCTATGGCTTCAGTATAAATTGGCAAATATCCGTCATATTCCATCACTTGGTCATATTCTTTCACACTTAACTTATCAAAAATATCATTAATCTTAGCATCATCTTCAGTGATTTCCTCACTGACCAATTGGTCTAACATTTCTTGATCAGAATCTTGGGTCTTCTCCTCCCCTCCGACTGTCCCGGGGTCGGTAGTCTCAAGGGTGACATCCTCAACAGGGTGAGGGACATCTGTCTTAATTGGTGATGGAGGGGCTTGAATAGCTGGGGCTCCAACATCAACGCGAACAGAGTCCTCACATCCCTGAACTGGGAGTCGAGGGAGTTCAACTGGTATCTGAATTTGAGGTTCCCTGAACTGGATTCCAATACATTTACTGAATTTCCTCCTTGCACAAGATTCTTCTGGCGACATGGGCCTCTTGCCCTTAATATCAACTGGTTGTGATTCTCTGAAGACTTCTTTTGACTTTGCTATCACTGGGGCCAGCTTTAACAGTTTTGAAGGTGGAGTCGGAGGTCTACCACTGAAAGGGCGACTCTGGCCAGACCCAGTTAATACTATCTCCTCCGTATTTGTAGACGGGAGGCGAGGCACCCAATGGTATCCATCCACTAAGACCGACGAGACAGGTTGTTTAACGAATTTCTTGTTCTTCCTCACTGGCTGAGGAGTCAGGTTCTTAGCTTCAGACTTTTCTTCTTTAAGAACTTCCTTCTCAAGTTTGTGTGAGATCACTCCCTTCAAGTGTCTCACATACTGCTCTTTAGTTTGACCTGTTTGGGCAGCGCAGGTATGGATGATATTTCTCAACATCCTGGTTTTCAAAATTTGTTTCTCCTTCGGGGTTCTCTTGACAGAATAGTCGACAGGGCTAGGCGGAGTGCTAGCTATCCGAGTAACTCTCTCCTCCCCTGCAGCAGCTGCGAGGGGGTGAAAACGACTCCCTTTAAGGAGTGGAGAAGAGGCAGGGATTGGCAGCTCCTCGGCAGCCTCAAGATCAACTTTTCCCAAGGCCTTCAACTCGGCCACCTTCTTGGTTTTGGTAATCTTCTTTCTTAACCTTCTCAGGTAGTTCTTCTTGGAATTCTTACTACCGTAAAGAGTTTCAGAACTAGAGGACCCTTTCTCAAGCACTCTTTTGGCCGCAGCGGCAGCTTCCAATTTTTTAGCATCCTCAAGAAATTCTTTTGGTGCATTGGCAATATCTAGCGCTGACCACAGGCTAGGAGGGGCATCATTCCCGGCTCCTATGGCTAATTGAACTATGGGCTTTTCTTCCCCCTCAACTGCAAGGTCCACCAGGGTGTTTCCATTCATCACCAATCTAAGGGACTTAAACCCTATTCCAAACTGAATTGAGTTCTCGTAGACTAACTCTTCAATCAACAAATCACGATCCATTGAAAACAACAGTTTGCCAGCCATTGCAGTTAATTTGATTCTCTGAGAATTGAGAAGGAGAAGATTTGAATTAGAAACTTGAATTTAAATTTTGAAAATAAATTTATATTTTATCGTATATATCGGGTTATAAGAGCTATAACCCGGTGTAAAACGATAGAATATAGAGTTTGATTTTGATTGAAATAGAGTTTGAATTGTCGTTGTATATATTCAACTACAGAAGGATTTTGTAGGCAAATATATAACAACAAAAATCTGAATTTGATTTGGATGGATTTGAAGAGGATGTTTGAATTTGGAGATGATTGAATTTTGGAAATTCAAAAAATCCGGCAGCATTTCCCCTTATTTTTGGTACTCAATGTGTTGAATTTTCATTCAACAAAAGGTTCACAAATAAACGTCGGGAAAAACACTAAGAAGGCCTAACTCTTTCAATCCCTAAAGGATGAATTGTTAATGGCGAACTTATATCGGATCGAGTTTGAAGATTTGTTGTATATGTTAACTACGACGATCGTCGTAGAAGGGCATATAACAACGATAATCGGTTTGAAATGATTTTAGAAAGAGTTTTGAAAACTCAAAATTTCGGCAGCATCTCCCCTTATTTCGGGACTCGAGGTGTTGGATATTCATCCAACAAAAAGGTCCACATTAATTGGGGGAGATTTATTTGGAATTTACTTGACTCTTTCATTCTAGTTAGTGCACTAAGAATGAAATGTCATAGCTTAACTCCACCGATATAATTGAATTTTAAAACGGATCTTGAAAGTGAGCGTTATGGTTGATCGTATATATCGAATTGAAATTGTTACAATTCAATATACAACGATACAATCATAACGATTATCTAGAAGTTGGAAAGATTAAAACTCTACTAAAAGACTAGAATTTAGATTTTGAAAATTGAGGAGATTTTCTATAAGTTATATAACTTAGCATGCCACTGGTAGCCCGAGCACGCTAGTCTCTACAATTTATAGAAAGAGATAGGCTTGACTCTTTCGCTCTACCAACCAAGTTGGAGGCAAAATGTCCAAGCCTAAAATTTAGAGGGAGGCTTCCTACACTCACCTCTCTTTTCACATGTCTTAATTGAGTTGGCCACACTCACCCAAGAGAGAAATGGGTAGAGGGACCAACGAAAAGAAAGGTAGTCAAAACTACCGATACAATAAAAAATTTATACCGCTATTAAAGATGGAGAGTGAGATTTTCCCCAGCGGAGTCGCCATTTTTGTTTTGATTAAAAAAAAAAAAAATAATATATTTATTTATGTATAGTTTTGAAAAATATTTAATTATCTTTGGGAATATTAAATTTTGAATTTTAAAATTGAACACATCATTTTGAATAGTATATCGCCTTGGGAGGTGATCATATCGTTCCCTAATGGGTTCAAATTTTAGAATTTTAAACTTATATGAGTTATTGTAGTCAGACTCAAGGGGAAACAACATATGATCTCGAATGATCATAATGAAATTCAATCGATTATCTGACTATGATAATTCAGATAAAAGATCATTAATCTCATAATCAAAACTACAATAATAATTGATATATCTATCCGAAGAAAGAAGGTATCAATTATTATCGATCATTCGAAAATGACGATAATGATCGTTGTATTTGATTTTCCCAAAGAGAATTAATTGAGGTTTTGAAAAAAGTTGATTTTGAAAATTAGATCTGGGTTTCTAAATCTCCTACGAGCGCAAGCCCTCGTAGTTAATTACATCGTAGGAAATTGGAATTTCCTACGAATACTCTCGATTAAAATAGCGGTAGAAATTTCATTTAGATTTTCAAAGATCGATATCAAAGGAGGTTAAGGGTCTGAATTTTCAATCGGGATTGGTTCAAAATTGAAGACTTATTTTCGAAGCCAAAGGAAGAGGAGTAGGGAGTGTTTTGAAATTCTGAATTACTTCAGAAAACACTCCGATCTATCCTAAGTGTTAGGCTTGTATTTGATTGAAAGAAAAATTTTTTAGTTTGAGTGATCAATTTTATTAGAATTTTGGGATTCAATTCCCGAAAGTTGAGGTCTTATGGCCCGAGCCAGCCTCAGAACCTAAGTCTAAATTGGGCACTAAGAGTTAGCACCCCGAACCTAGCTAGTGCAATGCAATTCTGGTCTTACCCCGGCCTGGATTGGGGAGCCAGCTAAACCACCTAAACGATTTTAAAAAAAATGTATCCGGTCTTTTTGTAGAGTGGTAGGGACATTAATTAGAAAATTTTAGAGAAATGGGGTCGACATCTAGAGCAAATCCTTAATTGACCCCTTCAACTTATGTCGGGTATTTGATGACTAAATAGATGCAATTAAATATTAGACTCTTTTAAATTTGTTACTAATGCGATGCATGCTAATTGACTCGATTGAATGCAGAATTAGTATGTAGCAGTTTAAAAATCTTTGGCTTAGAAAATAGGTTTTATCCTAGAGATTGCATAACATCCCCTTGACAGATCGGCACCCTCATAGGTCAGGTGGCCTGCCAGAACCCGCAGGCGGGGAGATGCCTAACAAGGTTGAGAAAGTATAATATGTATGCATGAAAAACCCTCGGCGAGTCCGAGCTTACTTCTTAGGACCGTTTAGAGTTTCTATCTTATCTTAAAATTTTTTATTTAATTAGAATAGAAGAATTTTTGACAGACCCCTAAGAGCCTAAGTTCGAGTTCCAGGTCAAACCAAATGCGGCATGCAAGTAAAAAGACTAAAAAAAGCAGGAGTTATAATGCGCAATCAATTTAAATAAATCAATCAAATTAAATTTATCAAATTGAACGTCCATAGGCAAGTGCCCTTATTATTACATCACAGAATTTACAGAAAATTAAAGTGGCCGGGCACCACTGACTACAACCCGGATTTCTAATCCTAAAATAAATGACTTTGAGATTTAGGATTCTTCTCGTCGTCCAATCCTTCATCTTCTCACGAACGTCTTGATTCGTCGGTTCAGGATATCCAAATGGAAAGAAACTCCCCCTTGATCGGGGTGTTATCTTTCCTCTTTGGATATTTAAAAAGTATCCTAATTTGACTTCCAAATGGAAGAAGACTCTCCCCTCTAGGGATGTCTTCACCTCTTTGGAATTCAAATTGGATATTTATATCCCAAATTCAAGTCATTTCAAATAAATTTACAACCTTTATACAATCAAATTACATTAATTTGAAATAGAAAACCTAGACTCGATCCTGCAATGTTATCCTAATAATCAGCAGTTGTATATGTATTCCCAAGCAGTTATAATTTGAATGAAATGCATTTTTTTAGCCACACTTGGCCATGCTCTTTTTTATTTAAAGGGGGTCTTAAGCGCGGCAGGTACCTGTGCAAAGAGTTATATATTTTTTATTAACTGCCCCCTTTAGTTTTCAGCTCCTTATATGAGCATGGCCACCTGCATAAGATTGCACAAATATAATTCGTCCCTAACCTGGGGGTAAATCTATCGCACAACTAATCACAGAATGCAGGAAATAAGTAAACAAACACATCAATTCTACACTGGCAAACAACATGCAGTAAAAGCTCGAAAAGTACGGCACACAACTGCAGCAAGTAAAACACCGGCTTATCCTAAAACTAGAGTCGGTGATCCTAGCACAACATCTAAAGTGTGTGAGGTAGGTCGTGTAGTTTTGATATGTCCTAAATAGGATTATTAATTAAAGTTGTTTTAAGTTTGGTTGGTTGGAAGGTTTAAGGGATTTAAGTTTGAATTCAAATATTAATGGCTTAAGGTTAATTTTAAGATTTATTTAATTATTTGTTGGATACCACCTTTGTTTCACACCGAGGCCGTGAAGTTTATTTCACCTTCCTTGGGGCTAAGTTAATAGCCTCGTAGGCCTGGGTTACCCAGTGGTACCAGGTATAATAAGTAGCTTAAGTTGATTAAGGTTCAAAAGTAAATGAATTTTATCCAAAATTGGTTGATTACTGATTTTAGAAGTTAATTAATGAATTCTGGAGTTTTAAAACAATTTTGAGTTTTTATGAATTTTTATGAATATTTTAATCATTTAATTAAAGGGTCAAAAATTGACTTTTTGGTTAATCTCAAATTCTGGAATGTTTGTATTTTATTAAAATACTAGATCTTACTAAGATCAGTTAGAAGGTAAGTACGTTGAAATCGGATTTTTCTACATTTTATTACGAAGGTTTGAAGTTTTGAACTAGTCTTAACCTAGAGTTGACCGATTTGTTGACTATTTGAAATATTACAGATTTCTGGAGTTTAACATTTTTAATAAATATTAGGCCTTATTATGAGTTGAATGCAATTGAGTTTGTTCAATTTGGATTTTTCTTGAATTAGTTATGAATATTTGAAGTTTTGACTATTTAATGAATTATTGAAAATCCTTAATTAAAGGCCCCTTTTTGTGATTTTGCTCCAAATGAGATCCCAACTCCTTGAAATCTTCTCCAAAGGTCAAGAATGACCTAAGGAGAGACTCCCAAGTGTTTGGGAAATTTTTGGAATTTTTAATAATAATTAATTAATTATATTAATTAAATGTTCAATTTTACTTAAAATTCAATTAAGGTTTAACTTGCTGTCAACTTAAAGGGGTTTTAATTTTCATTGGTTAAGGGTTCAAATCTGGTCAGTTAGAGGGGTTATACATATTTTTTGGAGTTAAAATGGATTTATTACATTTTCTGGGAGGTTTTAATGGCTTAATTAAGGCTTGATCTTAAGAAAATCAATTGGGAAGCTTAATGACTTCTAAAACCAGTGAAAATTTTCCTAGTGTCTCTACATGTCACTAAGTTCAAGTGTTTAAAGTTTCAAGTTAAAATGATGTGTATCCTAATTGTTAGAATTTCCCTAAGTTCTCTGCACATAAGTCCTTAATTGTTGTCCTTAATGTCACTAGGTTATAGGCTAGCAAATCGAGGTTCTTCTAACCCTTTAAATACATACATTGCAATCACACCAATCATGAATAAGAGTACTAAATCTAAGAAAGAATGAATGCAATGAAGTTTTGAAAATTATATCTAAAATGTGTTTTAATTAGTTTGAAGGTTCATCAAATAAGCAATCATATCCTTGGCTTAACTCAATAATTTTATGCTGTATGAAGGATAACACATAGCATCATTTGAGTTTGTATGAAGTTAAGCCAATGAGAATTTAGAGGGCAATGAAGAAGAAGCATAGAATTTGATTAGAATAAATGTCCTCTAAATACTCTATGAAAATTGCATGCACCTGAATATAATTACTTAATGATATCTCAAAGAGCATGTATAGAATAATTGGAGAATCATTTAATTAAGAATGAATTCTCTTTAAAACATTTGGGCAAATCATAATCTATTCAAAAGAGAATTCAAATAGGAATTCAATGAAGTTCCAAATGATCCTATACAAAGACTCTTAAGTCGCTTTTAGATCTCGTGATCATGCCATTTAAGACTGAGTTATGCTATTTAAAACAGAGAGTCAAATTAATTTGAAATTTAATTATAATATAAAAATGAAATTAAAGAAAATTAGGGATTAAAATACTACTTTTTAAAATAATAAAAACCAGGCCTTAATTTTATTTTTAGAAAAAGGGAAATTTAATTCCGAGAAAAACGAGTGGTTGTACACAAAATTTGGCTGAGTATTTTATTTTATTTCATTTTTTGAAGTTCTGGTATTAAATTCAATTAATATAAACCTTAAAACGGAATTTACACGTGGCGGCGGCTGATCGGTCCAGGCGGAAGGCGGCGGTCAAGTGGGCCAACTCACTTAAATGAGTCAGCGCCCTTTATGAGCCATTCGATCCCGCGGCTCATGATCCGACGGACGGGATTGAATCCCGTTGTTTGATCTGAGTTGAGAGATCGGATGGCTATAGAGACCTCCGCGATTCGCAATAGATGGACGTGATGCGCCCAGACGGGACCAGGTCATCCCTCGATTACACAAGATCGGAGCCGGGGATTCATCTGGACGAAATCCTGGCCGTCCGTAATAAATAGGGAAGATGGACGGCCCTGATTTTGTCACTGAGCTCAGGAACCCGAAAGCCCTAATTTCAAAACTTGTTTTAAACATCATTTACAGAGAATTAAATGGCATGATCAGTGAGACTTAGGTGACAGTAGATTAGATCAAGAATGGGGATTTGTTTTTAAGTCTTTTAATGCAATATTGAATGAGTCATTTAAAAAACTAGAAAACAAACTAGGGTTGAGGATTTGTCACCGAAAGATGGATCGTTTTAGTTGATTTTGTCACGGTTGAACTTGTAGACTGTCCACGTGTTGATCTCCTTCAGGCTTCAAGCTTGGAGGATCACTAGAAATGGAGTTGAAGGAGTTTGAACGGAGAAGGCTCTCGGTCAAACCCTGATCTCGCCGCCGGCAACTTCAAAACACCAGAAACCGATGGGAAAATGAAGGTAGGGTTTAGAGAAATCAAAACGAAACTCAAGATGCTCTGGGAGATGTTTGGAATACAAGATCACTTGGAATGAGTGGGATTCGTCCCTCTTGCCTATTCACGGGTTTGGAGCCTAAAGGGACGGTGGGGATCGATCAGGGAGAGTGCTGGGATGATGGACACCTGTCCCAGACGGTTAGGGGACAGGAGGAGCGGCTGCCTCAGGTGAGAGTGACCTGAGGTCGTTCTCAAGTAGGGAGGGGACCACTGGTTTGATAGCTCGGGTCTAGAGCCATGCCATCAGCTGGAGGAGGCCAGACCGGGTTTAAGAAAGTCTCTAGAATCAAAATCAATGCTTGGACTGGCCTGAAATGGGAAGGGGAAAGAATTCAAATAAGTTTGACCGGGTGAGCCCATTTGAACTCCCATTGACCGTTTGACTGGTCAATGGGGGCAAGACCTGCTGAGTTGGTATCAAAGCAGGCTGTAGAATGTGCTTCACTGGCTGGATGAGTTTAATTTGGGCTGGGTTCAATGGGTTGAAGGGTTTTGAATATGAAAATGGTCCTTTGATCCTTGAGTTGACTTGTTGACCAGTCAACCCAATCAAGGGGTTATGGAATTGCACCTAGGTAATCCAAATGGACTGATTAGGTGGATTGGAGGATGATTCCAAAAGTCGTGTATGTTAATTGATTCAAGAAAGCCTAATGGGCCCTTAATGGGCTTTTAGGCTAAAACTAGTTGACCTGGTCAACCAATTGGGTTCATGGGCTGGAAATGGATTCAACAAATTTAGAATATCATCCTGAGTCTACTAGGTGTGGTCCCTAGGTCTGGGGAGGTCAAATTGGTCAAAATCCCTATTTGGACCCTTAAAGGGCCATTTGGGTCAACTATGTTGACTTGGTCAACCAGGTTGACCCAAGGCCTAGAAATGAGCCTAACAGGTTTGGTTTGAAATTTGAAACTTGCTAAAAGTGGTTGTACTCAATTTGGAGGTCGTTTGGTTTGAAATCCCTATTTGAGCCCCATAGGGGTATTTTGGTCATTTTGACCCCTGGTCAACTGGGGGTCAAAGCGGGTCCAGAAAATTGCAGTTTATCACTCAACATATCAATATTAAGGGTCTGGAAGTGTCTAGAGGATTTGATGAAGGCTCTAAGGTCAAAAACTTCACAGTGATAGGTCCAGTGGCATGGGCTGTAAATATTTGAAGGTTTTACAGCCCTTGGATTTTAATTAAGTTTATGAGGTTAGGGGCCTCAGAGTGGGTTCAAATTTGGAGGGTTGCCTCCAGAGACATGTCCCATCAGTATGCAACTGACAGACTCTGAATCGGAGGTCATTTGACTAGGTTTCAAAGTGTTCAAAATTTCAACGAAAAAGGCCTTTAGGATAAAACCTTTGGGCCTTGGATTTGGCTTGATTGACCTAAGATCTAGATAGATCCTAAGGTCTAAGCTCTAGAAGAATCCTAGGATGGACCCTAGGATCAGGATTCTAAGAGGATCCTAGGATTCGAATTGATTTGAAAATTAAATCAATTTAGGGTCAAGAATAATTCAAGTGACCTCATACAAAAATGAGGTCAACAAATGGACCCCCAATATGTGTAATAGAATGAAATTCTATTGCACATATTGGCGTTGACCGAACTCAAAGGTCAAGTGTGAAATTTTAATCCTGAGGGAATGAAAAATTCATTCATAAGGAATCAAGATTTAAATTTATTAGGGTAGTGCCACTGAGGGCATACTCTACCACTAATCGCTTAACTCAAATGCTAGGGTAGTGCCACAAAGGGCATGCTCTACCACTAGCAGATAAGAATTAGGATGGCGCCACGAAGGGCACGCTCCATCACTAATCATTTAACTCAAATGTTAGGGTGGTGCCACAGAGGGCATATTCCACCACTAACGGATACGAATTAAGATGGCGCCACGAAGGGCACGCTCCATCACTAATCGTTTTTAACTCAAATGTTAGGGTGGTGCCACAGAGGGCATACTCCACCACTAACGGATACGAATTAAGATGGCGCCACGAAGGGCACGCTCCATCACTAATCATTTTTAACTCAAATGTTAGGGTGGTGCCACAGAGGGCATACTCCACCACTAACGGATACGAATTAGGATGGCGCCACGAAGGGCACGCTCCATCACTAATCATTTTTAACTCAAATGTTAGGGTGGTGCCACAGAGGGCGTGCTCCACCACTAACGGAAATTAAATTCGAGGTAGGAAGACGTGAGAACTCACATCTAGACTTTAAGAAAAGAGACATGAGATATTGAAATTAAAATGATTTGCAACAATTGAAACAATTTGATTTAAAACTTGAAAATTTTTATTAATTGAAAATTCAAGCTACATCAAGCATAGTATCTCTTAAGGAAACGCCCGTTTACAGGAAGCATCGGGTGATTTCCCTTACAATCCACTAGCTGATACGAGCCTCCTTCGTAGGTTGTTTTCACTACGAAGGGTCCTTCCCAAGTTGGTTCAAACTTTCCACCGAGTTTTCGGTGCGCTAAGATAGGCCTCCGAAGAACCAAGACCAAGTCGCCTACTTGGAAGGTTCTAGGTCGCACTAACTTATCATGAGCTTGAATCATTCGGGCTTTATACAACTCTAAATTTTGTTGAGCTTGAAGACGACATCCTTCAAGGCTTTCAAGTTCTTCTAGACGGAGTTGTGCATTTTGTTGAGTTGTAATCTGGTTCTGAATTGCAATTCTGAGTGAAGGGATTTGAACTTCCAGAGGGAGTACGGCCTCGGATCCATACACTAGTGCAAACGGTGTGGATTGGGTCGGGGTTCGATAAGTGGTCCTGTAGGCCCACAAAGCTTCCACCAACCTCTCATCCCACTGACGTTTATTTTCATCGAGGGTCTTTTTAATGATTTGAACCAAAGTTTTATTGAAGGCCTCAGCCAATCCATTAGCCCGTGGATAATAGATTGTTGAGTATCTCCAATCGATACCATGGCGATTTGCAAAATTGTTGATCTTTGTAGACTTGAAAGCGGACCCATTATCGGATATGATTCTGCGCGGTACGCCGAATCTATAAACGATATGGTCACGAAAGAATTTCATTACATGATATGATGTTACATTTCTCAATGGGATTGCTTCAGCCCATTTTGAAAAGTAGTCAGTCGCTGCTAAAATGAAGCGGTGACCCTTCGAGGAAGGAGGGTCAATTGGCCCAATGATATCCGTGCCCCAACTTTCGAAGGGCCACGAGGCTATCGTGGGATGCAACACGTTAGGCGGCTGATGTAAAACCACACCATGTACTTGGCACTGATGACAACACTTTGCAATTTTCATGCAATCGTCAATCATCGTAGGCCAGTAGTATCCAAGTCTTTTGATCTTCATTTTCATCTTTGGACCCGATTGATGAGCACCGCACAGTCCAGCATGGACTTCGTTAACGATCTTCAGGGCCTCACATTTGTCTAAACAACGGAGCCACATCTGACCGAACGATCGTCGGTACAACGTATTATTGACTAGTGCGTAGGATAGGGCACGTTTCTTAATTTGATGGGCAAGTGATCTCTCGTGAGGGAGCTTGCCTTCTTGAAGGTATTCAATTATCGGTCGTCTCCAATCTGTTTCTTCATTGACCGCTGAAGAGGTAGAAAGGACTTGGAAAATTTGTTCGTTGATGTGCTCCAAATCTATAGGAGACAGGACTTGGCGACCCTGCACCTCTATAGGGATGGAGTCTTCTTCTGGACAGGCAAATTCCTTTGCAAGTTTTGCAAGGGCATCCGCCGAAGAATTGCTTCCACGAGGAATCCTATACATAGTTACAATCGGAATTTGCTCGAGCAAGTGACAAGTGTACTGATGGTACTTCAGGAGTTTAGGATTCAAAACTTTATAGGTTCCTGCAATCTGGTTGATTACCAGTTGGGAATCACCAAAAATTTTAATCTCTTTAATCTCCATCAAAATTGTAAGTTCCAAACCAGTTATCAGAGCCTCGTACTCGGCCTCATTGTTCGTACAAGGTTCTGATAAATGGTAGGAAAAGTACATCATTCCCTTATCTGGTGTTATGAATAC
This sequence comes from Dendrobium nobile, assembly GCA_022539455.1. NCBI lineage: Eukaryota > Viridiplantae > Streptophyta > Magnoliopsida > Asparagales > Orchidaceae > Dendrobium > Dendrobium nobile. The sequence goes on from CM039734.1 coordinate 60,486,472, forward strand.
CAGGCCAACTCCGGCTTTCCCAGGAATAGTAGATTCAGGTGTTTTGCCCCGTTGAGAGGACGCAGCACCATCAAAATACATTTCCCAGGTTTGAGTAGTGGCTTCCTCAAAACTCATGATTTGCTCATCAGGTAAATCATCGTTTAGAGGAGATTCCGCCGGCAACGGGTGTGCCGCAAGGAAGTCGGCGACGGCCTGCCCTTTCACAGCACGCAGGGGAATGAAAGTGATTTCAAATTGAAGCAATATCATAGACCAACGAGCCAAACGTCCTGACAACGTAGGCCTGGTCATAAGGTATTGCAAGGGGTTGAAACTAGAAATCAAGTTGATTTGATGAGAAAGCATGTAATGTCTTAGTTTTTGAGCTGCAAAGACTAAGGCGAGACAATGCTTCTCAATCGTTGGATATCGAATTTCCGTTGGTAAGAGTCTTCGACTTAGGTAATAGAGAGCATTCTCTTTCCCTTCGTCATTAACTTGAGCAAGGAGGGCCCCGAGAGACTCGTCAAGGGCCGCAGTGTAGAGTATTAAAGGTCTCCCCGGAATAGGGGCTGCCAAGACTGGAGGATTTGTCAGGTATTTTTTGATATTTTCAAAAGCAGATTGACATTTCTCGTCCCAAATGAATTTGGCGTCCTTTTTAGCGAGGACCGAGAATGGTTGACATCTTCCGGAAAGATTAGAGATGAATCTTCTTATATACGCCAGTCTACCTTGAAGAGATCTTAATTGAGTAAGACTCTTAGGAGGCGGCATATTTAAGATAGCTTCGATTTTAGCAGGATCAACTTCAATTCCACGGTGCCTCACTACGAAACCTAGAAATTTCCCTGACGCGACACCGAAGGCGCACTTCAAAGGATTCATCTTAAGATCATAGCAACGCAACCGCTCGAAGACGATTCTTAAGTCATAAAGATGAGCCTCTTTAACTTTACTCTTGACAACTAAATCGTCGATGTAACATTCGACTTGATTGTGGATTAAGTCGTCAAAGATTAGAGTCATAGCCCGCTGGTAGGTTGCACCAGCATTTTTAAGGCCAAATGGCATCACTTTATAGCAAAAGATCCCTATAGGGCTTCTGAATGCAGTGTTTCTCTCATCTTCTGGAGCCATCTTGATTTGATTATAACCAGACGAGCCATCCATAAAGGAGAAAACAACATGCGAGGAGGCAATGTCCACCATTAATTCTGGAATTGGCAAAGGAAATTCATCCTTAGGACATGCCTTATTCAGGTCTCTATAGTCAACACAGACCCGGATTTGACCATTTTTCTTTCGAACAGGCACAACGCTGGCTACCCAAGAAGGATATTGCTCCTCCCGGATAAATCCGGCATCGGCCAATTTCTTAACTTCAGAAATGACTTGTTGTTCAATCTCCAGACGCATACGTCGTGGAGCTTGTTTGACGGGAATGGCATCATACCGGATTCCAAGTTTATGAACTGCTATATCGGCGGACAAGCCCGGCATTTCGTCGTATGTCCAAGCGAAACAGTCCTTAAACTCGAATAGAAGTTGAATTAGATCCTTAGACTCGTCCTCACTCAACAAAGAACTTATGAACGTGGGGCGAGGGTCATCCTCTGTTCCAAGGTTAATTTCTTTAAGTTCATCAACTGTCGATTTAATTCCTTCTTCAAATTCAGGGGGTGCATCCCGAATTTGAACTTCATCTGAATCGTCTAAGGTCTCCAAACAAAATCTGTCGAGCGAGTCGACGATTTCAATAGGGACACTTTCAGATTCACGATGGGTGGTTATCATCAAGCAATATTCATCGTCGTCAAACGAACTGACGGTACCAAAGCCGATACCACTTGTCCAATTTTTATTGAATTTGGAGTTCCAAATACTTTGGTGGTATCTAGCTTGACCCTTAGTCCATTTACTCGGAACAAAACCTTTAGAGATAAGAGCTTTAACACCAAGAGGAAAGTAGCCGAAAGGTAATTCCATTAATTCATTAAAATCTGCCTCTTCAAGGATCACATCACCTTCATTCCTGAAGAGGAGGTGCCAGGGAAGAACCTCTGGACTTTCCTTACTTCTCCATCTAAGTTAGGGGAATCCTTAGTTACTAACCCTGAGACTCTGTCAGTGGACAGTGGGGTTAAGGCTAAGGATTTAACTACCCTATTAAGCTTTTCATACATACTCAATTCAGGCTCATCACTTTGAGGTTTAGAATTGTTACCCCCTTGATCACTATCCGAATCTAAAGTGAGATCAAACTTTGGAGGAAGATTGGGTTTTTTGTAGTCAAAAGCAATTCTATCACCCCTCTTTCTTGATTCTTCATCAGAACTTGTTTCAAGTTCGATATACATTGGGGGATTTCTCTTTTCAACGGAAGGGCGACCTCGGCCGCGTGCTCTTTGGGCCATCCTTCCACCTCTTTGAGGTAGATTGATTGGAGGCCTAAAAACCACGCGCTCGACGTCGTCTTCACTACTAGAATCGTCTCTTTTTTGATTCTTGACTTTTTCTTTTCTCAGCTCTTGAATTGCTTTTGAACTATGATCTTCTTTCTTTTCTTCCTTAACATTGATCTCTACCTTAGATTTGATAGTGGACCCTTTGGGAACATAATATGCAGCATCCTCGTAGATCCCGATCTCGTGAATAGAGAATGGTTGCAAATCACCCCTGATTTCGAACTCGATGCCATCTCGTTGGTACTTGATGCACTGATGTAGGGTGGAAGGAACCATCCTATACTCATGGATCCAGGGCCTACCTAGAAGCGCATTAAAGGACGTAGCCGAATCAATTATATGAAATTTCGCTTCAGTTTTTAACTCTCCTATCTCTAGAAGAAGTGTGATCGAACCTAAAGCCTTCTCGCCTTTTTCGTTGAACCCGCGAAGCACTAACTTATCGGTTGAGAGCTTGCTAGTATCAATTCTAAGGTATGCGAGAGTCTTTATGTTCATCACGTTGACCGATGCACCCGGATCAACAAGAACTCTTGATAACTTGAACTTTCCCACATTTACAGTAATGTAAAGTGGGCGATTGTGATCGGCAGTTCCAAGGAGTAGATCTTCATCGGAGAAGGTAATTCCTGGGATTTCCTTGAAGTACAAAGCTTCTTCCTCAGAAGTTGAAGCGAGTTGAGCTAAGCAAATCTCTGGGTCGAGAAGTGCTTTAATTAGAGTCTCCCTCATCTCTTTTGAAAGGACAAGGGCGTCGTAAATGCTCAACTTAGCAGGCAACTTCCTAAGGTGAGCTAAGACGTTATAATCGACGCTTGGAACATTAACATCGGGACCCGGTGGATTTGTAAGAGAAATTGGTTGTTGAGCAGGGACTTGAATCGGATCAGTGGAAACAACTTGTTTTCCCTTTTCCTGAGGGGGAAGCCTAGGGGGTAAAACCTTTCCACCACGCAGTTGCACTTGCACGATTTCATTGGAAGGACAAACTACGGGGAGGTCCACGCTCTCCTTAGGCGATTGATTGTCATTTTCTGAATGAGAATCTGAATCTGAAAAGTCTATCACGACGGGACTCCCTTGAAAATTAATTTCAGGGGTATCACCATCTGATACGATATTAGATTCATCTTCCCCTTGAAGGGTCAAATCTGGAGAGCTGGGTTTTTGAACTTCTTGATTGTCCTCAGCTGACTCCGGATTAATTTCAATGGAAGAGTCATTTAAAACTTCATTCTCAACACTAATCATCAAAATATTTGCAGAAGGATATTTCTTTTTATTCAATTTTTGACCCTTTGCCTTTGATGGGGCAAAGTAAAAGTCAGATAACTTTAATGGGGCTAGTGGTTTTGAGCCACCATCCACCACTTGTACAAATCTCTCATCAACAAATTTCCTCTCTACAAAAGGTTCACTCTTTTCATTTTTATTTAATACAGTAGTTCCTACAACTACTGGAGAGGAAATCGTCCCAACATCCTCCTGCGATGCCTCCAGCTCAACCTCCCAGATCGGGCCACGGGCTCTCGTCGGTAACTGTTGAGAAAGACGAAAAGATTGGTTGATCGACTTTTTAAACGCCCGGGATAGTGCTATATCCCAACCATCTTCAATGGACAAAGAAAGATTAGAATTATTACCTGAGATTGATTTGACAGATCCCTGATCCGGATTGACCAAGTATTCTTTTGGAATTATGATATTACCTTGACGGAAATTCCAATCGAGCCAGTCCTTAAAAGGTATGCAGTCTTCAATTGTGTGGCCCAACATGCGATGGTAGGGGCAAAAGGTCGGATCATCCTTTTTATTTGCCTCTTCCGGCTTCTTGGCCTCCGGCAATCGAAAATCTGGCTTCTTTAAAAGGCTCTTGAAAATTTTCTTCACCGACTCCCTTTTGAATGGATACGGACGAGCCAATCTCTCTTCAAAAGTGGGCCGGTGATATGCTCTAGTAGGTTGAGAAGTTACCTGAAACGGTTGAGGTTTCTGAGTCTGCTGAACAGTAGGATTACTTGATTGAATGTTAATCGGTTTCTTCCCCTTGTCGACTGCTGAAACCATTGCTGTTCTCTTTTCAAAGGACTTCAATGGTTTACTAACCTTCTTATCTTCAGTAGAATCCTTCAAGAATGACATTTTGGGAGCCTCTTCTTGTAGATTACTAGCTTTGTTAAGAAGCTTTTCGAAGGTTTTAATTGTAAACCCCTTTAACATAAAAGCAATAGGCCCGTGGATATTCTTTAGAAGAATTTCCACTGCATGTTGCTCTTGCAGTTGGGGTTCACATTTCATCGAGAGGTTTCGCCACCTCAAGATGTAGTCGACTAAAGACTCGCCCGGTTTTTGCTTTTCGATGACGAGATCACCAACGGTTACACGTTGTTGAGCTCCTGAGAATCTCTTTAAAAAGAGACCCTCGAGCTCTGTGAAAGTTTTTACAGAACCATTTGGTAGATCTGCATACCACTCAAAAGCAATACCGGACAAACTACTCACAAACTGACGAAAGAGTAGAGCATCCGACCCTCCTGCATTGCAACAGCTTGCTCGGAAATGGGCCAGATGTTGTCTTGGGTTTTCTAAACCGCTAAAAATTTTAAAAGAAGGTGGCACAAAACCCTTAGGATAAGGAACCAAATCATATTCCTCGGGGTAGGGTCTACCCTTTGGAATAGATACGGTTCCTTGTGAATGGGCTAAGGCCTCCCTTACCTGGGTCTCAATCATTTGACGGATATCCTTTTCTGGTGGAGAGGTGACTTCTGGAAGCTTGAGACTAGAATCAGCCTTCCTGCTGTGCTCGCCCGTTGTAAGTACTGTGGGCTGCAACTGCTCGGGTTTGGACTGCTGTGATTGCAAAAGCTGACCCTGCATCTGTTCAACTCTAATCATCATCTCTTCAACTTTTCTTTCAAGGTTTTTAACATACTCGTCCTTCTCTTTCAATCTGACAGAACTGTCTGAATCTGAGTCGACTGCTGCTGACTCTTCCTCCTTTCCAGAATGGTGCTTAGAAGGCTCGGCATCTTTAGCTGAAGCACGAGTTTCAACCATGTGGACATCCGCTACTGGTTCCTCGTCAACTAGCAAGTCATCTTCATCAGGGTTGAATTCATCAACGGCCTTTTTCTTAAGGATATCTCTTATTTCCTGTACTACTTCCTCAACCGGCCTCCCATCTATGGCTTCAGTATAAATTGGCAAATATCCGTCATATTCCATCACTTGGTCATATTCTTTCACACTTAACTTATCAAAAATATCATTAATCTTAGCATCATCTTCAGTGATTTCCTCACTGACCAATTGGTCTAACATTTCTTGATCAGAATCTTGGGTCTTCTCCTCCCCTCCGACTGTCCCGGGGTCGGTAGTCTCAAGGGTGACATCCTCAACAGGGTGAGGGACATCTGTCTTAATTGGTGATGGAGGGGCTTGAATAGCTGGGGCTCCAACATCAACGCGAACAGAGTCCTCACATCCCTGAACTGGGAGTCGAGGGAGTTCAACTGGTATCTGAATTTGAGGTTCCCTGAACTGGATTCCAATACATTTACTGAATTTCCTCCTTGCACAAGATTCTTCTGGCGACATGGGCCTCTTGCCCTTAATATCAACTGGTTGTGATTCTCTGAAGACTTCTTTTGACTTTGCTATCACTGGGGCCAGCTTTAACAGTTTTGAAGGTGGAGTCGGAGGTCTACCACTGAAAGGGCGACTCTGGCCAGACCCAGTTAATACTATCTCCTCCGTATTTGTAGACGGGAGGCGAGGCACCCAATGGTATCCATCCACTAAGACCGACGAGACAGGTTGTTTAACGAATTTCTTGTTCTTCCTCACTGGCTGAGGAGTCAGGTTCTTAGCTTCAGACTTTTCTTCTTTAAGAACTTCCTTCTCAAGTTTGTGTGAGATCACTCCCTTCAAGTGTCTCACATACTGCTCTTTAGTTTGACCTGTTTGGGCAGCGCAGGTATGGATGATATTTCTCAACATCCTGGTTTTCAAAATTTGTTTCTCCTTCGGGGTTCTCTTGACAGAATAGTCGACAGGGCTAGGCGGAGTGCTAGCTATCCGAGTAACTCTCTCCTCCCCTGCAGCAGCTGCGAGGGGGTGAAAACGACTCCCTTTAAGGAGTGGAGAAGAGGCAGGGATTGGCAGCTCCTCGGCAGCCTCAAGATCAACTTTTCCCAAGGCCTTCAACTCGGCCACCTTCTTGGTTTTGGTAATCTTCTTTCTTAACCTTCTCAGGTAGTTCTTCTTGGAATTCTTACTACCGTAAAGAGTTTCAGAACTAGAGGACCCTTTCTCAAGCACTCTTTTGGCCGCAGCGGCAGCTTCCAATTTTTTAGCATCCTCAAGAAATTCTTTTGGTGCATTGGCAATATCTAGCGCTGACCACAGGCTAGGAGGGGCATCATTCCCGGCTCCTATGGCTAATTGAACTATGGGCTTTTCTTCCCCCTCAACTGCAAGGTCCACCAGGGTGTTTCCATTCATCACCAATCTAAGGGACTTAAACCCTATTCCAAACTGAATTGAGTTCTCGTAGACTAACTCTTCAATCAACAAATCACGATCCATTGAAAACAACAGTTTGCCAGCCATTGCAGTTAATTTGATTCTCTGAGAATTGAGAAGGAGAAGATTTGAATTAGAAACTTGAATTTAAATTTTGAAAATAAATTTATATTTTATCGTATATATCGGGTTATAAGAGCTATAACCCGGTGTAAAACGATAGAATATAGAGTTTGATTTTGATTGAAATAGAGTTTGAATTGTCGTTGTATATATTCAACTACAGAAGGATTTTGTAGGCAAATATATAACAACAAAAATCTGAATTTGATTTGGATGGATTTGAAGAGGATGTTTGAATTTGGAGATGATTGAATTTTGGAAATTCAAAAAAAAAAAATCCGGCAGCATTTCCCCTTATTTTTGGTACTCAATGTGTTGAATTTTCATTCAACAAAAGGTTCACAAATAAACGTCGGGAAAAACACTAAGAAGGCCTAACTCTTTCAATCCCTAAAGGATGAATTGTTAATGGCGAACTTATATCGGATCGAGTTTGAAGATTTGTTGTATATGTTAACTACGACGATCGTCGTAGAAGGGCATATAACAACGATAATCGGTTTGAAATGATTTTAGAAAGAGTTTTGAAAACTCAAAATTTCGGCAGCATCTCCCCTTATTTCGGGACTCGAGGTGTTGGATATTCATCCAACAAAAAGGTCCACATTAATTGGGGGAGATTTATTTGGAATTTACTTGACTCTTTCATTCTAGTTAGTGCACTAAGAATGAAATGTCATAGCTTAACTCCACCGATATAATTGAATTTTAAAACGGATCTTGAAAGTGAGCGTTATGGTTGATCGTATATATCGAATTGAAATTGTTACAATTCAATATACAACGATACAATCATAACGATTATCTAGAAGTTGGAAAGATTAAAACTCTACTAAAAGACTAGAATTTAGATTTTGAAAATTGAGGAGATTTTCTATAAGTTATATAACTTAGCATGCCACTGGTAGCCCGAGCACGCTAGTCTCTACAATTTATAGAAAGAGATAGGCTTGACTCTTTCGCTCTACCAACCAAGTTGGAGGCAAAATGTCCAAGCCTAAAATTTAGAGGGAGGCTTCCTACACTCACCTCTCTTTTCACATGTCTTAATTGAGTTGGCCACACTCACCCAAGAGAGAAATGGGTAGAGGGACCAACGAAAAGAAAGGTAGTCAAAACTACCGATACAATAAAAAATTTATACCGCTATTAAAGATGGAGAGTGAGATTTTCCCCAGCGGAGTCGCCATTTTTGTTTTGATTAAAAAAAAAAAAAAAAAAATAATATATTTATTTATGTATAGTTTTGAAAAATATTTAATTATCTTTGGGAATATTAAATTTTGAATTTTAAAATTGAACACATCATTTTGAATAGTATATCGCCTTGGGAGGTGATCATATCGTTCCCTAATGGGTTCAAATTTTAGAATTTTAAACTTATATGAGTTATTGTAGTCAGACTCAAGGGGAAACAACATATGATCTCGAATGATCATAATGAAATTCAATCGATTATCTGACTATGATAATTCAGATAAAAGATCATTAATCTCATAATCAAAACTACAATAATAATTGATATATCTATCCGAAGAAAGAAGGTATCAATTATTATCGATCATTCGAAAATGACGATAATGATCGTTGTATTTGATTTTCCCAAAGAGAATTAATTGAGGTTTTGAAAAAAGTTGATTTTGAAAATTAGATCTGGGTTTCTAAATCTCCTACGAGCGCAAGCCCTCGTAGTTAATTACATCGTAGGAAATTGGAATTTCCTACGAATACTCTCGATTAAAATAGCGGTAGAAATTTCATTTAGATTTTCAAAGATCGATATCAAAGGAGGTTAAGGGTCTGAATTTTCAATCGGGATTGGTTCAAAATTGAAGACTTATTTTCGAAGCCAAAGGAAGAGGAGTAGGGAGTGTTTTGAAATTCTGAATTACTTCAGAAAACACTCCGATCTATCCTAAGTGTTAGGCTTGTATTTGATTGAAAGAAAAATTTTTTAGTTTGAGTGATCAATTTTATTAGAATTTTGGGATTCAATTCCCGAAAGTTGAGGTCTTATGGCCCGAGCCAGCCTCAGAACCTAAGTCTAAATTGGGCACTAAGAGTTAGCACCCCGAACCTAGCTAGTGCAATGCAATTCTGGTCTTACCCCGGCCTGGATTGGGGAGCCAGCTAAACCACCTAAACGATTTTAAAAAAAATGTATCCGGTCTTTTTGTAGAGTGGTAGGGACATTAATTAGAAAATTTTAGAGAAATGGGGTCGACATCTAGAGCAAATCCTTAATTGACCCCTTCAACTTATGTCGGGTATTTGATGACTAAATAGATGCAATTAAATATTAGACTCTTTTAAATTTGTTACTAATGCGATGCATGCTAATTGACTCGATTGAATGCAGAATTAGTATGTAGCAGTTTAAAAATCTTTGGCTTAGAAAATAGGTTTTATCCTAGAGATTGCATAACATCCCCTTGACAGATCGGCACCCTCATAGGTCAGGTGGCCTGCCAGAACCCGCAGGCGGGGAGATGCCTAACAAGGTTGAGAAAGTATAATATGTATGCATGAAAAACCCTCGGCGAGTCCGAGCTTACTTCTTAGGACCGTTTAGAGTTTCTATCTTATCTTAAATTTTTTTATTTAATTAGAATAGAAGAATTTTTGACAGACCCCTAAGAGCCTAAGTTCGAATTCCAGGTCAAACCAAATGCGGCATGCAAGTAAAAAGACTAAAAAAAGCAGGAGTTCTAATGCGCAATCAATTTAAATAAATCAATCAAATTAAATTTATCAAATTGAACGTCCATAGGCAAGTGCCCTTATTATTACATCACAGAATTTACAGAAAATTAAAGTGGCCGGGCACCACTGACTACAACCCGGATTTCTAATCCTAAAATAAATGACTTTGAGATTTAGGATTCTTCTCGTCGTCCAATCCTTCATCTTCTCACGAACGTCTTGATTCGTCGGTTCAGGATATCCAAATGGAAAGAAACTCCCCCTTGATCGGGGTGTTATCTTTCCTCTTTGGATATTTAAAAAGTATCCTAATTTGACTTCCAAATGGAAGAAGACTCTCCCCTCTAGGGATGTCTTCACCTCTTTGGAATTCAAATTGGATATTTATATCCCAAATTCAAGTCATTTCAAATAAATTTACAACCTTTATACAATCAAATTACATTAATTTGAAATAGAAAACCTAGACTCGATCCTGCAATGTTATCCTAATAATCAGCAGTTGTATATGTATTCCCAAGCAGTTATAATTTGAATGAAATGCATTTTTTTAGCCACACTTGGCCATGCTCTTTTTTATTTAAAGGGGGTCTTAAGCGCGGCAGGTACCTGTGCAAAGAGTTATATATTTTTTATTAACTTCCCCCTTTAGTTTTCAGCTCCTTATATGAGCATGGCCACCTGCATAAGATTGCACAAATATAATTCGTCCCTAACCTGGGGGTAAATCTATCGCACAACTAATCACAGAATGCAGGAAATAAGTAAACAAACACATCAATTCTACACTGGCAAACAACATGCAGTAAAAGCTCGAAAAGTACGGCACACAACTGCAGCAAGTAAAACACCGGCTTATCCTAAAACTAGAGTCGGTGATCCTAGCACAACATCTAAAGTGTGTGAGGTAGGTCGTGTAGTTTTGATATGTCCTAAATAGGATTATTAATTAAAGTTGTTTTAAGTTTGGTTGGTTGGAAGGTTTAAGGGATTTAAGTTTGAATTCAAATATTAATGGCTTAAGGTTAATTTTAAGATTTATTTAATTATTTGTTGGATACCACCTTTGTTTCACACCGAGGCCGTGAAGTTTATTTCACCTTCCTTGGGGCTAAGTTAATAGCCTCGTAGGCCTGGGTTACCCAGTGGTACCAGGTATAATAAGTAGCTTAAGTTGATTAAGGTTCAAAAGTAAATGAATTTTATCCAAAATTGGTTGATTACTGATTTTAGAAGTTAATTAATGAATTCTGGAGTTTTAAAACAATTTTGAGTTTTTATGAATTTTTATGAATATTTTAATCATTTAATTAAAGGGTCAAAAATTGACTTTTTGGTTAATCTCAAATTCTGGAATGTTTGTATTTTATTAAAATACTAGATCTTACTAAGATCAGTTAGAAGGTAAATACGTTGAAATCGGATTTTTCTACATTTTATTACGAAGGTTTGAAGTTTTGAACTAGTCTTAACCCAGAGTTGACCGATTTGTTGACTATTTGAAATATTACAGATTTCTGGAGTTTAACATTTTTAATAAATATTAGGCCTTATTATGAGTTGAATGCAATTGAGTTTGTTCAATTTGGATTTTTCTTGAATTAGTTATGAATATTTGAAGTTTTGACTATTTAATGAATTATTGAAAATCCTTAATTAAAGGCCCCTTTTTGTGATTTTGCTCCAAATGAGATCCCAACTCCTTGAAATCTTCTCCAAAGGTCAAGAATGACCTAAGGAGAGACTCCCAAGTGTTTGGGAAATTTTTGGAATTTTTAATAATAATTAATTAATTATATTAATTAAATGTTCAATTTTACTTAAAATTCAATTAAGGTTTAACTTGCTGTCAACTTAAAGGGGTTTTAATTTTCATTGGTTAAGGGTTCAAATCTGGTCAGTTAGAGGGGTTATACATATTTTTTGGAGTTAAAATGGATTTATTACATTTTCTGGGAGGTTTTAATGGCTTAATTAAGGCTTGATCTTAAGAAAATCAATTGGGAAGCTTAATGACTTCTAAAACCAGTGAAAATTTTCCTAGTGTCTCTACATGTCACTAAGTTCAAGTGTTTAAAGTTTCAAGTTAAAATGATGTGTATCCTAATTGTTAGAATTTCCCTAAGTTCTCTGCACATAAGTCCTTAATTGTTGTCCTTAATGTCACTAGGTTATAGGCTAGCAAATCGAGGTTCTTCTAACCCTTTAAATACATACATTGCAATCACACCAATCATGAATAAGAGTACTAAATCTAAGAAAGAATGAATGCAATGAAGTTTTGAAAATTATATCTAAAATGTGTTTTAATTAGTTTGAAGGTTCATCAAATAAGCAATCATATCCTTGGCTTAACTCAATAATTTTATGCTGTATGAAGGATAACACATAGCATCATTTGAGTTTGTATGAAGTTAAGCCAATGAGAATTTAGAGGGCAATGAAGAAGAAGCATAGAATTTGATTAGAATAAATGTCCTCTAAATACTCTATGAAAATTGCATGCACCTGAATATAATTACTTAATGATATCTCAAAGAGCATGTATAGAATAATTGGAGAATCATTTAATTAAGAATGAATTCTCTTTAAAACATTTGGGCAAATCATAATCTATTCAAAAGAGAATTCAAATAGGAATTCAATGAAGTTCCAAATGATCCTATACAAAGACTCTTAAGTCGCTTTTAGATCTCGTGATCATGCCATTTAAGACTGAGTTATGCTATTTAAAACAGAGAGTCAAATTAATTTGAAATTTAATTATAATATAAAAATGAAATTAAAGAAAATTAGGGATTAAAATACTACTTTTTAAAATAATAAAAACCAGGCCTTAATTTTATTTTTAGAAAAAGGGAAATTTAATTCCGAGAAAAACGAGTGGTTGTACACAAAATTTGGCTGAGTATTTTATTTTATATCATTTTTTGAAGTTCTGGTATTAAATTCAATTAATATAAACCTTAAAACGGAATTTACACGTGGCGGCGGCTGATCGGTCCAGGCGGAAGGCGGCGGTCAAGTGGGCCAACTCACTTAAATGAGTCAGCGCCCTTTATGAGCCATTCGATCCCGCGGCTCATGATCCGACGGACGGGATTGAATCCCGTTGTTTGATCTGAGTTGAGAGATCGGATGGCTATAGAGACCTCCGCGATTCGCAATAGATGGACGTGATGCGCCCAGACGGGACCAGGTCATCCCTCGATTACACAAGATCGGAGCCGGGGATTCATCTGGACGAAATCCTGGCCGTCCGTAATAAATAGGGAAGATGGACGGCCCTGATTTTGTCACTGAGCTCAGGAACCCAAAAGCCCTAATTTCAAAACTTGTTTTAAACATCATTTACAGAGAATTAAATGGCATGATCAGTGAGACTTAGGTGACAGTAGATTAGATCAAGAATGGGGATTTGTTTTTAAGTCTTTTAATGCAATATTGAATGAGTCATTTAAAAAACTAGAAAACAAACTAGGGTTGAGGATTTGTCACCGAAAGATGGATCGTTTTAGTTGATTTTGTCACGGTTGAACTTGTAGACTGTCCACGTGTTGATCTCCTTCAGGCTTCAAGCTTGGAGGATCACTGGAAATGGAGTTGAAGGAGTTTGAACGGAGAAGGCTCTCGGTCAAACCCTGATCTCGCCGCCGGCAACTTCAAAACACCAGAAACCGATGGGAAAATGAAGGTAGGGTTTAGAGAAATCAAAACGAAACTCAAGATGCTCTGGGAGATGTTTGGAATGCAAGATCACTTGGAATGAGTGGGATTCGTCCCTCTTGCCTATTCACGGGTTTGGAGCCTAAAGGGACGGTGGGGATCGATCAGGGAGAGTGCTGGGATGATGGACACCTGTCCCAGACGGTTAGGGGACAGGAGGAGCGGCTGCCTCAGGTGAGAGTGACCTGAGGTCGTTCTCAAGTAGGGAGGGGACCACTGGTTTGATAGCTCGGGTCTAGAGCCATGCCATCAGCTGGAGGAGGTCAGACCGGGTTTAAGAAAGTCTCTAGAATCAAAATCAATGCTTGGACTGGCCTGAAATGGGAAGGGGAAAGAATTCAAATAAGTTTGACCGGGTGAGCCCATTTGAACTCCCATTGACCGTTTGACTGGTCAATGGGGGCAAGACCTGCTGAGTTGGTATCAAAGCAGGCTGTAGAATGTGCTTCACTGGCTGGATGAGTTTAATTTGGGCTGGGTTCAATGGGTTGAAGGGTTTTGAATATGAAAATGGTCCTTTGATCCTTGAGTTGACTTGTTGACCAGTCAACCCAATCAAGGGGTTATGGAATTGCACCTAGGTAATCCAAATGGACTGATTAGGTGGATTGGAGGATGATTCCAAAAGTCGTGTATGTTAATTGATTCAAGAAAGCCTAATGGGCCCTTAATGGGCTTTTAGGCTAAAACTAGTTGACCTGGTCAACCAATTGGGTTCATGGGCTGGAAATGGATTCAACAAATTTAGAATATCATCCTGAGTCTACTAGGTGTGGTCCCTAGGTCTGGGGAGGTCAAATTGGTCAAAATCCCTATTTGGACCCTTAAAGGGCCATTTGGGTCAACTATGTTGACTTGGTCAACCAGGTTGACCCAAGGCCTAGAAATGAGCCTAACAGGTTTGGTTTGAAATTTGAAACTTGCTAAAAGTGGTTGTACTCAATTTGGAGGTCGTTTGGTTTGAAATCCCTATTTGAGCCCCATAGGGGTATTTTGGTCATTTTGACCCCTGGTCAACTGGGGGTCAAAGCGGGTCCAGAAAATTGCAGTTTATCACTCAACATATCAATATTAAGGGTCTGGAAGTGTCTAGAGGATTTGATGAAGGCTCTAAGGTCAAAAACTTCACAGTGATAGGTCCAGTGGCATGGGCTGTAAATATTTGAAGGTTTTACAGCCCTTGGATTTTAATTAAGTTTATGAGGTTAGGGGCCTCAGAGTGGGTTCAAATTTGGAGGGTTGCCTCCAGAGACATGTCCCATCAGTATGCAACTGACAGACTCTGAATCGGAGGTCATTTGACTAGGTTTCAAAGTGTTCAAAATTTCAACGAAAAAGGCCTTTAGGATAAAACCTTTGGGCCTTGGATTTGGCTTGATTGACCTAAGATCTAGATAGATCCTAAGGTCTAAGCTCTAGAAGAATCCTAGGATGGACCCTAGGATCAGGATTCTAAGAGGATCCTAGGATTCGAATTGATTTGAAAATTAAATCAATTTAGGGTCAAGAATAATTCAAGTGACCTCATACAAAAATGAGGTCAACACTCTGTAATCAATACACATACGGAGTGTACCGTCCTTCTTCTTCACAAATAATACAGGTGCTCCCCAGGGCGAAACACTAGGACGTACAAAACCTCTGTCAACCAACTCCTGAAGCTGAACTTTCAACTCAGAAAGTTCTTTTGGTGCCATCCTGTACGGAGCTTTCGATATCGGAGCGGTACCCGGAAAAACATCGATAGAGAACTCCACATCTCTATCCGGAGGTAAACCAACCAACTCCTCAGGAAAAACATCAGCAAACTCCCGTACCACAGGGATCTCAGAAACAGAACCAACCTCTAGGTTCAGATCCCGCACCGAAGCTAAAAATACCGGACATCCCTTCTTCCACATCCTGCTTACCTCCAACACAGAAACCAGACTGGAGAGAACACCTCGTAATCCCTGAAATACAACTCTCTCTCCAGCCATAAGCAAACTCACTTGCTTCTTCAGACAGTCAATCTGGGCTTCATACTGACTCAGCCAATCCATGCCCAGAATCACATCATACGACGAAATCGGCAATCGAATCAAACTAGACTTCCACTTCTTGCCAGAAATCTCGATTTCACACAAACAAAACTGTCGAGCAATCAAAGGATTCCCAGCCGGTAAAATCACAGATAAAGAAACCGGAAGTAAAAGAGAATCCAAACGTAAAGCCTCAAAACAGTGCTCGGACAGAAAAGAATGACTCGCTCCAGAGTCAAACAAAACACGACAGGGCTGATCAGAAATGTAAATCATACCTGTCACAACATCGGGAGCATCTCGAGCCTCCTGCTGACTCAAACTATAAACTCGGGGCTGAATTGGAACAGGAGCTAAAGCAACAGAACTACTCTGCTCCCTCTGAACAGTAGGTGGTCTCCGCGGTGCAGAACTAGAACCACCACCTCTACCAGCAAATCCCTCAGGGCGAGGAGGAACAGTCCTCGGTCTTCCTGCTGCTGAACCGGCAGGTCTGACAAAGCCCTCAGATCGGAACTCATAACGCTGATCAAATCCCATCTGCGGACATTCTGCAATCCGATGTCCTGACTGACCACATCGAAAGCACAGATCAGCCATCCTATAGCACTGGCCAAAGTGTCGTCGTCCACAGTTCTGGCACACAGGTGCCGAACTGACTGATCCAGAACTCGTCGTACTAGTAACAGTACCAGACGACCCTCCGCTCCTCCTGAAATCTCCAGATCCAGATCCATAAACGAATCTCCTCTTCCCAGAGGAACTACTGCCAGATGTATCTCCTCCAAACCTCTTCCTACTCGCAGTCCACCGCTGCTGAGTAGCCATCAAGTCGTTCTCTATCAGACGAGCTCGTTCCACAAGCTCAGAGAAATCGGTGATCCGGAATGGTATCAGGGGCTGCCTCAAAGTATCTCGCAATCCCCTCAGAAATCTGTAACACCTCTCAGCAGAAGTGCTCACTAGCTGCGGAGCGTACCTGGCTAATGCAGTAAACTCAGCCTCGTACTGCATCACCGTCTTGCTCCCCTGAACAAGCCTCAGAAAGTTCTCCTGCATCTGCTGTCGTGCAGAAGGGGGAACAAACCAATCTCTGAATACCTCAGTGAACTCTTCCCAAGTAATCAAAGAGTTCAGTCTGCCTTGAAATCTGGCTGCCTGCTGGCCGTCCCACCAGTGCTCAGCCTCTCCATCCAACAGAAAAACTGCCAATGGTACCTTCCTGTCTGACGGACACTGCATCCCGTCAAAAGTCTTCTCTACTCTCCTCAGCCACTCCTCGGCAGCTCTGGGCTCAACAGCGCCCTCAAACCTCGGAGGTTTCAACCTCAGAAATAACTGCAAATGTCTGTCCAAGTCATCAGATCTGATAGTAGAAGCTCTACTCTGAGTCTCGCTCATCATCTGAGCAACAAGCGAAGCAAACTGTGAAAGCGTATCAGCACCGACCACTGGGGCTGTACTCCCCACTGGTGCTGCCTGATCGGCACTCTGACCTTCTGTCATGTCTGGGTCTGGCTGATCCATACAGAAAATCCAGAAAAAATCCGGAAAACTATCACAAAAACAACACAATAAAAAGCCGAACAAACCAAAACTACCTCCCAGACAGACTCACTGATCACTTCCTACAGCTCTGTTTCACAAAATTTCCAAATTCCAAAACCATGCTCTGATACCAAAAAAGCTTGTCACGACCCGACCCGAGACGAGACGGATCCCGCCCGCGCCGGATCGCGACGGAGAATAGCTAACCAGGATCTAGCTTTGGAATTTGGTTCGGAACTCAATCTTCCAAAGAATTAATTCAAACAGACAAACAAACACATAGCTACTAAAAACATCAAATGCAGCGGAACAAAACATCTATCTGAATTCATTTCCTCAAAATAATCATCTACAGAACAGTACATGGCCTTCAACAGAAAGAAAGACAGAACAGAAAAGCCATGACTGTACAAAAATCAAAAGTACAAAAGTACCTAATCTGATCAGACTCTGAAATCTAATCCTGGACTTCCTTGCCCTTCCCAGAACCTGAAAACCACCAGAAAGCAAGGGTGAGCTCAACAGCTCAGTAAAGCAACAAACCTCCAATCAAAATCCTCAGAAACTCAAAACCAACACAGCAGACAAATCCGTACAGAAATCAGAACGGAATCGGACAGATATCAAATCAACAGAACTGTACGGAAACAGAAGTCGTATCAAATCAGAAACAGAACAGATCAGACATATCAGATCAACAGAATCAGATTCGTACAGATCATATCAGAACAGAATAAACTCAGCATATCAGAATCATATAGCAGATATCAGATATTTAATTAATAGCTAAGTTCCCTGACACAGACTGAATCTCATAGGATTCAGGCCCCTTATGCCTCCCTTTTGTGCTGACGGCACCAGAATCAGAACAGATCAGATGTGCTTATAGCACCAGAATACATATATAGTGCATATAGCACCTAAACAGATTTTCCTCGGATCCGGAACAGAACAAATATCAGATTTCATATTGAGCTCATTTCAGAATTCCCAGACACTAACTGAATCTCATAGGATCCAGGCCCCTTATAGCTCCCTTTGCATAGCATATACAGATAGCATATCATTTCAGAGAAAATCCGGACAAATCAGAAATTACCCAAAAATCGGGCAGCACAACGGCAGTATACAGAATTTACACAATTTTCCTGAAAATCAAAATTCACCAAATTCGCACAGAATATAGATATCAACATTTCAGAACATTTATTCTATCGCACAGAGAATTTCCAAGTTCACAGAAAAATCCAGTCGACTAAAAACACAGTCGAATCAAAAATATCCGGACAAAAATCTTCAAAATATAGTCAAAACGTGCACACCCGGCACGGCAACGATATCCAAAAAGTTACGCGGTAAAAACTGAACCGTTCAAAAGATACGGACGAAAATCGCTAACGGAAACAAAATCCGGACAGAAAATACCGCCAAACACGACGGTTCTGAAAATTTAGAAAGTCGGATTGTGCCTTACCTCGTGCACAGCAATTTCCTCAACAGTCTCCTCGGACGAAAACAGCTCGGCGTCGCCCGAAAATCCGCTTTTCCACTTTTTCCTTCGATTTTCTCTCTCCTCAGCTTTTTCTCTCTCTTCAAAATATCTCATTTCTATATATATCCAGACTGATCGTCCTGGACGATCGAGCTTCGTACCAGACGATCCATGAAGAGAAGAATTCCGTCCAGACGAAAAATTACATATCGTCCCTGGCGATAGGTTCACGGGAGAATTTTCGTCCAGACGATCCACACTTCGTCCAGACGAACCAATCAGCCAAACAAGGTTTTTCTGTACAACCTGTACCGATCGTCCCGGACGATCCAACTTCGTCCAGACGAACCTGGAGCAAAACTGATATTACAGCCCTGACCTGAAAATATCAACCACATATAATGAGCTTTACAAAGCCCAGCAGGTCACCTAATACATATAACTGAGATCAAAGCACGGCGATGTTATCAATATGCATGTCAGTCAATCAAAACTATATCAGTTAATGGTCAATGAATCTATGCAATACGGAAATCCATAGTCAATGAAACCAGTCAATGCAGCAGCAGGCAAATCAATAAACCAAGCTCAATCAATCCATGTCAATCTCGAAGAAATCCGTACATAGAAGAAAATCAATCAATCCGTCAAATCAATCAATCCGTCCGTCAAATCAATCAATCAAATCAAATCTATACTATCAAGTCGATAAAATCAATCGGAAAAGCAATACGATATCCTATCAATAACTCAAATGTAGCAATCAATACAATGCAGAATCAATAGTATCAATGAGTCTATACAAAATCTATATCCATTCTATCCATATCAATGTCAATAATCAATAATCAATATCATCCATGCTCAATGATCAATTAATGAAATCTATGAATCCGTACGAAATAGTAAATCCGATCAAATCAATAAAGCAGATATCGATAAAACAATAAATCCGTACGTCAATACAGTAAACATGCATTCAATATGATAATACTGAACAAGTACAATCAGCTGGCTATGTTGCTGTTGTAGAATCCATATTGCTGTTGTAGATATCTATACGTTGGTTTCAATAAAAAGAGTCGTCACTCTATTGCCCGTCGGCCGCCCGTCGGCATTTCTATAATAACTCCTTATGACTCCCAATCGTTATATCAATGATCAATGGTTTAAAGGAAAGCCCGTCGGCCCACCATCCTGTACAGGTCAATTCAATCTCCAACCAACGTTCAACCAGGTTCCACTTGTGTTCAAGTATCAATAGTCAATTCAAGAATCATTTCAATAATCAATCAATAATCAATTCAATAATCAATATTAAAGCAATCTAGAATAATCATATCAATAGTCATACGCATATCAATTCAATCTATCAATTTCAGAAAATTCAGAAATCATACGAAAATAGGGCAGAGTAACGGCAGTCTATCAAATTTACACAAAAATCTTGCAAAAAGCACAAATTCCAAATTTTTCTAAATTACAATAGAATAATCACAACATCAATACAAGACTATCGTTCTATAGAATCCAAATCAAATCACGTCCTGATATTTTTCTATTCAATTAAAATCGCGTAGAATCAATTCCGACCTGTAAAATCGTCGCAGAAAATACTCAAATCGTGTACAATAGTCATATCTATAACATACCAAAAGTTGTGCGGTGAAAGTTGTGTCAATACCAAATCAGGTCAAAAGTTCGACTACGAAAACACAAAACAGTGCACAACTCGATCAAAACTCAATATCTTCAAAAACAGAAATAGGATTCGGAGTCCTTACCACGAGATCTTCACTTTTCCCAACAGCAGCGTCGGACGAAAAGCGCTCCGCGGCCTCCGAAACTCAACCTTTCCCTCTCTTTTCCTCTCTTTTCCTCTCTTTCTCTCTCTTCAAAATATCTGATTTTATAAAAATGATTTTCTCTCTCCTCAAAACGAGCTGATTTTCTTATATCATAAGGCTGATCGGCCCGGCCGATCGCAAGATCGTCCTGGGACGATCAGACCAAAATACATCGGCCTGGACGGTTCCCAGGGCGGTCCTCGGGACGATCCAGAAAACAGCCGTTTTCTATACACTGATCGGCCTGGACGATCTCAATATCGTCCCGGCCGATCCTGGGAGGAAAATCCAAATCAGAGAGGAACAGTAAGGGAACGATGTCTCACACATATGGGCAACAATAAACAACCACCAACATTTTCTTCTTTTGCATAGATTCAATCACACAAAATAGAAATATCAGAACATTCAATAAATATAAACAATATCATACACATCATATAATTAAAAATAATTTCACACTTATGACAAAACAGTTAGAATTTCAGAATAAATTTATACACACACTTCAACATTTGTAAAACCATTCAAAGATAACATTCACAATAGTATTTCAAAGCTTTTCTCCTTTATAACAACTTTTATCACAATCCATACACATATCAAAATACTCAAAACACCATTCAATCAAAAACATATGGAAAATTTTTAAAAGAAATGTATTACAATATGTAGAATAATAAAGAATAATAATACACCAAAAAGTTACATGATGAATTTTTCTAGATGTTGGAATATCTGGAGTTTTGTGTTGTTTGTGCAATTAAAAAATCAGAACTTAGATAAAAACCAATACTATTAAAAATAAGGGTAGGGTTAATGTAGCATACATTGATATGAATAATTTTTTCAATTTGTCTGATGGATGAAAACAACATGAAGACCACTAAATCAGACTTTCTCTCTCTAGTTAATGGATCCAACGAAAGAGAATGAGTTCATATATAATGAGATTTTTAGTAGATTTTGATATTTATAGAAATTCAGAATATAGCGCTATGATATCTAATGGCCTAGCCAATAGCACTCCCAAAAAATCATAAATCCTATTCAGAATACAGAATGCTACAATGTCCAAAATTAACACAACAGTGCTACAACAAAAGGAACCTAGTATTTTAGTGCTCAAAACCCAGCACGCATGTTGCTCCCCAGATATCTCTTATTCTACCCAGGGATAGAAAGACAAGGTCGCATCTCTCTCAAGGGATCACACACATAGAGATTTTTACATGCAAAACCCTTTATGACTAATTTTAAATAGAAAACAATAAAGAACTTTCACATAATTGAAAAAAAATAGAATTTTGAGCAAGCCAATCTTACCAGATCAACTCAAGACATCACAACTTATTCAGATTTATAATACAAGATCAAATTTGAAAGAATTATCTATTTATTATTTTAAAAATATACTATAGCTTTTATAAAGCATCATTTTAAACAATAACTAGATAAAGTAACTAAAATTATATACATCAAAATATTTTACTATTTCTTCACCAAAATATTATTTATACTAGTCAGAAAATTACTACAATCACTAATATATCACAAGCTCCTGACTATAAAGGAATAAAATAAAATAAAAATTTGAAGATCATTAGCAGTGTTACTGCTCACAATTCTGACCCCTTCCCTGACATGAAATTATTAAAATTTACATAATGAGTTAAAAATCCCAGTAAAAAATTAAAATTATATCACTACTTTCATTACAATGCAAAAGAATCAATATGTATGTTTTTATTCTAGTTAATATCAATCATCACTAAATATGAGCAATATAAATCTTAAAATTAATAATGAAATCTATATGATCAATAAAGCCAAAAGAAATATATCAAATTATAAGACATACGATAAAATGTATTATCACCCAATAAATCATATCAGTATGTTATGTTATATTGTATCAATACGATTTCAGCTATATCTATCAATCAATTCAAAATGCAATATCATGTAAATACAATCATGAATGCAACATCTTTTTTAATCCTAATTATTGCATAGTTGGATATCAATCTTAATCAGATTCAACTATCAATTAATTGATATTAGTCAACCTCAATTATAGTCCAGTTGGGTATCAATTTTAATTAGGACCAACTGTCAACCAATGGTATCAATCTACCCCAATTGTCGCCCAGCTAGGTATCAGTCTTAATTATGTCCAACTATCAACCAATTGATATCAATATCATATAAATACAATCATGAATGCAACATCTTTTTTAATCCTAATTATTGCCAAGTTGGATATCAATCTTAATCAGACCCAACTATCAATTAATTGGTATCAGTCAACCCCAATTGTTGTCCAGTTGGATATCAATCTTAATTACGCCCAACTGTCAACCAATGGTATCAATCTACCCCGATTGTCACCCAGTTAGGTATCAGTCTTAATTATGTCGAACTGTCAACCAATTGGTATCAATATTCATCTTTCATGTTAACAAACATTCTTCTATTTAGCCTTCTTTACATGCAAATGCTACATTTTTGTCAATGTCATATATGAAATGTATGTAATATAGTAATTCATAAAATACAATAAAAATTATCAAATTTATTCACTTCAACAAATTATATCTTTTAATTTAACCGGTGAAAATTCGATATATTCATGTCAAAAATGCTCATATTGATGAGATCTATTACATATTAAAAATTATGCTGTTAAAGTTTTACCAATACAAAATTATCCTCATTTTTTAGTAATGAAAATATAAATTTGATAAAAAAAAATATCAAAAACATAAAATTACTGAAATAAAAAATAGGATAATTGTTCCTTACAATGAGACTAACAACTCTCCAAATAAGATTAACTAACAAAAAGAATCTTACACTCTCCAAATCTTAGCTTTTATTTTCTCTCTCCTCTCAAGTAAGCAACTTCTTAAAAGCTTGTCAGATGACTTCACAAGTTGGACATCTCAATCAAGAAACATGAATTTTTTTTTTTTCATTTTCTGCATGTCATCTATGTAGTCAATTTTGAAATGTTCAAAACCCACCAAAGTCTATAAATAGGATATCATTGGTTGAGCTCAATTGACATAGTTTCTACACTCAATAACATTTTCCTGGAACCTCAAAGCTTATTATTTGTCAATTTTTGACACGACCCGAAACCCAATCCAGAAAAATCCAGGTTCGGATCAACTCGTATAGCATACGGGTCGGGTTCGGGTTCAAAAATCTGACCCGATTTGAGTTTCAGGTCGGGTTCGAGCTCACACGAAAATCCGAAATTGACCCAAAATTGACACGGAAATTGCTCTGCCCGTATGTGCTGCCCAGCGTGTCCGCCCTGCCCGTGAAATGACCTGACACTTCGTCATTTCGTCAGGCGTCAGGTGACTCACGCGGCTCACGCGGTCCGACCGCGAAATGACCTGTCGGCCATCGCTGGCTCGCTGCTGTTGCCCGAGTTCTCGGCCGCGGCAAGGCAGCCTGGCCGCCCGCCGCCGCAATTCCCCGCTGTGCCGCTACTCACGCGGTCACGCCAGGTCTTCCTCCTTTAGCGACTCCTCCGACAATGTTCTTTCCTATAAAATAGGAAGTCGGGAAAGCCGGCCAGCTCGCCGCGGCATCACCTCATCGGAACTGGACATAGCGACGGGAGCTCGATGCGTTCCTTGATCGAAAAATCAAAAAATCCGTGTCGGGTCGGGTTGACCCGAACCCGAAGCGGGTCGGGTTCGGGTTCAAAAACTTGACCCGTTTTAAAACACGGGTCGGGTTCGGATTGACCCGAATAGTGCCGGGTCAGTTCCGGGTTCAACCCGAACCCGACCCATTGACCCGAATTGACACCCCTAGCTTATTACTTTAAAATTCTTCTTTCTTTTTCTAACACTATTCTCTCTTCAATAGTCTCGTTGAGGTGCTCGGTTTAACTATTAGCGTACAAGACATAGATCATTTGCTTTCTTAGTTTATACTATGAAGCTTTCAAAAATGCTTTGAGTGTTTGAGTAGGGCTCATTTGGACTCAAATCATATTATTTTTTATCATTGGATTCATATTGTCAAGACTTTCTATTTGACTAAATATTTGTTGTCATCAAAGCCAAAGATTTATAATTAAATTTTAAAAGTTTATAATTTAGATATTGCGTTGAAATTCATTCCTAATAAAATTGATTTTCAAACAATGTATAAAATATAATACTTAATTCATGTGCAACCCTAAAAGTACATGAGAGTCCATAATAAACTGGTTTTTTATAGTGAGTAGGGGTGCCAATATTTGATACGACTCAAAAATCTGACCTAAAAATTTCGTGTTCAAGTCACCCATTTGAAAAATAGATCATGTTTGGGTTTCAAATTCTGACCCGATTGTAAATTCGGATCGGGTTCAGTCTAACCTGAAAAACCAAAAGCAACTCACACTTATCCTCCATCACGCTCGCCCGTCTCATTGCTCATCTCAGTCGTGCTCAAGCGGGTTTCCGGGTTGACCCGCCAACCCGTCAGGTCAACCCGAACTTAACCCGATTTTTCAAACGGGTCGAATCCGACCCGTTTTGAAATCGGGTCGGGTCCAACCCGGATTTTCCGGGTCGGGTTTTCATGTCGTGTCAAATATTGACACCCCTAGGTAGGGTTCATGTTGAGTCAATTGAAGGCTGATCAATTTCAAGTTGGACCCACACTTGAACCCAACCCAAAAACCCATCTTAACACCTCTAATAATGAGTCTAAAATATAGTAACAAGAACTACCTCCATCATCATTACTTGTCTTATCTGACATAAAACACCTACTACAAATGACTTGTTAGACCGGGTTCCACATGATTTAAATTTGCAATCGAGCATATTTAATTAATCGATTTTGAACTCCAGCTCAAATATCCTGGCCACATCAGACCAAAGGATTAAACCAAAAACAAACCTATAAAATCAATTTTTAAAATAAAAATATATGCAATATCATAGATTCTTGAACTATAAATCCTTTAAAAGAAATCTATCAAATAAAACTAAAGCAAAAAAAAAAAAAAAAAATCAAACCAATCGATTTAACTTATCAATATGATAAGTTTATTTAATTTTGACTTTGATTGAATGATCAATTTTTGTGGTTGACTTTAATTAATTTTTGTTAATTATCTACTATGTTTTTTTTTTCAATATTCAAATTTTTTTCTCTTAATTTTTTTTAGAACGGGATATCTACCCACTGCCACTCTCGAAAGGGCGTTTGGCGGCGCAACTAATCCTCAACTGACCTAAAAGAGGCACCCACCTCAGAAACCTCCTGGCCGCACTTGATTGTGCCCCACTTAAGATGCGCTGCCGCTCAAAGTGAATCGAGTACGAATTGAACTGTTCCTAATTATACTTGTTCATCAATCAAACTAAGCAGCTGTGGGTCTTTCGCTTAATTAAAATAAGCATGGAAAGATACTCAAGATTATGAAAAGGACTTACGTATCCCAACCAGATTTCGCTAAACCAGATTTCGCTGCAGGCCTTATCCAAAACAAGAGGGTAGCATATTCAAACGAAGCAAAAGGACAATTTTTTTTTTAAAAAAAGTCTGATTCGTCGTAAATTTTTATTTTATTTCCAACTAAATTCCCAGCATTAAAACATCAATCAATAAGTGATATTATTGATAACGAGAATCCATTTTATTTGTGCAAACCTTAATGTTGAAATTTATAATAATTAAATTCAGAAATATCTGAATTTTGATTTTTAACAAAGATATCGTTGAAATGAATGGGTTGATAGGATGAATCTAATGACATAAAAATGATTCAATATGAGTCTAAATAAATCACATAGAGAATTAAAGCAATTTACAAATTTTGGGATATTAATTTAGAATTCAGATGGCCTGTAAATTTTGAATGCTTATAAACAAATTGAACATCTCAACGAGGCGAATCAAATGAACTCAAGATATTCAATATTTAGATCACGAATGCACCTAAATGCTGAATAAATGATTTATGATGAAAGAAGTTAGATGTGAATAGCCCAATGAACTACTAAAATTTTGGCTAATTTATGAAAATGGAGCTCTCAAAATTTATAAATAGACTGTCATTCTTCATATGAGAGAGGAATACCTTAACTTGAGTTTAGGGAGAGCTTGAAATATACAAAACACTAGAACTCTACTCAATGTTTAATACCAATGATCAATGCAAGCTATTATCATCATTCAATTGCGATTAGGTAACCCTTATCATCTAGCTAACATCATATGACCACCATCACCTGATCATTATTGTCTAATTATTATTCTCTGACCGTCATAGTTTATTCATCATTACTTGACTATCAGCATCCTATTATTGTGATCTGACCACCATCATTTGATCATCATTATCATTCTACTACTATTGTCTAATTATTATCCTCTGACCGTCATAATTTATTCATCATTATATGACTATCACCATCCTACTTTTGTGATCCGATCACCATCATTTGATCATCATTCAACTACTATTGTCCAACCTACATCATCTATTTGTCTTCATCATTACACCCCTACTTCTCTCATAATCACTATTATAATTACAAGAGACCAAATACATTCTATCAATTTTTTAATCTTATATTCTTTAGTTATGAAGAATAGAGAATTCTTTAATTGCAAGTACATAGTAAATTACTAAATGATTCCAGTTTGATCAAACCTAATAATTTTTTTCCCTTCTTGAATTTCCCATATAAAAGTTTTGATATTTCTAGAATTCTTTTATTTTTATATGTTTGTGTGATGCATCTTCACGCGCACAATATTAAGATAAAAAGTTCTCCATCATCATTGATTTTTTTATGTCAAATTTATATATAATTATGTTATAAAAATTTTAATTATTATAAATTACATTAAAAACCTATATTAAATTTATATTTTTTTATTAATTTAAAATTTTATTTTAAAAGATATACAAATTCAAGGGCTTTAGTTAGCATTATGTGTAGATGCTATAATTTTATTGACAAGACATTTTTTAAATATTTTGAAGTTAAAAAAATCAAGAAATATTAATGTTACCAAAATTACTATTTGAGTACTCTACTTTTTGAGTCAGCCTATCAGCAAATGATTGTTTAAGCCCTTAATTTAAAAATCATAAATTTGAATATATATATAGATATATGTGTGAATATTATGCTTTCATATTTAGCATATTAAAAAATATTATTTTAATCTTAGTGTTATACATAAATCAATTAAATTTGAGGTAATGTTCTTATCTTTATTTGGAAAAACTTTATATTGATTTATCTCATCAAATATTTTTTTGTCAAGAATGTGTTGATTTTATTTTTTAATTATTATATGTCAAATAAGAAAAATATGTATAAGATTAAAGTGTATATAATTTCTGAAAGAGTTATTATGTGCTTCCCCACCTATAATAAAAATCTTAATAAAATATCATCTTGAGTTGACGTTAAGTATACTGCAAAATCACATAATATTCTCTCTCTCTCTCTCTCTCCTATTAGTGAAAGCATGACAAAATGCTTAATGGGATATGAGCTAGGCAGCAATGCAATGAAGATTTAAAACATTTATGTAATTTTTTTATCATGTGAAATGACTTATAATAAGTTAATATTCTCAGATGATATATATTTATTTCAAGTTGGGAGGTAAAAGCCTAAAACACAACATATGCAAATTCATTTTACTATAATAATTTTTTAAATCATGCTTATTTTATCTTTTAAATAAATGAGTCCGCTCATGGAAAAATTATTATGTCCAGACAAATTACCGAAAATTCGGACAAATACCGAGATATACTGTGTTGTACCGAGCACGATACCGAGCCTCCAAGTGACGTGGTGCTTTGTTATTGGTCTCTGGACGCGTTCGGTGTCCGGACATAATAATATGATTCAACTAAAGCCCATAGAATTAAGCTAGAGCTCAAGCTCTAACTTGACCAATTTATCAAGCTCAAGCTCGAACTTAGACTAATTTTTCAAGCTCAAATTAGAAGTGGCGCAATCTTGGCTCGACTCATTTACACCCTAATAGGATTGAAGACCTCATCCAACATACCTAAAAAAAGCTTCAAAATGGATATAATATTATTTTTTTTCTCTCCCTACAACAATACTTGCATAGATATAAATGCAATAGAAGATTCTAGAGAATATTTAACAAACTAATAAACTATTCCTAAGAGCTTATTTAGCTAATGATATTCCACATCATACTCCCTTTATGTCAAAAGAGCTCGACTCCGTCGAGACTCGCCATCAATAGGGTAGTCGGTGTAGAAATCATAAATAATCCTTCTGGGTCGAAGATTCTTCGTTTTCTATGCATACCTGCAAGCTCGTTCATTAGCCGACTGAGTTCTTTTGGAATTCCACAAATTTGCATACCTTCATTGGTAGAAATAACAACACATATTTGACCCTTGAAATGAAATCTTTATCCCAACTAGAATCGCATAGTATGCTCCATATTTCATTTTTTGAAAGTGTTATAAAAAACCAATTTCATAGCACTGGGACCTTTTAAAAGCAGCGAAAAAATAGTAATAGACAAATGGAAACTATGGCTATGATATGAAAAATAAAGCAGAAAGAAAGCTATCCCTAATGAAGCCTAACTTTGCAATTGTTTAAAGCACCCTCAGTATCACCATAGGTGGAAAGTTCCATGTGAAGTAAAAAAACTTCCATGCCTAAAAACAAGGTAAAATGCTTCAATTCGAAAGTGCTTGGTTGTAAATTGTAATGGGGCGACTGAAGAATGAAAGAAATTAGATTGCCTTGTTCTTGATAAGCTAAAGGCGGCTGATAACAGATTCTACCTCAGTGGGAGAGTAGAGGTGATAAGTCGGAGCAACCTTTGCAATATCAACATTTTTCGGTGTCACCTGAACATACAGTGTTCATTAAAGTTATTAAAATGATATTAAGAATGAGAAATTAGTGGCCAACAGGAAAACTAAGGTTTCATTTGGGGTGGCTTTCTTAGTGCTTCTTAAAACAACTTTTGAGTACAAAAAAATTACTTTTTGCACTAAAAAATTGCTTTAAGAAGCATTAAGAAAGCCATCCCAAACAAGCCCTAAGAAATCTATGAGCCAATTTGGTACCTTTTCCTCCATGACTTGCTTCAGGATGGAAAGAGCAACTGTTTCAGCTTCTTGAAGAGTCATATCCTACGCAGAAAAGAAATTATCTAGTGGTAGTCTAAAGAATATGGATGGATTGAAATGTTCAAAAAAATAGAAAGGATTGGATACAACAGTATAGCTTGCCTTGTTATACTGCTTTTGCAAGCAGCTGTCGGCTCCTTCCGAGCCAGAGCCTATAGCTTTAGCACTGCACTGCCAAAATGTACCTGAAGGGTCTGTATGGAATCTGCATGCGCAAAGTGGAAATAAAGAACAAGCGAAAACAGAAATACGATTCAAGATCTTTTCTTTTTTTGTCTCTATTTTTATCAAGCTATCAAAGTGATGCGGGCCACCGATGCGGGCCACCGCCGACCACCGCCGACGCCGACCGGCAGAGGGAGGGCCGGCGACCCCGCGGCGCGCGGAAGTGCCGCGCCGTTCGACCCGCTGAAGCGGGGACGCGGGATGGGGACGCGGAGCGGGACGCGCCGAGCGGCTTGAGCGGAACCGGTCCAGACCGGTTTGGCTAAGGTCTAGCCTGAGCCGGGCGGTTCAGCTTGGGCAGCCCACTAGTGGGTTTGGTGGGGTCTTTTGCTTGCTATATGTAGGGATTAAGGGGGGATTTCTAGGGCATGCAAGATTGAAGTTTTCTCTTAGCCTCTTAGTTCTTTCTCTTGTTTTTCTAGGGTTTGTAGTGGGAGACCTTGTCCTTCTCGAAGTGGACAAATTGTATCTTGTTTCTCTTGGATTTTGAATGCAAATGTTCTTGTTCTTCCTCTCATCGCTCTTGTGTTGATTTTTTTGTCTTGGATTTGGAGGAGAAGTTTCATCGTTGGAAGAGCATTAGGGCAAATCCTCACTTGGGAACCCTAAGGCGTATCAAGTTGGTATCAGAGCTCTCGATCCTAGACGGCATGGCATCAAAGAAGGTAGAAGTTTTGGAAGGGGAGATGAGCCAATTAAAGGAGGAAGTGGGGGAGAAGCTTTCGTCATTGGAGGGAAAATTTTCATCCCTTGAGGAGAGATTTGGGGGAATGGAAGAGATGATCCGCAAATTGGTAGAAGCCCAAGTTGCTCAATCAAATCATAAGGAAAAGGGGAAATCACCGATGTCAAACCCTAACCCTAATTTCTCAATTAGGGAAGATGGAGCAAGCCAACCGGGGGAAGCCATGCAAGCACCACCTCACATCTCGCGCCAAGAGCCTTGGTCAAGGGAAGGGTGGGAGGCATCCGGCGTGGGTGGTGCACCGTGGGAGGGGACCGCCGGCCAAGGGGGAGGAGCCGTACGTGACCCTCACGGTCCGTATGGAGGGTGGCCGATGAGGCCGGGAGGAGTGCAAGAGATGGGTCGCACCACTTGAGAGCCACAAGGAGGGTGGTCGAGAGGTCCAGGAGGACCGCCGGAGTTGGGTCGAGCCACATGCGAGGTCGGGGGTGGTTGGCCGAGACAACCGGGAGTTACACACGAGGGGGGCCGAGCCCCTTGGGAGCCACCAAGAAGGGGGGTGCAGACCCCGTATCCAGGGGAGTGGAGGGGAAGACCTCAATGGGAGGGATTTCAGCATGGGCCATGGGAGGATGGGAGGAATCCTCCTCGGACAGATACACGGATGAGAAAGTTGAAGGTCCCCGTTTTCGAAGGGGAAGATGCATACGGATGGGTCTACCGGGTGGAGCGATATTTTGCAGTTAACAGCGTCACGGAGGAGGAAAAGCAGATGGCTGTCCCGATTTGCTTGGAGGGGAAATCATTGGCTTGGTTTCAATGGATTGAGGGGCGACAACCTATACGAAGTTGGGAAGAGTTCAAGGACCTACTACTGCACAGGTTCAGAGCGTCCAGTGAGGGCACCCATTATGAACAGTTCATGTCTCTTGTTCAGGAAGGCACAGTAGCTGAGTACCGGGAACGCTTTGAGCTTCTATCGGGGCGATTGAGGGGAATGTCCGATGACGCCATGGAGGGGAATTTTATGAAAGGGTTGAAACCCTACATCAGAGCCGCCATCAGGGTGGTCAACCCACGAGGGATAGTGGGAATTATGGAGACAGCTCAGCTTGTTGAGGACCAGTAGAAGGCGGATCAGACACGGAAATCAGGGGGATCTCACCCCACATATCGCTCACCACTCATGCTCGAAGGACCTAAGGTGACTGCCACTACTCATCCAGAGGAGGTAAAACAGGAGAAAGCCACCACTGTGATGAACCAAGGAGGGTTCAAGAGATTGACTGACTCCGAATTGAAGGAGAAGAGGGTCAAGGGCCTCTGCTACCGTTGCGACGAGAAATTTGCACCTGGGCATAGGTGTAAGGAGAAGACCCTGCACGTGATAGTGGTGGGGGATTCAGATGAGGACACAGATGAAGGGGCAATAAGGGAGAAGTTAGGTGAGGTAGAGCATCCTCACCTAGATATGATAGAAGTAAGCATGAATTCGATGGAAGGTTTACCATTTCACCCCACCATGAAGATGGAGGGTGAAATGGAAGGGTGCAAGGTGAGAGTTTTGTTTGACAGTGGAGCTACTCACAACTCTTTGGCCTATCGAGTGGCGGAACAGTTGAGTCTAAAGGTGATAACAAGCAAAGAGGCAGAGGTGACCATATGCACAGGACAGAAGGCCCGTATTTATGGGAAATGCAAGGGAGTCACTATTATCTTGCAAGGGGAGGTAATTACTCAAGATTTTTTGCTGATTGATCTGGAAAACGCCGACGTCATCTTGGGAATGCAGTGGCTTCAGTCTCTAGGAGACATGGAGGTCAATTGGGAGAAGTTGCTGGTTAAATACAAGAGTAATGGTCGGAGGGTGGCACTACAAGGTGACCCTAGCCTTTGTGGGTTTCCGACCACCAAGGAATCTACACTCTTTAACCTTGAGGACAAGGTTAATTTTAAAGGAGGGAGTATTGATGCGGGCCACCGATGCGGGCCACCGCCGACCACCGCCGACGCCGACCAGCAGAGGGAGGGCCGGCGACCCCGCGGCGCGCGGAAGTGCCGCGCCGTTCGACCCGCTGAAGCGGGGACGCGGGATGGGGACGCGGAGCGGGACGCGCCGAGCGGCTTGAGCGGAACCGGTCCATTTCTGGACCGGTTTGGCTCAGGTCTAGCCTGAGCCGGGCGGTTCAGCTTGGGCAGCCCACTAGTGGGTTTGGTGGGGTCTTTTGCTTGCTATATGTAGGGATTAAGGGGGGATTTCTAGGGCATGCAAGATTGAAGTTTTCTCTTAGCCTCTTAGTTCTTTCTCTTGTTTTTCTAGGGTTTGTAGTGGGAGACCTTGTCCTTCTCGAAGTGGACAAATTGTATCTTGTTTCTCTTGGATTTTGAATGCAAATGTTCTTGTTCTTCCTCTCATCGCTCTTGTGTTGATTTTTTTGTCTTGGATTTGGAGGAGAAGTTTCATCGTTGGAAGAGCATTAGGGCAAATCCTCACTTGGGAACCCTAAGGCGTATCACAAAGCCTAACTCATATTATATTACGCACTCTCCATAAGATTTTACTTACCCGAGCCTCGCAGGCATAAGTCCCTTCTCACCATGAATTCTATGTATTCAATTCGTCCAAACGTGACATGAATTCCCAATCAATAAGTTTACTCTACTTGAAGAGTAAGTTTTGCCTCATTCAAATTCGCTCAAATTCACAAACTAACATCATGTGAACTCGCCAAAAACTCACAGCTCCTGCACGTGAATTTGCTAAGATGGTTCTAAAATAGCTCGCCTTTGCTCAACTGCTACTCGCTAAGACCTACGCCTTTGAGCTTGCTTCAAAATTCAAACTAGCAAAAAAAACCTCGCAAAAACCTTTGCATTCCTAGAACTCACTGAAGGCTCAATTCAACTTGATCTCTAGCCTGGACTGCTGGACATAACAAGAACTCGCCTTCTTGAATATAATTTGATTCTTCTCTCTTAACCAAAACTATGGTTAAACATGGAATAACTTCAAACAAAAGCTTCTCTTCCAACGCTAACTCCAGCAATGGCCAAATTGACAATCATGAAAATTTCTTCTCAAATATACCACTCATTGGGCACAAATTGAATGGGTAAAACTACTTCCAATGGTCCTAATTAGTTATGATGTTAATGAATGGAAAAATCAATAACGATTATGTTAAATCCCGGCCGTCGCTCGGCATTTTAATCCCATGGCTAGAATGGTAATCCGTGGGAGGCTCACCTATTAAATCATAGCCATCCCTTGACATTTTGATCCCACAGCTAAGATGGGAATCCGTGGGAGGCTCACCTGGATTATGCTGATCTCCTTTGATATTTAGATGACTGATTTAGGAAGAATTATCTTAAAGCAATTATTTATTTCTTTATTAAGATATCTTGTATAGATCTATAAATAGGGACAAACTTGTGCAATAAAATTAAAACTTTTTCCTCTCCAATTCTCTAAATTTAACATATTAACTCACAAGTACAGTCATTTCTCCACAAAAAAAATATTTAAAATTCAGATCATGGCAATCTGAATATATTAGCTCATTCAACAACTATAACAACATCAAGCTTTTATCTCACTACGTGGGGTCGGTTACATGAATTCTTTTTCTCCATGTCCTGTTAAGAGTCAAATTCTCATTTAAATCTAATAAAGAAAGGTCATTTCTAATATTTTCTAACTAAGTCTTTTTAGGTCTACCACTACCTTCCTTAATATAGGCCAAATCTAATACATCTACTCTCCTAACAGGGTCATCGGAAGGTTGTTGTTTAACATGACCAAACCATCAAAGGCGACTCTCTCTAATGTTATCTATCACTGGAACTACTCCAACATTTTCACGAATATGCTCATTTCGTTTCCTGTCTCTAAGAGCAAATACAATGGCTCATTGACACCATAAAAAATGACATTTTTCAAAATTTAATGCTTTATGATACGACAAAAGAAATACGGGATGCAACAAAAGATAAATAATTGTGCGCGCACTAATTATTAAAATTATGCGCGCACTTATACTCATCTTGAAGAAAACATGCAATGAGATGCATATCTCATTGGGTTCATATGAAGCATGTGCCTCATATTTTGCAAGAAGCACCCTCCCTTCACTATATTTTAAGTATGTGTCATTTAGAACAACTTTTTTAAAATACAAATGCATGTGACAAAATAATAAAACTAACCCACATAATCCCTATGCCTCACTCACGCATGGATCTCACATTCACGGGATAGAACCAAGGCCTCACCTTTCACACAATATCTATTCCACTCCTCACACGCCGTCGACCCTCCCCAGCCTAGTCGCAACCACAATTGTTCCTCATTGCCAGGCTCTTTTCTTTCATAAGGATCTCTTCCACCACATATTTTCTCCATCCAATAACAATCTCTAGATTCTTTTTTTTTTCTTTTCTTAAATTTAATTTATTTACATGATTCAATTACAGCTTCTTATTTTTTTGAACATTTATTTTTTTAATCAAAATTTTCATTCAAGGATTTTGTAAAAAAATGGTTAAATCGATAAATAAAAAAGGAATCATAGAAAAAACCTGGCACGTAAGTTGATATTGAAGGAAATGGCAAGAGATGCAGGACTATATATGCAAACAGAATGTTACAAGAAACTTTCACGCTTGAATCATTATTAAGCAATATTAGTTTCAAAATTTATGGAGATTTTCAAACGATGGAATCAAACAAGAGTGGGGTGATGTCAATTTAGGCAAAATCACAAACGAAAGCTAAGTACATTTAAGTTAGTAATAGATCAAACATAACATGCGCAGTGGAGCTTCAACAAAAATCCCTAATCTAACAACGATATGAGTTACTATGAGGTTATCCACTTAATCATTAGGGATCAAGTGGAGAAAGCTAACACAACCCTTTATGAATCAATAAGTCCACCATTGAAGGGGATTTAGGCGATATAACGGTGGGGGAGAGAGTTCATCTTAGTAATAGGGAACCACCTTTCAAGTCTTGGACAGCAATTATGCGTTCCGGATCTTCTAAACAGCAGGTTTCAGATGCTTGGTACGCGAAACAGCAGCCAAGAGGAGTCTGGACAGCAATGGATCGAATTCTGGGGTTGACCAGCTGGTATGGGGGTGCAGAAATCTGTTGGACAGCAGTTTGCCAACTCTCAGGATTTCTGGACAGCAATCCCGTTTAGAAAAATATCAAGCTTTCGTGATCAATTGGAGGAAAAGAAGTGGTGTGAGGGATTGAGAGTTCCCTTGCGGTTCTCTCCTTCTCTGGAATTAATTTTGAGAGCTAGGGGAGGGAGGTGGGCGATTAGAGAGAGGGGAGGTAGGAGCAGGCCGGCTGCATGAGGGAAGGAGGGAACATGGAAGGGTTTGATTGATTGCCTCCTCAATTATTTTCAAATAGGAATAGTTTAAATCAATCCTAATTTGAATTTTCAATTGAGCATAATTTGGGGACTTGAATGCTGATTGATTGAAGCAAGAATTAGGAGGAAATAATGAGGGGTGGGCGATATTCAAAGGAAGAGTCGAAGATCGACGGTCGAGATCACTCCATTTTATTTTAGTTTTTTAATTGTATTTTGATTTAATTTTGTAATTTTTTCTTTTTACCCTTTTGTTTAAGAGTCTTGTCTTATGTAAGCCCAAGGGGCAAATATGTCTTTTAATTTTTTTTAAAGCCTATATATAGAGGCATCTTCTCTTGTATTAAGCATGATGGAATTATAATAAAAAAATTGTGTTTCCGCACTTTTGTTCTTTGGGAAGTGTTGACCTCGATTTTGTCCAGACCCGGGCCTAAAGAGTTGACTTAGTCAAATCGACCAAGCCAGACCCTATGGTCCTTCCCAGTAGGTTCAGTGGGTCGAGTCGAGTCTGTTAGACCCGGGCTCGGACCCTGGGTCAACCCAGTTGACCAAGTCAACCAGGGTTGACCACTTAGCCTATTTAGAGCTCAAATTGATTTAAATAAAATCCAATCTCATTCTTGGCTCAAATCCACGTCCCATTGGGCATGATTGACTAGGTTGACCAAGCCAATCATTGACTTGGCCAACCCAAGTCATAATAGGTTAATTATAACCTATTAAGACCCATTTAAGAGCCTATTTAATGCCTTTAACTCTTCCAAACGTTTTAAAGATTCAAAACCACGGCCAAATCAAATTAATTTCCCTCCTAATCAAGCCTTGAGACAATCCTAGCCGTTCCACTTAGGTTTAGGGAGTTTAAATATCAAATCCTTAGGCTATTTTTGGATCTTTTTCCAATTTCTCAGAATCCAAGAGCTCCCGACCGAAACCCTTTCGTGAGAGAGTTCCTGGATCTTCCCTCTACCTTCCCCCATCAAATCCCGACGGCCAAAGCTCGCCGGCGGCGAGATCCCGGCGAGACCGAGCCTTTGAGCCCTTTCCAGACGAATCTCGTTCGATAGAGGCCGTTTCGGGACTTGCGTTCAACAGGAGACTTGTTCTAGAGGAGTCCACGAGTCCAACGAGCCCAAGATCTCCCGAATCCACCGTGTGGATTGAGGTATATCGCAAACCCTAGTTAGAAACACTTAAGGTTAATTAGCATCGTTATTAGTGCATATTAATCCAAATAAAATATCCCCCAACGATGCTCTTCGTGTCTATTGTCTGTGGTTAAAATTTCATGGAAAACCATTGAGCGAATCGAGAGAACGAAGCGATTATTCGTTTGGAGGCTCGGTGGACCGCCTGCATGCACATCCCGAAGATCAGACCGTTGATCTTCGGATCGGCGGTTCGGATCGAGAGGGACCGCAGGTCCGTCCAGCCGCGCGGTCTGCTCGGGTGCCTGGATCACGGTTCGCCCAGATCTCAGCCGTCCGTTCGGATAGGCGCGAGATCGGACGGCTTCTGGCTCTCGTCCTACGTGGATGAGTGAGCCGTGATTGCGGCATCATTGCCGCAATCATGGGACGGCGGCGCAATCATTGCGCCGCCAATCAATGATTGGCCCGCGACCGCGGAGCCAATCCGCGCCCGCCACGTGGCGCACCGAGCCGCCGCCGTTATTTTAAATTAAAAATCTATTTTTAATATATTTTAAACTCAGAAAACTTCCAAAAATCACCAAAAATTCGTTTTTTCGTCCGATTTTGACGTATAATACCTCGTTGGATTCGTATCGTCGTCCTCTACACTACAAAAATTTGTTTTTATAAAAATAATATGCATATTTTTAATTATTTAAAAAACAGTAAAAATATATATTTAATATTATTTTAAAAATATTATTTTTATTATTTTATTATTATTATCCTATAATATTACTATTTTAAGTATAATATTAATAAACATGCATTATTTTGATTTATTTATGTTGTCAATTATTATTATTATTATTATTATTATTATTTTTATTTTCTTTTAAAAAAAAATCATTTTTAAAATAGGCCTTTAATGACCTTTAAGCTTCAAAAATTCATATCTTTCTCGTTTTCGCTCCGTTTTTAACGCACAACGTCTTGTTTTGAACGTATTTAGATTCTGCACTCTCTGGAATTGGTTTTATTTGAAATTTGTGGGTCTGTGTGCAATTATTTTCAAAACAGTAAAACAGTAGTATTTAAAAATACTTAATTATTGCCTTTCGACTTCGAAATTACATAACTTTGTCGTTTTAAGTCCGCTGTCGACGCACAGCACCTTGTTTTGTATGTACTCTGAATTCTGCATATTTTGAAACTATTTCCAGATAAAAATTTTGCCTGCATTTTCTGTCATTTCAAAAACAGTGAAACTGCACTATTTTAAAAAATATTATTTTATTGTATTTAAACCTCGGAAATTCGTATCTTCGCCGTTTTAAGTCGGATTTTGACGTGTAACCCCTCGTTCTTTTCAGAAAAGCGAGCTTTATGTTTTGAGGCCATTTCCAGCCCCTGATTTTGGCTGTGTTGACAGATCACTATTTGGATTCAATTATTCGGGTATTTTTGATATTAAATATTGATTATAGCATTATTTTCAGGATACAAAATATTTTCAAATCGCTGGAGACTTCGTTAGGGTGGTCAGCGGGTTTCCCTATACTTATGTATTACAAATTGAATTATTTTCAATTATTTTATTTTCCAAAAATATATTTATATCTATAAGTACTTTTAAACTATTTTAAAACTACTTATATATAAATCCTAACTTTGGGAGACTCGCTATTTCATGAAATTTTAAACTTGGCTTCTATATATGAAGAGCAATCATGGGGGAGAGGGTTAGTGGATGATTGAGTTCTAATCATTCACTAATCCCTTCATTAGGTGTCTTTCCTTTTATTTTTCGTAGTTTGCATGCGTAGGATGCACCACCACTTAGCCTAGGCTCTCCTAGATCTAAGGACATGGTGTGTTTATTTCATTTTTGTACTCCCATACATTTATTACCTGAAGGGTTAGACTAAACATCACTTTAAACTCCTACAACGTAGTGACACCCTAAGGACAAAAATTAAGGACTCGTCTAGCGAACTTAGAAGTTTTCTAGGAGCTAGGATAGATCCCGGATTGACATGAAAACCTCAACACTTTAATTTAGTGACATCATAAA
Organism: Dendrobium nobile; assembly: GCA_022539455.1. Classification (NCBI taxonomy): domain Eukaryota; kingdom Viridiplantae; phylum Streptophyta; class Magnoliopsida; order Asparagales; family Orchidaceae; genus Dendrobium; species Dendrobium nobile. Next base: position 60,525,591 of record CM039734.1, read on the forward strand.
CACTCTATAATTTTCTGGAAATTTTTAGGAGCTTTTAGAGCCCTTAATTAACCAACCATAATTAACCTACTAATTAAGGCCCCGAGACCTTCCGGAAATTACAATAAATACACCCTAGGTCAGAAAATTACCCATAATACCTTGAACTGACCAGAATCTAATCCTTGACCTTAGATAAATAGGGCTCCCTAGTTTGACTTCAGGTTAATCCCTAATTTGACCATAGAAGAAAATTACCTTTTTGCCCCTAATAAATTATTAAAAATTATTAAAAATCCCAAATCCCCTCCAAACCCTAGGGGATCACTTTCTCAGGTCATCCCTGACTTTTGGGAGTGATTCGACTCAGTTTGGGGCTGATTTGGGCCAAAATTGCAAAATAGGGCCTTCTTCTAATTAATTTAGAAAATTCCATAAATACCCCGATTTTAGAAAACTCATAACTAATTGTAGAAAATTCCAAATTAGGCAAACTCACTTGCATTAGACTCTAATTAGGGCCTAGTATTTATTAAAAATTTTAGGATTTCAGAAATTGGCCTAGATTAGAAAGTCAACTTTTTGGTCAACCATAGTCTACAGGATAGGGCCCGAAACTTAGAAAATTCATAACTTTGCCTAGAGAACTCCAATTTCAGCCTACTACCTGTCTAACTATTCGTATTAAGGTCTAGTATTTTTTTTCTAAGGTGTTAGGGATCCCAAGCTTAGCCTTTTTCCCATAGTGACTTTTTGGACCCCCAGCTTAGTTCATAGGAGAACCTAGAACTTTCTAAAATTGGCTAATTTCACTTAAACTTTAAATGTCAGTGTTCTAAGCTCTTAAAACTGATCAACAAACTGAAATAATTAAAATGGACCGGATTCACTAATATTTGAATTTCAATTAAAATTTCCTTTTCTGGCCTACAACAGACCTGAACTTTAGACAATTTTAACTAACTACCCATATTAGGACCTATCCAAACCACACCAGCCTTACACACACATAGAATTGTTTGCTAGGGCACCACTTCTAGACCTAGGTTAGGCCGCTGGGTTTTATTTTTCTGCTGTGTGCCGGAGCTTTCCGTGGTTTTCACTGCATGCTGTTTGAAAATTGAATTGCTGTGTTTGCTTACTTTTTCTGCACTCTGGATGTGATGAGCGTTAGACTTACCCATAGGTTAGGAGCGCTATATACATACTGTTCTTCCGTGCAGGTGGCCATGCTCAATGCTAATCAAAGGGGGGCACCATTATATTTTCTAATGTTGTCTTATGCAGGTGCTTTCTCAGCCCCCCTGAATAAATGAGGGCTAAATTAATAATTATAACTGCACAGATGGAGCTGCTTAGCCCTCAAAATTAAGAGCATGGCTTGGCACAGGGTCAATGGTGTTAGCATTTTTATTTTTTCATATAAACTGCTTGGGATGATTATTATTAGGATAACCTTGCAGGGCTTTAGAATTTACTGCTTTCCATAAATGTAAATTTATTTGTAATAATTGTTAAGAGTTGTGAAAACAACATTTGAGTTGGGATATTCTTATCCAGCTCGGATTCTAAAAGAAGAAGGCATCCCTAAGGGGAGAGTCTTCTTCTATTTGGAAGATCGAGCTGGATGGCTTTAGATATCCAAAGAGAAAAGGCAATATTCCCCAAAAGGGAGAATTGTCTCTTCGTTTGGATATTCAAGCCACGACGGATCCAAGGAGTCCAAGGAGGAGAAGGAGTCCAAGGAGGAGAGATCCAAAAAGTCCAAGGAGAAGATATCCAGAAGACTAAAGATTTGAAGACCCAATATCCCACTCAAAGTTGTTGGCGTCTGTCATAGGCTTAGAAATCCGGGTTGTTGGCAGTGGTGCCCGGCCACTTTACTTTATGCATATCTGGGGTGTAATAAGGGCAATTTGCCTATGGCCATTTAGTTGATTATTTTGGATTTATATTGATGTGTTTACCTGATTGCGCAGTAGAAATTGCCTGCTTTTCCTAGGTTTCTTTCTTGCATGTCGTTTTTGTTTTCGCCTGGATTTCGTAGGCTCTTCTAAGGACTATAAAATTTTTATACTCGTAACTAATTTCTAAAATTTTAAGTTATAAATAACATAGAAATCTAACGAACCTAGGGAACTGCCGGAATCGTCCGGGGTCGCATGCATATTACTGCATCTTCTCTCTCCTTCTTATAAGACATCTCCCTGCCTGCGGGTAGAGTCCGGATAATCTGGCCTATGAGGATGAAGTGCCGGACCTAGGGAGACCCAGTCTTTTCAAAAAACTATTTTCTATAAGCCTGTTTTTAAAGTTCTATAGCATTCATGAGCTGACAATTCAACTAGCATGCATTGCATTAGTAACCAACTAATTAAAAATTTAATTGCATTAGCTAGGAGCATCTGACCCATATAAGTCTAGGACCACTTAGGAAATTCTCTAGATGTCGGTCCTATTTCCAGAAGCTATACCTCCCACCCATCTTTCATAATTGACTGGACAACATGGTTTTGAATCGATTAGGTGGTTAGCTGGCTCCCCCATCCAGGCCGGGTTAAGTCCAGATTTGGCATTGCATTAGTTAGGACACGGGCCTTAGTGTTACTCGTCGAACACTAAGCCTAACCTAGATCTAGGATTCGAGGTTACTACATTCGGTCTCGTAGTATGCCTTAAATAGTGGGTAGGTTCCCGCTTCAGGAGCCCTAAATCCTACTTATCTGCGTCACAGGATGACGCCACTTCCATCTTTTCTCTCACGCATGTGATCGGATGCCTGACTTTGATTTTCTCCAGTTTCTATTTAGTACCCTAGAGCCCCTGAATGCTGGTGTGAACCGTGCATGCTGATTCAGCCTCTTTGAGACCTTTCTTCCCTTTGAGTAGGATTTCCTAGTCTATACCCATGTGCCAATCCCACTTTAGGAGAGGATAATGTATGATCCTTAATCGAGAGTTTTCTCAGGCTCCGGCCTAGGATGTAATTAACCACGGGGGCTTGCGCCCGTGGGAAACTTGATCCCACATCTACTAAACCCCATTCGATCTCTCATATCGGATGGGGGAAACCCGTGATTTGGTTATGTATATTACTACCCATCGAGGTGTGTTGGCGACAGCTTCTATCCTCAATGGTTAGTCGTATGCACGATCCAATCTGTCCCTTCCAATTGACCCGTTCGCGCGGTGCTCTTTCGGAGGTCCACAGATTTCTGGCGACCACGGTGGGACCAGTTTCTCTCTCCATCTTTGGATTATATATTATCTTTTCTTGTGTGTACTCCGGGATTGGTACTCCTTAGATTAGGTCCGTCCCACTCTTAGTTAGGGTCTCTTCTTAGTTAGGGTTCCTTCTCCTTAGCTAGGGTTTTCTTCCCTACTCTACTTCTTTTCAGCCTAGCAGGCTATTCCGTCCTTTATCTATTCATATCTATCCTATCAAATCCATACTCGTTCTTTCTTTCCTGATTTTCATTCTTACTGACCTTTTCACTTTCTTTTCTTGGCAGCAGTGCCATGGCTCGTTCAGCCCCTTCCGTTACTTTTGCCTTTGGTTCGGACGCGCGGGTGACTCTCCCTGAGTCCCTGCTCGCTAGTCCGCCAGTGGGAGGAATCACTTTTGGTTCCTTCACTGACTCGGCCTTCGTCACTCTTGGCGGGCCGACCCCGGCGGAGGCTGCAGCATTCTCTCCTCCTCAGAGGAGAGGACGCGCAGCCATGCGCCCGTTTGGACGTCCTGCTGCTCGGCGCCCAGTCCGAGCACCACGTCCTGTTCCTGTTCCTGCGCAGCCAGTGCGCATTGTGGCTAGGCGACCAGTGCCTAGGCCACACCCGGTTCCAGTTCGTCCTGCGGTTAGGCGTCCAGTGCCTACCGCGCCTACTGCTCAGGTTGCCCCGGCCCCTCAGCGCCGACAGCCTGCTGCAGTAGTTCCACCTGTTCGTGCAGCGGTCAGGCGACCTGCGCCTGCCGCTCCTGTTGCACAGACTGCCCCGGCCCCTCAGCGCCGGCAGCCTGTTGCTGTCACTCCGACCGTTCCGGCGGAAGTACCTCGCGTTCGGGTTACCCCTCCCGCTTCCACTAGGAAGAGGGGTGCCCAGACCGAGGCGCCTTCGCCTTCTTTTGGCCGGGTTTCTGTTTTTGCTCGGCTTTCTCACCCTGAGACTGCCGGGCAGACCCCGGCACTTCCAGTCGTCCCTGTTCCCCCTGCCCCTCCGGCAGTGGGTTCAGATGTTCCTTCCACCTCCACCTCCGGCCTTGGGAGAAGGGCCCGGAGGAATAGGAACATGAGGTTGCGTCTAGCTGCATCAGAGGCAGAGAGGCAGCGGATGGCAGATGCCGTTGTTCATGATGAGTTAGTTCAGAGGCAGACGAGAGTGGCTCCCAGGCAGCGGAGGCCACGTCCAGTTGTTGAGGCACCTACTCCAGAGGTGATGGTAGCCCCTGAGTTGGAGGAAGTTCAGGGAGGACGCTTCTCCCCACTGACGCATAGTGGAGATGAGGAGGACGTTGCCTGCATAGCGGCGGCTCCTCCTGTCGCCACTACTCTACCCCGAGCTAGGTTACCCAGGGACGCTGGTGTCCGAGCCCTCACTCAGAGGATTCGGAACATTGTCCGCTTAGCTCGTGGCAGAGGGCCCGTCAGTCGGGAGGGCTTACTCCGTCAGATTTCTCGGGCTACCTTTCAGTTACGACGACAGACTGCGAGGAGGCTTTACAGTTGGCAGAGGGGGCGGACACCACAGCAGCCAGCACAGACAGTTCCAGCAGTTAGGCCGCCAGCAGGTGCTCCTGTGGTAGGACGACGCCCACGTCGTCGAGGACGGAGACAGCAGCAGGAGCCTGCCCGGCCTCAGGTCAGTTCAGAGGTGATAGCCCCAGAGCAGCCAGTTGCCAGTACAGTACCCCGCCGTAGGAGGTGGGTTTGGAGACGTCGACAGGCAGACACCCCTGTCGACCCAGTTCCTACAGTTGAGTCAGCGCCACTGGCAGAGACAGAGCAGCCAGAGGAGGCAGCTGATCAGATGGATTTGACAGTTTCTTCCGGGTCTGAGGCAGTCCCGATGGCAGTCGATGATGGTTCAGTTTCTACCCCAGACAGATCGCCAGTACGGATCGAGACAGAGTTAGCCCCTAGCACTCATAGGATCACTTCTCCTATGAGCCCGTACATAGAGGCAATGCGACGAGCCTTTTTAGATGATGATGATACCCTAGTGGATACCGATGAGGATATACCGGTAGACCGGGTTTGTGTGATTACCCGGCGAGGTCACTCGGATGAGAGAGAGCCCGAGGACCAGGACGAGCAGGGACACCCTGAGGTGGGTGGATCTCCCAGGTCAGTTGATACAGATGCTACCGTTTTACACCTCCAAGCACAGATGACAGAGATGGCCAGGGCCATGGCGGCCATGACAGCACAGTTGACAGCTTTGGGGGCGATGCCCCATGTGGCAGGTGCAGTCGTTGCCAGTACTTCTAGAGATCAGTCGGTTGTGCCTCCAGTTACACTAGACCCCCTGAGAGTAGACAGGGTCCAGAAAGCAGTGCCTGCAGCACCTTCAGTTATCCAGAGTCAGCCATCTTTACAGGAAAGACTTAATAAAGAATATCCCTTTAAAAGAGAAAGCATAAGGAAAATATTCGAATGCTTGGCTCAGAAAGATATTTTGACATTCCCATTTAATAAGAGAAAAAATGAAGAAGGACAAACAGAACATCCACTATATTGCCCATTTCACCGATGTATTGGACATACACTTGAAGATTGTTTTGTGTTTAAGGACAGAGTGGAGAGCCTTATAGGTAGTGGGAAGATCCAGCTCCAACACAGTAACTTAGTATAGCCTTTGGGCAGGGCTACTCAGATAGTGCAGAGGATTTCAGATTCCAGCCACAGTGACAGTCAGAGTTACAGTCAGGGCAGTAGTGGCAGATCGTTCCCCAGAGTTCTGAGGGAGAGTGTCAGCTAGCACTCTCCTAGAAGACCTAGCAGATGAGTAAGCTGTAGAAAGTTCAGGGGCAGTTGAGAGGAGGCCTCCCAAGGCCAAATTGACAGTTGTCACTCCAGCTTCTTTGTTAGCACTTGTTTTACTTTTCTTTCTTCTGTTGTAGTGCTAGATGAGCACATTTTCTTTTTGCTTTCACTTGTATTAGAAAAGGGAAGACAGGCCCCCTTCCAGCACTTGGGCTGGAGGACCTCGTTCTCCCTTATTTTGATGATTAATCAATAAAAAAATGATGATTTGCAATTATGATGACTCTCTCACTTCTTTTAGTTCTACTAGCTTTGTAGTGATGACTCATGAAACAGTATGATCTCTCTATCTCACCTTAGGGGTGGAGAGATTTCTTCTTTTGAACTAAAATCTTTTTCAAATTGAAATTAGATTTAGAAGTGAAAATTTTCTCTATTATCTTGTGATTCTCTATCTCATAGATAACTATAGTATATTGATGAATGAAACTTCATAATTTTCTTAATCATGCTATTCATTCTTATCAGATGATATGATTTGTTTTGTAGATCATGCTTCCCTGTCCAAGAGAAGTAAGTCTTCTTCTCTTATACTTGGAAGATGATCTTACAACTGAGAAATAGTTTGCTTTTAGAGGTTTGGAAAAGGAAGCCAGTTACAAAAAGTGAAAAGATGCGCAAAGCGCCAAAAGTGAAAGATACACAAAGTGTATCAAGCAATTGAGAGTTGTGCAAAGCACATGAAAGTTGAGAAAGTGGCTCAAAGAGCCCAAAAGTTATAAGTAAATGGCTTCCCTTTCTAGTAAATCTCTAAATCTCAGAAAATCTATATCCTCTTGATATTTTTGATACTTGATTCTGAAAATTATGATTTTAAAATCATCATTATACATTGATATCCTATAAGATGTGGAAATGTATTCTCATACAAGAAATAAAGAAAATTAAATTTCTTTCTCTAATTTAAATTACTTTTTGGATTAGATTTAAATTCAAGAGAGAAAAATACTCATATAAGTGAAATGTCATGATTTAGCTAGTATGGAGCTTGATCTGAGTTAGTAAATTTAAATTGAGGTTCCTTTTAAAATTAGAGGGAGTTAAGTACTAAACTCCTTTGAAATATGTGCTCACTTATCACTTTTGACTGGGTCCACACCCTCCTATACTTGTTAGGATCGGTGATGTTGATCCTTTATTAGAAAGTGAATGGCTTCTTCCTATCAGTCCTGCTCTGATAGTTGAATGCCTCAGTCCATTCATTTGAGATGAATGTGATAGGGGATGTCTAAATCATTGATTTAGACCATTGAGAGATGTGATACTGGGTCCACACCCTCCTACTTTTGTTAGGATTGGTGATGTTGATCCTCTACTAGAATGAGATTCTCTTCTTCCTATCAGCCCCGCTCTGATAGTTGAAGCCCCCAGTCTATTCACATGAGTTGAATTTGATCGGGAATGTCATAGTCTTTTTAGATTACACTCTTTTGAGAGAGGATATTGGGTCCATATCCACCTATGTTAGTTAGGTGGGGTGATATTGATCCTCTATCCCTATGAGATTCTCTTCTTCCTATCAGTCTTGATCTGATAGATGTAGCACCCGGTTCATTCATATGGGTTGAATGTGATCAGGGATGCATGAGTCATTAGTTTAGACTCTTTTGGAGGTACGATACTGGGTCCACACCATCCTATGCTAGTCAGGTGTGGTAGTGTTGATCCTCTATCTTGATGTTGATCTTTGTTATTTCGATATGATTGTGCTCGCCAGCTCATTCAGATGATTTGAATGTGACCTGGATAAAAAAAAAAAAAAAAAAAATCGTGTGATAAAAAGAGGGAAGCTCGTAGGAGAACAAAAACCCGGTTGCCCTTGTCACAGGAGGAACCCGGTAAAACTCCCTAAGAGCCCAAATTCCCCAAAATTTTTTTCTTCTCCCTTGAAAGCACTTTGGTGATCTCCTCAAGGTTGAGCTCTCAATTAGTTGGTTATAAGTCTATGTGATTAAAAATGTCTCTCTTTGATAGTAATGTACTACACTGTATTTTAGATGAAAACATCACTATCTTCCGGGCTTAGGTCTTTTTGAGAAAAGATCGCCCCCCTGCTGCCCTCTTTTGGCAGCCTACCTTCCCATTCATACACTGCTCTGAGCTGCCAGAGTGGTTCTATGAATGTAATAATGTTACTTTCACCTCGTACAGGGTCCTACCTGATTATGGTAGGTGTTACCATTGTGACCTACTGATAATCATAGATCTCACTCATAATTATCATACTAGGTGTCAGGAGTGCTCCCTTGTCACCTCAGAGTTGTGTTGTGATGTAGTACATCCTGAATCAGATGTTAGCATCACATCCTCAGGAGTCTTGATTTTCTAGTCAAAAAATCGACTCCTTGGGATCTATACACACTTCAACATTCGTACCCTACTCTTAGCTGCTAGAGTAGCTCTATGAATGTTGTTTTGTTGTTTTTGCTTCTCACAGGGTCCTACCCAGTTGGGGTAGGTGTTACCCTTGTAATCCTTTTTGGTAATCATCGATTTCAATCATGGTTACCTTTCTCGGTAGTAAGGATGTCCTCCTACTGCCTAGGGTTGTTTCTCTTGTTGTGATGTAGTACATCCTGCCTCAAATGTTAGCATCACATCCTCAGGAGTCCTGATTTTCCAGTAGAGAATCGGCTCCTTAGTTTCTTTCTGTACCAACCTCACCATTCATACCATACTCTTAGCTGCTAGAGTAGTCCTATGAGTGTAGTAATGTTGCTTTTTACTCCCCACAGGGTCCATCCAATCAGGGTAGGTGTTACCGCTGTGGCCCCTTTGATGTTGTATTAATTTTATTCAAGATTACTATTCCCGGGTAGTGAGTGTGTCCCCTTACTACCTGGAGTTACTTTCTTAGTTGCGATGTAGTACATCATTCCTCTGGTGTTAGCATTGCATCCTTAGGAGCTTTGATTTTGTAGTGGAAGATCAGCTCCTTAGTTTCTTTACTCACTTCAACATTCATGGCATACTCTTAGCTGCTAGGGTAGTTCTATGAATGTTGTTCTGTTGTTCTTTCTCCCCACAGGGTCCTACCCAATCAGGGTAGGTGTTACCACTGTGACCCTTCTGATATTTTATCAATCCTATTCATAATGATTGTCCTCAGGTAGTGAGTGTGTCCCCTTACTACCTAGAGCTGCTTTTCTTGTAGTGATGTAGTATACATTGCCTCGGATATTAATATCACTACTTTGAGAACTTTGATCCTCCAGTAGAAGGTCAGTTCTTTTACTATTTTCTTTGACCCATCCTACCATTCATACACTAGGCACAGTCGCCGAATTAGTCTTATGAATGAGTTGAGGTCACTTCCACTTCCCACAGGGTCCCACTAGTTTGTGTGGGTGTTACCACTGTGAGGTTTTGTTTACTCAGAGTTGTTTCCCTTAGTGGAGAGGGTGCTCCCTCGCTACTTGAGTTCTTTTTTTTTTACTCCGTCGGAATGAGATTACTCCTTTGCACACTCTACTAAGGGTGTATCTCTTCCAGCTTTGGTTAGGAGACGTCGCACTGACGTCCCTCCTTCCCTTTTGTGTAGGGTTAGAGTTCCCTAGGAGATCCTGACGGCATCTGAATACTCATGGCCACGACGATTTGTCCTCTACCATGTGGTTACCAGAGCGCTAGAAGGGGTTCCCTAGGTGGTTCTTCCTCAAAATTATTTCATTTACTTACCTCCTTTTCCCTCACATCCCTACACAGATGCGTGTTAGGCTGATGTCGAGGTGACTTTTGACCTTCTATTCTGCTGTTTGAAATGAACAGACAGATAGTTGAGTTTACCTGGTAGAGAGGACCTGACAGAGCACCTGGCAGGTACTCCTCGCCACGCTTTTGATTGCCCTGTTCCGATCAGACAGGCATCGGAGCTTGACTCTTTATTCACTCAGTTGAAATGACTGAGTGGGTATTGAGCCCTTCTTCATCTGCAAGACCGAGCTGGCCGAACAGATGTTGAAGTTTACCTGTTGAGTGAGCCCGACAGAGTCCCTGGGAGGCGCAATTCCTCAACATTTCTCTTTTTATTCGGATGTCCTGTAAAAGACTACGCAGGCTTCCACTTCGTGGTTCATGAGCTTCTCGCTGAGGTCAGGCAGAAGTAGTGGCCACCCCAATCCACTGTTCCGAAAGGAACAGGAGGGGCGGGATCCTTTTCACCCTCTACCCGCTGTCCAGATGCGGTCAGCCTGGTAGTTGGTTTTTACCTACCGTTGAGTGAGCCCGACAGAGTCCTTGGGAGGCGCAATTCCTCAACACCCCTTTACTCGGATGTCCTGTAAAAGACTACGCAGGCTTCCACTTCGTGGTTCATGAGCTTCTCGCTGAGGTCAGGCAGAAGTAGTGGCCACCCCAATCCACTGTTCCGAAAGGAACAGGAGGGGCGGGATCCTTTTCACCCTCTACCCGCTGTCCAGATGCGGTCAGCCTGGTAGTTGATTTTTACCTACCGTTGAGTGAGCCCGACAGAGTCCCTGGGAGGCGCAATTCCTCAACACCCCTTTACTCGGATGTCCTGTAAAAGACTACGCAGGCTTCCACTTCGTGGTTCATGAGCTTCTCGCTGAGGTCAGGCAGAAGTAGTGGCCACCCCAATCCACTGTTCCGAAAGGAGCAGGAGGGGAGGGATCCTTTTCACCTTCTACCCCGCTGTCCATATGCGGTCAGACTGGTAGTTGGTTTTACCTACCGTTGAGTGAGCCCGACAGAGTCCCTGGGAGGCGCAATTCCTCAACACCCCTTTTACTCGGATGTCCTGTAAAAGACTACGCAGGCTTCCACTTCGTGTCTTCTTTACTTTTGCTGAGGTCAGGCAGAGGTATCGAGTCACCCCAATCCACTGTTCCGAAAGAATCAGGAGGGGCGGGATCCTTTTCACTTTCCACCCCGCTGTCCAGATGCGGTCAGGCGGGTAGCTGGTTTTACTTGGTAGAGAGGGCCTGACAGAGCACCTGGCAGGAACTCCTCGCCTTTTTTTTTTTTTTTTCCTGAGTGTCCTATTCTGATCAAATAGGAACCAGATTGTGTGACTCTTTTGTTTACTGTCTTGAGTTGATCGGACAGATGCTGAGTCACCCCAATCCACTGTCCTGAAATAGGCAGGAGGAGATGGGATCTTTTCACCTTCTATCCCGCTGTTCGAAATGAACAAGCGGGAAGCTGGTTTAACTTACTTGGTAGAGAGGGCCTGACAGAGCACCTGACAGGAACTCCTCACCACTCTTTTTCCCTGAGTGTCTTGTTCCGATTAAGCAGACACCAGGCGTTGTGATTCCTTTGTTTGCTGACCCGATTTTGTCAGGCAGACACTGAGTCACCCCAATCCACTGTCCTGAAATAGGCAGGAGGATATGGGACCCTTTCACCTTCTATTCTGCTGATTTGATATAATCAGACAGATAGCTGGTAGTCTTTTACTACTTTACTTTTAGTCCTCTTGGCCCTGCCCTTACTACAGGGTAAGGCCAGAGGAGAATATCTCTACATTTTTCACCCTTGTGGTGATCTCTCCCTTGTTTTCACCTTTTTAGGTGATCCTTACTGTTGGTTCCATCCTTGGCTCTACCCTTGTCAAAGGATAGGGCCAGGAGAAGACCACATTACCAGTTCACCATTTTTGGTGATTCTTGACTTGTGCACTGCTGCTTTCTCTTCTTTCCTAGGCTCTGCCCCAACTATGGGGCAAGGCCAGGAGAAGAATTTTCTTCTTTTTCCACCATACTTCTGGTATTTCTTCACTCATGATTTTCACTCTCCTCTAGGCTCTACCCCCGTTGTAGGATAAGGCCAGGGGATGAGTTTCCTACCTTCTTCCACCTTTGCTGATACCCTTTCATTCTTTTACTTGAGCTCTCTACTTTACTTTCTGTGGCTTAGTCGGTCAACGCCAACACGAGCGGTTCACTAGTTGTTCGCCACTCCTGTTGGGGGTCCGTTTGTTGACCTCGATTTTGTCCAGACCCGGGCCTAAAGAGTTGACTTAGTCAAATCGACCAAGCCAGACCCTATGGTCCTTCCCAGTAGGTTCAGTGGGTCGAGTCGAGTCTGTTAGACCCGGGCTCGGACCCTGGGTCAACCCAGTTGACCAAGTCAACCAGGGTTGACCACTTAGCCTATTTAGAGCTCAAATTGATTTAAATAAAATCCAATCTCATTCTTGGCTCAAATCCACGTCCCATTGGGCATGATTGACTAGGTTGACCAAGCCAATCATTGACTTGGCCAACCCAAGTCATAATAGGTTAATTATAACCTATTAAGACCATTTAAGAGCCTATTTAATGCCTTTAACTCTTCCAAACGTTTTAAAGATTCAAAACCACGGCCAAATCAAATTAATTTCCCTCCTAATCAAGCCTTGAGACAATCCTAGCCGTTCCACTTAGGTTTAGGGAGTTTAAATATCAAATCCTTAGGCTATTTTTGGATCTTTTTCCAATTTCTCAGAATCCAAGAGCTCCCGACCGAAACCCTTTCGTGAGAGAGTTCCTGGATCTTCCCTCTACCTTCCCCCATCAAATCCCGACGGCCAAAGCTCGCCGGCGGCGAGATCCCGGCGAGACCGAGCCTTTGAGCCCTTTCCAGACGAATCTCGTTCGATAGAGGCCGTTTCGGGACTTGCGTTCAACAGGAGACTTGTTCTAGAGGAGTCCACGAGTCCAACGAGCCCAAGATCTCCCGAATCCACCGTGTGGATTGAGGTATATCGCAAACCCTAGTTAGAAACACTTAGGGTTAATTAGCATCGTTATTAGTGCATATTAATCCAAATAAAATATCCCCCAACGATGCTCTTCGTGTCTATTGTCTGTGGTTAAAATTTCATGGAAAACCATTGAGCGAATCGAGAGAACGAAGCGATTATTCGTTTGGAGGCTCGGTGGACCGCCTGCATGCACATCCCGAAGATCAGACCGTTGATCTTCGGATCGGCGGTTCGGATCGAGAGGGACCGCAGGTCCGTCCAGCCGCGCGGTCTGCTCGGGTGCCTGGATCACGGTTCGCCCAGATCTCAGCCGTCCGTTCGGATAGGCGCGAGATCGGACGGCTTCTGGCTCTCGTCCTACGTGGATGAGTGAGCCGTGATTGCGGCATCATTGCCGCAATCATGGGACGGCGGCGCAATCATTGCGCCGCCAATCAATGATTGGCCCGCGACCGCGGAGCCAATCCGCGCCCGCCACGTGGCGCACCGAGCCGCCGCCGTTATTTTAAATTAAAAATCTATTTTTAATATATTTTAAACTCAGAAAACTTCCAAAAATCACCAAAAATTCGTTTTTCGTCCGATTTTGACGTATAATACCTCGTTGGATTCGTATCGTCGTCCTCTACACTACAAAAATTTGTTTTTATAAAAATAATATGCATATTTTTAATTATTTAAAAAACAGTAAAAATATATATTTAATATTATTTTAAAAATATTATTTTTATTATTTTATTATTATTATCCTATAATATTACTATTTTAAGTATAATATTAATAAACATGCATTATTTTGATTTATTTATGTTGTCAATTATTATTATTATTATTATTATTATTATTATTATTATTATTATTATTATTATTTTTATTTTCTTTTAAAAAAAAAATCATTTTTAAAATAGGCTTTTAATGACCTTTAAGCTTCAAAAATTCATATCTTTCTCGTTTTCGCTCCGTTTTTAACGCACAACGTCTTGTTTTGAACGTATTTAGATTCTGCACTCTCTGGAATTGGTTTTATTTGAAATTTGTGGGTCTGTGTGCAATTATTTTCAAAACAGTAAAACAGTAGTATTTAAAAATACTTAATTATTGCCTTTCGACTTCGAAATTACATAACTTTGTCGTTTTAAGTCCGCTGTCGACGCACAGCACCTTGTTTTGTATGTACTCTGAATTCTGCATATTTTGAAACTATTTCCAGATAAAATTTTGCCTGCATTTTCTGTCATTTCAAAAACAGTGAAACTGCACTATTTTAAAAAATATTATTTTATTGTATTTAAACCTCGGAAATTCGTATCTTCGCCGTTTTAAGTCGGATTTTGACGTGTAACCCCTCGTTCTTTTCAGAAAAGCGAGCTTTATGTTTTGAGGCCATTTCCAGCCCCTGATTTTGGCTGTGTTGACAGATCACTATTTGGATTCGATTATTCGGGTATTTTTGATATTAAATATTGATTATAGCATTATTTTCAGGATACAAAATATTTTCAAATCGCTGGAGACTTCGTTAGGGTGGTCAGCGGGTTTCCCTATACTTATGTATTACAAATTGAATTATTTTCAATTATTTTATTTTCCAAAAATATATTTATATCTATAAGTACTTTTAAACTATTTTAAAACTATTTATATATAAATCCTAACTTTGGGAGATTCGCTATTTCATGAAATTTTAAACTTGGCTTCTATATATGAAGAGCAATCATGGGGGAGAGGGTTAGTGGATGATTGAGTTCTAATCATTCACTAATCCCTTCATTAGGTGTCTTTCCTTTTATTTTTCGTAGTTTGCATGCGTAGGATGCACCACCACTTAGCCTAGGCTCTCCTAGATCTAAGGACATGGTGTGTTTATTTCATTTTTGTACTCCCATACATTTATTACCTGAAGGGTTAGACTAAACATCACTTTAAACTCCTACAACGTAGTGACACCCTAAGGACAAAAATTAAGGACTCGTCTAGCGAACTTAGAAGTTTTCTAGGAGCTAGGATAGATCCCGGATTGACATGAAAACCTCAACACTTTAATTTAGTGACATCATAAACACTCTATAATTTTCTGGAAATTTTTAGGAGCTTTTAGAGCCCTTAATTAACCAACCATAATTAACCTACTAATTAAGGCCCCGAGACCTTCCGGAAATTACAATAAATACACCCTAGGTCAGAAAATTACCCATAATACCTTGAACTGACCAGAATCTAATCCTTGACCTTAGATAAATAGGGCTCCCTAGTTTGACTTCAGGTTAATCCCTAATTTGACCATAGAAGAAAATTACCTTTTTGCCCCTAATAAATTATTAAAAATTATTAAAAATCCCAAATCCCCTCCAAACCCTAGGGGATCACTTTCTCAGGTCATCCCTGACTTTTGGGAGTGATTCGACTCAGTTTGGGGCTGATTTGGGCCAAAATTGCAAAATAGGGCCTTCTTCTAATTAATTTAGAAAATTCCATAAATACCCGATTTTAGAAAACTCATAACTAATTGTAGAAAATTCCAAATTAGGCAAACTCACTTGCATTAGACTCTAATTAGGGCCTAGTATTTATTAAAAATTTTAGGATTTCAGAAATTGGCCTAGATTAGAAAGTCAACTTTTTGGTCAACCATAGTCTACAGGATAGGGCCCGAAACTTAGAAAATTCATAACTTTGCCTAGAGAACTCCAATTTCAGCCTACTACCTGTCTAACTATTCGTATTAAGGTCTAGTATTTTTTTTCTAAGGTGTTAGGGATCCCAAGCTTAGCCTTTTTCCCATAGTGACTTTTTGGACCCCCAGCTTAGTTCATAGGAGAACCTAGAACTTTCTAAAATTGGCTAATTTCACTTAAACTTTAAATGTCAGTGTTCTAAGCTCTTAAAACTGATCAACAAACTGAAATAATTAAAATGGACCGGATTCACTAATATTTGAATTTCAATTAAAATTTCCTTTTCTGGCCTACAACAGACCTGAACTTTAGACAATTTTAACTAACTACCCATATTAGGACCTATCCAAACCACACCAGCCTTACACACACATAGAATTGTTTGCTAGGGCACCACTTCTAGACCTAGGTTAGGCCGCTGGGTTTTATTTTTCTGCTGTGTGCCGGAGCTTTCCGTGGTTTTCACTGCATGCTGTTTGAAAATTGAATTGCTGTGTTTGCTTACTTTTTCTGCACTCTGGATGTGATGAGCGTTAGACTTACCCATAGGTTAGGAGCGCTATATACATATTGTTCTTCCGTGCAGGTGGCCATGCTCAATGCTAATCAAAGGGGGGCACCATTATATTTTCTAATGTTGTCTTATGCAGGTGCTTTCTCAGCCCCCTGAATAAATGAGGGCTAAATTAATAATTATAACTGCACAGATGGAGCTGCTTAGCCCTCAAAATTAAGAGCATGGCTTGGCACAGGGTCAATGGTGTTAGCATTTTTATTTTTTCATATAAACTGCTTGGGATGATTATTATTAGGATAACCTTGCAGGGCTTTAGAATTTACTGCTTTCCATAAATGTAAATTTATTTGTAATAATTGTTAAGAGTTGTGAAAACAACATTTGAGTTGGGATATTCTTATCCAGCTCGGATTCTAAAAGAAGAAGGCATCCCTAAGGGGAGAGTCTTCTTCTATTTGGAAGATCGAGCTGGATGGCTTTAGATATCCAAAGAGAAAAGGCAATATTCCCCAAAAGGGAGAATTGTCTCTTCGTTTGGATATTCAAGCCACGACGGATCCAAGGAGTCCAAGGAGGAGAAGGAGTCCAAGGAGGAGAGATCCAAAAAGTCCAAGGAGAAGATATCCAGAAGACTAAAGATTTGAAGACCCAATATCCCACTCAAAGTTGTTGGCGTCTGTCATAGGCTTAGAAATCCGGGTTGTTGGCAGTGGTGCCCGGCCACTTTACTTTATGCATATCTGGGGTGTAATAAGGGCAATTTGCCTATGGCCATTTAGTTGATTATTTTGGATTTATATTGATGTGTTTACCTGATTGCGCAGTAGAAATTGCCTGCTTTTCCTAGGTTTCTTTCTTGCATGTCGTTTTTGTTTTCGCCTGGATTTCGTAGGCTCTTCTAAGGACTATAAAATTTTTATACTCGTAACTAATTTCTAAAATTTTAAGTTATAAATAACATAGAAATCTAACGAACCTAGGGAACTGCCGGAATCGTCCGGGGTCGCATGCATATTACTGCATCTTCTCTCTCCTTCTTATAAGACATCTCCCTGCCTGCGGGTAGAGTCCGGATAATCTGGCCTATGAGGATGAAGTGCCGGACCTAGGGAGACCCAGTCTTTTCAAAAAACTATTTTCTATAAGCCTGTTTTTAAAGTTCTATAGCATTCATGAGCTGACAATTCAACTAGCATGCATTGCATTAGTAACCAACTAATTAAAAATTTAATTGCATTAGCTAGGAGCATCTGACCCACATAAGTCTAGGACCACTTAGGAAATTCTCTAGATGTCGGTCCTATTTCCAGAAGCTATACCTCCCACCCATCTTTCATAATTGACTGGACAACATGGTTTTGAATCGATTAGGTGGTTAGCTGGCTCCCCCATCCAGGCGGGTTAAGTCCAGATTTGGCATTGCATTAGTTAGGACACGGGCCTTAGTGTTACTCGTCGAACACTAAGCCTAACCTAGATCTAGGATTCGAGGTTACTACATTCGGTCTCGTAGTATGCCTTAAATAGTGGGTAGGTTCCCGCTTCAGGAGCCCTAAATCCTACTTATCTGCGTCACAGGATGACGCCACTTCCATCTTTTCTCTCACGCATGTGATCGGATGCCTGACTTTGATTTTCTCCAGTTTCTATTTAGTACCCTAGAGCCCCTGAATGCTGGTGTGAACCGTGCATGCTGATTCAGCCTCTTTGAGACCTTTCTTCCCTTTGAGTAGGATTTCCTAGTCTATACCCATGTGCCAATCCCACTTTAGGAGAGGATAATGTATGATCCTTAATCGAGAGTTTTCTCAGGCTCCGGCCTGGGATGTAATTAACCACGAGGGCTTGCGCCCGTGGGAAACTTGATCCCACATCTACTAAACCCCATTCGATCTCTCATATCGGATGGGGGAAACCCGTGATTTGGTTATGTATATTACTACCCATCGAGGTGTGTTGGCGACAGCTTCTATCCTCAATGGTTAGTCGTATGCACGATCCAATCTGTCCCTTCCAATTGACCCGTTCGCGCGGTGCTCTTTCGGAGGTCCACAGGAAGAACCTTAGGTGAAATTCCTATAGGATGAATTCATAGCTTCCACCAGCCGCAGGATGTGTTCAGACTCGTGGCCTGAAGTCCCTTGGTGAAGGGCAACGTAGTACCCGTCAGCTACAGGATGTATCCGGGCTCGCGGTTGTATCTTTCTTTCCCTAAATCCTCTTCTCCTCCTCCCTTGATTGCCGGCCAAAATCCCCCACTTTCCACCGGCCGATTCTCCCATCAACCCTTCCACTTTCACAAAACCGACCTCCCCTTCTCCCTACCCACGGCCTTAGCTCCACCTCCAACATCCCCGCCAACCTCCCTAGCTGCCGGTCTCTCCAATTCGCCGGTTCATCCCCACCATCAACCAAACCCACCCGTCGTCAATCTCTTTGCCTAATATCACTTCCCTCCAAAACTCCTCTTTCCTTATTTAGGATGTCATTATTTCGAAAAAAATTTCAAATTCGAATTAATCTAATTTGAATTTCAAATCCACCCTCATCAATTACATTAATTTTGGGAAGTTTCTTTATTTAATTAATTAATCCCATATCCAAATTTCAAATGCTTTCCTAATTAGTACATCTATTTTAGGAAGCATCCTTCAATCATATTAAATATGAAACTCTCCAATCTCCCATTAATGCATGGGTCCACATACATTGTATGTGGACACTTTTTTTTCTCTTCCCTCCTTTGGCCAGCCCACCTTCTCTCCCCTCTCTAATTATTTATTCCCTAATTTACAGCCTAAGATTAGGGAATATTAATTACCACTTCCCTCCTTTATTCTTCTTATTTGAAATTCAAAATTTTTTAAATCTCCCCCACCTCCTCCTGTTCTACATCAGCGATAGGTCCAAAACACCATGATAGAATAAAGCATACTAAAATTGATACACATTTTAGAAAGGAAAAACTGATCAAAAGATTATTCAAACAAAGTGCATTCCGACAGAACTTCAAATAGCAAATATCATAATCAATGGCCTTGATCAATCACAATACAATAAAATAACTTTCTAAGCTATGAATGATCAACATATATTTCCAACTTGAGAGAGTAAAAATTCTATAAAGAAAGTCTAACTGTGGCCCACACCTACTTATCATCAGCAATCCATGTGCTTCGATTAAATCAATCATAAGATGATAGTCCACCTCAACAATCCGTCATTGTTCGTCCGTCCTTATATGAACCTCCATGACAAACTAAGAAAGAGTTGATTCTATACTAATTATTTCTTAAATATAGGACTAGTAACTTGTATATTATATAAATATATACCTCTTCTACAATATGAAATAAGGGAAATAAAATTCAGAATCCTTTAATCTTTTTTGTGCCTCTTATTTAAACACAAATCAGTTATTTGGTTGGTTCCTGATAGGAGGATGAAGTTCAAACCATCTCGTTCATCATGGGCGTTGTGTGGCATCAAAGCACCATGGTAGGAAGAACATTCTTCCGAACAAATAAATTGTTATAAAGCTAATAATGATTTTTAAACCATACACAATACTTTCATGAGAATTTCAACAGTATATATAAATGTTTTGAGAGCATAAACTAGCTACTGTGTACAGCAACCACATTTCTAAGGACAAACTCAGACATGGATATGTTTTAATGCGGTTCTTCTCGTCAAATGACATGCCAATAGCATTCAGTATTTTTAGTAAAGGAACAGCTTTTCCTAACTCACGTAATACTATCTTTTACCATGAAATTCAATCACCAAGGCTTTAAGAGATCAAGCTATAAAAGTACTTACAAACTAGGCCCATGCTCATCATGACCAGCAATCAGAAGTGAGACTCCAAAAGGGCGTGACTGAAATAAATATAATGAATTTTGAATAAGTATATTTCACGTGTTAACCAGGCTCGGAAAGAAAATCCACAATCTGACATCAGAATAACAAGAAACCATGATAAAGCTTGTTCTTTGATGCTTAATTATGCTTTTGCATTTAGCAGCAAGAATTTTATGAACACAACAAAGTTTCTTCCAACAAGAGAGACAAGGAGGTAAAATTTCATGAGAGAATTTCCAACCTTAATGAGCACCTGCATGAGGTGGTGCCTAGAAAATTTAAATGGTATAAGCAAAAGGGAAACATTCATAATGAAAAAAAAAATATTTTTTTCCAAAAACAAGACTACAACACCAATGAATTCAATGCAAGTCTCAATGAATTCAATCATGGGAAAATTGCACAAGAAACGAGTAGAACTGAATTATAAACCTAAGAAAAATACATAAACAGATGCTTTCACTCAGAGCAATCCTTCAAAAAAAGATTAACCACCCACTAATTCCTCTATACTGGAAACTGAACGCTACCCACACAGATCCAATGAGCTCATCAAGAACTACGCACCCTCACTCCCTCCAAACCATGGTAATCAGCAATGGGGCCTCCCCTTCCTCTCTCCCCCTCCCTTCGTCTCCCTTTCTCCAGCACCCCCAGCCCCTCCCCCTCTTTATCCCCAAAACCCCCAACTCTCAACTGTACCAAAGAGGTACGATCAAACTCATCAAAAAAACATTTCATTAAAATGCTTTTTGCAAGAAACAGATTAACAAGATTACTATCCAAGCCTATATCAAAAACCCATTTTAGAATATTTTCTACAAATATCTATTATATAGCCAATATTCTGTGGAAAAATTAAGGACCAGTTTAGCACCATCCCTCTGTGATTATTTGGAAACTAAAGAGTAAAATGCAAGTCCTACGAAAATTATCACCATGAGTTTTTATCAAAATACTATTAGCCAAAAAAAAAGTAGGAAAACTCCACTAACATTTTATTAGAAAGCTGAATATTTTAACAAAAAGGCAAAACATAACCCAAACACCACCATCCCTAAGCAGGTGAAATTTATCACCACAATTTAACCTTTAGATTAGGAGATAAGAAAACAAAAGTAGATCCTTAAACAGTAGTCCCTCCCTCCATACACACATACACAAAACAAAAGTAGATCCTTAAACAGCCCTCCCTCCATACACACATACACAAAAAAATGAGAACAGAACAGTACCATGACGCCCATAGCATATTTATACACAAGCAGGAAGCAGGAAAAATAAATAACTTCAAAAGTTAAATTACAAACACATGTTATAATGATTTTCCATCAATAGCTAACATAAATGAGGGCTTATATCTCAGATGGTCGCCACCAAGCAAAAGCTAACTCATTTGTGCATAAGATCAGAAGAAATACAACTGTACTGCAAACCCTTGAGCCGGCCCACCAAAAGCTATTAAAATAGCATAAACGACCACCTCAAATAATACAATGGCAAACCCGGGAGTCACTCGCTCCAAGTCCTCACTCATTGATGCTTCAAAATACATCATAGATCATCATCGAAAGCTGACTCCTCATCTGGAGGGGTGTATGTGCGTGCATATATATAACCATTCTAACCTGAAAGCATTCATAACTTATTTTTTAAAACCAGCCATATCAAAGTATTGTTCATATCTCCGTAGATTGATCCTCTCATTAGTGAGGCTAGACAAGGCGATTACGGTTGCAAGTCCTTTGCAATCAAGTTGCAAGTCTTTGCTTGTGCTCAAATTGTTCAAATTATTTCTTCTTAATATTCAAATGGAGTTCAAGTTTGAGTCTAATGTTTGCAGGTTCAATGTCATTTGAGTCCAAAATTATGTTCTAACTCAAGTCCAAATCAAAGTCTTTATTTGATGTTCTAGTTTTGTTCAAGTCCCCTGCAGTTCAAATCAAATTCTTGCTTGGATCCAAATTGTTTAATTCATCTTCAATTAGTGTTCAAATCAAGTCAAAGTTCTTCTCATGTGATCTTGTTCAATTCATTTTATGTTTAAATTGAGTCCAAATTTAAGTCAAACATGGTCAATCAAGTTCAATAAAAGTCATTTATGATTGCCCAAGTCTCCCATATCCTCAGTCGAAATTTCGACAGCCTCCCGGTGTCTCCCCTGTTTAGGGGAAAAATCAAGAGACAACATTCACCTCCACGCTACACGAGCGCTTCAGGTAGATGTCCGTAAACACCGCGGCTACATTTATCTTCAATCCCTAAGACGCTACATGAGCGCTTAGGGGTCTTGGGCACCTGTTGAAAAGCACAGGGATTTCCCCACGTGTGGGTACTTAATTTTGTCCCCCTCACGCTACATGAGCGGTACAGGGATTACCCACCTCGTTGCAAGCGCCGCACCAAATTTTCTCCCAACTACACTACGTGAGCGCGTAGGGAGTTTGCCGGTTCGTCACAAGCTACGAGAGAGGAATTTCAAGTCATAAGTCAAACCTTGGGGACCGGGAGGTGGAGGGCACGTGGATTGAGGCAATAGAGAGGCATGCTTCCTTTCTCTTTCCTTCTCTCTTTTTTTTGAATTAATTATAATCAACACTAATTAATTATAATTAATTATCTTTAATTAATCATAATTAATTATATAAATTACTTAAAGTTTATTAAAATTAATTATAATAATAAGTTATAATTAATTACAACTAATTAATATTAATTAATTTTAATAAATTATGATTAATTAATAGTAATTAATAATAATTAAATTTATAAATTACAATTAATTAAAACTAATTCTAAATTTCTAATTATAATTAATTATAATTACTTAATTAAAATTAGTTGTAATTATTAATTATAATTAATTAAAAATAATAATTCTGATTTATTATATTTAATTAAAATGATTATAATTAAAATTATAATTTTGTTATTTATTTATTATTTTTTTAAATGCCCTAAGTAGCGTTCGGCAACAGGATTTGGCCGAAGAGGCTCCCGAAAGGGAGAAAGTTACCTTCACAGCGGCGAGCTCCCGTCCTAGCTGCCGAACAAAATGTCATAACTTCCGATCCCACAGGAGGGAAAGTCGTCAGGGGAGCAAAGCCGAAGAAGCACGCGACAGGGAGAAAGTACCTTCACAGCGGCGAGCTCCCTTTCTTGTTTCCGATCGAAATGTTGTAACGTCCGCACCGACAGGAAGGGAAGGGAAGTCAACGGGGGAGCAAAGCCGAAGAAGCGCGTGACAGGGAGAAAATACCTTCACAGCGGCGAGCTCCCGATTGTCGCTTCCTATCGAAATGTCAATCTCGTAACTTCCTTTCGGACAGGAAAGGAACATTTTCGAAGGAGCGAAGTCGAACAAAAACGAAGAAGACGGAGGAGTGAAGTTAATTTGTCACCAAGGACCCGAAGCCTTCCCTCTCTCGTGTATTTAACGAGGTGAGATCGGGCGACGTGGGAAGAATGCCGAAGACGTGCGAACGACGTGCAGTTTCCTGCGACGTGTGACTCTCACGTACGACTGAAATTTTTTTTGTTTCGGTTTACTCACAGTACACAGGTCAACAGGTTCATCCACAAATTAAACTGGAAAGAGAATACATAACGCGACATGGCTGTAAAATCACATATATTATTTAAAGTAGAAAACATTTGACAGCTATGAGAGGTCGTCTTAGAAAAGGATATGTTGGATTGTAACGGAACACATATTTTGCCTTCCATAAAAAGATATTGAACTGAGATAACAAGAACTAGGAGAGATATATATGGAGACCCAACAAATAATAGTTGAAATCTGAATCAGCACTACTAACCATAGATTCTTCTTCGCCCTCACCAAATCGAATAGCATGATCACAAAGCGCTTGGGTAGTAGACTCAACAGTCATTGGCTCACCATAGGAAAACCTGTGATTCTAACCAAAAAAAACAAAAGAAATACACATACAGAATAAAAAGTTCAGCAATTGGCACACGCTTTTAAAGGCAAGCTGCTGGTGCTCAATTTCCATTAAAATCACCTGTGTTTCAACTCTTGCATGCTCAACGAGTGTGCGGGCATCAGCTATAAAACCACTCATAGCACATCCAATGTGCTCATCGATCTCCATTATTTTCTCTACACTGCTTGGCTCCTGAACATAGTGATGCTTAATCAAAAATATGTCAAAGAGAATGGAAGATAAAAAAATTGCATCAGATCATTTCACCATAACCAGTACCAAGGTTCATAAAGAAGATGAACAAGAAGAAAAAATGAAACTCCTAGCAAGTACTGCACCAACTTCAGAGAGGTGCAGTGCAAAGAAGAAACTTATATAATTAACAAACAAAACAACGCTTATAGTTTGACCATTCCAAAATGTTCTCTACTTGCTGGTTCTGCTGTGTCTTAATAAAGATGGTTCGTTATATTGGCCAAGCAAGGTAAAACCCCGTAAAGCCAAGTTGCAACATTTTCAACTGAGATTTCGGGGGACACTCGAGATTAAATACGAATGAAAACCTTAGAAAGAAAAGATGATTCATGCCACAATACAATGCTGTAGAATCTAATCTGCATATAGGACTGCAGTGGATGACAGTTAGAGACCTAGATAACTTCCATAAGGCAGTTAATTTTTATATGAATTTCAAGCGCATAACAAATGTAGGGTTAGCTGAGAACAAGCAGATTTTAATTCCGGTGTAACTTATGACTTCTCTTGAGTGATGCAACTGAACAAAAACATGCACCAGACAGCAAACATGACAGAAATTTACAAAAAATAAAAACTCTGACCAGCGTCCTAAAATGACAGCCAATTTAGCATTTTTTGGGTTATTTTTTGAGGATTTGAAGCATCAACTTCTTTTTGGAGGGCAAAGAACAATGCCAGCTAAGGTGCTACCGTAGTACTAATTGAAATTTTTTCTTGCAACTTTACCTTCGCATTTTACGAGGATATTTTGTGATTCAAATCCATGATCCCCATGTCATAAAAACAAAACCATTGCTTCAAGCCTGCTGTCTAAATGGTGTCATGCCAAAACGTATAAAGATTGAGTTTGTGATAGTTTAAATAGTGTGAGGAAGCTCTGATTTGTTATGGAGATGTGATGAATCCTATTGTTTATAATCAGAATTAAAGATAAGTGGCATAGAACCACCTTATGTGACAATGATTTAAAATGTCCAACATTACCAAAATCAACACTGGAAAGATCTACAAAACTAGATTATAATAGTTTGAATAGCGTGCAACGGATTCGATTTTCTTTAAAGATGCAATGAATCCTAGGGTTTACAATGAAAGATTGGTGACGTAGGACAACTTAGCTAACCAACTACTCAAAAATACTAGACTAAGGCGGAAAGAATAACATATGCTTTACAACCAAAGGTGCTTCACAACACCCGGGACATATGGCTCATTTGTTTTGGCATTTCTTTTCCTTTTATGTTTATAAATGGAGATTTTTTTTACGCTGTTTGGATGAGACGCTTCTATAGAAATGCTTTTTAGGGGACTTTATTTTTCTACTGTTTTGAGAAGCTTTTGATATTTGTTTTTCCATTAGAAAACTTCATTCCTTTAACCATTGTTTCTAAAACTATCTTTTACAAAATGAGAGGAAGAACCAAACAAAGCCCCAATCATCCACCATGATTGCATGCATGTGCATGACTTGATTATCCAATGCAAGGCTGCTTGACATTACAAATGGTATTTTGTTCTTTTGACAGTCCGCTACCACTCCCCTTCTTGGATGCCCACTAGCGCCACCAACGATTCCAACACATGGCAGGCACTCTAATATCAAATTGATGTAAGATCACTAAGAGTAACCAACTGCCCTAAAATCCTTAAGTAATGGAAAATGCACAACTAAGACTTAATGTTTAATTGTCCAATCACCCCATGTCCATAAATGCGCTACAACATAATGACATTGTAGTCCACTATGTTGAATGCAAGTCTAGGACTCAATCATCTATCATTGATTTGTAGACTATTATTATGATATCCTCTTGACAATCCTTTACCATTTTCCTCCCATTGATGCTCGAGTGCATTCTAAGGGACTTGAATCTGTGACTTGTACTTTAATACCAAATTGACATAGGACCACCAAGCACAACTAATCACTAAGTACAACTAAAACAATATAGGCAATGGTCCAACCACCTCAGATCCACAATTGTGTTGCAACACCCATTACTTAATCTTCCGCAATAGTCAAAAATAGGTCCATGAATCAATCATCCACCATGGACTTCTAGAAACATGATGGCTGTTATCATGTTCTCTTAATTGTACCACTAAGGATTCGAAAGTAGGATATGAAAAAACAACAAAAAGATGGACACAAGTCATGGACACAGTGTTTTCTTTTATAAATTATTAATATAAATTGTGTAATTAAAAAACTTAATACTAGTATTTTACACCACAGGCATCAGATAAAGAAGTGTAATATCATATAGATTACATAAGAAGCTTCAAAATTAATGGTCAATGTGATGTGAAACCAACATGCGTAGGAGCTCATTAAGACAATTAAGAAGGATTAAACAATTTAATTTCACTTGAAAGCTTATTGTCGAGACAAGATAATTCAATAAAGATTCTTGGTTTTCAACTCGCTTAGGCGAAGGAGTACATGTAAATTAACTAATCCTCGGAGATAAACAAAGATAGTAGCAAAGCTAAGAGCTATTAAACAACAATCCAAAATTTAATAATGAGAAATTTCACCTTGGGGATTATTCACTCGACTACACTAGGCTTGGTGAGAGAAGATTTTGCAACTAGAATTGAGATCACCACTAGGAAGAAGATGCCGGAAGTCTTTGTCCACGGGAAAGTAGTCGGAGTAGGTGGGGTTGGCGGATGTCCGGTGATGATCCAACGACTTGGTGGAAGATGGATCTCATGATCCGCCATTCAACATTGAAGTGGAGAGGGGAGGCGTCGTCTTCTCCTTTCCTTGGCTTCTCTATTCAAAGGACGAGAGAGAGGTGGCCGGCGGGATTTTCAAAGAGTGGGGGAAGTTTCGGCCAAGTGGGAGAGATGGGCGGGTGTGGAAAAATTAGAGGAGCTAGGTTAGATGAGGTGGCAAGTGGTTTACTAAAATCTGAAATTAATTCTCAGATTTTAGTATAATGGAGGGAATAATTTGAAAGGGGATTTCAAATTTCCAAAAGTAATTAAAGGGGAATTAATGGGTAATCAAGAGGGGCCCATATATGTGGCTGGCGGCTTAATGAGGGAGAGAGAGGGATTTTCTAAAGTTAAAACTGAAATTGAATTTCAGTTTTAAGAGGATTGGGAGGGAAATTTTGAAATCCAATTTGATTCCAAAACGGTCATGGCATTAAATAGCATTTAATGGGGGAATCTCCCTAGTGTGGCCGGCGGCATGCTGGGAAGGGGAGAGGCAATTTCATGAAGTGGCTTCCCATTTGAATTAGTGATGTGGCACAAGGCGATTAAAACTCCAATATCAAAGGGAATTAAAATTAGGAACCGTCATGAAAACTTTCCAAATTTGGAATTCCAAATTATGAAAGAATTTGAAATTTAAAATTCAAATTTCAAATTTGGGTATGTGGTGGAGATGGGGTGGACAGTTGAGGGGGATTCGCCGGCAGGGTGGATGGCCGAGGCCGGGGATGTGGCCGGCGGTGAACTTCCAAGGGGCGGCGGCAAGTGGAGATGAGAGGGCTATTCTTGTGGTGGATGGGAAGGAGATGGGTACGAATACGAGCGAGAAGATAAAAGAAAATAAATCTAACCACGAATCGCGGACTCTTCCAACGATTGGTGGGCCTTACGAATTGCTCCTCTTGAGCTCTCTTCCCTCTCAAGCACTCATGCTAGAAAAGTAGAAACAAACATAATTTTTTCATTCATCATTCATTAGTTCATTACATAAGAAATGACCATATATATAGGCCTCAAAATGACAACGGAAACAAAAGACTAAAATGCCCCTTGGGCTACAATAGAGATCAAATACCCATAAGGGTAAAAATGTAAAAACTAAAATAAAATAAATTACTACATAACATGACAAAATAAATAAAACTCCTGATCATAGCCGTCGATCTCCGGTGTCTCCGATGGCACACATGTCGAAATTGTTGACGATGTCCTCATCACAATGCCACTAGCATTAGTTATTAAAGCCAATAACAAGTTTGAGAAATTATACATATTCTCCGTAAATCATCCACACAGTTCAACCCATCAAGAAATCAAAATGTAAATCAGCAAATCAACCCCAAGAGCTGTAAAGTAACTTAAAAATCCGATCAAAACAACATGAATTTATTAACAGATACCAGTAGAGGTGATGTCAAGCGCTTCTCAACCGCGAGCACGACTCCTTGCTTCGTCTTTATTCCAATAGCAGTCGCACCAAGCTGATATAAAAGGTTCATCAATATTCAACAACATAAGCCTTCAAGATAAATTTGTCAAATTAAAATTATAGAAAAAATTATCCTACCTTTATAGCCTCTATGGCATACTCAACCTGAAGCAACCTTCCCTCAGGCGAGAAGGTGTTGACCCCTCGATCATATTCAGTCCTTGAAACAAAGCCATGTATCATAATTCATAAACACCCTCTACTCCGTAAACAAACAATGAAGAAAATTAAATATAAAATTGAGGCCAAAGAGAAATAACCTCGTGAGAAACATCTCCAAGATCACCAGAAACCCTGACCTCTCTGGGAAAAGCTCTGTTTAGAGATTTCGGTGACTGTGAGGAGCGAGAAAGAGTAGGGAGGAAGAAAGGTCTGACGAGTAATGGGCGAATACCGCAATGGGCTCAATCAAAATAGTCCAACTGCGAAGCAAGTGCAAATGAGCAAAAAGTTGCGATGGGATCGGCATTTTGTTAGATGAAGATCGTAAGATGATTTGGTTGCCAAAATTTTGGTCCATCATTACCGGAACCGATTTCGCGCGCAGTTACAACGAGTTTTATTTTAGGGATTTATAAAAGCATTACAAATTTTTTATGTAATAATAAATTTAATAATTATTTTTTATCTATTTATTTATAAAATACTAAAATTTAAATTATATTAAAAATATTACTAATATTGATATATTTAAAATAAAATATTTATTTTAAAACATAAAATATTATAAAAATAAATATTTGACTATAGCTATTGAAATATATAAATAGATATGAATGTAAACCCGTTTTTTATTTTATTAATATTTAGCATTTTTTTCAAAAGTAAAATTTGGACGGCATATATACTCTGAATACGATATTATTGTGTATTTAATAATCAAATATATATTTCAAAGAATTTTAATTAGAGTGATGCTATATGAGATTTCATAACATTTATCTCAAGTTTATTTATCATATAAGTTTAAGGTATCAATAAATAGTCCGATCAATCCAGATTCAATCTAAAAATTTCAGGTTCATATTGATCCATTTAATAAAAGAATTGAGTTCAAGTTTAACCGCCAGCCTGACTTTAATCTGAAAATAACTTGTTTAATATTCTTCTTAAATTCTATTATTTATTGAAATAATCTTCTTATTTTTAATTACTTAACCAAAAATGTATGGGTAATAAGTTTTTTTTAATTAAAACATGTTAATTTTGGGTTTAATTTTTTACCCATTTTTTAAATGGGTCGGATTCAATTTGCTCATGTTCGGATTGAATCAATTTTGGGTCTAACATGAGCATGACTTGTTAACTCATTTTGACACCCCTATTATAAGTCATGAGTGACTTATTAATGATTTAATGATAATAAATTTAATAATTAAACTTTTTAATTATAATGATTAATCATATTAAAATAATTTTAAAAGAAAATTATCATAATTAAAGTAGTGTTTTTATAGTGTCCCTACAATTTTTTTGGGGGGATTTACATACATACCACTTTATTTCATGCTATTAACATATCTAACATCTAAAACTTTAATATTATATTTTTATCACTCATAAAATTTTAATATTAAATATATCACTCTTATATTTTATTCTTACCACTCATACCACCCTATAAATTATAATATTTCATTCAATGTACCCATATTTATTCCATAAATGATATGTATGTAATATTAAAATTATATATATATATATATTATATTATTTATTTATTTATTTATTTTCTGGGACATTTAAGCCAATTAAGTCAAATACATACACACATCGCAAACACAAAGACTCGAACCTAAGATCTCATAGTTGTTAGCCTAAGATCTGAACCAACATATCAAAATGAGTTGTGTACGTTATATACGTAAAAAATCTGAAATAAAATAATGCTTATGTAAATCATCTTTTTTTAGGGAAATTTACATACATACCACTTTATAACATCCTATTTACATATCTAACACCTAAAATTTTAATATTACATGCATACCACCTAATATTATTTTAATATCAAATATATCACTTATATTTCTTTCCTACCACTCATATATTTCATTTCTATCACTCCTATTTGATATGATAAACTATAGGTGATATGTATGTAATATTAAAATTTTAGATGTTAAATATATAAATAGAATAATATTAGATAATATATATGTAAATCCCCTTTTTTTTTAATATGATCCAATAATACATGCGGTGGTCAATGGGCCGAGAGGAGGGATATTCATTCGATAATCTCTATGATCTTTTTCTTGCGGAGCAAGTCCAGAAGTTCGAATCTCCAAGTTAATCAAACGGTTATCCAACCCGGAGTTTATTTTCATGCTACTTTTACCTGACACAAGTGCGTCTCCATTGTCCCGCTCGTTGTTTCGCGCAAAGGTCTGCGTTCTCCATTCATCCACGGTTGTCCTCGATTTCCCCTCTCGCAAGAATTCGGTGTAGAAGAAGGAGCTGAAGCAAAGGCTTGATACCCAATCTAGGGTTTCCAATTTTCGATTTTCACGATCAATACAGAATTCCTGATCCTAATACGAGAAATCGAAGAATGGCATCTGAGGAGACGGTGAAGGAGGAGTTACTAGCGTTGCGGATAAAACTTGGGAAGAAGCAGACGTTCGAGGAGGCAGTCTCCTCGATAGCGTCTCTTCTACGGGGCCGTTACTCCTCAGCCTCCGCTTCTATTCGTAAATTGGTAAATTTGGCTTTAGAAGTGTTGTCCCCGTTTAGAATGTTTTTTTTTTTCTGCATCTCTCGTAAATTCTTTTTATAGTACAAAATTTTCCTATAATGATCTGATTGGATGATTACAATTGAAAACGTCTGAGATTGTATTAGATGGCTGCATTCTTATATTCGATTAGGTTTTCATTTGTAGCAGTGAATGATTTTTAGAGTTTTGATGATGGTTGAAATTGAATTTGATGGAAACTTGTTGCTTTTATCCTAATTCCTTATGTTGATTTTGGTCATCTCACTGCAGCTCTATGTTGAAGGATGATTTTAGGAAACAAAAGTCCAGCGGTGTTTAAACTATGAGTTGGTGAAAATCTCTTTATCATTATCGTCGTTTGCCTTACCTGAACTATTTGACACAACCTATGAATCTTCCTTCATTTATTCCAGTTGAGTGCTACAGGAGATATTAATCTATATTACACAAGTCTTTGCACGACTTCGCTCTAGCCATGTTTTCTTTTCTTCCCATTTTTCTTCATATTCTTTTCACATCAATATTTATTTACGTACCATATTGTTACATCTTGCAGCTTCTTTTTTTTTATCATCTCCTCTTCAGTGGTTGCTACTCTCGCATACATAACTTCAATAGGTCCTTAACATACTCCATCTTAACATTCAAGGGCGGATCCAACTTCTTTTTTTAGGGTGGGCAAAATTTTAATTAATTAGACGACAACAACAATAATAACAAAAAATCTAAAAAAAATAAAATAAAATCATAAATTTATAAAAAATAATTGGATTTCAATGCAATGCAATAAAAAATGATTGAAAAATACAACAACAACATCAAGCCTTTATCCCACTACGTGGGGTCGGCTACATGAATTCTTTTTCTCCATTGTGTCCTATTAAATATCAAATTATCGTTTAAATCTAATAAAGAAAGGTCATTCCTAATATTTTCTAACCAAGTCTTTTTAGGTCTACCCCTACCTTTCTTAACATAAGTCAAATCTAATACCTCTACTCTCCTAATCGGGTCATCGGAAGGCCGCCGTTTTATGTGACCAAACCATCTAAGGCGACTCTCTCTAATCTTATCTTCTACTGGAGCTACTCCAACCTTTTCACGTATATGCTCATTTCGTATTCTATCTCTAAGGGTAAAGCCACTCATCCACCTGAGCATCCTCATCTCTGCCACACTTAACTTAGTATTATGCTTCTCTTTTAATGGCCAACATTCAGCACCATAAAGCATTGCAGGCCTCACTACCATCCTATAGAATTTTTCTTTAAGTTTGAGGGGTACATTTCTATCACATAGCAAGCCCGATGCATTCCTCCATTTCAACCATCCAACTTGAATTCTGCTGATAATATCCCCATCTATTTCACCATCACTCTGAACAATAGATCCAAGATATCTAAAACGTGTACTCTTATTAATGACTTGAACGCCCAAAGTCACAATCCCCTCACTAGGTCTATTAATACTAAAATTACACTCCATATATTCCGTTTTAGATCTACTCAAGCGAAAACCTTTAGACTCTAAGGTTGACCTCCATAATTCAAGTTTACCTTCAACTCCCTCTCTAGTCTTATCAACAAGAAGAATATCATCAGCAAAAAGCATACACCAAGGTACATCCTCTTGCAAATGTCTAGTGAGAACATCCATGACTAAAGCAAAAAGATATGGGCTTAAGGCTGATCCTTGATGTAATCCAACCTAAATAGGGAAATACTTGGTCAATCCACCTTGTGTTTGAACACAAGTAATAGCTCCTGCATACATATCTTTAATGATTTGAATATAAGCATTATTGACTCCTTTCTTTTCAAGAACTCTCCATAGCACTTCTCTTGGAACTTTATCATATGCTTTTTCTAAATTAATAAATATCATATGTAGATCCTCCTTATTTTCTCTATATTTCTCCATCAAACCTCTTAATAAATGTATGGCTTCCATAGTCGACCTACCCGGCATGAATCCAATTTGATTTTGAGAAACATTAGTATCACGCCGTAACCTATGCTCCATAACTCGCTCCCAAAGTTTTGAAGTATGACACATTAACTTAATACCTCTATAATTCGCACAATCTTGTGCATCACCTTTATTCTTAAAAATAGGAATTAACACACTCATTCTCCACTCATCTGACATCTTTTTAGTCTTCAAAATAGTATTAAAAAGTTTAGTAAGCCATGAAATTCCTTCATCTCCTAAGCATTTTCACACTTCTATTGGAATATCATCAGGTCCAATAGCTTTTCCACCCTTCATTTTCTTTAAAGCCTCTCTAACTTCAGTTTTACTAATACGCCGATAAAAACATAAATCTTTATTTTCATTTAGGGTGCTAAGGTCACTATAGTCAATCTTATTTTCACAATCTTCATTAAAAAGTTTAGCAAAATATCTCATCCATCTTTGTTGAATATCATCTTCTAAGAAACGTATTTTTTGATCTTCATCTTTAATACACTTCACTTGAACTAAATCCTTACTACTCATATCTCTTTGTTTGGCTAACTTATACATATATCTTTCTCCCTCTTTAGTATCTAATCTATTATATAAATCACTAAAAGCTAATGTCTTTGCATCGCATATTACTTTCTTAGCATCCTTACGAGCCACTTTATATATTTCCTAATTATCAGAATTTTTAAAATTAAACCAATTTTTGTAACAAAGCTTCTTATTTCGAATCTTTTCTTGCACATTTGGATTCCACCACCAACTACTTTTACTATTAGGAGTTTTTCCCTTTGATACTCCAAAGACATCTTTTGCAATATTCTTAATATCATTAGCCATTTTTTTCCCACATAATATTAGCATCTTCATGCACAGACAAAATTTTAAGATCTAAAATCTTATTTCCAAAAATATTTTTGTTAATATTCTTTAAATGCCCCCATCTAATCCTAGAAAATCGTTTTACTTTATTTTTTATTTTATGCCTCTTTATCTTAAAGTCCAAAACTAATAATCGATGTTGGGTACATAAATTTTCATTCGGAATAACTTTACAATCTTTGCAATCTAAACGATTTAGTTTTCTAATAAGAAAATAGTCAATTTATGTTATACTATATCCATTTTTATAAGTGATGAGATGCTCATTTCTTTTCTTAAATAAGATATTAGCAATTGAAAAATCATAAGCTAAACAAAAATCCAATATGGTCTTGCCACCTTCATTCGTCGTTCCAATTTCATGGCCACCATGAATACTTTTAAAATCATCTACCTCTCTACCAACATGTCCATTTAAATCTCCTCCAATAAAAACTCTTTTTTCAAGAGGTATCTTTTGTATTAATTCTTCTAAGTCATTCCAAAAATGATTGAAAAATAGACGAAAAAAAAAGATTTATTTGTATAGAAATTATATTTTTTTTCTCTTATTTCTTAGAATTCCTTTCATACCCAACTTATAAATAATAAGACATTTCTATTTTCATTGGATAAAGTTTCACTCATACTTTATACAAATTAGAAAGTAAGTACATTACCTTTTTTAGTGTATTCAACCAATGCTTCTTCCTCTCACTAAATAATGGGCAAAATAAATTTTTTAGGGTAGTCAAAATTCTAAATTAACCTCCATATAGACCTTTAGGAGGATCTGCCCACGTTAGCATTCTCACCTCTTCAGCATGTCACTTAGCAATCTTTGAGTTTTTTGCTATTCAATTCTGATATATGTATAGCATAATTGTTCTAATTTCATATTTTAATTTTGTGATGAATGTCATTGTCTATGATGCATAGACACTGATATGACACGGACATGTGACACGTCAATTATTGAAAATATAGGACATGGAGATTAGTTGGACACGGTATTATAATTTTATATATTAAAAATAGTGTATAAAATTAAACACGTACAATTTTAAAAATAATTTAGAAATAATAAGTTATTTAACTAGAATATGTGCTTAAAATAATTAATATTAGGATGTCGAGAGTCGAACGTCGATATCGTGTATCAAGCATCAAGAGAGAAGATGACTACACTGCCAAAAGTCAAACATCGATGTTATGTAGTAAGTATCGGACACCGATGTGAAGAGGACGTCTGTCGTCAATGTTGAGAGGGCGTTGTTGCCGATATTAAGACAACGTCTGACAAAGACGAGCTGTCACATTGTGGGCGTAGAAATTGTTAGCGTCAAGCATCAATGTCAAAAATAGTGTCAGACTTCAATTTTGAGATGACATCAGGCATTGTTGTGAAACCAAAGTCACTACCTGCCAAAGAGAAATGAAAATTAGAACATTTGATGAATAAGATATTGAGTGTGGGTAATTGATTTGATGTTGTGGATAGAAAATATGAAATTTAATTTTTATATTTTAAATATAAGAATTTTTTTTAAAAACAAATCATAAAATATTTAGGACATTTAATATTTTTTAATCAGACATATTTTCGGCGTGTCTGACACGTGTCGGAGGCGTGTCAGATATGTGTCGGAGGTGTGTCAGATATGTGTCATGTCGTATACGTGTTGGACACTACATGCCTATTTGAGGATTAGTGTCGGTGCATCATAGACTCATTGTTATTCAACCCTTGGACCTATAAAGCATAATTATTCAAATTAAAAAATAGGAAAACTTTCATGGCATTCTCTCATTGCTTAGTACTTCAAAGACATTTGTTTGCATTAGTTAACCAACTTAATCTAATTATTTATGTTTTATTTATAGCCCTATGTATAGAATAAATCCAATTTATTCAAATATATCATATCTAGGTTTGCTTGATCTTCCTACTGACTATTACAACCAATTTTATATCCACCAAAATTAAATATCTTGTTATATATATTTCTTTACTTTTCCTCATTACCTTGTCTTTAGAATATTTGCTCAATCGTGCAACATTTTCACTTTCTTCATAACTATGCTTTCTGCAAATAACATATGCAAAAGTACCTCTAATGTAGAACTACGATGATGACAATGATGTTTGTTATGATTTTGCACAACTTCTTGATTAGAGTAATAGTAAATAAACTACTAGCAATTAAAACGATGAAAGAAAACGTAAGAAGGGTCACAACCGTTTAGGCTAAGTTGCGTAACAAGATATTTGAAGCTTCAAAATAACATAGGAAAATAATATTATGCCAAAATAGTAGCTTCAACAAAATCCCTAATCTAACATTGCGATTAGTAAACACATGAATGCGCTCAAATCCCTACGTTTACTAAGTTTAGCAGAATTGGCGAATGCGTCCTTCGTAACTACAATCAACTCACAAGAACAAGGTTAGACTTAAGAAACACAAGAGGAGGGAGAATAGAAAACCTTTGCTAAGGACTGGCGGCGATCTTCCATTCGACGATCTTCAATTGTTCTTCAATAGCCTCAACTAAAGTGTCCAAGTTGCACTCTATGCAGTCTTCAACTGTATGGTCGATCCTCTGGTTAACGTCGAAGAAGGTTGAGTGGAGAATGTGCACAAACCCGTGTTCGTCGTAAGCAAGTTCGTACTCAGTGTCGGGATCGACCATTCATGAATTCTAGATGACGACTTCTTCCCAAAGATGGCTAGAACTCTTGAGCGTTGTGAAGAGAAAGAAGTTTCTCTTCAACTTGAAGTGGTGAGAAGATGATTAGGTATGGCTGGCCAAGAGAGGGAGGCTAGGGAGAATTAGGTTCAGATTTTGTGGAGGAAGAAGTGTCAATCAAATCCCTAATTAATCATCATGCATGGAATTAATTAAGAGGAGATGAGGCAAGGTAGTGTCGGCGGCAAGAGTGGGAGTTGGGTGGGAGATTTGTTTACAGAGGCAAGGTAGTGGCGGCGGCAAGAGTGGGAGTTGGGTGGGAGATTTGTTTACAAATCTCAATGCTTGCTTTAGGAAAAAAATAAGGAGGTGGGGCGATTAGAAATTTCGGCCAATGAGGGAAGGGGCTATTTGAATTAATTCCCTAAGTAGAGAGTGGGATTTAGGAAACAAATCCCTTGGGAATTAATAAGGGGGCCGGCGGCTTAGGGGCTAGGGGAGGAAATTTGGGGAGCATTTAATGCTTCCTTATATTGGGGAATTAAATATGGAAGAGTGGTATCATCTTAATTAATTTAAATCCAACTAAGCAAGCATTTGGAAACTTTCCTAAAATAAGTCACTTAATTTAGGAAGGAATTCAAACTCAAATAATTTCAATTTTGAATTTGAAATCTTCTTAATTAAGGAATATTTATTTAAGGAAAGTATGTAGAGGAATTGATGTGTGGAAGGGAGATAGGGGGAGGACGGTGGGAGAGGTCGGCGGCTAAGGGGAGATGGGGGAAATCTGGCGGGTGGGGGAGAGAAGTTTATGAAGGTCGATAGCTTGGGGACGGTGGGGTTAGGAGGTTGGCGGTTTGGTTACGAAAGGAAGAAGAACACGAAGTAGAAAGAATGTAAAACCACAAAATCCGGCCGTCTCCAAGGTTGGTGGGTGATCCGAGTTCCCTCTCCTAGGGATTCACCACTCAAACACTCTCAAGATCTCACAAGAACTTAAGCAAGAAGAGAATATTATCATTCATTGATTCCCTTTGAAAGAAAGACAATGGGGCTATAATTAGCCTCGTACATAAGACTCAAAAAATAGAAAAGACGACAAAGCCCTCGGGGCTTACATACGACATCGCTTACTAAAAGGGTACAACTGGAAATTCAAATAAAACAAATACAACGATAACATAAATAAGAAAATACATAAGATGGATCAAAAGTACAATGACTCGATCGTGGCCGTAGATCGGCGGCCACGCCTCTGATAAACCTTCCATGATCTGATGTCCCCATCAACCTTACTTTAAATATATTAAATAACAATATTATTGAAAATGCTTAAGATACTCTAGCAAGTAACTTATGATACTAGTATTTGTTGCATTGTACTAATATGTAGACATACTTTTGAAATGCACCTTTCTTGTTGAATATCGCAAATTACTTCTCGAAATATTTGATCATATCTTATTTCAAAATCAACCATATGAAGAAATTTCATTCTTTTTAATAATTTTTCTTGATTTCCTTGACAAAAAAAATTAAATCCTCAGTTGAGTTCCTTGACTTAAAATCAAATTGAATTTTTTGTACTGACATGATTTATCTAAACCTTTTATCGAATATTTATCATATGAATCCAAAATTTGATTCTTTTTTAAATTTTAACTACCAAAAACTTGAACATCTCATTTGTTATTAAAGAATGTTCCAAAATGCTTATTCATGAATCATTTCCCATCGTTAACAACAACATCAAATCTTTATCTCACTATGTGGGGTTGACTACATGAATCATTTCCCATCATTAAACATTTAATAACTATTTAAAAGATTTGTTAATTAAATTATCCCAGTGTCTTTTATAACTTAATAAATATTAATAGGTATCTTATTTGGATCTAAAGCTTTATATTAATGGATCTTCTTCAATGCTAATTCAATTCCATTTATTTATGGATAAATTTATAGTATACTTCATGATTCAATGTTGTTTAATCTAATAAAATTTTTAACCTAAATTTATTATCAATTGATTCCCTTAAAATTTTTTCACCATCAAACATGCTTTAATTATAATTTTGTTTATCTTCAATTTAATTATTTCTAAATTTTGCTATAGATTCGAGTCACATTTTTAGTGTTCTAGCAATGTAAAAATTGTTTAATAATGAATTTAACTCATGAATTTATTCCTAGTTTGTTTAAAGCAAATAGGGCAAGTATTTTCAGCACTTAAAGAGTCACTTTTTGGAAATAATTGTACAATAGTAGATAGAAGATTTATTGTAATAAGCTGTTGAAGGGATTGAGTCTAAAAACTTTTTAAATTGCTTCTTCATGTCTTTTATGGGCTTTGAGAGACGTTTTATAACTAACACTGATTGAAAGGACATTATAAAGTGAACTATTGGAGTGGAGAATGATAATGCAATGAGAATTGCTCTAAAATTTTGTGAGAAGTGGTTATGAGTACTAAATAATAGGGAAATGATCCCACCTGGGAGCAACAATGAACAAATCGAGGTAAATAAAGTATCCATAAAAAAATGAAAAACAAAAGACAAGATTTTCTCATGGTTTAATGAAGTCTCCAACTTGAAAAGCCACTCAGAGTACTAAATACTCCACCAGTCAAGATATGTGTATAATGATACAAAGTATTTTCTCACTCATCTTACTAGCAATTCTTCCACTCTTTCTCTTTATCTCTCTCTCCTCTCATATCATCCATTTTTCTTTCTATTTCCTCTTAAATCCCTCACCCCCATTACTCTAGCAGGCTATGATTTCTTAGGCCAAATAAATTCTAAGAGGAATCACTATGTATATTACATCTATGCATATAATAATAGTATCATCTCTTGTTTCCTCTAATTTTTTAGATTAAAATTATAAAGAACAGAAGGTTGTAGGTTCTTTGCATTACAACTTCTCATAAGCCCTTGACCCCTCACCAAACATCTCCTCTACGGATTTCACTAGTAGCATCAATGTGACTATGATGACCTTCTATTATGGAAGAACTTGACTTTTCTACCCGATCATTGTCGCAAATCATTGCTTGATGAAGTTGATCCCACACCAAACAATGGCCAATGATCACCTAACTCCTCGATGGAGTAATGTTGCTACTCTAACCCAATATATCATCCATAACCTTGGTCTCTATCACCTGCTCTTATTATTCAACCAAGTCTCGCCACAAACACCAACTGTCGAACACTAAGAGCTTGATCATCGTTAGTTGATCTTCGCACACAATCAACCCATTGGACTCTATTTGAGACACATCATCGCACAAGTTCACTGTTGCTCACCACACACCTTCATAACCGCCATTCTTTGCATATTGCACATGGACTCAAACTTAGATTCAGGATTAGACGCAAGTGTTATGTTCTTGGATTCTAAATTGTATTTATATTATATGATTTAATTTTATTTTAATTAAGTAGGAGTTATCCTTTTGATAATTTAAATTAGATTAAAAGAATTAATTTAAATTTAGGTTAGACAATAGGATCTAATTTTGGATTTAAATTGTAAATCCTATTTATATAAATTGGATAGGGTTGATATTATTTTTGGCATCTTTGAAATTAGGAATTATTTCTTGATTCCTTCTTCTCTCTCTCCTTTATCATTGATTCCTTGAGTGTCTTTATGAAAACATAATTTTAATCTCCCCCCCCCCCAAACCTCTTTCTCTTTGTTCACAAATCGGCACACACATTGAGGGCGTATCGTTGATTCCTTGAGTGTCTTTCTAAAAACATAATTTTAATATCCCCCCTCCCCCCCAAAGCCTCTTTCTCTTTGTTCACAAATGGGCACACACATTGAGGGTATTATTACTATCTCATAATTAGAATCACTAATTTCTAATTCATCTCCTTCAAAATTTCTATTCTAAATAGTGAGCACGACTCTTTCCTTATATCCTCTATTTTTCACATCTAATTGGAGAAATAGAGATAATTTTAGAGGAAGAAAAAGATCAAGAAGAAGATTTATGAATACAAAGACTCAAACATTTTGGTATAAGAGCTTGAATCTTGGAGTTATATCGTAAGCCACGATTTAGTATCACTTTCCATTAGCTTAATTTTTGCATGAGGTATGATTCACCACTCAAAAGGGCCAACAATTACTTCCCATTATTATCATATTAAATATATAAAACATTTTATACCTTCAAGCTTAGTGGAATCGAAATTCATCCAAATCACTGCAGGCTTGAAATCAACTTGAAATAGATTTGAGCCAACTACCATTGCTTGAAACTCAACTTGAATTTGTTTGAGTTGATTTCGATTAGACCAAAAAATTGAGTGCGTTCTGAATTTTGGGTATTTTTATCAAATGTGCTCATTCCTATGGCTTACCATAAACTATTTTCTTTTCTTTCCAAGCCTTGCTCTACTTTTCAATATAATATCTTTGGTGGTTGCTTCTCTTGTTGATGGGAACGATGGGTTATGATTAAATTTCCTCTTTGATTTTACATTTTCTTTTTTGTACTTGCAAATATTGCATTAATTTCCACCCATTATTTAAAATAGCGCAATATGTGGCTCGCCTTGAGGTTTGCCTCAACGCAATTCCAGTGAAAAACATCTTGAGGCTTATGGCTCGAGTTTTTTTTTTTTTTTTTTATGAAGCTTGCGTCTCAACTTGGTTGAGACCCACCTTGAGGCGCACCTCACCTCGCTATGTGAGGCTTATGCCTCACCTTATATATATATATATAATTTAATCTTACATAAATCTTAAAGTAACGCCGCGAAAAAATTACACATTCATGCACCCACACCCTTGAGTCGCAACAACTTCCTCTTACTACCTCAACCTCCAGCTTGTCGCATTTGCCATAGCTACCACTGTCACAACTACCATCAAGGATCACTTGAAAGCCGCACACCACCACCTCCTTCTCCTCTAAAAATTTTTTTAGTGTTAATCTCATCTTTATATTGATGAAAAATATTTAAGAAAGAGGAATATGTATGAAATAAATGAAGAATAAGCATATTGGGAGGCATTGGACTCCACAGGATGAGACAGGAAAGAGACAATTTTGTTATAATAATGACTCGAATAAAAATCCCCTCAGTGATGATAGTACAGATGATTTTCTAACTTTTGCCAACTATTTCAACTTTTTTTTAGAAATTAAATGTAAATGGGTAGGGAATATAGAAAGAAAGAATTTGGAGTTGAACTTAATGTTATATGATACTTCTTTGCAGTTTTTATATTTAATATTTTTTTGCTCATGTAATATTTGTATTTTAATTATATTTCATGCAATTTATCACTAGCTATTTTACGTCTTGTATAATTTTTTGCTTCAAATGTATGTCAATGTGTTACTTCATAGTTCAATAGAAGGATAATGTCATCTTTTAATATATTATTTGGGTATTATATAAAAAAACACTTTTAATATTTATTTATGCTTTATGCAATTTTTTATTTTGAGGCTCATGTCTCAAAGCTTTGAGGCTTATGCCTCGCCTCACGAACAAAAAATATCTCAATACCCAATTGCACAATTTTAAACATTGTTTCCACCTCTAAAACTAGATACAACATTGTTGGGCCAGCAAAACCTTTGCTTTAAGATGGAAATGTCAAATATAATGCAGCTTGTATTTCATGACCGCTGAATTTGTGTTTGATTATTTATGTGACGCTCGAGTTTATTATGTTCTTCATTGAATGATGATCATCTTTTTCTTCACATGCTACAAAATGAACTTGCTTCGTTACGAGATTTGGGAGAAAACAAACTTTCAAAATTTCTTTTGACTCCAGTAAAAAGTTTAATTTACAATGATTATATCCTTGTTAAATTTCATTCGGATGAATAACTTGTTTCATTAATTATGTCAGATTTGAACAATCTAAGGAATTCTTACTTTTAGTATAATCTCTTACCCTCCTTTTGTTTTAGATATATTCTACAGTTTGTCGTGTAGCTACTGTTCTTCAAACTAGATATACTGCACGTGGATTTTGGCTAGCTGGCTTAAGTCTATTTAAAGAAGCAGAGAAGCTGGTTACAGAGCCATCT
This sequence comes from Dendrobium nobile, assembly GCA_022539455.1. Classification (NCBI taxonomy): domain Eukaryota; kingdom Viridiplantae; phylum Streptophyta; class Magnoliopsida; order Asparagales; family Orchidaceae; genus Dendrobium; species Dendrobium nobile. The sequence continues at coordinate 60,568,106 of CM039734.1, forward strand.
GAAAAGGATCATTTACATCAATGTGTTGCTAGGGCTCACGAGCACTTGAATGATGTGGAGAATGAGACTCCTAGTTCTGAAAGAAGACAATCAGGTAGTTTTACTTTACAATGAAATTTGTAGCCAATAAATGTTATTTTGGATAGCTTGACTAATTCAGTATTCCACTTCTCAACATAATATCTTTGGTGGCTGCTTCTCATGAATGAATATGATTTACAAAAAAATGTCATGCAAAGATTAAGCACCACAAAGAGAACCCTAAGATTTATATGGTTCAGCTTGAGCAAGACCTATGTTCACAAGGGAGGAGAGATGATTCAATTAGCTAAACACAGTGGCCATAAATGTTATGTATAATAAAGGATACTCATCAACTCGCTCAAATCCTAGGTACACTCATACATCAAATATGAAACTCACATTTAAGGTTACCTCTCTTTAATAAAGGACACTGATCAACTCTCTCAAATCCTAGGTACAGTCATAAAGAAACTCACATTTATGATTACCTCTCTTTAAGATATCGACGTCTAAGATGATGCCTGTCATAACCCGTTGCTCGTTTTTTGGTCAATTGCTAAAATCCTATAGCTAAAACCAAGAGAGAATCCAAACTAAGAGATCACTTTCTTACATGCCCATCAGAAACCATAGTTGAGAGAGTTACCTTGTTAAATTGCTTGCAAAATCCTAGCCGAGAGGAGGGTATATCACAAAGTTGTTAGGCATAATTTCAAACCCTAGTGAGAGATCTTTTTATAATAGGATCCGAGAGAAGGAGCTCACAACCCTAGGTAACTTCAAAAATTCTAAGAGATTAGTTATCGCAAAAACAAGTTATAAAAGCATGCAAATTCCAAGAATTGATATGGTTTTAGGTGTGAATCTCTAAGACAACTTTTCCATAAGCACAACTCATGAAGTTTGTGTATACATCTTCACAAGGCTTATGGTGAGTGTGGTTCCCTACTTATGGTTTCAATCCCAGGGTATATATGTTTTGCATGATATATGGTAACAATTCAATTCCTTTCTATCATTTCAAATCAATAATATTTTCGGCCTGTAGTTCCTCTGCAATGCTTGAAATTGATGCAACACATGTTGCACCAAAAATAATAATATTGAGTTAAACTTTCTAACAAATCTTCTTGTCTCAGTATCATGACAAATTTGGAATTTTTTTTTTCTTTTTTGGCACATCTCCAAGTTGTGCATTCTTAGTTTCCAAAGCCTTTGCGATATACAGTAAAGATCATTCAATAGGCTTGGATGCGGTTGCGCTAGGCTTGGATGACAAATGAATTCAATACCTACGAGAGACCTATGTAGCATAAATTTGAAGATGGGAGAAGATCCGATCCATTAAACACAAAAGAACTATTGCGATATACAGTAAAGATCACTCAATAGCACTTTCCAAATCCCAAGTGCATTCACCCATTAAATAATAAGCCCAAAGACACTTCTGAATACATGATTACATCTCAACAAGGTATTGGCGTCAGAACCCTAGTTGATGTTGCTTCTCCATGTTGAATTCTACATTGCTTTCAAGAAATAATTCAAACGAAGTGTCATTTTTTTCTTGCATGCACATCAAGAAATCATAGCCCAGAGTCAAAGCCTTCCTTTCTTAACTGCTCGCAAAACTATAACCAAATGGCACACTGTTGAAGCTTTCAAACTTAGCTTCAAAGACTAACTTGAAGGCTTATTGCACACACCTGAGTGATCTTCATAAATCCCAAGCCATTTTACTTGGAGTGAAAAAAATGGCATGAAAGCATGTGAATCCTAAGAAGTCATTTGACCTCAAGCATAGATCCAAAGGATGGATATCCATGCGATCTTGAAGTTTGTATGGACTAAACGTTGCTCGAGGTGAGTGCTTTCCCTCGAAGTATAGCTCCAATTTCAATGCATATAACTTTGCATGAATTGAGGTAGCAACCTGATCTATTTGATTGATTTCAATGTGATCCTCATTTCAAACCATATATAGTATGAGAATTTAGAGTATGTGCAATGGTTTGTGGGCCAAAGAAGCTCCTTATGACGTTTGTATAGAACTGAGAGTGGAACTTGCTGGGCTCTCTGTATCTCCAACTAATCCTAACCCTGGTTTAGGGAGAGACATAGGACAATAGGAGTAAGTAAAAAATGCTTCATCATTGGAAGCTTTAAAACAAAATTATGTGATTTTACCTTCTTATACTTATGGTTGAAAGTTGTCTTTGGTGCAAACAACCTCGACGGGAACTGGTGTCTAAATCAGCTACAGGACAAAGGAAATAAATCAATGGTAAAGGATTTGTGCCATTTTCTATTGAGAAGATCATTTTTAAGGCAACTTTAATGCTCTACTCCTAGAGGCGAAAAGATACTGAAAGAAAGAAAGGATGCTACAATGTCAAATCCAGGATTTTTTCGGTTGCATTGCATACGCATTGTATCATATAGAACCATACAACCGGGCTTGGATGGGCCCAAGCGGTGCATTTAAACATGACAGTTATTATCTTTTTATCAAATTCCCTTGGTTGGTGGAGTGATTTAGAACGACCTAGTTAGGTTTGCTGAACCTAAGGAAATTTATGAGGTATATGTGTGATGTGCCAAAAGGCATATGTGCACTATGAGTCAACTCTATGTTTGTTTTAGTATCTTTAGGGTTATATACACTTAAAGTTATTAAGATGTAAGCAATGTGCGAATTGTGCATGTCACAAAGAACTCAACTAAGATAATGCTAACATTATTGAGCATAGATTGATTAACATTAATCAGTAAATAAATAATGTGCCGTTACCATAAATCCTTAAATTTCTTAAGTGCAAAATAAATTTTTTGTTGATGGACTGGGCAGCATTTATTTTTTATCATCTTCATGTTATTTCCTTCAGATTCTAGGTACCTTTTTGAAGGTCACTTGACCATCGATCCTGAACCAGCACCACCAGCATGGCTTGTGGCCCAAAATTTACTTACAACTCTTGCAGTTGCACAAGATTGGACTGCCACAGCAGAATCTTCCCAGGTTCAGGAAGAGAATAGCAATTCAACTGAAATTAGTACAGTGCCTGAGCTTCCTGAGACTGTCAGAGAGTTAATGAGTAATTTACAAGAGATAAATGGCTTTCTAGATCTTGAAAATGTCATTGAAGCTTCATTGCAGGTGAGATCATGCATTGCTTAATCGTTCTCTTATTTTCAACAGCTAAGTACATTTGTAAAAATAAATAACTTTCAATTTGGGATCAGTACATCTGAAAAGTTTATCACATGTCATTGTTCAAAGCACTCTTGCAACTCCCTACATATTTGATCTAGTCAGTTGATACGTCTCGAACCACAAAAATCAGCGAACAACAGTAAATTTCAGCAAAATAACATAATTTTATTGCTAGGAAATCAAATGACAAGAAGCAAGATACAATTGACCTTCTTTCGAGAGGAGGATCTTCTCTCCCAAATCCTAGGCGCCGCTAGGAACCCTTACAAAAGAAAACTACAGCACTCAAGATAAAATTCTGCATAAGAATAAAATAAACCCTACTATGGACTTAAATATGCCCTCCCTCCTAAGTCAGCCACCTTCCTAATATATCTCCCTCATTAATTTGAAAATAATTCAATTAGAAATGGATCTCATTAGGAAAGGATTTTTTAAATTTGCCCCCCTTCCTAATATATTCCCCTCCTTAATTTGAAAATAATTCAATTAGGAAAAGATCTCATTAGAAAGGTTTTCCTAATTGATTTCCTCCTATTATAATATATTAATTCCCTGCTAGGCCCCACCCCCTTAACCTTCTTTCTTGCCTTGTCCAGTCTTGCCGTATCACTGCAGCTTGTCTATTTTTAGCTCTTGCAAGTGTTTAATTGCAACATCTGTCTTTGTTATTTGTGAATCTTTGACCTACATCTTTTCCGTTTTTCTCATGCCTTTCACATTGATTCTTTTCACTTGCCCTATTGATGCATCTTTGAAACCCCTTTTTCTCTCCTTAAAACTCTGTTAAATCATCGAATTATGTTTTCTACAATATAATGTATTTGGACAACCTCTTATGTTTGTCTCATAAATTCCTTGATCACTTATTTTTCATGAACATCATGTCATATTCTGTCACGCCATACAGCAGGCTTCATTTGTGTAGGACTGTTGTATGCACATTTGCTGCTTTGGGCTGCCACTTCATTTATTGCCTCATGGAAATGACTAATCAAGCAGCTACTATAATTTTTGACCAAAATACTAACTTATTAGACTCTTTACCGGATGGAAATGGACTCTACTCTATTTGGCTAAACCAACTAAAATTTGATTGTAATTATTTGGCCAATTGGATTGGTAGATTTATTTATTAGACCATGAGCACGAGCAATTTTGTAGGAGCACCATATTTATATAGCATATATGCATGAGACAATGCTATCTGTCTTTTACTAGTTTTCTATTTTTTGGACACTCCTAGAATATGACTTTGGCTCATTTCATATGTCTGTTAGGTTAGAAATTTAACTCATTTTCTACTTATTTCCTTATATGTCTTTATTTTTAAGTAGTTATTTCTTTGTTTAACTTATGCTTAAGAAATGAATGAAGAATTTAGATTAGTAAAGCGGATCTCAAATAGTTGGGATGAGGCTGATGATGATGATATAATCTATTATCTAAAGGCTAAAGCCTTCTATCATCTTATGTACGTGGGCTGTTCGCCCCGGTAAAAGTGTTGAGTGTCCTAGTAGCCGCATTTGTGTCATTATTAGGCTTAGTTTGGGACGATTTTCTTACTGCTTTCTAAATCAACTTTTTAGTACAAAATTTTTAATTTTTGAACTAGATATATGCTTTAAGAAGCATTAAGAAAGCCGCCCCAAATGAAGCCTTAATCTCACATTTTAATAGGTGTTGGGTTTACTTGATCAGCTGCTATAGTAACTTATGATGAAAGGAAAGTGCTAATAATTATTGGAACTTTTTTCGCACTTGTAATATTCCAGGAAATTGGTGCTGGATCACACAAAGCGCCCCCTGCCTCAAAAGAAGTTGTTGCTAGTCTCCCAGTCATTGACGTTACTGACGAAGTGATTGCCCGTTTGGGAACTGAGTCTGAATGCGCTGTATGCAGGGAGAACTTGGTTCTAAATGACAAGATGCAGGAACTTCCCTGCAAACATCTCTTTCACCCTCCTTGTTTGAAACCCTGGCTGGTAATAAATACTTTTCTTCACGCTGCTGTTATAACTGTTACATTACAACCTCTCGTAACACCAATAAAATTATTAAGATTATTATTATCTTTTTATTTAGAAACTCTTTGTATTTTTAAATACTGGAAGTTTTTTTCTTATATAATCTCTTTCTATTTTAGAATTAGTTAATCTTCATGCATTGTCTCCAATACTGTTATGGAGATTTGTGTGCCTATAAAGCCTATTCAAATCTCGCGTGTGAAGTGAGGTATTCTCTCTTTATCATTGTTGCAGGATGAGCACAATTCTTGCCCAGTTTGCAGGTATGAGCTGAGGACTGATGATCATGCGTATGAGAGCTGGAAGGAGAGGGAAAAAGAAGCCGAGGAAGAGAGGAAAGGAGCAGCTAATGCTCTTCGTGGTGGAGAATTTATGTACGTCTGATAATAGTTTTTTTTTTTTTTAACCTCCCTTGAAACATAGCAGATTGCTGCATCCACTTCTCACAAAATATTTGTTTTTTAGTAATGTATTGTGTACGATTCATTTAGAATAACCGACTTCAAAAGCTTGACCCAGTCGGCTTCACTTTATTATTACTAATGCTTAGTTCTGTTACTGCCAATTGTAAGTCAAGTTATCAAAATGCATTCATAGATGACAATAGGAAGATAAAAGTTCAATTTTCTTGATCTTTTTAAGCTATGAGTTCTCCCAATGCTCGCCTGCCAGTTATCCAAGAATGTTTTACATAAGAAGAAAGTTACTTGAAAACGTTATTCAAGAGGCATAACTTTGAGATTACTTGTTGAATAAGCAACTTCCATAATAAATTCTAGATCAAATTAATATTGATATGTCATGTTGGTATGAAATATTATAGTGAACTATAACTATCATTTTGCCAATGAACATAAGGTATTTATTTGGGATAGTTTTTTTATTATTTTCTAAAATAGTTTGGTAGTAAACAAATTTTTTGAATTAGAACTTTTTGTACTAGAAAGCAGTTCCAAACAAAGCCTAAGGTTTCGTTTGTGATGACTTTTTTACTGCTTTAAAAATAATTTTATTTTTAAACTAAAATTTTTTATAGAAAGTAATAATAAAGTCATCCTGAAGGAAGCATAGGTTTGGAAATTCAGGTATATTTGCATAAGCCTTTTTAAATTCTTACTATTGTCCATTTAAGGAAATGCTCTTTTTTTATTTTTTAGAACTATCATTAAAATTTTGAAAATATGAGTTTCCTTGTTTAATACTCTTGCTAATATTAAAATATTTTAAATATACGTTATGATTAATGAGTGAAAGGATTTATGGCCTCTAGTTGGATTAATTATTTTATGCTGACGTCAAAGTTGTTCAGAGATTAATCAGAATGTGTTCCATCACCTCTTATACGGTACTGTTCGGTACCGCGGCTCGGTATTATTGATGTAGCGCATTATAGTTGATCTCTATACTATTTTGCGTAAGCTCTTTGCACATAATAATTTCTCCTCTAGTTGAAGGTGCATGTTGCTTTTTAAATGTAATGAGCTTGACTTTTATTTTTTATAATTTTTTATTAATCATTTAAAAAATTATGGCTCATGAGAAAAATACTTTATTTATAAACTTTTAATGATATTGAATTTGATGAAATGTTCTTCCAGTTAGAGTGAAAACTTTTAAAATATCTGGACTGATTGATTTTCTTGATAACTACTATTTTTAAATAGAAAAAATTATATTTTTTCAGCTTTTATATATATATATATATATATATATATATATATATATATATATATATATGACACGTCCTTTATGATTCGCCTTTTTGAATAAATATGTTATTTATATTCTTATTTTGACAAATATACTCAAATTCTTTTTGGTTTAAATAATATCGCAGGAAATAATAGAACTAATTATCGCGTGATTGCACGCATATGTGTGAGAAAATAAACATCATAGGACGCGATATTTTGATTTTTCTTCCTTACAAATTCAAGTTGAAGCGTCGAACTGCACACCAGCCTCTGATATCCACTCACGGCCATTCAAAAAAGAGCCCACTCCATACTTGCTGGCCTCATCCGCGTCAATCGCGGGCCTGTAACCGGGCCACGTGACCCGGCCGGCTACATTCGCACCGGCGCCCGTGTTTTGGAACTCAGCATAGTTTATGGTTTCCGGCGGAACAGTACCAAACACCCAAGGCATCCAACCCGTCGGGTCGATCACTGCCCCTATCTCCGATTTCATGATCACCGTCGTGGAGTAATTCTTCCACGGACGGCCGAGGAACGTCGGGCGATTGACGGCATCGTAGGGTTGGATGGTGCATCCTTGAATCGAGAAGCCGGTGTTTTGATTGGGGTCATTTCTCCCCTGGGCGGTGATAGTATTTGCCTGATAGGGAAGCGGTTGGCGCGGCAGGATCTTGCAGTTTTGGAAGACGACGGCGGCGTTGCCGAAGATGAAGTCGACGGTCCCGATGATTTGGCAGTCGCGGTAGAACTGGCGGTTGGAGTGGGCGTAGAGGGTGTCCTGGAAGGCGTCGAAGGAGCAACGGTAGAAGATGGAGCGGTCGGAGCCGGAGCGGAGGGCGACGGCCTGGTGCTTTTCAGCGCCGGCGGAGTTCTTGAAGCCGATGTCCTTTGCGACGAAGCCTTTTCCGGTGACAACTGAGAAGAAAAAGACAAACAATGAGGATGAAAATTTACGATCTAACAAATGAATTGCTTGGCATACTCTAATTTTGATTTCAAAAGATCCGCGGAGGTAAATATGGTCTATTTAAAAGAAGTTATTTAGATGAGTGTTTCAATTAAATAAAATGAATTTAATATAAAATTAAATAATGATGATGATGATGAATGGTGATCGTATGCAACAGTTGATGGGAAGTTCGTAGGTGGTGGTTGGGAGAGATTATTACGTTCGGAGTCCGGACTGAGATTGCTTTCGATTTTTCTATCTTTCCAAGAATTATTAGTAAATTTTCTATGTTAGATTTTATAATTAGATTGCTTTCGATTTTATAAGTGTGGGCAGTAAAAGCTCAGCACACACTTACAAAAATTAGATGGTCCACCCTTTTTGATTCCGCACGTAATAATCTCTGGGCGGTTGGTGGCGATAACTCATTAAAATTGCGTTGATAAATGATTTTTGTCAAACATATACGAGTTTATAATATATCAAAAATAAACTAGAGAATTGAAATAAATTCACTAAATTTTTAAATGGTATTATTTTTTCATCAAATCAAACATTAAAAAGTTATTGACATAGTTCAGTTTCTTTTCAGCCCTTAAATCTAAAAATTTTAATGTAAGGTGACAGCAATCACTTAATAGTTCCTTAATAATATAATTAATTAAATTTAATATCTTTTATGCTTAACAATATAATCATAATTAAACTGCAAATTTAAGGACATCATTCTTGTTTAATTTCAAGAGGAATGAAAAAAAATTGTAGCCTCTATTTACGCCGGGTGAATCTCCTAAATAGTTCTATATAAAATTCCTGGGAGAATTTCTCAAGAGAAGCTTTTTTAAAAATATTTTTTATTTTGCTTTTTTAACTCTGAATTAGTACTAGAGATCATAGAATGATGAGAGATTATTATGAATAAGTTTCTATAATTAATAAATAGATACTTAATAAAAAAATTAATTTAAACTAAATCTCAAACTTTATATAAATTAGTTTTAGTTATGAAAAAATAAAAAAAAATTATGTTATGATATTTTGATATAAATTATATCATTATATATTGCACATTAAAAACTATTTTAATTTATTTCAAATCCAAATTAATCATGTTAAAATTCATCTTCATGTAATATGTATAAGAATTTAGATACAAATTTTCTCAAAAATAATTGATAAAAAATAACAATTTATTATCTAGAAGCGTTAAATTTATCCAAAAACTTTTTAATTCAGGACTAAGGATAAAAATAATTTTTTCTTTTATATTCAATTAGACTATTTAAGATAAAGTCATATATAAATCACATACTAAATATTCGAATTTAAAATCTTTTAATTGCTAACTATGATTTTATTTGGAAGAGCTTTCATACTGATTTTTTAAAGTATTTTAATATAGCTTTTGTATTACTACTAAAATAATTTTTTTAAAAATTTATTTTAAAAAACATTAATAAAGCTGTCAGAAGCCTTAATCACTTGCCCCACACGGCAGCGAGCCAGCCGCCATGTGTTTAACTTTTCAGAATCCCATGTCACATGTGGTTCATTTTTCCACCTTTTCATCTCTGGAGTCCGGACTGTATTATATTAATGAAATAATTTAAGAAGAAAAATTATATGAGAAAATTTTGATTAAAATTTTATTTTAAAAAACTAAATTTTAAATATATTATTAAATTAATTTAATATAAACAACTTATATTTTTTATTCATTTTAAAATTTTAAATTTATATTAATTAATTTCTAATCAGAAGATACTGGTATGTATATATTTTTTTAATGAATGGGATATCCACCAAGTGTCACCTTCAAAAGGATGTTTGGCGGTGTGACTAATCCTCGGATGATATAGAAGAGTTACCCATCTCAAAAACCTCCCAACCCACACTTGATTGGGCCCCACTTAAGAGACGCTGCTGCTCGAGGGGAATCGCGCATGGATTGAGAATTCCCAATCATACTCGCCCACCAACCAAACTAAACAACGATGGATATGAAGTTTCTAATTTTACTTATAACATTATAAGCACATTAATGCAAATTTAAAACATGGATCACATAATGCATCTAATTCTAATTCATGGAGGAAAAATATTTTCCAACTGTTAATCAAATTTCATCAACTGTAAATGAAGCAAAAGTATTGAAGCATAAAGTTAAGACCATAAAAGATGAAAAGCTTGTTCAGGAATTGAAATCATTAATACAGATAATAAAATTAAGTGAACTCACCAAATGTTGCAGTGGAGAATGTGGGCGTGCCATCAATGAAGTTCTTGTTGCCTGTAATGATCGTCTTGTACATGCCGTCGCCGACCAAGACGACGTTCCACTTGTTCTTGTCGACAACTACATTTTCCTTATACTCACCCTCCTTTATGTATATCACAAACCGCCTTAAACTCCTTCTTGGAATCATATCCACCGCTTCCTGGATGCTCTTCACCTTCCCCGATCCATCCATCGCTACAGTTACATTCGCCTCTGTTTCGTCGGCCAACAAAACCCTCCTCTGCGCCGTGGTAGCCAACAGCTTCCTGTTGTGAGGAAAATGCAATTTCTCCATAATCCCCATAATCCCGGTCACAATCGCTAGGCTGTTGCTCGCGAACTGCGTCGAATTCACCATCGCCGCCTCCAGCTTCTCGCGAAAGCCGCCGGTGGTCCCCTCGAAGCTGTCCAGGCACGTCTCCTGGTCGGTGATTGTTGTGCTGAGCCATGTCTTGAGATCGCTGATTTTGATGTCGGAAAAGATCTTTTCCCCGGGCTTAGCCGTTGTGAAAACAGCGGCTGAGTCATTCAACCGATCAACGGCGTCATCGAGCAGCTCCTTGCAGTCATTGACAGCCGCCTGGAGCCGCATGTCGGTGGTAGGGATTTTGAGTGTCGAGAGGAAGGAAGAGAGCTTTGAGATAGAGCGGGAGGCAACCGCGAGGGAAAGCTGGAAGAGGGCAGTCGGATCGGTGGCGACGGTGGAGGAATTGATCGCGGCGGAGGAGAGGCTAGCGAAGCACGATTCAGGGTAGCGCGTGACGCTGCAGATCGCTTTGATAGAAGATGATGCGGATATGGGAGATTGAGGGGAAGAGGAGTTGTCTACACTCTTCCGTTTGTTGACGATGACAGAGATGGCAACTCCAGCGACGATGGCGATGAGAAGGACGACGGCGACGGCGATCAGGATGAGGCGAGTCTTGGCTTTCCGGCGGAACTCACGGTCCTCGGCTGGATCCATCTTGCCATAGCCTTTGAAGGATTTGAGGGAATCCATGATCTTGGTCCGAAAATTTTCCCCTGATTGTAATTTGATGAGTAATTTTTGAAGTGGGTGAGGGGGTGATTTATAGCTAGAGGAAGATGCTGGGTACGCTTGCTGAAGTAAGGTCGGGGCCTGAAACTTTAATGGGCTTCACTTCAATGAGAGCGCCACTTGGAATTCTGGATGCTGTAACTGATGAATATTTTAGTCAAATTTTATGCTAAAGCTACGGCCTATTTTAAATTATATAATTTATTTGAATTATTGTGAAAACATACTATCAATCGATGAAGATGGTTTGTGATATTCTTCAAAAAAAAATATTTTAGTTTCTTTATATTAATTTCATTTATCAAGATACCCTAACAAATTTTATTTTTTTTTTCTTTTATGATGTAAATTTATATAACTTCATAGTTACATCATATGAGTTGAATTTAGATTACATTGAAATTTGATATATCATAAAAAATTTGTTTTGATCAGCCACGAATCTCGAGGCAAAATCAAGCAAAAAATTTCAAAAATTAAATTTGAGATCATATGAACTTACATTTCATCAAACTTACAGTCAAACTGCGCGTCTCGGAAATACAAACCCAACGACATCAAATTCAACTTGATCTGAGCCCAAATGAGTCCACATCAAGGACCCGAAGCATTGTTGGAAAGTTTGAACCACAATTTGAGATTCCAAAAGGTTTCTAAACATAACGTGCTTATAGTAGAATCGAGCAGCTCGACGAGACGAATCCAACGAGCCCAAGATCGTCGAATTCCGACATGATTAAAACCTTTAAATGTTTGACGAACTGTACATGATCAAGGGATTCAATATCGGCCGTCTATCCAACTACTCCTAATTTACCCCTGATCTCTCACCTATTTACGAGCCATGGCACTCCATAAATCTATAAATAGACCCCTAATTTCTCTTGAGAGGGGACGCAAGCAAGAAGAAACAGAGAAGAAGGAGAAGAGAAGAGAAGAAGGATAGGAGGGAAGAAACTCCTCCTCGACCACCGCCCGGAATTTTGCCCAAATTCCAAGTGACGCCGGAATTCTGCCCGACTTCCACGGGACGCCGGATAGGAGGGAAGAAACTCCTCCTCGACCATCGCCCGAAATTATGCCCGAATTCCAAGTGACGCCGGAATTCCGCCCGACTTCCACAGGACGCCGAAATTTTGTCCCACTTCCACGGGATGCCGAAATTCTGCCCAAGTAATACTGGAGTTCTGCCCTACTTTCCAGTAATGCCAAAACTCCGCCAAAGTGACGCCAGAATTTTGCCCGATCTCCAAGTGACTAGGATTCAACTCGAATATCCAACATCATCGAATCTCAAATTATTGTTTGTAACTGAACTTCAATTCGAGAGTGAATTATTGTAATCTGATCGTTCTAAATTTTAAGGGCGAGTCAGTCTCTTGTACCTGAAGCAAACACTAGTGGAACTCTTTCAACTTGGCATAGCCCGGTGGTTTTTCCCCTTCCAGGGTTATCCACGTAAAAATCCTGGTGTTTTTATTTCTCTCATGTTTGTGTGCAGGATATCCGTACAACGTTGAGACGAAAACTTTCTAACTCTATCGCCGCATATATTTTAGTCCGCAACAAAATTAATCAACTTAAAGTGACATAAAATTTTACAGGATTTTAAAAGAATTTTATTCATTTTTGGTTCGAACCAACATACCATGCCCAAAGCTATTGTTTCCTACTCTACATGCGCCACATATTACTTAAACAAATTTTAAAGCTTGCTCAATACATACATATGCATATTTGATATGTTGGATTTAAAAATAGTAATTTATAAGAATAAAATTATGAGAAATTATTCTATTTTTTGTTATTTTTAATTTTAAAATGATGTTAAAAAATACATTATCCATTTTATAATTAATGTATGTTAAGACATATTTTGATTGGCTATAAAGTGAATGCAGTATAAATTAATTCACTTACACCCCTAGCTACAGTAGGGGCTGCTCCCTATAGTGGGAGACAGAGCCTTTCGTTCAAATATGTTCTGCGCGAAATGACTTGTCGAAACGGAGGCGAAAGGCCAAGAGATGTTCTGCAGTGAGGACTAAAGCTTCAAGGAGGTGAGCAATGATGGAGGAAGAAGAAACAAAGAGGTATTCAGTGGCCTGCTCCCTCTCCTGCTCCTCACCATCGTTTTTAGCTCTATTTTGAATGGATTTCTTTTACACCAAAAAAGAACTACACAAAGAGTTAGGAATACAACGATGAATTTACTTTGCTTTACTCAGCTGACAAACCAATCAGTAAAACATACTATATATATATATATATATATATATATATATATATATATATATATATATAGCTATTTTTGCATTTAGTTTTACTCGAACGAAACAGCCCCTATAGTGGAATAGCCAAATGCGAACACTTCAACATGTCTTATAGCATATTTACATCTCGCTGCATTTCTGTCTCTTTCAACCCTAATCTGGAACGCGAGCATTAGGAAATGGTTGCGTGATTGAAGGGGCGCACATGGTTTTCTTGTTTTGTCATCAAATTCGGTGATATTTCAGAATATACATCAACGTTTCTTTTTCAAAATTTTCTCCCAAACATTAAAAAAAAAAATTCTTTTCAATATATATATATATATATATATATTCAATTTTTTAAATAATATGATTGTATTATATATATAATATTCAGCTCATTTTATTTTATTGAATGAAAGTTTTAACTATCAATCAAGATATTTTAAATTTAAAACTTATACATATATGAGTTTAATTGATTCAAAAATCCAAAAAAAAAAATATTTTCACAATTAAATATTAGTTTTGTAATTAAATAATAATTTTAATGAAAAATTAACATCATTATTTTAAATAATCACCATATTATATAGGCTGTGTAAAATGGACTAAAGAATGAAGTGTGTCATATCTCAATAGAGTTGATGTGATCTCTTGTATATTTATTTTAGGGTGTCATATTCTATGTTTTTGTGTAGAATTAATTGGAAATGGAGTTGATTTTCTCATTATTGTATTTATGAGAGAGAATATTATGATGTTTGATATGTCATAAAAAATTTATCTTTATCAGGCACGAATCTCGATGCAAAATCAAGTTGGAAACTTTTAAAATTAAAATTGGGACCATCCAAACTCCAATTTCAGCAAACCTATAGTTCAACTAAGCATCTTGAGAACACAAACCCATCGACACCAAATCCAACTCAATCCGAGCCCGAATGGGTCTAAATCAAGGGTTAGAAGCACTGTTGGAAGGTTCGAACCACAATTTGGATTACTAAATTATCTCCAAATATAACATGCTAATAATCGAATCGAGCGGCTCGACGAGATGAATCCAACGAGCCCAAGGTCACTGAATTCTGATATCACTAAGACATTCAAATGTCCATCAAACAATCCATGATCAAGGGATTCAACATTGGCTGTTCATCCGACCACTCCCCATTTGCATTTACTCTCTCACCTATTTATGGGTTATGCCACTCCAGAAATCTATAAATAGACCCCTCATTTCTCTTGAAAAGGGACCCAAGCAAGAAGAGAAGAAGAGAATAGAAGGAAGAAGAGAAGGAAGAGAAGGAAGAAGCTCATCCTCGACCACTGCTGGAGTTCCGTCGGATCACCACCTGACATCGTTGCTTCGCCGAACCACCACCTGAGGCCCTCACCTTCGCCAGACCACCGCCTGAGGCCCTCACCTTCGCCGGATCACCACCTGAGGCCCTCACCTTCGCCGAACCACCGCCTGAGGCCCTCACCTTTGCCGGACCACCACCTAAGACCTTCACCTTCACTGGACCACCGCCTGAGTCCCTCACCTTCACTGGATCACAACCAGAGGCCCTCACCTTCGTCAGACCACCACCTAAGGCCCTCACCCTCGCCAGACCACCGGCTAAGGCCCTCACCTTAGTCAGATCACCACCTGAGGCCCTCACCTTCGCCGGACCACCCCTTGAGGCCCTCACCTTCGTCGGATCACCACCTGATGCCCTCACCTTCGCCAGACCACCACATGAGGCCCTTACCCTGGTCGAATTACCGCATGAGGCCCTCACCTTCGTCGGACCATCACCTAAGGCTCTCACCCTCGCCAGACCACCGGCTAAGGCCCTCACCTTCGTCAAATCACCACCTGAGGCCCTCACCTTCGCTAGACCACCCCTTGAGGCCCTCACCTTCGCCGGATCACCACCTGATGCCTTCACCTTCGCCGGATCACCACCTGATGCCTTCACCTTCGCCGGATCACATGAGGCCCTTACCCTGGTCGAACTACCGCATAGGCCCTCACCTTCGTCGGACTACCACTTGAGGCCCCTTACCTTTGCCGGACCATTATGTGAGGCCCTCACCCTCGCCGGACCACCACCTAAGGCCCTCACCTTTGCTGGACCGCCACCTAAGGGCCTGAGCTCCGCCATACCCCCACTTGGGGCTGTAAATTCCGCCAAACCATCAACTGAAGCCAGAGTTCTACCAAATTAGTGTCAGGCTACTAACTGACACCCCAACTTCTACGTGACGCCAGATTTAACACAAGACTTCAACCATATGGTTGACATTTGTTATCTGATCTCCCTCAAGGATGAGTCAGCCCACTGTGCTCAACTCAAATTCTAGTGAAATTTTTTTAACTGGGCTAGGCCTCGTGGTTTTTCCCCTTTCTAGGGTTTTTCATGTAAAAAATCTTGTGTTCTCTATGTGTGAGTTGGATATCCGTGCAATACTAAGACGTAAAATTACAACTCTATCGCCGCGTATATTTTAGCCCGCAACAATGTTAAAATCATCCATGAAACTACAATAATTCATTAGGCTAATAAACAAATGATAGATAATTATTTTAGGGTTGGTGGTCGGATGAGATTGGTCGGGTGTGGTCTGGTAGAAACAATCAAAAGCTGATTTAACGTACTAGCTCTCTTGATTCTCAAGCTAAGTTCTTCCCTTTCATGCAAAAAGTGGAGTTCTATTTGTAGAGTTTTGCATAGTGGGATGTGTAATAAACATAGCCAAAATCCTAACCACTTCATCAAACATCTAATCATGATTCTCTCAGCCATAGAACATTCCTTTAGCATTTAAGCATCTTAATGATATCGGAATTAAGCGATCTTAGGCTCCTCATATTAGAGTTGACTATATCCATGCAAGATTTGGGGAGCGTTTGAACATCCAATCAATGTCCTAAAGTTTTTAATATGATTCAAGTGTTTTATCTGAGCTCAATTGGACTCGGGTTGAATCACTATTTGTGTTGGCTGATTCATCTTATTGAGACATTCAGCTTGACTGTAAGATTGTTAAAATTAGAACTTAGATAGTCCTAAATTTAATTTTGATAGAAGTGATGATTTTCACTGACCTCTCAATGTTTTCCCATAACAATAATAAAAACATCACTGTAAGCCATACATTAGAACTTTGAACGTAAAAATATTTATTTATATGTTAATCTTTATTTAAATTACACTTAAATTTCAACATTAGATATCTTAAGTTTTACTAACTATTTGCAAAAACAAACATCGACCTATAAGTTATATTTTTTTATGCAATGCTTAATTAACTTTTATATAATATTAGTTCTCTTTTTTTATAGAATATTTAGTTCTCTCTCTCTCTTTTTTAGAATATTTAGTTCTCTTTGTAATTATCATCCAGTTACATTAGGTCTTCATTTTATTAAGTTTATTTCTTCTATAGTTTTGATATTATGTGAAAATAACAATAAAAATCTTTTTGGTTCATCAAAGATATGAAATATTTTGCTTTGGGATTTATGAAAATTAGAATCTTAAATGTAAGTCAGAAGTAAAATCAAATGGTGGCATGTTATATAAATGAACTTTCATAATTTCTAAAATGGAGAAGGGATAGTGCTATATTGGGTTATGAGGTCGTGATTGCATTATAATCTCACATAAAATGGAATATCAGACTAGACGTTTCACCAAAAACCCCTCTGATCGAGCATGAATCTTGAGGCATATTCTAGTTGGTAACTTTCAAGATTAAATGAAGGATCATCCGAACTCTAATTTCATCAAATTTATAGTCAAATTAAACGTCTCAATAAGATAAACCTAACAACACCAAAATCAGTCCAATCCGAGCTGAAATGAGCTTAAACTAAGAGCTTAAAGCATATTTGGAATCTTCAAAGTATTAATTAGATAACTAATTGATATCCAAATATGGCATTCTTATAGTGGAATCGAGTGGCTCAACCAGAAAAATCCAATGAGCCTAATGTCACTTAGTTCTAACATCATTAAGGCACATAAATGTTTGATAAATGCTCCATGATCTAGGGAATTATTATGGGCCGTCTGATAGAGCACTTTGAATTTATCTTGGATAATCTTCTTAATATTTATAGAGGATGTCGCTATCAAAACCTATAAATAAACTCCTTCTTCCCACATGAAAGGGGGCTTAAACTTTTGGAGGCTTAAATCCTAGGCTAAAGACTTAAGAGAGCTCTGAGGCTTCAAATATCCCGAAGCTCCACCTCGGAACCTCTGCTCGTGAAACCTCGACACTAGGCCGTCGTTGCAGCACCTCTACCCGACCATCATTGTCGGACCTCCATCTGACAACCATTGTTAGGTGTTCGTCTGATCTCCTTTACCTGCCGACTACGATCCCTCCGAACACCATCACACACCGACAATGGCCCCTCCGACACCCGTCTCTTCTCGACTATGGTGTGAAATCCTCTTTAAGTAAAAGAATCTAAACTCTTAAATATCAAGGCGCCTTTTGATGCAATTATCATAATTTTATTAAAAAAAACTCTGCAGTAAAGTATGCTCATCCCGAAGAAATCTTGGGAATGATGACTTCCTAGGAAGTTACATCAACAGATTAAAATCATGAGACCTTTGGCCAATGTGGATAACATCTTGATAGTTCATAGTTTGGAATGTTACAAATAGTATCAGAGCAACAGACCAGCTAGAAGATAAGAACTAAGTGTTATACATGATAAAGTGTTACGTCATGGGAGCCATCTCTTCAACTCGGTATAGGACAAAATGATAAGTGGTAGGAGTCACCGCGTGAACTTGTAGGTGCAATCTCTAGAATCCTATCTTTATGGTGGATGATTCTAAGATAAAAATGTTAATGATGTGTTAGTTATTTAAGTTGGGAAGATTATGAAATCTTCTTAAATAAAAAAAGCTAAACTCTTAAACATCAATGTGCCTTTTGGTATAATGATTAGAATTTTATTAAGAAACTATGTAATTAAACATGTTCATCCTAAAAATTCCTAAGATAAACGATCTCCTAGAAAGTTACTTCAACAGGACAAAGATGTAAGACCCTTAGGCCATAACTGACAATTTCTTAATAGTTAAGAATTTGAACTGTTACATACAGTCCCTCCGACCACTGTCGCCCGCCCACTAAGGTCCATCGTCACCCACTAACTACGATCCCTTTGGCCTCTATCACCCACTGATTATAGTTCCTTAGACATCTGTCGCCCGTTGACTACGGTCAATACAACAACCATCGCCCGACAAGAACAATTCATCGGGCCTTGGTCTCCTAGCAACTATGATCCTGTCAACCACTGTCACCCAACAACGGTCCAACCAACTAGACAAATAGACCAATATTCTTTTGAGAACAACTCTTAATATGTTGGATTCTTTCAACTCCCGCCATATAATATGCTCTATATGATGAATATTCGCTACATTGATCTAAGGACTTCCCCTGAGGAAGGACATTATTTATACCCACTACAAATACTAGTAATATCATATTAATTGGGTCAGATCCTGTGATTTTTCCCTTTTCAGGATTTTCCACATAAAAATTTTGGTGTCTCTTATGACTCTTGCACCTCGTTTCCTCTATTATCAATATGTGTGATGAATCATCTTAAAAGATTAAACCTAAAAAAAATTGGCTTAAATCAAGCAAAAAGCAAATTCAACATCGAATTACAAGCATTAGAGGGTGATTTTTGCATTCGAAAATTCGATCAAAATTATAACTACAAATCAGTTAGAGCATTTGATGAAAAACTTGGTGCTCATATAAGGCTCATTTATTTGCATAATTGGTCCATCTTAAACAAAATTTAAAAGCTTTATATATAAATGAATATGCATGACTAATGACTCATTTATTTATTTATATATGTTCTAAACATTTTTGTTAATTATTTTCTTATTAATATTTTAACTCCATACAATAACTTT
Organism: Dendrobium nobile; assembly: GCA_022539455.1. NCBI lineage: Eukaryota > Viridiplantae > Streptophyta > Magnoliopsida > Asparagales > Orchidaceae > Dendrobium > Dendrobium nobile. Next base: position 60,587,543 of record CM039734.1, read on the forward strand.
AGAAACATCCTATTATTATGTAATTTTAATTAAAATATACATTAATTTATATCTAACAATAAAATTATATGTTTAAATTTTTATCAAATATATAATTAATATGCTTGATTAAAGTTCAATTATAACTCAAATTGTATAATTATAGAAATTAAAGAAAATTTTAAAACTCAATGAGCTTTAAAATTGACTTCAATTAAATAAAAATAAGATGAATTTGCATAAATATTACTCAAAATTTTCTAAATTGCATATTTCACTTCTAAACTCTAATATTTATATCATCTACCACCATGTTTGAAATTATTTAGTAGACTTGCTAGATCTCCCTTTCTCACAATGAGCTCTTGCTTTGGATCTCGTCGTCGCTCATCAACACATTCTCCTTATGAGCCCTACTAGTGGGTCGATTGTGACTTCGTCGGTTCTTAATTTTTGAAGGCTTTAAAAGAAAGCTTGAGAGCAATGGGGACCAAAACATTATAGTGACCAATATTGATAAATAATTGAACCGATAGTGTTAGAAAGACCAGATCAAGAGCGGTGAAGGCGATGAGACCAACGGAAGTGTAGAATTATGTTTTAGAGTTTTTACATAGAAGTGTTAGGCTTTGTTTCGGACAGCTAACATTTTTGTACTAAAAAGTTATTTTATTAAACATTAAGAAAGTCGTCCTAAACAAAACCCTAATCTTAATTTTAAATATAAAAATTTATGTTAAATATATAAAAGATGAAGTTTTTTTTATGACAGGTACATAAATTCCCAAAAAATTAATCAATAAACGGTTTGAATGAAGAACCCGAACGAATATCCAGTCTCCAGCTCACCGGCAGAAAAAAAATGGCGGAAAATACGGGACAACGGTGGTACCCTGTCGATCCAAACTACCAAGCAAATTGCCGGCCCTCAAACTCCTCTCCGCCTCTCCTCTCTCCATTTTCGGACTCTTCGACAGCAAAGACCAAAAAAAAACACGCGGACCTCCTTCTCTTCTCTGCTTCTTCCCAACAATCTGCGGGGCAGAGACAGGTCCGAAGGAGAGGGAGGTCATTGAGATTTGAAGGACGCCACTTAAAACGAGAAAAGTTGGGAAAGTTTCTGTCCTAGATTGATTCCAGCAATGTCCGCCTTCCAGGATATCGGCCCGCTCGCAGAGCGCCGCCGTGCCGAGAAGCAGCAGAAGCGGCACAAGCGTCTCTTGATCGCCGGGGCCTCTGTCTCCGTCATGCTCGTCCTTGCCGTCGTTGGCGTCGCCACCTCCATCTACCACTCAAATAAGTCTGATACCCTCACGAGCCCTGCTCAGAGCCTTCCCTCGTCCAAGGAGCTCCATTCTTCCTCTAAATACATCAAAGCCATCTGCTCGACCACCGACTTCCAGAATGCCTGCGAGAGCAGCCTGTCAAAAGCTGTTTCCGGAAACAAAACTACCAGCCCAAAGGCGATCATCCGCGCTGCCATCTCTGTCATCGCCTCCGCTGCTGAGTTCGGCTTCAACCATTCGGAGAACTTCAAAAACTCCAACAAACCGAGGGTTAAATCCGGCATCAATCTCTGCAGGAACCTCTTCGATGAAGCCTACGACGAGCTGAAATTGGCTCTGTCCCACATCGATATGCACAACCTGGAGGATCTCCCAGCGCAGAAGGGCTACATCAAGAACTGGCTCAGCGCCGCATTGCATTACCAGGGGATGTGCATCGATGCCTTTTCCGATGGGAAGGAGAAGACCAAGATGAAGGAGGCGATGAAGCTGGGGACTCAGCTGACGAGCAACGCGCTTGCCATTGTCGGTGCAACAGCAAAATTTCTATCGTTGTTGGACATTGACAGCATCGCGGGGCGGAATCTGGTTGAAGTGGAGAAAAGGGAGAAAGCTGACACCGCATTCCACAGCGACGGGCTTCCGACATGGATCTCGAAGGAAACTCGGCGGCATCTCAAGGAACATGCCAAGGCAAAGCTCAAACCAAATGTCACTGTGGCTAAAGACGGGAGTGGTGATTTCAAAACCATTAACGATGCTCTGAATGCGATGCCTGCGAAATACACCGGCAGGTTTTTTTTTTTTTTTTTAATTTGTATCGACGAAGATAGATTCGCTGGACTTGGATTAATTACTGTTGTTGTAATTGTTTTGTAAGGTATGTGATTTATGTGAAGACTGGCATCTACGAGGAGCATGTTGTGATGGGAAAGGAGAAAAAGAGCGTCACTATCTACGGCGACGGATCTCAGAAGTCCGTCGTTACAGGAAGCTTGAACTGGGTCGACGGTGTGCAGACGTCCCAAACTGCAACTTTTGGTGAGTTCCTCTCAGCAAGAATTTGAAATATATATATACTTTCTATTCACATAATCAATTCACCGCACATTTTTGATAGAAAAAAAATCTAATTTATTTCATTATTGTCTTTTTCTTACTAAAATTTAAAAATCGAAATAATTTTATTTTCATTAATTTCATTGCTATTTAATATAAACCAATATTAGTAGTAAAATGATAAAAAATACATTTATAAGAAATTTCTTAAGAAACAATTAGGAAATAAAATTTAATTAGAACGAGTTTTAAATTTATGAATTTAAAAAAAAAGCGTCTTATAAATTTTATTTGATTATAAACATTTTATATTTATTTAAAATAAATTTAATAATTTTAAATTTATTATACGTTTTTTCATTTTTTATAGGATGCAAAGTTGGCCATGTAGCCTAAGCCTTAGTTTTTGCATGACATACCATTCAGTTAAACAAAAATATTGGGTGTAAATCACAAGTGGATCTTAGAATCTTCATTTTCAGATTAATTATTCTGTGCATGTCTTATGCTGAGGTCAATCAGAATCCATCATGTCACCCCTTCGTTCAATAACATAACTCGGTATTACTATGTATTGCTCGGTACCACTGACGTGACGCATTCTGATTGGTTTCCAAACAAGGTGATCTGCATCCAGTCTCCGCACAGAATAATTTCTCCATTTTTCATAAGGATAAATGCTGCTTATGGATAGCTTCAATGTTTATGTCAAATGATTTCTTATGCCTATTAAAAATGTAGGAACTTAATTGGAAAAACATATGATTTATCTTCATTATTTATAATAGTAATATTATTAATGGAAAAGATAATACAAAAATATTTTGATGCGTTTATATCAGGATGATGTTAATTATTTTTACAACTATCATGTAAAATTAATTTGTTTTTAATAATTATATTTAATTATTTTTCCAAAAAAAAAAAAATTCCAGCCGCCACCGGCTTCGGCCTGATGCTCATCGGAATGGGCTTCCGAAACACTGCCGGTCCCCAGAAGCACCAAGCCGTCGCCCTCCGCATCCAGTCCGACAACGCCGTCATCCTCAACTGCCGCATGGAAGGCTATCAAGACACCCTCTACGCCCAGGCTCACTACCAATTCTACCGCAGCTGCGTCATCACAGGCACCGTGGACTTCATCTTCGGCGACGCCACCGCCGTCTTCCAAAACTGCCTTGTCATCGTCCGCCGTCCCCTCAACAACCAGCAGAACATCGTCACAGCACATGGCCGAGCCGTCCGCTTCGAGGACACCGTATACGTCTTCCAGAACTGCCGCATCACCGCCGAGCCGGCCCTCGCCGCCGACAAGGCCATTATTCGCAGCTACCTCGCCCGACCTTGGAAAGAGTATTCCCGCACAATCTTTATGGAATCCGAGCTGGGAGATTTCATCAATCCTGATGGCTACATGCCTTGGGAGGGGGACTTCGCGCTGAACACGCTCTTCTACGCCGAATACAACAACAGCGGCGCCGGGGCGGACACATCGCGCCGCGTGAAGTGGCCAGGGGTGAAGGTGCTCAACAAGGAAGACGCTTTGACATGGACAATTCCCCATGTCTACAGCATTCCGGATTTCATCCCTGAAATTAGCGGGAATCTCGCCCAGGTTCGCAAGGGGCTTTCGGGTTGATAAAGGATCATGGAGACCTAATTTCGGGTTTTTTTATTTCTTGCAGTTTGTGGGAAACAATTCTTGATGTCGAAGTGATTTTGTTGTTGGATAATGGTATTTATGTGGGCTCGGGCGGATCCACATTAGCCCAATAAAAAAATTCTTTATTATATATTTTTTTCAATTAATTTGTTCATATTCATCTATTTTTTAATCTTTATTATAAGAATTTTTAGACAATTCACCCTCCTAAAAGTTTTAAAATACTATGGTATTTGGGCAATTAATGTGTGGAGGTGCTATTGTTAGAGAACAATTAATCAAATACAAAGAGAAATAGAAAAATATCCTTATAACCAAAATTTATTCTGGGGCACTACTTCTAAAAACCCCAACAGGGGTACTGCTCCTTGACCCTGCGACATACATGCGAAGCATATGACGATCAAAGATCTGAATAAATAAGGGTCGACCCAAATTTAAGGCAACTCCATCATACATTTTGTAGAAATTATATGATTAATTAATTACATTATTTTTATTTTTAATTTTTTGCAATAAAATATTGATGATATTTAAATATATATATATATATTGATGATATTTTTAAAATGTATTTTATAGTCAAGTACAAAGAATCATTTGTCACTAAAACAACATATATATGAAAAAAAATTCTCTACACTTATACTTATAATTTTGCCCCAAATCCCCCCCCCCCCCCCCCCCCCCGCGAAAATTAAGGCTGGTTCCGTCCATGTGTGAGCTATTTAAAATTTTTGTGGCATGGTGTGACTTTTTTTTTTCTATTGTACAAGTTGATGTGGAAGTTTATAGATTAATTAACTTTTTGGGATTTTTACATACATAATATCTAAAACTATAACACCTAAATTTTTATATTTACTAATATACCACATAAAACCTCTCTTTTAATCAATTATAATATTCCATTTAAACCTTCCATCAAAAATCACTATCAACGACTATCCTCCCCATCAAAGGCATACTTTCACAGTGAATACAAGTATCTCATCGTTTCAATGGAGTGGTAGAATACAAGGAAAAGAGGATTTTATGTGGTATATCAGTAAATATAATAGTTTAGAAGTTAAATATGTATTTTTAACAATTTTAGATGATGTTATGTATATAAAAATCCCTTAATTTTTTTATGGGAGAATTTCTTTGAAGAATGATAAGGGTCATGAATTCTCGTTGGGATGAGACTATTAAATGAATCAGTGACTCAATTTAAGCAAATCGATAAAATATCCTCAGAAGATCGAGTACATGCGCTTTCAGAGATTGATTACAGATGGGTGGAAGCTTTGGAATTCCTTCTGGTATTCGGGATACATTTATTAGGCTTTGAAATTTATTAGACTTTGAAATTTACCAGCTTAAATGATCTATTTTTGATACATTTTTTAGACTTTGAAATTCAGAGTATATGATCGTAATATGAGGATATATATGTGAGAAATATGTATAACAAGCAGCAGTTAACTTTAATAGAATTAAATTATTCGAAAGCAAGTTGAAAATTACATTAAAGTTGCAATTTCAAGAGCTAAAGTAGAGATTTTTGCAGCATCAGCATCCACTTTGGCTACCATCGTCTTGTTTGCCGCAAACTCGTCAAAAGTATCACTGCATGTGCTAACATCAGTCAACGACGCGCTCAAATAAGTGATTGCATCGTCTCTCGTCCCCGATCGAATTGCTCCAATTGCTTCCCGCAGAATGTAAACTCCATCATCATAGACTTCAGCGCAAACAGCTAGTGAACTTTTATCATTATCTGTTATATTTCCTCTAAGAAGCTTCTTCACGGTTGCTAAAGCGCTTCTGAAGTCTTCCTTCGCCCTCCTCGTTGCAATGAGAGCGAGGCCCGCAGTACTGGCTGTGCTGCTTTTTGGGTCGCGTTGCAGTGACTTCAAGCAGAAATCGTAGTCTCCACCTTTTTCGAGTGCTACCTGCTTGCAGATTTTTTCGACTGATGCGTTGACGGTGGGAAGCTGTTGGTGGAGGAGGATTAAGAGGGCAAATAGGAGAGAAGAGATTTTCATTTTTGATGCAGTCGTTAATTCTTATCAATCTGCGTTTATTTTTCCGTGTTACTTAATAAGAATTGATTATGATGAGTGTTTTGCAAGTATTGTAGCTCATTTTTCCTGATTTCAAGATGGTAGAGTAAAAGCATTAGCATACCATAGTCAACATGAGTGACGCTTATATTTTCTGCTTCATTTTCAAGTTCTTTGAAAATGTTTGTAACGGAAGGTGGGCCTGGTGTTATTGGCCCGGTGAATAAACCTAGCAAAAAGACTCAGAAATTCGTTAAGGATGATCTATTAAAATTTTGATTATAACAAATTTCAGAGGCGTTGAAATATTTAGAACTTTGACTCAAGTTTTTCATATTTAATTAGAGGCAAAGAAAATTTAAGATTTTATAGGATGTAAATTTAATCATAATATTTTGACTCAAAGTTTTCATATTTAATTAGACTATCTTTATTATTGTGTGATATAATCATAACGTTCAATGTTCTTAATCGTCTTCCCCACAAAAAAAAAAATTGGGATGACACGCAATACATGTCCTCATTACAAAAACTTGCTCCAACTTTGACTTAAGGGCATCATCAACCCAAAAACTCTTTTTTTTTTTTAATTCAAAATACAGCAACATTTTAAAATATACAGTAACTTATCTCCGATCGAACTCCACGCACCTTTTTCTGCCTCCATCATTTGCTTTTCTGAATGTATAGTGAGTTTTTCACTTTGCAAAAATGCGAACGTAAATGGTGTTCCGGTGGAGCTTGAGGCGGACAGCAAACATTTGTTGGCAGTTCAGTTGGAAATGGTTTAAAATAATAGGTGTGAGGGTGATTTTAATATTAAGGAACACAAGCGAGAATTGAGAATTGAAAAATTACGAATTAGGATAGGTATGGGGTTTTAGCTGATGTTAGCGGAAGTTAATGTAAGATCTGTTTGTGGTTCGGTAGCCTGCTACATTTGGTTTTATTTCCTCGGCATGTAATTTATGTTTAAATAGGAGAGATAATTCTGTGCGGACACCAGACACAGCTTACCATCCAGAGGCCAATCAAGTGCAGCCATGTCATCCAGTACCGAGCAATACCGAGCTCAATATCGAGCTCGGTACCGAGCAGTATGGATTCACGGTATCAAGTAGAGGGTGACGTGATGCATTTTCATTGGGCTCTGGATGACATTTGGCGTCCCCATAGAATAATTCACGTTTAAATAGTTGCTATTGACAAGCGATAATACTTTGGTGAAAATATTTCATAATAATAATTGATTTATGTTAATCAGAAAATTAGCTTACTCTTCATGACGATTCTGATTATTGATACATTTTTTAGATTTTAGCATATAATGTTTTTTTTAGTAAACTAAAAAATAATTATCATTGAAATTTTAATTGACAAAATAGCATTTATAGGAAAAATAGTTTTAAAAAAGAAACTTTTACATACGTAACACCTAAAACTATTGTTATTACATATTTAACATCTAAACTATCATATTTACTTATATACAACCTAGACAACATTCCTAACATATGAAATACCAGTCCGTTAGGTTCTCGTCAAAACCCCACCCCGACGTCTATGAGCCTGTTCCTTTTCGAGCACACACCGCCACTCTCTACCATCCCCCCCCCCCCCCCCCCCCCCCCCCCCTTGACATCATACCACCGATGGTGATGACGATAAGGGGTAGGCCGCCACACTTTCTCACTATTCCATGCGCCACCTCGGCCTCCAGCTCGTCGGGCGGTTCACCTGACGAGGTAGGAAACGCCTTCTTGTGAAAGAGCGTCCACGAGTCCTCCAGTGAAAGCGGTTGGAGGCGGGGGACCTTGGCTCACCGCACCAGTGATGGAGGTTACTAACTCCTCTCTCTGGCTGGTGACTATGACAAGGCTTCCATGGTTGTTGGACGGTAAAACGAGCTTAACTGCATCCCTCAGCGTGCTTCTCCAGACATTGTCGAAGCATGAGGAGGACTGGCTCTGGTGGTTCGGCTAGCACCCAACCGAGCAGCTGCTCTAGATCTCAGCCACCAACCAAGCAAATGAAAACAAAGTAATTGAATTTTCCCCAACCAAAGGAATCTCATGAGCCTACACAGTAAACAAATGGATAGGATAACATAACACCAACTATACAACCATTAACACATTCCTTCTTTTGTTAATACATTTTGTGGTTGCTGTGGAATGCAGAGATTGCAGCCCATATCCTATCCATAGCCAAGCGAGATGATGAACAACAAGATAGAGAAAAATAGTGAGCTTGGGATCAAAATTTGCATTTTTAATGACCAACTTAATATGTGCTAGCCACTTAGCATGCCTGCGTAAGCTTTAGCATATTTGTCAATACAAAATAGAAGTTGCAAAGGCATTCAAAGTAGATGCTGACAAGTTTTATCTACAGAAGCATTCAAAACAGAAGTTACGAATGCTCGTTTTCTCGAATTTTTCCTTGGTAATTTGCCTTGGAAGACAAACATCTGACTGGAGGACTGCTTGATGGAGAAGGCGAGGCGGGAAACACAGTCGGTTGCTCGAACGGAAGAGTCACACACGAAGACGTAAGAGAAGATGAGACGGATTGGGATTTCTGACGGCACTTAAAACGGAGTGTTAGAATAGATAAAAAGGGGTTTTAGATAGTATATAAGTAAATATGATAGTTTAGGTGATATATATGTAATAACAATAATTATAAGTGTTATGTATGTAAAAAATCCTTTATAAAAATAAAAAAAGAATCCCATTCATTTATTCTCTCTCATTGTCTTTTCATTAGTTTTAATGTTGCCAATATTTGTGTAATCACTAACAGATCAATTATGAGACAATAGATCAAAGCGTGTCCCAAAATAGATTATTGTTGCCTCTTATGCTTCCTTCGGAAAATTATTATTCTGCTGTTCTTAAAAAAAAAGCCTCCGTCCTCAACTTCTAAACGCAAATGATCTGTCCTAAATTAGCTGCGTGGAATATTAGAGGATTTTCCTCCTCTAATAATGTGTCTTTCTGCAAAAACCTTGTACAGTCCTTACATCTGGATATGATTTGTATTCTTGAGAATAGAATACTTCCTCAAAATCTTTCTGACTTGAATTTCTCTAATTGTCATCTGCTTTTTGACATGGAAGCTAGTTGTCACAATTTTCATTGTGCTTCTCCAGGCCGTATTTGGATTAAGTGGTCTACTGATAGTATTTCTTTTAATCCATCTTTCTTCTCGTCTCAAATGATTGCCGGTATGGTTTCCTTTGGGTCTTCTACTCCTTTTATGCTTTCTGTTATTTATGCTTCTAACAGTCAGGTAGAGAGGAAAGTGCTTTGGGAGGATATTAGAGCTATTTCTCCTGCTGGCAATGTTCCCTGGATCTTAATGGGGGATTTCAATACCTGTCGTTTTTCTTCTGAAAAATTAGGGGGTAATCCTCTTAATCAGAATCTTCTCAATGATATTAATAGTGTTATCTTTGATACTAATCTTAAGGATTTGGGATCTATTGGCCCCTCTTATACTTGGTTTAACCAAAGGACTGATTCTCCCATTCACATCAAGTTGGATCGTATGTTAATTAATGACCAATGGGTTTCTCTTTATCCTGATTCATTCTACTCCATCCATAATCTAGCTGGTTCTGATCACTGTCCTATTGTTCTAAACTCCGGCACCTATCATACTAAGAAGCATCGTTTCTTATACAAGAACTATTGGGGCAAATGTGAGCAATTCTGGGTTTTATTGCTAAATATTTTTGCGGTTAAAGCTGTTGGTAATCCACTGGTGGATTTTGGTAATAAGCTCAAACTACTGAAAGAGAGTATCAAGGGGAAAAGGTGGGCTAATGCCAATGTTATGTATGATCATATTCAAAAGCTTCAAGCCAAACAACTTGACTGTCTCAATCTTCTTAGTGATCAGATCAATTCTTGTGATGCTTCTGTTGAGTTGAAAAATGTTAATATCCAATTAGAGGCTGCCTCTTCTTTGTGGTTTTCTTGGGTTAAACAAAGAGCTAAAGCAAAATGGTTATCTCAAGGTGAAGATGATCTTAAGTTCCTATACTCTAGGATTCGTATGAGGAGAAGTTATAAAAAAACTGCTATAGCTTTAGCTATGTCTGCCCCTGATACTTCGATTTCTGAAGCCATCAAAGGATCCATCTCTTACTTCCAATCTCTGTTTAATGCTCCCCATCTGTTGGATTTTGAAATTGGTGAATTTCCTCCTGGTCATGTTATTGATCTGGATTTTAGAGAAACTCTTATTGCTCCCTTCTCTGATTCTGAGATTAAAAAAGCTGTCTTCAAGGGCTCTTCCAATAGTACTCCTGGGCCGGATGGGTTCAACTTTGATTTTTATAAATCTTCTTGGGTGCTTATTGGGCCGTCTGTTTGTAATGCTATCAAAGGATTCTATAATAATGTTTTTATTCCCCGCTCTATTAAAGCAACTGCCATCACTCTTATTCCAAAATCCAGTCATGCTGAATCTATTGCTGACTTTCAGCCTATTGCCCTCTGCAATACCTCTTACAAAATTATTGCAAAAATTTTGGCAGAGAGAATGAAGCCTTTTATGGCTAAAATTATCAAAGTTAACCAAGCTGGGTTTATAAAGAATAGGATTTCCACGGATAATGTCATTCTTGCCAATGAAATTCTTCAATTTTCCAGGAAATCTTCTAAAATCAAGCTCATGTGTATTAAATACGATATTAAGAAGGCCTTTGATAGTGTGTCTAGACACTTCCTTCTTGCTAGGTTGGAGCAAAAAGGATTTCCTACTCTCTTCATTAAGTGGATTGAAGCTTGTATTATGGATGTTTGGTTTTCTTTGTGTATGGATGGTACCTTGGAAGGGTTCTTCCAATCCTCCTCTGGGCTAAGGCAGGGTTGTCCTCTTAGCCCTTACCTCTTCAGTATAGTTATGGATGGGTTATCATGTCTGTTGGATGGGAATTTGCAAGAGGACAGTTTTGAGGGCTTCTCTTTTGGGGATTTTAGGCTGTCCCACCTCTTATATGCTGATGATTTGATCATTTTTGAGAAAGCTGATATAGGCAACTGTAATAAGCTTACCTCTATTTTAGAGTGTTTTTCCAAAGCCACGGGTCTTCATGTAAATTTTGGGAAAAGCTCTGTTATCCTTCCCTCAAACTGCAATGACTCTGAGGATATCTGCACTGCTCTTAACATTCCAGTTTCTTCTTCTCATATGATTTATTTGGGTATCCCTATATCCTCTTTTCATCCGAAACTTGCCTGTTTCTCCAAGCTTATGGAGTGTATTATTTCTAAGTTGTCGGGGTGGAAAGCCAGATTTTTATCTCTTGCTAGCAGACTTCAATTCCTTAGATATACTATCTGGAACACTATTGGGTATTGGATTAGAGGGAGCATAATACCTAAAACCATTCTTAAACAAATTGAAAGACTATGTGCTAAATTTCTTTTCTTTGGGGAATTAAATAAGAAGAAAATGCATCTTATTTCTTGGAGGAACACTTGCAAGCCTAAGGAGTTGGGTGGTAGTGGGCTTCCTTCTTTACTGTCTCTATAATTCTGTTTTAACTGCTCTCTTATATTAAGAATGTACAATGAGAATGCTCCTCTTAGCAGCTGGCTGTTACACTCTTACATTTCTCCTTGGAAAGAACCTTTTTCTAAAGCATCTACTTTTTGGAAGGGTATTTGTAAGGATGCTATTAAAGCTAAAGGAAATTTTCATTTTAAGGTGACCATTAACTCTAATGTATCATTATTCTGGGATCATTGGGTTAATGACTTTTGCATTAAGGAGGTAGCTGTTCTCCTTCCTCTTTATAATGTTATTCCTGTTAATGCAAGGGTGAATGCTATTTTGAATGGGGATGCCTGGGCCTTACCTGATTCTTTACCGTCTGCTTGTCTGGATAATCTGTCTTGCATCCCTATTGTCACTGAGACCCAGAAATCTGTATACTGGGGTGGGGATAAAAGCTGTAAGCATAAGTTGTTTAGGGAATTTTTCTATTCCCAGGAAGTCAAAGTGAATTGGTGGAAATTTGTTTGGCATAAACGCAACATTTTGAGGTATTCCACCTACACCTGGATGGCTTTATCGGGTGGCTTAAAAACAGCTGATTCATTGATTGTGAGGAATATTTTGGTGGATCCTATTTGCTCACTCTGCTACTGTTATGATGAAACTACTAATCATCTATTTTTTGAATGTGATTATTCATTTTCCATTCTATCTAGGCTGGTTAAAAATCTGGGATTTATTTTGCTCAGGCCTAGTTTCTACAAATTTTCGAGTATATTTATGATACTCGTGATAATCACAAAGATTTTTACTATCTTCTTATATGCACTTCAATCTATTTCATTTGGAGAGAATGGAATGATAGGAAATTTGGGGGCTCCTCTATTTCCTCTACTTCTCTTATGTTGAAAATCAAAAATGCTGTTTCACTACAGGAAAAGCGTCATTTTTCGGCGGCCATTTTCGTCGGAAAATGGCCAAAAATCCGTCAGAAAATTGCATTTCCGGCGGAAATATTTCCACCGGTTTGGTTCGCGTTGTAAAAAGACTTCCGGCGTAAAAAAATCCGACGGAAACATTTCCGGCGGATTTCCGACGAAATTTTCGCTGGAAAAATATTTTCGTCGGAATTTTAATGCGCCGGAATGCCAACAAAACAAAAAAAAAAATTATATCGACCGGCTACTGCTCCGGCTGCTCCGCGGACGACCACAGGCCCCTCTGCCCGCCGCCCGTGGTCTCCCCGTGAACACAAGGCCGCGGAACCGGCCTGCCCGCGAACGCCTGACCGGCCTGCCCGCATGAACCGCGAACCCTGCCCGCCTTCGGCGGGATTCGAACCCTGCCCACCCCCTCTCTCACGCGCGCAACTTCTACCTTCTGCCAACTAGTCTGAAATCGAAAACTGTTATTTCTGTTACTTTTATATTATTTAACCTATATCCTATTAATTATAAAATCATTAATTTTATTTAACAAAAAATTTAAGTTATATATTCAATAACTTAAGTTATAATAAATTTAAATAATAATTTAAGTTATATATTCAAAAAATTTAAGTTATATATTCAATAATTTAAGTTATATATTCAATAATTTAACAAAAAATTTAAATAATAAATTTTTTTATTATAATTTAAGTTATTAAATTCAATAATTTAAGTTATATTTTAAAATAAAAATATTTAATTTTTAATTTCCGCCGGAATTTCCGCCGGAAATTTCTTCGAGAAAAATTCGTCGGAAAACCAATAAAAAATTATGCCGGAAATTCGTTGAAAAAAATCCGCCGGAAAATCCACCGGAAATTTGTGACGAATTTACTTCCGCCGGAAATTCTGTCGGAAATGAGCTGTTTTCCTGTAGTGTTTTCTCGAGAATTTTGAAATGGTCTACTCGAGAAAATTTGATGGATTTGCTGTAATTTTTCTGGAGATGTTGGCTGCTGCTGGTTTTTTGTTTATCTGGTATGGTGATCTGGGCTGCTGGGTGCACGGGATTGCTATCATTTTTTGGCAGGTTGTTTTTCTGATAGCTGGGATGTTCCTGAAATCTGATTGGTGTGGAATTCCGTCTAAAGGGGTGATGATGACCGTGTTGCCATTTTCCCCTTTGGATGGCAGGATTATTTTTGCAACCAGGTTGAGAGAGCGGCAACTCCTGAGCCCTTGGCTTATTAATCCTCCTCTTCCTCTGGGTTTTTGTTCTCCTCTTACTTGTGTATTTGCTTTTGTTTTATAGGTTTACTTTGGGGTTTTTGTTTTGTTGCCCCTTTTTGGGTCTTGTAAGTTTTGACAAGCCCTTTCTTTACTGCATTTTCTTTTTTCATTACATGTAACAAGCTTATATTAATGAAAATGGCTTAGGCCATAATTTCACCCAAAAAAATAAAAAATAAAAAAAAATTTATTAAAAAATTATAATAGAAAAAGAAGTAAGAAAACTCTCCCAAATGAAACTTTAGGCTGAGGTTCAGTACTTTCAAAATTTAAAAATTTAATTATAAGTTTGGCATCAATGCATTTTTTTTTTTCATATTAAAAAGTTAATATATTTTGTTAACTATCAATGTTGATCCTTAGAATACAAAAACTTAATATTTTTTAATATCATTAATTTATCCCCTCACACTAAAAAAAGAAACCCTTCGCGCTCCTGTGACTATAAAGCAAGCTTTATTTACCCTGCCAATAAGTACAATATCAGAATGCAAACATCAACATTTTGCTAGGTATAATACACTTATCCAGACATGATCGCTGTAGCCTAAAAGCCTTGAAATCCTTTCATCATAAGAAGCAACAAGCACAAAAATAACCATTACCAATGCCTTCAATTCATTCTCCGCATTGCTCCGTCAAATCCCATCATCATAAGGAACTGAATCGAAATCCAACCACAAATCTCCGTATATAAATTCCGAAACCGTAAAATTATACGCGTCGTCATACTCCATCACATGAAACCCAGGCCAAGTAACTCTATTATCAGTCGCCGCTCCCGGCCCGGAGTTCATATACTCTCCGTAATACAACGTATCCAACCCCTCGTCACCCCAATCCGGCGACCATTTTGTCCACCCGGCCGGATCGACAAGGTCATCGATGTACGATTCAATGTACACCGCCGTCGAATACAGCCGCCACGGTCTTCCCAGATAGGTCTTAGTCCCACCCTTATCCGACGCGAGATCGTCCGAAGCCAACACGGAGCAGTTCTGTATCGAGATGCCGGTGTTTTCATTGGGGTCGTCACGGGACTGCGCGGTGACGACGTTGGTTTGGGTAGGCATGGGCTTCTTGGCGATGAGGTTGCAGCCTTGGAAGACGACCGCGGCGTTGCCGAAGATGAAGTCGACGGTGCCCGAGACGTTGCATTCGCGGTAGAATTGACGGAAGGAGTGTACGTAGAGAGTGTCCTGATAGCCGTCGATGGTGCAGAGGTAGACGGCGGAGAAGTCGGCGTTGATGCGCAGGGCGACGGCTTGGCCTTTCGCTGGACCGGCTGTGTTCTGGAAGGTCAAGTCACGGGCCAAGAAGCCTTGTCCGGAGACGGCTGCGGTTAAATTAGGAAAAAAAATCAAGTCTTTGAATATTGTGATTTTTTTTAAGGGGAGGAGTTGTTTGAATTTTAGAATTAACAAGGATATTTGACAAGAAATGTAATAATTGAATTAGTTAGAATTAGGAATGTAAGAACTTACTAACGTGATAGCCATAGTATTCTCAAGAATCAGAACTGAATTAGTTAGAGATTAGTTCCCGGGCGTAAGAATGGAGTGAATAACCTCTGTCAGTAGTACAGTGTTGACCTCAAATTTGGCGGCCCAAATCTTCCCGCTGATCACCGATAAATTTGAAATCGAGTCAAATTTGAGTTAATTGAAGTCGGTTAGATCACATAATTTTAATCCAACAACGTCGAGTCAAATCTGAATCGAGTCTGAGTCGACTCGATTCACGTCTGATTTGACCCGTCGTCGTCGTTAATCATTAAATTTAGTTGATCCAAGCTCAAATTAATATAATGGTATGAAAAAACTTTGTCAATAGTATAGACTATCGAAGGTTAGGAGGGAGAGAAACTGATCAACTTTTCCACATATGGTAAGCTGCAGATATTAATCATTGTCAAAAGAAATCTGGCTAATAAAATCTTCAACGAAAGGCCGATCACAATAAAGATCTGCCTCAACTCTCACGAGCCACACCACACACACAGCATCAAAGAGAGATCCAAGTGACCTTAAGATGTAGAAAGTAATGTCGTAACAAGCAGGCCGTTTAATTTTTGGAAGCAGGGAATAGAGAAAGAAACAAAAATTCACATATGGTAATAGATTAATGGTTCAAGAATGAAGCGGTCTCCTCAAGACGTAGAAGAACATAAATGTTGTGAGCTAGAATATACACGGTAGTAGGGATAGGGAGTTAGTTTTGCACGAATATCGAGCACGTACAAAATCAGAGAAGTTAAGAATTTAAAATTTTTTACATGGAAAATCATGGAAATGAGAAAAAATCACGGGACTACGTTTGGTTGAAATGATTTCACAATTATATGAACAAATTACGAAGGTTGACTTGTCCCTAGATTAAAGGACGGTCAAATTACAATAGTTTATAAGGTGGGTTGGACTTCGTGTAATGGCAGTTTAGCGAAACTTTGATGGTCGTCGAGTAGAAGTCTGGAGACAGTCAATGATTGTGTAGAAGTCCAGCAATGATTGGTGGTTGGGTGGAAGCCAGGAGACAGTCAGTGGTCATGCGGTAATCCGGAGATAGTTGATGGTCGCACGATGGTCAAGGAGAAATTTGGTGGTAAAAGAGATCTCAAATTTCTCTTCCTCCTTTCTCTTTTTTCTAGCTCCCCTTTGTGTGAAACATGAGAGTTTTATTTATAGTTTTTTGGGAGTGACATGTCAAGTACATATGGGGAGGATCAAGCTCAAGTTGGGAGTGTTCTGATGGGCGGCTGATATCTACTACCTTAAACATAGACTATTTATCGAGCATTTAAGCACCTTAATGATGTCAAAATTCGATGATCTTCAGCTCGGTTGATTCGTCTCGTCGATTCATTTGACTATCCAATTTATGCTTTGAAGCTTCCAAACATGTTTCGGGCCTATGCTTCGAGCCCTCGAATTGGACTCATTTGGGTTCGAATTGGATTGATTTTGGTGTCGTTGGGTTTGTCTCTTCGAGACAATCAATTCGGCTATAAGTTTCGAATGGCTTTGGATTTAATTTCCGAAGTTCTCATTTAGAATTTGTGTTGAGATTCACGCCTAATCAGGAGAATTTTTTAACGATGTATCAAGAAGCTTCATATAGAAATGATTGATAAATTACAGAGGAAATATAGTTGAAATAGTCCAACAATCATCCGGCGCTATAAAATTTAAATTTAAATAAAAAACAAATGTGTTTTATATTAAATTTTATGAGAAAATGTATTGTATTTAGATATTCAATAAGCAAATTATTAAAATTTAACATAACTATGAAGCTTAAAATCCAATTAAATATATTTTAAATAAAAAAAACCCATAACATATAAGTATAATTTTTTATGTAATCAATATGAAATATTATTAGTACTTTGGAAAAGATAAATAGAAAAAGATATTTTAAAAGCAACATGTTCTCTGCCGCATGTCGGTAGATACAAGTGGCAACTACAAACAAGCAAACAAAGCGACGGAGGAACTCACGTGAGCGACATGTTTGTATACTTTGACGAGGTATACTGAAGAGAAGGAAAGCGAGGGAGATGCATGGTGGATTTTCTCACCGACAGTCGCAGACCGAAATGTAGTCCATCCATCGCCGACGCTCCGGTTGCCTTTAATAAACGTCACGTCGCTGCCCTCGCCCAACAACGCAATGTTCGTTTTATAGCTTGGAATCTGAACGTTCTCGTCGTAAACTCCCGATCGAACGACAATAATCGTGACGTCGGCGCTGTTATTCGGCGCGAACGCCACCGCTTCCCCCACCGTGCTGAAGTTCCCGCTCCCGTCGGCGGCCACCGTCAATACCGACGCCGTATCATAGCCGCTATAATCTCCGCTATCCAACAACAACTTTTTGCGATGACGTAGCCACCCTGGCGAAGGCCGTGCCTCCAGCCTCCGGCCTCGACGCCGGTCTCCGCCTGAACCGGATACGAGGGAAAGGGAATTGCTGACGTAGCGGTACGAGTTGGTCAATGCATTGATCAGTGCCGGTACCTGCGGGCCCCGAGTGCCGGAGAGGCCTTCGAGACAGGTGTCTTTGTTGGTTAAGGCGGCGCTCAGATGAGCCCGAGCATCGGCGACGGCCTTGCTTGCAGTGGAGGAGCTGAGAAGGGATGAGGAGCGGCGGAGGGAGGAAAGGGTTGAGGATTGGAGCTCGCGGCAGTCTTGGAGAGCACCGCGATGTGCTTCGACGATAGAAGGGGAGCTTAGAAGTGGTGAGATATTCGAAAGAGCGGTGACTGCTGATTCGAGGGATCGGAGGACGATGGAGAGGATGGAGGGGTTGATGGAAATGGAGATAGAGAGTTTGAGGGAGTCGAGGCAGAGTTCTGGGAAGGGAGTGGCATTGCAGATGGTCAGTTGATGGTTGCTTGAGTTGTGGGTGGTGGGAGTGGCGGAGGTTAGAGGGCAGAGGATGAGAAAAGAAAGGAGAGGAAGGGAAAGTGGAGCTGATGCCATGAGAGGAAATGGAGAAGTAGTCGGTAGAAGAGTAGGATATTTATTTCATCTTTTTGCGAAATGCAAGTCCGTGATGGAGACTAATTAATGGGAAATTGAAGGATTGGTGGGACTGGTGGGTACTTGACGAAAATAGCTAAATTTGATGGGGAGGATGTATTGGGGTTAGGGTGGGGACAATGAACTATCATAGGTGGACATGGATTGAAAACTTAGGTGCGTTTAATTCGGTGGCCACTGTCCTTAAGCCACCGAATCCTGCGGTAACTAGTAAAGGTGTTAATGATTAGTCTTTCGGGGGTTTTTGTTTTTTGTTTTTGTTTTTGTGGATTATAAGTGATACCATCAAAAAATTAAATTGATCAAGCACAAATCTCGAGGCAAAATAAAGTTGAAAACGTCTAAAATTAAATCCGACATGATATGAACTCCGATTTTAGCAAACTTATAGTCGAACTAAACGTCTCAAAAATACGAACTCAACGACATCAAATTCAACTCAATCCGAGCCCAAATAAGTCCAAATCAAAGACCCAAAGCACATTTAGAAGGTTCGAACTATAATTTGGATTGCGAAACAGTTTCGAAACATGACACGCTTATATTCGAATCAAGCAGCTCGACAAGACGAATCCACCGAGCTCAAGATTGCTTAAATTTGATATCATTAAGACATCCAAATGTTTAGTAAGCGATCCACGATCAAGGGAATCAACATCGGCCGTCCATTCAAGCCAATCATAATTTACCCATGATCTTCCTCATATTTAATGGACATGCCACTCTCAGAAATATATAAATAGACTCATCACTTCTCATGAAAAGGGATCCCAAGCAAGGAAGCAAGAAGAGAGATTGAAGATCGCTCTTGTCACCTAGTTCCTCCTCGACCACCGCCAGGATTTCTGCCGAACCACCACTTGACGCCGGACTTTCGCCTGACCACCAACTGAAGCTTAGAATTCCGCTAAACCACTGCCTGATGCCGAACTTCTGCCGAACCACCAACTGGCGCCAGGCTTCCGCCGAACCAAATGTCGATGAACCCATGTCTGACCTCTATTTGTCACTAGATTTCAACCAGACGATTGATTATTGTAATATGATTGTCCTAATGGACGATTCAGTCAACTGTAATCTCCTCAAACACTAGTGAATCATTTCAACTGGGCGTGGCCCTGTATTTTTTTTCCCTTTTTTAGGATTTCCACATAAAAGATCATGTTTTCTCTGTTTGTGTGCTGGATATTCGTACAACACTGATATGTAAAATTCTGACTCTACTGCCACATATATTCTAGCCCGCAACAATAAGCATCCATTTTTAAGTGGTTAAATATGATTTTTTTTTAAATTATTGATACTACTCTAAGAAAATTCATATGATATGCAGGAATCCATAGACAATAAAATTCAGGATCATTTGAATTTTGAACTTTCATCTCTGCAAATTTATAATCGAATTGACCGTCTCAACAAAAGAAATCTATCAACACTACAAATTATCCAATCTAACTCCAAATGAGCTCAAATCAAGCACTTGAATTATGTTTTAAAATTTTATGAACATTAATTAATAAACCAAATTATATCCAATTATAGCATGCTTATGATTAAATCAAGCAACTCAATGAAACGAATCTAATGAGCCTAAATTCACTGGAATCTAACATAATTAAGGCAGTCATATGTTGATAAATAATTTATGATCAAAGGGATCAATATGGACCCGATGATGGAATGTTTTTTTATTATGGTCAAAATTTTCAAAATATCAATATCAAAAAGTCTATAAATAGAGCTTCATTCTATATAAAAAATGGGATGCTCTATATTGCCATTAATTGTTTGCAGGAATTCATTAAAATCAAAGATGAATAATCTCCACTTTCCAACAAGAATAAAATAAGAAAATTTCTATTATGTTGCAAATTGCAATACATAATCATTAAAAAAACATCCAATATAAATTTAAAGTTGATGGGTGTAAAGCAAAATTAAATATTAGTGTTTTAAAGTCATAACTTCAAAGAGTTACTAAATTACGAAGCTTCTTAGTTCATCAGGCTTAGACCAATTTTTGAAATATATATGTACATAAATAAACATTCATAAATTACATAGAGAGAACCTCTTCAAATTTAATTATATTTATAACAGAAATATTTAATATTTATATAAAAAATAATGACAGCAATACTTTCATATCAAAATTTCTTTCCGACCAGACCCATACATTGAAACTTTTATTTGGTCCGGTCACCTGACGTAGCTCTACGTTCGGACGCTAGTAAAATAGTGTCAAGTGTTCTCACTATTAACCGCGTGGCCCGACAACCCCGACCCGGAACAGAGCCGAGATTGCTATGTTCGCGTATTGCTAGGTATTGCTCGGTATTTGCTCGGTATTGGTCGATTTTGCTCAGCAATAACGAGAAATACCATTATGTGAATACCAATACCAAACAATATCGGGCAATACCGAGCAATACCGAGAAGGTATTGGTCTTCACAGAGCGATATTTTTCATTATTGTCAAGCAATTACCAAGCAATATATACCTAGCAATACCGAGAAATACGCGAACATAGCAATCCCGGGTCAAGTCGTCGGGTTGCGCGGTGAAAAGTAATAGCACGTGACAACATGTTATTGACGTCCGAACTAGAGCTACGTCAGGTCACGTGACCTAATAATTATTCCATACATTGAAGCCTGGCCGGGACAACCCATTAGCTTTGACCCCACATACTCAGTTGATCAAGATAGTCTACTTTGAACACCGACCTAAACTTTTGTACGCACTAATGGTCAAGAAGATTTGTGTAGGTGCCAGATAAGTTTGAAACGACATTAGCATTTGAAGGCAATTTGATCCCTACAACTTCTTTTTTTTCGCACATGGATTTCATAATTAACGGTTACTTTGGGACCGACCAATTTTAAATTTAAGAAATTAACATATAATTTAATTAAATTGAAGTAATAAAGTTTATGCACATTGATCTGGACCAGCCAGTCGGAATGGCCAAAATATGAATAGGTGCTTCCAACATGCTCAAAGAGGCCGGCTTCGTTTGGTACAACTTTTTTATTATTTTATTTTTAAAAATATAGTCATAATTTTTTATTTGGCGACTTTTTTTTAACTATTTTCAATAAATATTTATACAAAAAAGTTGATTTCTACAATAACTTTTTAAAACAACATGTTTTCTCCATAGTAGCTTTACAACCGTCATTATAAAAAGCTACAACTGCCGCAAACAGACCCAAAGTCAAAATTGATTGAAAAACAATTAGTATTATCCTATATCATATAAATATTAGAGACAATTAGCTACAAGCCAAAAATAGAAGTTGAACTCTCAATAGGGATGTCAAAATCGGGTCACGGGTCAGGTTTGAGTCCAACATAGAACTGATTCAGGACTGTTTGACCCGACCCATTTTTGCAAATGGGTCAATTTCTCGGACCTGAACCCGACCCGCTTCGAGTTCGAGTCAACCTAAACCCGGCCAGCTTATTTTGATTAGAAGCAAAACTGTTCGGGTTCGTCGTTTCTGTTTGGCTTCGTCTCGCAGGAGGTGTGGAGATTGCACGAGTCACTTCCTTTGCTCTTTGTTGCAGTTTGACTTCGCTCCTTCGAGAAGTTACAATATTTTGATCGGAAGCAACGACGGAAGCTCGTTCGCTGTGAAGGTAACGTTCTCCCTTTGGACCCTTTCTACGGTTTGCTTTTTATCTTCTCTTTTTCGTAGTTGTTGTTCGACTTCACTCCACTGATGACGTCCCCTTCTGATCGGATCGGAAGTTACAACATTTTGATGGGAAGCAACGACGGGAGCTCGTTCTCCCTTTTTATCTTCTCTTTCTCATCATTGTTGTTCGACTTCGCTCCACGGACAATGTTCCCTTCCGATTGGATCGGAAGTTACAAAATTTTGATCGAAAGCAACGAAGTTCGCTCGCTGTGAAGCATGGCCAAATCTCGTAAATACGCTGAACAACAGGATTCCTGGTCAAAATTGAGTCATTTTTGGGTTTCTGGGTCAACATGAACCTGATCCGAAATTCGAAAAAGGTCGAAAATCAAAACCCGACCCATTTCAGGTTTGGGTTGACGTTGACCCGAACCCGAAATTTTCATGTCGGGTTTGATTCAGGTTTTCAGGTCGTGTCAAATATTGACACCCCAAACTTTCAATAATTATAGGTTTAAAAATCTAGTATCTATGAATTTATTATTTATAATTTCTAAGTATTATATTAAGAGATAATTACATGATATTGAAGAGCATTGCTCTTTCTTCTTCTTTATTTAGCTAGCTGTAAAGGCTGAGGTTGGAGAAGTTATCAGTAGGATGATTGGAAGTTGATGATCATTAGCTAGATGTATTGATTTCTTTGTTTGGAGACAGAATAACTATTAAGGGTTGGATGTGATAACTGAAGCCAGACATTCTCAAGAGAACATTGGAATTATTGATTGGGCTTGACTGCTTGAGACAGCCGAGATGGTGATTTGATGTCAGAACGGTATGCTTGTATATCTTCTGTGAAGGAAAAACTATTGCGCATCCGAACTTTAATTATGTGAAGGCATCTAAATTTTTCTCTATAAAGAAGGTGTGTATAGAAGGAACAATTATTACGTCCTCCGATCGAACGTAGAGGAACGTCCGGTCGGAGGTAAATTCCTGCCAAAAAATGAGTTGTATCGAGCAAATACCGAGCAATACCAAACAATAACAAAGAATACCATCATTTGAAGATCCAATACCGAGTTATACCGGGCTTTACCGAGCAAATACCGAGTTATACAAAAGTTGTACCGAGTTTTTCCCAGAAAAACTCGGTACAACTCGGTATTTCTCGACACAGCTCGGTATAACTCGGTATTGGTCTTCAGAGAACGATATTCATCATTATTATTAAATAATACCTAGTTGTACCGAGCAAATACCTAATTTTTTGGCAGGAAATTGCCTCCGACCGAACGTTCCTCTACTTCCTTGCACCGGACGTAATAAAACTTCGTATAGAAGAGAGAAAATTCAGATGTTTCACGTGCATAATATTCTCTCTCTGTGAAGATTGTGGAGGAATCATGTTCATGCTTAATGATAAAACGAGAGAAAATAATATTAGCTATAAAAAAGAGAAAACTATTTATATTATAATTCCTCTCTAATTTAATGTGAATTGATGGCTTTGTTGAATTTTGAATATATGTGAAGTTCATTGAACTACAGAAATAAATTGTTTTTTTTAACACATTATACCTGTTAATTTTTGTTAAGGTTTTTTTTAACAAGCATCGTTTGTGATTCTTTGTTCTATTATTATCAATGTATATTAATCATTTATTTATTAATGTTGTGGATAATAATAATTATTTTTTTACTGAGGATATTTTTGATGCGTTATATGTAATTTCTTGATTTTTTTTAAATTGTATAGTTAAATATATGAATTATAATTTTCTTTAGATCATTTTGTTGACCTTTTTTATACATAATAATTTTTTATTTAATAAAATTCAACTTAGGTAAAAAATAATAATAATAATTGATATATCATCAAAAAATTATATTGATCATGAATGGATCTCGAGAAAAAATCAAGTTGGAAACTTCAAAAATTAAATCGGAAATCATAAGAACTTCGATTTTAGCGATTTCAGCAAACTTATAGTTGAACTTAAGGTCTCAAAAATACCAACCCAATGACACCAAATTCAACCCAATCTGAGCTCAAATGGGTCCAAATCATACACCCAAAGCGCATTTGGAAGGTTCAAACCATAATTTGGATTACCAAACGGTTCTCAAACATGACATGCTTATAGTCGAATCAAGCGCCTTGACGAGACAAATCCAACGAGCCCAAGATTGTTGAATTTTGATATTATTAAGACATTCAAATGACCAATAAATAGTTCATGATCAAGGGATTCAACATCAGTCATTCATTTAAACCACTCCCAATTAGCCATTGATCTTCCTTTCATTTATTGGCCATTCATTCTCAAAAAATAATAAATAGACTCATCATGAGACCAAGCAAGAAGAGAGGAGAAGAGAAGAAAATGAAGAGAATGAAGAGACTCCTCCTCGACCACTAACAGACTTCCACTCGGTAGCCGATCGACGCCAGAGTTCTGCCCGATCACCAACTGAAACTAGAATTAAGCAAGGAAGTAGGAAGAGAAGGAAGAGACTTCTCCTCGACCGCCGCTGGACTTCCAACCGACAGCCAACCGACGACGGAGTTCTGCCCAATCACCAATTGACACCGGAATTAAGCAAGGAAGCAAGAAGAGAAAGAAGAAAAAGAAGAGAAGGAAGAGACTCCTCCTTGACCACCGTTGGACTTCCACCCGACAACCGACTGATGTCGAAGTTCTGTCGATCACCAACTGTCGCCAGAATTAAGGAAGCAATAAGAGAATGAAGAAAAGTAAGAGAAGGAAGAGACTCCTCCTCGGCCACCACCAGTTTCCACTTGGCAGTCGACCGACACCGGAATTCTGCCCAATCGCTAATTGACGCCAGATCTTTTCCCGACCGTCAATCGAAGCCAGATTTCTGCCCAACCACCAAACGTCGCTGGATTTTCGATCTTCTTTTGTAACTGAATTTCAACCCGTGAGTTGCTTATTGTAATCAGATCGTCCTCAATTTCAGGGAAGAGTCAGCCACTTGTAATCTAAGCAAATATTTGTTGAATCATTTTAATTGGGCGTGGCCCCGTAATTTTTTCCTTTTCCAGGGTTTCCACATAAAAATCCTGGTGTTACATTTTTTTTATGTTTGTGTGCTAGATATTCGTACTAGGCTAAGACGAAAAATTTTCTAACTCTATCACCGCGTATAATCTAGCCCACAACAATAATAATATAAATAATAAGTCTTTATATATTTTTCTCCTGCAAACTTATGAGAAAAATCTAAGCCCACTTGCATTAGCTAGCAAATATATAAGCTCAATAAATATGCCTCTAGAAATCAGCAAAATTATTACATGTGGTCATCGGACGTTGTCCAAAGGTCAATCAAGAAACATCATGTCACCAATATGTGTGTATCGGCACTATGTACCGCTGTATATCGGGTGATATGGAGCGTGCTGATTAACCTTTGGACGATTTGGTAAATCTCTCCTATATATCAATCTTAACAAAAATAACAATTTCGATCTAACTGGTGATGCATGGCATTTCTGATATTGTAAGGCTGGGGAGCATAATCTTGATATAAATTCTGCTACATATATAATTATTAAGTTTATTATTATTACTATAGCCAATTAAAATAAATTCATATATACATATCTACTAATAAAAATGAGGCTTTCACATCACTTTTTAGGGCCTACTGCAGCGGTTTAAACACCTGCGAATTTATTTGCAGCGATTTAGAAATTGCTGCAAATCCGTGTATTTGTGTTCGCTGGAAAGGCTTTAGCAGCAGTTTTATGAGTGATGCTGTATGATGGCTTTAAAAGCGCTTTTAACTGATGTTAAAATTATTGCTAAAGGGTAGAATTGATTAAAAAAATAATGCCAAAAAAATCAAATTTTATGATCAAATTATAAATGTCAATAAAAAATATAGAAATTAAAATTAAGTGAATATTAACAACATATAAATCTACAAAAAATTGTGATTTAGAAAAATTATCATACTCGTTTGAGATACATGATACTAGCAAATGGAAGAAAAATTGCAAAAAAAAAAAAAAACCTTTGGGGAGAAATCCTCAGTCAGATATATTGCATTGGAGTTGAATTCAGATATTGTGAATGGAGGTTGTACTTCAGTGTGCAAATATCTTAGTCTGCGAGCAGCACCTATTGCTATGTTCATGCGCCTGAGCCAGGATAGCTGACCTCGATTTTTATGGTTAGTTCTTCCCCTCAATTGCTCATAAGTCTCTTCTGCACTTTCCTGGCTTTTTACAAGCATACCTACAATAAGCAATAAGTTCTTCAACTATAAGAGTAACACTATGAACACAAGCTGAGCATTAGGTGTTTTTAGTAAGATTTTTAATAAACTTTTCTCACGGAAATGAAGGAATCAATCAAAACATTGTTGATACATTTCCTCGTCAACGACTTGATATATTATTCAGTTTAGGTCTGTTAACAACAATTAAAATAAGAATATTCATATTTTTTTTTAAGCTGCTTAACAAACTTAAGCTCGTTCCGATTTACAAAACAACACAACACTAGCTCCCATCAACAAAATCGACCAAATTTGAAATGCCCAAATGAGCAAATTCAAGGAAAAGCAAAAGAAGCGGAACCTGAGGATTCGGAGAGAGATGACATGGCGGGAGCTGAGATTGGATAGTTGGGCTATAGAGATATTATTCTGTGCGGACACCGGACGGGAGAACCGTCCGGTTTCGCGTTCGAGTACCGAGCGCCGTACATTTTTTTGGGGGACGTGACGCATTTTTATTGATCTCCGGAAAAATCTAGACCCGCACGTAATAATTTTTCCCAATAAAAAAGCCTTCAAGACCGGAGCTAACTACAGAGCTTGAAATCACATTTATCGGCACAAAAGACATGATGGTGCGGCCTCTTACCACCAATTTCCTCTCCGAAACCCTAGCAGAAGATGAGGTCACCATCGGATCTTCTTCGCCTTTCTCGGAGTTGAAGTAATCATGAATTATCAATCGCTTATGAAAACATGAAACATGAAAATCAGTGCATTGTGAAAAGCATAGTGGAAGTGAGATCGAATGCTTACCTTGGAGAACGACTGCAATGAGATCATTTGGCCTACTGGGAGAGGCACGCGGGAAAAAGTCGAGCGGGAGCTAAGGCACGCAAGGGAGATAAGGAGAATAGGCACATTAGCAGTAATTTTGAATTGAAATCATGGTGGCAGCGGTTGGCAAACCACCTCTACATAAATCGATGCAAAAATATTAAGTTTTTCATAATTTTTTTGCAACGGTTAAAACTGCTGTCTATACTAATCTACAACAACGGTTTTAAAACCAGTACTAATTAAAAACTGCTGCGAAAATCATATATTTTTAGTAGTGCATATACGTGAACTTCAAATTCAAGACCTATTGATTAATTGACGAAGCCTCTTACCAATAGATCAAACTTAGGCCTAGTTTGATTGGATGTTTTTTGTGCTTATTCTTTTTTAAAATGGTAAATTTATTTCTTCTTTACTGTTTGATTCCTCAAACCATGTTCCCAATAACACCATTTTTTTTTTTCATTTTTATGTTGTTTTAAGAAAACTTTTCATATATGCTTCTTCGTTAGAAAACTCCTTTCTCTAAATCGATGTTTCTTAAAACTGTCTTTTTACACAATACTGAATAACCAGACGAAGACGAAGCCTTACTAAATAGTAAATTCAATATATTGGCCTCGGAATTCGTACAATTGCAACACACCGAAAACGTGAAGCTTAAGCAAAACAAGGGCGACCCTTAAGAAATCGTCTTCGACGGGCAGGCTTAACCTTTGCAACAAGACAAATGTACTGTCAAAAGAAATTCCATTGGCGTCAACATACTGAATCGGGTGATGGTTCTATGCCAAATTGCAGCGCGTATGGACGGAAATTTTTGCTTTTGTTACTTTCATATCATTTCTTCAGGAGTTCTCATTTTCGTGTTTTGGTAAAGTTTTAGGCTTTAAGCGATTTCACAAACTCTATAATGTAATTTTCAGGAATTAATAGAATTTGGTCGGACGTGGTACTCATCTTTCTCAAAAGAAATACGATGAACCTTTATATCATTTGGGATGCTCTTCTTAGCTTTCAAATACAGGCATACATCAAGCTCCTAAAAATAAATGCACGGGAATTTCTTGCATGGTTGCAAATACTATAACAGCAAGAACAAAAATCGGTATATCAAGTTTAACACGAAACTCTCCTTGGCGTCGCGGGTGGCCTCCTAATCTCATAAGTCATAATGATGCGGTAAATTCTTGTCTACAGAGTCTGAAGCCTCTACTTGGTATTGGAACTCACCTTCATTTTATGAATCAAAGATTTCTAAACATGATGTTGGGTGACGTTTGAAGTTTTGCCCTCTAAAGTTATCCACCCATAGAATCACTGTGGTTGCTAGCACTCTTATTCGTGGATTAATACCGCATGTTTTGAAATGATGCAGCTCATGGTGCATCTCAATAGAAAACTTGAAAAAAAATACCATGATGACTTCTTCAACATGTCGTGTGAGATTGGCTTGTGCTGTCTACAAAGCATCCAAACTCCAATCATTGCCATGAGCCAATCGTTTGCTGCTTTCTTCCATTTGCCCAACAAGAAGATTGTGATAACAATTTGGCGTGATAGCAAAAATTAAAACAATAAGAAAAAGAAATACATAGATCAAAAACCATGAAAACTAAGAATATGCATACATATATCTCCATTTCTATTATAATCTAATATATATATCATCTTCTTCATATGAGTATCTTCTCATCCTATATCAAGCAAAAAGAAAAAGGTATATTTTGTATTATATATTTTGTATTTAGGCAATACAGCTGTAAGTTAGAGTAGGGGTAGAAAGGAGTAGTGGAATGCATACACTATAGTGTAGTTTATGGACATGATGACCTACATCAAATTTGTTCCATTTATTTGTGTTTTAGTTCATTAATTACGTATTGCATAAGGTTCAATTTATCTTTTTCTAAGTTGAAACAACATTTGCATAGTCCTTTTTTTTTCATCTTAAGTCTCATTTACACTTCGTTGATTAATGTTTTTCGATAACTATTAACACATTTTGTGGCTTGTCATAGAATATTTCAATTACTACAAACAACAACAACATCAATCATTTGTATCACTATATGGGGTCGGCTACATAAATCCTTTTCTCCTTTGCGACCTGTTAAAAGTCAAATTTTCTTTTAAATCTAATAAAGAAAGATCATTTCTAATATTCTCTAACCAAGTCTTTTTAGGTCTACCACTACCTTTTTTAACATAAGTCAATTCTAATACCCTACTTTCCTAACCGGGTCATCGGAAGGCTGCCGTTTCATGTGACCAAACCATCTAAGGTGACTCTCTCTAATATTTCAATTACTATTAAATAAAATTCCTCACCCATATCTTTCTTTTTAAGTTCTTTGAGAGAAATTTCTAAAA
The DNA here is from genome assembly GCA_022539455.1 of Dendrobium nobile. Lineage (NCBI taxonomy): Eukaryota > Viridiplantae > Streptophyta > Magnoliopsida > Asparagales > Orchidaceae > Dendrobium > Dendrobium nobile. The sequence continues at coordinate 60,616,958 of CM039734.1, forward strand.
ATAGTTTTCACTTTCATTTGATGTAGCTCCAAATCAAAATAAGCCACTATTATCATATTAATTTATAATGTGACTATTTATGAGATATGAGAAAAAGACTCTTTATAGCCGCCATCATTTTTCTGAGCTAAAGCTTTGGCAATACATCTAACCTTAATCTTTTGGCATTGTTATTTGAGACATTTTTGGGCTTAAAGATATAACTAATCATTTATTAGAAGTAATACTTTCCATATATAGCTCGTAAAAACGAAACTTAATCCTCATTAATTAATTCCTAAGCCAAATTTTAAACCTTGTTCATAAACCAATAACCATTTGAAACAAGGGATCTTCTTCTTGCTCATTGAAATCATCTTAATTAATGCATGGTTCATAAACAAAAGGTCAATTGACAACAACTTCATGATGAGATGTATGATCATTCATTTGTTCGTCTAATATGTTATCAAATTGTTAAACAAGTAGGAAGAACAGCTTGAGAAGAAGTAACAAGCAAATGTGTTGCTCCTTATCTTCTTGAATATCCACCTTTTATACTCCACTGATTTTATCATTCTCAATGAACCTAACATTTTCAATTTTAACATTTTTATATTTTGTTCAGAACGATAAAATCTATATCCTTTAATTTTTTTGTGGATAATATCCATTAGTTGCTATTTAGCCCATTTTTTCATATGAATTATAAATTCTTATTTCTATTGAACAATCTCAAATATGTAGGTGCCTTAAATTGAGTTGTATTCCTATTCACAATTCAAAAAAAAGTCTTTAAAATTGTTTTACTAGGAACCATATTTAACAAATATATTGCAAATTTTAAAGCATGCATCCACAATGACAAAGGTAAAAAAATATGATTCAAGATTATTATTATTTTTTAATTTCATGTAATAATAGCATCAACACCCTTTTATTGAGGTTTCAATTTCTATTATTTCGAATGAGGCCTTAAAAGCGCAATTGTCGTTCAATAAGGATAATTGTTTGGAACATTCTGATAGACTGGATGGGTATGTTTCCTCGCTTTGTGGGGGCGCTGGGGATGATTTGGAAGACCATGTGGATGATTTTCATACGATGTATAGTTTGAATGTGGGTCGAATCGTGGAAATAGTATTTTCTCGTGGTGGTGGGTAACGGTCTAGGAGAAAGTCCAAAAAGAAGTAACTGGTTGTGTTTATGGCGTTGTTTGATGTTGTTGGCTTCGTACAACAAAATTTAAAAAGAAGTAGTTCTTATGATCGGATCTCCTCTTCAATTTTTTGCCTATTCTAGCTGCTATGCTACTCTGTTTTGTGCCTTCTTTTTATGATCCGGACAATGATGATGCTGCTTTCTGCACACCCCCCTAGTTGGCCTTGGCTTGCTGGCAACCTTGGCAGTTCATTTTCTTCTACTGATCGGTGGCCTTTGTTTGGCATGTGAGACGGTGCTTGTTTCACTTGTAGTTATCCTCTGTTAGCTTTGTGGCTTGTTACCTCCAATGGATGCTCATTGCCTGACGTCTGGGTGGTTGCATGAAGCCTTATGTCATTTCCTGAGTCCGAATGACTTTGTCACATTCTTCACTGTGTTTTTTTGTTATTCTTGCTACCTTCATAATATCTTATTTTTAGCTCCTTTCTTTTTGAGGTTGTAATAACTTTGTATTTTTTATTTGTCAAAAAAAAAATTACTCAATGTGGGCCACTAAAACTATATAAATGTTTCTAATGTAAGTGACGTTATTAGGTGTTAAATAAATAAAAAAAAATTAAATGTTATATATATAAATACAATAGTATTATATGATATGTATGAAATATATTTAAAAAAAAAAAAACATTACATTTTGCTTCCTCACATCAACAGAGCACGGTAAAGGAAGCTATCTTGTTAATGAGCAAGAAACCCCTGGGAACATGATACCGAGCTTACAAATTTCAGTCTAAATCAATTGCTGGCCATTAAGTGCTTATAGGAGTTTTGGGAACATTGGAGGTTCCCTCTCCCTTTACTACTCCACATCTCACCAATCCTTGCTCAATATCACCTTCGACGGGACTGCTGCATGAAGAACCAACAGTCCTCTTTCCCCTGCTCAAAATCCTGCTTAAAGATCCAAACTTTGACGTTCCTGGTGATCTTACCTCCTCCACCGGCGACTTGAAGTTCTGCCCAGAAGACCTGTTCGATCCCAATGGTGAGATCGGCGAGGGCAACCCATCCGCAAATTGATTTGGTATTGTTATCACCAGACTCCTATGAGAATGTGCCAACCCCCTCGTGCTAAATCGACCGTTATTTCTCCAAATCAGCACATTGATGGGAAGAGCAGGCAATTCCGATGAGATCCGTTCACCCGCAGTCGCGAGAGAAACTTCGCCGGCTGCAGCTGCAACCGGGCCTACCGGGCACCGGCAAATGGGACACGTACAGTGAGAATGCAGCCACATATCAATGCAATCAAGGTGGAAGCCATGCTTGCATTTTGGAAGCAACCGAACCTTCTCTCCTTCCGAGAGCTCGGTAAGACAAACAGAGCATTCAATTCCGTCCTTGAAATCACTTCGCCGGAATACGGAAACCGGGAGAGAGCGGAGAGCCTCGGATTCAAGGCCTTGTCTGGGAACTGGGGGAATTGGGGCATCACCGGCGGTGATGCTGAAATGGGCCCGACCATGACCGACGATTCTTGGGATCCAAGTATTCCTCGCATAGACATAAAGGAAGACGACGACGATCAGTATTAGAAAGAGAAGTATCACTGTAGCTGTCAGGACCCTTCCGGTTATCTTGACAGTCATCACTGAGCTGGGAGACAAATCTGAGTTTCCCATCACGGCTAGCCCCTTCGAATCTGGTGAAAACCAAAATCTTAGTTTGGTAACCGAGCAAAGCACAAATTCGGAGTTTGAGATCAGGGTTTTGAAGATAGAAGAAAATAGAAACTTGAGATGATGAAACAAGATGTGGATGCTTTACATGGGGGTAGAGAGATGACAAGCATTAAATGGGGGAGAGATGATACAAGCAAAACCTACAAGCTGGAATTAGATGGAAGAGACGCAGCGTAGCTGATGGGGCGAGCAGGAGAGAATTTAGGGTCGTTGACCGCCATGAGAAGTTGACTAAACAAGGGTGAAATTTTAAATAAAACACGGTATATAATTAGATTAATTTAAAAAGCACTGAAAATATAAAAGAATACATGCATAAAATAAATTAAATATTATGAAATTCATATTGAGATTAATATAATTCATATATATATATATATATATAATTATTTTTGTGTGGAATCTAATATTGTGGATCAATCAAGTTGAATTGATTATACATCAATTCCATTTGTCTTGATCACCAGGATATTATAAGAGGTCCTTTCCTGCTTGGGTTCTGACATTTTTCATCTATATATATATATATATATATATATATATATATATATATATATATATATATATATATATATTTTCTTTTCATGGAACCATCAAATCCTACGAACTGACATTTGGTTCGAGTCAGAATGTTGTAAAGAATGAAGCGTTATAGCACTCTAGATCCCAACACTGCGATGCTATAAGGCAAACTTGAGATAGAGAGAAGCATAATGATGCTTCAAAAATCGGATTGCGAGGCTGGCTAGGCAGATTTTTTTCTAACTTTTCATGAAGGGTTGTATTTCTTAATGGTTTTAATTATTTTTTCTCCTTGTTTGTTTTAGTATGAGAACCCTGAAAGAGTGAAAAGAAATAAGAAGAGAATGAGAGAGAAGAGAGATATGTGTAATTTCTCTCAATTTTAATAATGAATTTCTTGGTGTTGTATTGCTTTATAGTTTTTACCTGATTTCAAGTTTTTTCACGTCAACTCCTTATGTTTTTCCTTTTCGCTGCAATTTTTTAATTCTTTCTTTTTTTTTTTGCATGGTTTTACTTCCCCAATAAATATAAATCCAATGAGATTCAAATCTATTCTAATCTAATCTATGTTAAAATATCATTTTTTATTATATATATATATATATATATATATATATATATATATATATATATATTTTATGAAAATATGATAAATATTAAAAAAAAGAAATATTTATTAAAGGATTTTTGGCTTAAGTATTTATATTATTTTTTAAAAATCTGAATTTAATTATCATATTTTATATGAAATTTGTGATTTTTTTATTAATATTTTTAAAACAAAATAATCACAATAATTATTATTATATTTATGTCATAAAGTTAACGTGACAAGAATAATAAGTTTAAACGTAAATATTTTTTTATCTGATCTTTTCACAAGATTTTAAAGTTAACTTATAAAATAATAATAATAATAATAACTATTATTATTATTATTAAATTTCATTAATTTTTTATAAAAAAATAAAAATAATTAAATTAAGTTTATCAAACAATTATTTCAAAAGTTATGAGCGTCCTGATAATATTATTAAATCATGAAAATTAATTTAAGGTTACGTATCACCATGAACTGACGAACATATTCCCTTCCCCGACCCGACACTTCGAAAAAGCAATTTTAATAATTTTATATTTTTGATAATTGCTATATTTCTGTATGACTGTATTTTTTATTATTTTTGTAAACATATAACGTTAGAGAGAGCTTTTTGGCAACTGGACCAACTAAAATCATAATTTTATTTCTTACTAAATAAAAAAAAAGCTTTTTTTTTTTACTTTATTATATATGTATTTTATGATTTTATCTAAAACTGTTAAATTTTGTTAGTTTAAATATTTTTTATAACATAATTATTGAAATAATAACAATTTAATTGAATTAATTTTATAATTCATTCTAATCATTGGGCGATAAATTAATCCTTTGTGATAATGATGAGCTGCTGAGTTAGCCCTAAGGGTCTAACCAAAGGCAGGAACATTCAAACTATGCACAGTATCCATTTCGCTGGAAGCCTAAAGGGTGCGCCTGTCAAGCTTTAGTTCTTAAATAACTCAATAAACAGTAGAAGTACGTTTTAGTTTATTTTAATGGATTAATCAATACATTGTCAATTAAAATTTATGTAATCTACCCACTATTGTTTAGTTTGATTGGTGGACGAGTACGGTTGAGAATCCCCTAACACGTGCACGATTCCACTTGAGCGCCAACACGTCTTAAGAGGGACTTTTTATTATATGCGGATATCGAACAGAGAGAACCATCCGATTTTCTCTTTGTCTATAGTAAAAGCGTAGTCAAAGTACAGTCAAAACGCAGTTGGTACAATAAATGCGCTTGACTATGTTTTTACTGTAGCGAAGAGAAAAATTGGAAGGTTCTCTCCGTCCAAGTATCCGCACATAATAATCTTTTTTTAAGTGGGGCCCAATCAAGTGCGGGCCAGGAGATTTCTAGGGTGGGAGTCTCTTTTAAGTCAGCCGAGGACTAATCACACCGTCAAACACCCTTTTAAAGATTGTAGCAGATAAATATTCCGTTCAAAAAATTTATGTAATCTTAGTGTCATTTTGATTGGCTCAAATAAATTGAAACTCAATCCCATTTTTTATTATATATATATATATAAATCTCTTTGAAAAATAAAGCATTGCGCAAGGCTCATCACATCTCTAAATAAATGAAAAGATATTCCCTCTGATATTTTAATTAAATTATTTATCATAATAGAATTCAAAATCATTATATTTATTTTTCAAAATATTCCCTTGATTTTTTTTCATGCTTGTTGTCGGTATCTCTGAGCCGCTGATTTTGTTACTATTCAGTATTTTGCTATTTTACTTCGTATATCAATATTAAATAATGGTTGATAAAATTTGTAAATTTATTTCTAAAAATTTGAAACTATCATCTGTACTAAATTTAAGGCTGACAAAATTTTCCAAAAAAAAATTACCGGGCATTAATACGGTTACCTATCAAACTAGCCCTAAGCGGGGAAACATGAAATGAAATCCGACGGTCCACGACCGGCCGACGGAGTCCGGCTACCGCAATTCACGCAATCAGCCACCCCAGCAATTCTCCGTCTTTTTCTGTCGTCCTTTCTGACAGGTCACGCTACTACTCTTTTCTGAAGAAATACCTGAAAAAGGAGCGTCGTACTCGTGGCTTAAATAATTTTTGCATTATTCTCAATACCCACGCCAGCTCAGTCTTCAATGTTCTGTGGCAGCGCTCTAAAATTTCTCGGGAGTAGCATGGGACAGTAATGTACTAATGTGTGAGTAAAAAGGAGCGTTTTTTGTATTCTACTGCAATACTGCATTGAAATACTAGGGGCATCTTTTAGTCTATAAGCTAGGAAGTTTTGTGGCAGGGAGAAAGATGAGACGAGGGAGAAGGAAGGAGAAGGAAATGATGCGGCTCTGGGTTTTGCTGGTCTGCATTTGGTTTTGGACTCTGGTCTTGGCTAATGGCTTCACCGACCCAGCGGATGGTAAGACCATCAAGAGCTTTGCAAGCTGCTGCATCTTCTTGCTTGTTATCGTTTTTTATTTCTTTTGATTTATTAACCTTGTTAGAGAAGTATGAAGCCTGGTTTTAAACTGGAATGCCACATGCATCTTCATTGTTCTTTGTGGGGATTTTAATGATTTCCCTTTCTGCTTGGTTTTGCTCTCCAAGCTACTCGGAACTGGTTGGCTTCTTATTTCGAGCAAGAAGATTTGCATGAATGTTTGACTTTTCCTAATAAGGGTTGATTTTTAGTGGAAAAAGAATGACATTTTTGTTAATTAGTAGGCTATGATTTTTCCCAAAAAGAAAGTAAAGCCTGTAAGCTTGAAACGTTTTCTTTAAAACCAGAGGGAGCACACATATGTTAGTTAGTGCTTTTATTCATCATTAACAAATAAAATAATTTTCCGTGGGCAGTATCGGCTCTCAATGCCTTGTATGGTAGCATGAATTCGGCTCCTCAACTTACTGGCTGGACTGCAAATGGTGGTGATCCCTGTGGGCAGGTCTGGAAAGGGATTACATGCTCGGGTACATCAGTTACAGAAATGTGAGCGATATTTGTTAATTAATCTATAAGATCAGTATGAGAAAATTTTTGTTTGATTTGATTTTGATATTTATTATATGGATTACCTTCTTCATCATACCAGCAAACTACCAGGCATGCAAATTTCTGGGGCGTTGGGCTACTCGTTGAACACTATGATCTCATTGATAGAGCTGTGTGTATTATTTCCTCTCCAGTTTTGTGTACCAGAAATTGCTATTTTATTCTTCTTTGTTTGCTTCTTATGTTGATCGTTTGGTATGGTGACTTTTGTGAAGTGATGTGAGCAATAATAATCTTGGAGGTGGAGGTCTGATACCATATGATCTTCCTCCAAATTTGCGGAGACTGTAAGTGAAATTGCTGCTGTTGTTCTCTACAGATTACTGTTCTTCTGAGCCTGATATACTAATGTATATTTTGCTGTAAAAACCTGCAGAAGCCTTTCTGGTAATACATTTAATGGAGGGATCCCCTATTCTATTTCCCACATGGTTTCTCTTAAGTATTTGTAAGCAGTCTTTTGCTAGTTCATGATGCCTCATTTTTTTGTCCCTTTTTTTAGCAAAACTAACCAAGCAATGCTATTGGTAATCTTCTTGTATAGAGAACTTAATCACAATCAACTACATGGAAGTTTGGATGACATGTTTGTGAAACTTTCCAACCTCACAACACTGTAAGTTTTCACATGATGATTGTATCAATATTTAATACGCAGCTAGACGCAAAGCACAAGGTGTAAATGCTTAGTTACCTCTCCTACTGCTAGTAGGTCTACTTGCAGGAAAATAAGATCTTTAGACCAAATAATAGCTAGCCTTAGAATTGTCATCTTTCAAATTAGAAACTTTCTCAATTTTCCCAAGTAATCTTCAGTTCAAAATTTTTTGTAGTTTTAGCCTTTGTTTGGGACGGCTTTCTTACTGCTTCTTAAAACGGCTTTTTAATACAAAAATTAAAATTTCTGTTTTAGAAAGTTGCTTTAAGAAGAGGCAAGAAAGCCGTCACAAACGAAGCCTTAATCTTGTTATTTTTGTGGCATATAGTTTGCAAGATAAATCAATGAATGTAATTTTTCAGTATGTGTATATATGTTATCTAAATATAAGTATGTATGTAGTTTCAAGTGCTTGAGAGATGATCGTGCATGTTGTCAGGGACCTGTCATTTAATTCATTCACGGGTGGTCTTCCAGAGAGTTTTAGCAATCTATCAAGTTTAAAGATCTTGTAAGGCAGATGGACTAAATCTTATATCTTGATTTTATATTTTGTACTGAAACTCATATCAACTAATCTTTGGTCACCCTGCAGACATGTACAAAACAACCAGTTTACAGGTACCATAGATGTCATTGCCAATGTCCACCTCGAAGATCTGTGAGTGAACAGTTTCAACTTCATGCAAGGAACAGCATCTTTCATAATTTTGATTTAAATTATCCACATATGGCTTCTAATATTTTGCCTCCACGCTCTTAGAAATGTTGCTAATAATCATTTCTCCGGATGGATTCCTGACCAGCTGAAGGGCATTAACAATCTTCAGTGAGTACTCATTGAGGAGAAAACCATTCATTCTGTATATGCTATACTAGAGAAATGACTTTATTAATTTGGTTCTACAGGACCTATGGTAACTCATGGAGTGCAGGGCCTGCACCTCCACCACCACCTTATACACCTCCGCCATCCCGGCGAACTCACCCTGGCCAAAGATCTGGTGGTGGTAACAGCCTACCTGATGGTGTTACTTATGGGAAAAGTTCAGGCTTAGGAGGTGGGTTCATAGCAGCAATTGTTGTAGTTATTTTAATTATTGGTGCAATGATGGCCTTCTTCTTGGTGAAGAGAAAAACTAGAAACTCTTCAAGTGAAGAGAAGATTGAACAGGAGCGAAGTTATGCTCTCCCATCTAAAGAAGTCAAACGTAAGCCATTTGTGTTAATTTTTTTTAATTTCCTGCTCAGATTTATGGATAGTTTAACTTTTACAAGATCATGTTTTAATTTTCATTCAATGAATTTTATGTTACAGAGATGATACCCAACCATCCAACCGAGTCAATAAATGCAGAAATATTGCACTCAGCTGATCCAATTTACCTTAAACCTCCTCCAATTGCGCAGAAAAAGTCATTTGATAGTGATGATGATCTCTCCAACCAGTCTACCAAGAAGACAGCAATTGTTGCTCCCATTAAAGCTTTGGCTTACTCAGTAGCAGACCTACAGATTGCCACAGGAAGCTTTAGCATTGACAACCTAATCGGCGAGGGGTCTATTGGACGTGTCTATCGAGCACAAGTAAATGATGGAAAGGTATGGACTGTTTTTTCTTTATTTAGTATATTTCAATACATTTTCTTATTCTGGCAAGTTATTTGTTCAGTGAAGACGAGCAGTTATGCCATTTGTCTGCATCCCATAAAATTTGCACTTATGGATATGCAGGGGCAGAAGGGTCAAACTTATAAATAAAAGTGTAGATTATATATATATATATATATATATATATATATATATATATATATATATATTAGCGACTAATAATTATTTGTACTTGAATACATAATACATTTTAAAAATATCATCAACATCTTATATAATGATAATTATTCTTAAACAAAAATTAGATAATACCTCTACACAATGTGTCGGGGGTCCAAGGGGGCAGAGCCCCCTGACGGGGTTCGACCTGCCCTGTCAGACAATGTGTATAATTGTGCTAGGGGACAATCGCCAAAAGATCATAGTATTTTAAATTTTTAGGGGGGGCAATTGCCTAAAGATTACTATAATAAAGATTAAAAAAAAGATGTAAAGGGATAAATTACCAAAAAAATTCATATAATAAGCAAATTTTTAATTTCTTTAGGGGGAGCAATTGCCCCCTGGGCACTTAATGGTTCCACCCATGTGGATATGGATATCTTTACTCAAACAAAATAAAAAGAAGAATACAATATAGAGCCAACAAGAAATGGACTAGTTTACATCGAAAAGGACTGCATATTAGTCCCCAAATTTTTTTGAAGGATCAAAATTGTCCTCGACTATATATAAAAGTATCAATTTGACCTCTTGGCTCTCTTCAAATAGGGATCAAATTAGAAATTTTGTGAGATCGTTTAGGTTCCTACTTAAAAAATTAAGAGATTAAAATGAGACTTTTAAATAGTCGGGGATCATTTTGATCCTTTGTAAAGATTCAGGGGATCATTCTGGTCGTTTTCTCAATTTACACGAATGCAACTTATTGCAATATCAGCTAGCAGTGACATTTTGTGAAAGAAGAATGACATTTTAATGTTTTGAAATAGTTGTAACTTCAATTTGTTGTCTGTTCTTTAAGGTTTTAGCTGTGAAGAAGATTAACTCATCAGCTCTGCCCAGCCAATCCTCTGATGAATTCTTGGAGGTGGTTTCAATTATTTCACGATTACACCATCCTAATGTGACAGAGTTGGTAGGCTATTGTTCTGAGCATGGACAACACTTGCTGATATATGAATTCCACAAGAATGGCTCTCTACATGATGTACTTCACCACTTGGATGAATATAGCAATCCACTGAGTTGGGCAAACCGTGTTAAAATTGCTCTTGGTACTGCACGTGCATTGGAGTAAGTTAGATTTTTTGTTTTTTGAAACATAGTTAGATGTTTCTACATACCCTCCCTCACCTTTTATTATTTAATTGCTTTACAATTCAAAATAGATAATACATTCAATGATATTTTATTACTATATTTCCTATTCACAAACAACAAGGTTTAACGTACACTGATAAGAAATACTTGAAGTTCGCAAGTAACCCTAACAGGAAATATTTGAGTTCACAAGCAACTCTAACAAGAATTGGTGAAAACAGCGAGAAAACTTCAAGATCTCCAATGAAAACAATAAAGAATAGTAGATTGTATTATAGGAAATAAAACTAAAGGCAAGAACAAACAAAGATACAATTGATCCTCAATTCGAGAGGAGGATCGTTCTCTCCCAATCTCTAGATGATGAATCTAGAGCCCAAAGCCGCCAAGAAAACTCCAAGAGAAATAATAATCAAAACATAAACCCTAACCTTGCCTTCTCATGCTTTTAAATACCCACTTCCTAATAAAAGCTTCCTAATATAAAATAAATTTAAATTAGCCTCCTCATGCATAAACCACCCTCTCTCTCTCTAATTGCCGCCCAAAAGAGGGTCCCACTTGCTTAGGCAGTGGCCCCTAAAGGAGGCGGCTTAGTCTGCCTCCTATATGTCTGAACCGGCCCCTCCTGGGCCGGTTTGGGCTATACTGTATCATACACATGTTCAATAATTTTTGTATATATGAGACTCGTATTTTTTTTCGTAATGTTCATTAAATCAATTCTCATGATGCTCAAAAATATGCCTTCTCAAGATCAATAAAAATTATAGGGAGATTTGCCTTGCTCTTTATATTTTCCCATTAGTTATCTTAACAGAAAATCGCACTCATAGTAATTTTTTTCCACATAAAATCATTAAGTCTATGTTTTATGACTCTACTATAGTTTCGTTGTATGATTCATATGTTTGGTTCATCTATAATCAAACACAACTTTGAATGTCTCCTTTGTCCTTAAATAGTGGCTCCAAAATGTTTTTTTTTTTTCTAATCATTCGATATCCTCTGATACATCAAAGTTCGCCCCTAACTTAATTGTATGGTTCATACATTTCATGCCTTTATAGTCAGCATAATTATGAATTATCTTTTGTTGAACTTCTCTTTTGTTAACCAATTTAAAATCCTATTTAAAAGATTTGTTAACCAAACTATTATAGTCAGCATAATTATGAATTATGCCCATATTCTAAAAGTAAGTGAAATAACTTTAATTAAGAAACCATTAGCTATTATTAATTAATATATTAATTAAGAAACCATTAGCTATTATTAATTAATATAATTAATAACAGTTAATATAAAAAAAAGAAAGGAATATAATTAACTTTAAATCACTTATATCAGATGCAATTACCTCGATGAGATGATTTATATTATTATTTAAGAGGCTACAATATGCTCTGCATAAAGATGAATGCAATGATACCTCACTATTTTGCCTAAATTAGTTTTTCATGCTTGAGATGATTTCAGGTACCTGCATGAAGTTTGCTCACCGTCAATTCTTCATAAAAATCTTAAATCAGCCAATGTTTTACTTGATGGGGAGCTTAATCCTCACCTTTCAGATTGTGGATTGTCAAGTATTGTCCCTACTTTGGAATATCAGGTAACTTGGGACCTTTGTTCATTGTTTCACTAAAAAATATTTTGAATTCATTTTTCAATTTTTTTCTTTAAACATACATAACCTTGGAATTTACCTTGAACTTTGTGGATTAATTCTTATGGTAAATGTTGCTCAAGGAATTAATAGTTGCATGCTGCTACTATTCATTTTGGCCTAGCATTTTTACATTATTGAATTATGGTCATGATCTCCACATAATTTTTATTAATTTTGAGAAGACTCATGATTAAACTTCATTAGGATTTTTGTTGAGCATTAAGTAAATATATGTGTGTGAAATGCATGTAAATTATTAAAGAAATGAATGGTAGAGCTTTGACTAGTACTTAAAATAGTTGCACTATGATCAAAGAATTTCCAATTTTAATTTCTAATTTGTAGAGCCACATCAAGCGACAATTGTATATCTTATTTGTATTGCTTATGGATAATATTCAAAGTGAGGTGTCTTGGATATATGTTTTTCACAAAAAACTTTATGTGAATGTAAAATAGAATTTTTTGGTGGATTTCAGATTTTATATATAGATGTGCCATTGGGTTTCGGTCTTGTCGACTCCAATCTTGCAAAGAAGAGGATCAAATTTGAAATGTTGGTCTTTCGATCCAACCTTGAGACAGAGTGGCCTGGTCAATAGCATCATGCATAATGTTGATAAATTTTTATTTGAAAGGGAGACTTTACAAAACTTTCAAGTGATTACATGCTTTTCAAAAATAGTTGTATGGTACTTGAGAGAATTAAATTAGAGTTTCACTTATTTTTGGTCCGGGCAACATTCTTATTAGACATCAAGCTCAAGTATTTAACACATTCATTTGAGCATATACACATAATTATTTTAGGTGAACGAGTATGCTGTGCACACTTTTTTTATGCATTTGCAAAGCTTATTTGCACATTTTATGACGCATTTGTATATTTACATGATCTTCAATGTGCTTGCATGCTCATCGATACATATACATGTCTTTTCTATGCATTTGCACAATGCACTTCGAAAACTAGTAACTTTTTTTTTTTAAATAATGATAATAATAACCAAATTCAATTAGTTAAGTGAAGAAACTAGTTACAATTTCATGTAATAACCAAGTTTGATTGAATTTGTGAAATTAGTATTAGATTGTAATATTGGCAGTATTGGCCTCCTCACCAATTCTGCAGGCACTTGATCACAGTATGGCTTCTGGATATAGTGCTCCGGAGGTGGCTATGTCTGGCCAATATACTCTGAAAAGTGATGTGTACAGCTTTGGAGTGATAATGCTGGAGCTCATGACTGGTCGAAAGCCTTTTGACAGCTCGAGACAAAGATTAGAACAATCATTGGCGCGATGGGCAGCTCCACAGCTCCATGACATTGATGCACTGGACAAGATGGTTGACCCATCCCTAGAGGGACTTTATCCTGCAAAAGCTCTCTCTAGGTTTGCTGATGTAATTGCTCTTTGTGTTCAGGTGCGAATGATGCATAAATTTACATCTTCTGCTCTTTTCTTTGATGTTTCAGACGAGTTTATCAACAATCTAAACCGTTTACTTCTTTGCTATTTTGAAATTGATATCAATATATGGTCAACTTATTCTCCTATGTTTCAGGCTTTATAACAATCATATATTTATGAAGTTTGCACCCTCTTTAGGGGTTTTCGTGTCTTGGAATATGTCCTGCTTGACGCTTAAGACCATCAAACGCTTTGATGATGTGATGATCTTTTGTATTTTCTAAATTTTTTTTTATACTTCTTCTATGTCCATTGGACAAGACACTGCCACATGTTTGACATTATGACTGCATTGGACACATTTTGTGACAGTTTTAAGTTGATTGTGAAACTCTTTTTTTTTTAGCTCATCTCATCCTCATTTTTTTCCCCTCATAATCTCGCTCTATTATTAATTTATTATCTTTGCAGCTCAACATTTTCTACTTCTAACTTTTTTGGTTCACCCCAACATTACCCACTTGTCCGATTGTTGCTAAGCAGTTTTTGGTTATCAAATGGACCTCCCCAGATGGTAATCTTAATGTGGCCGATTTACCCTCTTTTGCAATCAGTTTCGCTACATCACCTGTTGCTCTAGCTAATTGTCCGCCCTTTCCAAATATGATTTCTATGTTATGTATGGTTGTGGGTTACAGATACTTGTGGGTATTTTACAAGAGGTTTCTATCAATCTATCTTGTGTGATTCCTGTTGAATCCTATACTCTGGGGGTGCGCGCAAGGCAAACGATTTCCAAACGGACTCCTATAGAGAAGATCGTCAAGATTTTGTGATCTGCTGCCGATTCCAAAAGCTCGGACGCAGACCGTGAGGATCACCGGAATACTTTGTATCAACATATAAGATACTCGTCAATATTTATTAGATCTGAAATCAGTTATGGAATTGCTCAATAGAGTTTCCCGAATCCTCCTTTCCCGAAAGGAAGAACGTGAAATTCCTTTTTCCTTTCCACAGGGACCAGGAGATTGGATTATTAAAAATAAACATGCATATCATAAATCATGTGCCCCATGCCATTTTATGCATATCATATCTTTTTGCGAACTTATTTTTTTATGGCCTATTTGTTTGCTAGCATATTGAAAACATGCTTCAGAGAATGATAGAGTTTGTTTGATTCAATTTGTTCCTAAGCTTTTAAATCCAAAAATCTATCAAATGTTAGAGATTTCATTTTGCACAAAAAAACTGAAACAAACTCTTTTGCAGTCAGAGCCAGAATTCAGGCCGCCCATGTCGGAGGTTGTCCAAGCTTTAGTGCGCCTGGTGCAGAGGTCGAACATGAGCAAGAGAACATTTAGCAAAGAGAGATTTGAAGCAGCGGGAAGATATTATGATGATGCACTATTTCCATAATAGATTTCCTTTATTCTGATTACTGTGCTTCTTTGCTTCTGTATATAAGATTAAGCTTGCGAGCTGCTCAAGATGGCAACATTAATGCACTCCTTTTATGTTGCTACTACGTGCATTTAACACTACTGAGCTGCTGTTATTTTTTTCTCTATACTTTGCATTGTTGCTTGACTTCATCGCTTAGGCCTAGTAAGGAAATGATTACACTTGTTAAAATAGTATTAATAAATTGGGTTGGGGTTGGGTTCGGATGCTTTGTATTTTTTTTCGGTACTTGAGCATCTCGGGTTGTGTTCCCGAATGCTCTGGTGCTGTGTTAGAATTAGTGTAAAGGTGGGCATGAAAGATGAGCTCTTGAAGTGTCAAAATCGGAGGCGAAAATTTCTCGTTGGCGATAAAAATTGAGGATGAAGATTTGAGTATTAGAATGTTCACTATCTAATTGGTCCTTAGAGAACTTAGTAGTGACTAGTGGGTGTTTGCTTAAGGTCTAAGTGAAGAATATAGCAAGGGTCTTTGTTATAATCATATGTCCATATTTTTAACTTAAATTTTAAACAGCTATTGTACTCAACAGACATCCATATGGGGAGGGATTGCTATTAAAGTTTTGTTTAGGACATGTTTTTTTAACTATTATATATATATATATATATATATATATATATATATATATATATATATATTTTCGGCTAGAAAGTTGTCTTAGAAAATAATAAAAAAATTTTAGCCGTCTTAGAAAATAATAAAAATTGCCTAAAATGAAACTTTAAATATTCATAAAAGATTTGAGATCAAATTCTACTTGTTTTGATTTTAATGCTTCTAACTTTTTTCTTAGGGATTGATCGGTTGGTTAAAAAAGGAATGTAATGTGAAATGAATATTTTAATTTATTTAAATGAATGTAAGGTAAATTAATGTGAATAAATATTTTTTTGTTTTATTTAACATAATAATGTAGTGTAAAGTTAAAAAATAATTTCATATGGCAACTATTGTTGGTGGTTATAGAGCGGTGTTGGCTGGTAGCGACAGCTATAGTGACTAATGATTGTAGGTGGTGACGGCTATCAATAGTGGTGGAGATGGTGGCTGTCGGTAGTGATGGCCAACGGCCAACAAGATTATCGGTGTGGGCAGTGGTAAGTAGTCAAACATATTTGCTTATGGTGCAATCAATTCTCACTTAAAATTAATCGAGTTGATTTATCATAAAAATAAATTAAAATTATGTATACTAAATTTACTTTACAACACTTTATATTTCAACTAAACATCAATATTTTTTAAATCCCATTTAAAATACTTTATATCACTTTATATTCCAACTAAACAGCCACTTAAAGCAAAACAAATATTTGAACAACAAAATGAAATTAATTTAATATAAAATCATTCTGAAATATTGCACCTCTTAAAAAGCTATGATTTGAATGACAGCGCTTGAAATTCTTCGCTAATTTTTTATATATGAAAGAAATTCTTCGCTAATTTTTTATATATGAAAGAAATCTAGCTTTCTGCATCATAATACTTAGAAAGTTCAGGCATCCATGCCCGAGAAACACTGCGAACATAAATTTGATTAGTTTGGATCAACTCAGTAAATATTATGCACTCAGGCTTTGCTCTAAATAGCACTGAAGAAGGGTGGATCTGCACGTTCTGACCATTTGCCTTAACCCTGCCAAAAAGTACATGCGCATTTTTTTTTTTTTGGGACATTTTGGCCATTTAAGACAAACTCACACACACAACGAATACACAAAGACTCGTACCCAAGACCTCTTAGTTGGAAGCATAAGCTCTCAACCAACAGGCCAAGGTGAGCTGTGTAACATGCGCATGAATAAGCAGATATTTTAAACTTCTCTAGTTTGAAATGTTTTTCTACTTTCTCATCACGATTTAGAGCTCTTATGAAAAATTATTCTGTGCGGACGTCGAACGTCTTTCAAAGACCAATCAAAATACACCACATCACCCTTTTACGGTACCGCAGCTCGGTATTGCTCAGTACCGCTAACGTAATTGCACCTGATTCGCCTCCGAACATAGAGTTGCGTCTGACGTCCGCACAGAATAATTTCTCCAAACTTATAAGTGAATTGGAATGGTTAAATTGCTGTTTAAGTGTAAATTTATGAACATTAATGATGCGGATATTAAGAATTTCATTTCTAGCAGGGCTAATATGTACAAATAGTAGTAAGTTATATCATAATTAATGCAATTTAAATGGAGCAGAAAAATTCAGTAAGAATTTCTTTAAATTTATTTATTTATTTACCTATAGGGTTTTTTTTTTTTCCTTCTTTACAAAAGTAATCAGTTCAACATGCAATCAAAAACTTTCAAAACCTCTGTAATTTGACTTGGATCTAAGCAGCAATTAAATAATACAATTAAGTGTTATATATCTGAATAAAATGTAAGAAAATTTTGTAAAGAAAGAATGACAAATAGCAGCTTAATCCGATATTTAAAAGTGAGACTTTTAAAACCATCATCGGTTGGAAGATTAAGAATTCATTTGGAATAATTTTCTTATTATTTTCTAAAGTAATATTTACTAAAATTTTTAGTTCAAAAAATTTTTATAATAAAAAATTATTTTAGAAATGAGTAAGAAAGATGTCCCAAACGAAACCTAAAAGTGGCATAAATTAATGACAGTTCAGTCTTAGGGGTGCTCGAAGAGCTGCTTTCAGAAAAACAAGGTTTAAGAGGGTGGCTTTAATTTCTTCCAATATAGCTATTTAAAAAATGATAGAAACTTGATACCTGTATGATCCATCAGGCTGCTTCTCTGCTGCATTGAGGAAGAATGACGCTGTGAGGCATCTGCGAAACTGAAGCACATCATCCCCACATGAAGACAGAGACATGTCCATTTGTTCAAGATAAACTTTTATCTGACTGTATGAGAGAAGAAAACAAGTTACTATTGCAAAAAAAAAAAGTTTTAAAATAAGCTATAATCATCAACATCACTAACATTATCCTATCATTTCAAGTCAATTTTCTAAATCCTCTTTCTAATTTGAAGTCAATTTTAAGAATTTTTATATTTCATTCATTCCTGCTCAATATTTTTTTATTACTTCTATAACCTTTAATAGCATAAAAAGAAAATAAATTGAAAGCTGCTCATAAAAAATTGATCAGAAGTGTGAGAAAATCATTCATAAACAAGTTGAAACGTTTCTAATTAATTTACAAAGTAATTTGTCCTATATAAACTATAAGAAAGTTCTACACGAACTACAATTACGATTATATAAAACTAAACAGCAAATCTTCTTATACAACAAGGCTCATATCATGTTTTTTTTGTACGAGAAAATTTTCCCCTTCTCTCAATTTAATCTGAAAAATTTCTCATCTTTTGAGTTCTATTATTTTTTCTGAGAGATCATTTTGATCATTTTTATGGTAAATAAATATATGTTCATAATTAATACTCTCTACTGTAGGGTAAACTCTCTATTAGCATCACACATTAAAAAAAAAATTCCTTAAAAGGAGAAAAAA
Organism: Dendrobium nobile; assembly: GCA_022539455.1. Lineage (NCBI taxonomy): Eukaryota > Viridiplantae > Streptophyta > Magnoliopsida > Asparagales > Orchidaceae > Dendrobium > Dendrobium nobile. Next base: position 60,635,651 of record CM039734.1, read on the forward strand.
GAAATATATTTATGATTCAATGACTCCACTTTTAAAAGTAATTAAGCGTGCTTCTCATTGTTTGAAGTAATCATTTGATATTACAAGATCATAGGATATCATGAAATCATGCATAGCTTCTCCCTACACATTTATATCTATTATTAAATACCCAATAGGCTACTATGAATCCTCTCATACTCTATTCTATTAGAATCTATATGCTCACACCCCAAAAACTCTTCCTTGGGTATAAATTGTAATAGTTTATCCATCTATTAATCCAAAACTAAAATTTTCAACTATTATCCCTCCTCTTCCGCTGCAACATCATTTGATTTGCAGGACCCCAATTACCTACTCATTCATTCATGGACAATAGTAACTATTATGCAATTATTATTTAGCCAGCTCATCAATTTGTGGACCATATAATTATATTGTAGGTCTTATTCTCTAATTTTGTACATTGTTTATCATAAGCTCTCCAAATACAACATAAAAACAACACGAATGTTAAAATGAAACACTCAATCAATTCTCTCCAAGTCTTAACATGATATTTGAGCCTTAAATTTTTTTTAGTAATTTCATAAGCTGCAACCTTCATCATTACGTTGCATGGAACTTATAAGCTTTCATTATAGTAGTTACCTTATCTTTCTATAAATGCAACCTTCATCACTCATTGCTAAAAATATTTTTTATTATTGTAGCCTTTCATTATTGCACTATCGCATTTCATTCCTTCTCTATTTGTTCAATGTAAACAAAAACAAATTTTTTCACTCTCCATATGGATGACAATAATAATACTCTGCACAACCTTGATTTCAATTTCTGTTGAAATTCAGGGATGCAATTGAAATAAAAAAGGAGAGTTGCAAAACATTTATTCAACATATCGGTTGAACCAAAAGAATTATCTAAAGTGGACGTGATTAGTTCATAAGTTCTTGAAAGGGAAAAAATTGGGACTTCTATATGACAGAAAAAAATGGAATTTGTAGGAACATGTTATGCTTGAATCGGCCCAGGAGGGGCCGGCTTGACCCGGTCCGACCCGGGTCTACACCAGGCGGAGGCGGAACCAGGAAAGGGAGGAGGGCGGACAAGGTGGGCCCCACTTGGGGCTGATTTGATTATGTGGGAGGGAAAATTTTGAATGCAAAGGGCTGTTTAGGTATTTTGTAGGAATCCTTTATTGTTAATTAGGAGAATTAGGAGCGAAAGGGGGTTATCTTGAATTTGTATGTAATTTGAGATCTAGGGTTTTTTGCTTGGGCTCTTGGCGTTGCCGGAGATAGTTGGAGAGTTATTCTTCCTCTCGAATCGAAGAACATTGTATCTTGCTTTTGTTTTGATCATCTACTAGTGGAATACAAGTCCATTGCTTGGTTTTCTCTCAGATTTTCCTACAGTTTCTCTGTTTTTTCCACTGTCTTCCTATACGTATTGATGTTTTCCTGCAGCAAACAGCAATTCTGCTGCTGTTTGCTCTCCAATCTTGGGTAGGTTTGCTTGCGAACTCAAGTATTTCCTTAGGGTTACTTGCGAACTCAAGTATTTCCTATCAGAACATCTGAAAAAGCATCAGAAATAAATACTTCTATCATTCTCAAGTATTACCTCTTCGTCGCATACCTTTCATGTCTCAAAGAAGTCCATTTCCAACTTCTCAATCATTTATTAAGGAGCTACAAATTATACAACCAACTCATACAAATTTATTTGATATACCCCTTATACTAGCAACAAAAAAATAATCATGGCAATCAAGAGGATGCTTAGAAGCAAATTTTTCACACTCCAAAATGTACTCTAAGTACCAATTTGTTATCCATTCAAAAGTTAACTAAAGTCTCCTTTGTAGTTATTGACTTAATGTTTTATTGTTTTATCATTCACATGGTGTATTTCGATGAGGACAATGGGGCTTGCTAAATAGTGGTATGATTTCTACCACCTTAAGGAATCCAATAACAAGAAAACTCCATATAACCATCACCATTATCTCCTCTCAAGAAAATATTCAATCCAACGAAGAAAAATATTTGCTTCAACATGCACCTTAGCCACCAATAATATGAAATTAATATTGGAGAAAAATATTATTATCTAAAATATATTCTCTTCATTATTCAAAGAAATTAATGTTAGAGAATTTCATCAAGATATTGTGAATCAGCAAAATACAAACATCAAAAATTTTCAGTAAATAACATAAAAACTATTATTTCTTTTTCTCCCATTAATAATGACAATTGGGTACCATCCTCTACACCAAATATCTATGGGCATGGTGGTTTCTCTTTTATCGATGATTGCACTCATATATCATGCTTTTCTTTTACTAAAACCCAAAAGTGATGCAAGTAACATCTTTTTTCAACAAGAATAAAAATTAATTTTGGAGTTAGAATTAAAATAATCAGATCCAATAATATGAATGACTACTTTAACCACTCTCTCTACTCATACTTAAAAGAAAAGAAATAATACATGAATGCTCTTCTACATATACACAAATAAAAAAAAAGTGGATAAATGAAAGAACAAACACCTATTCCTAACATAAGGGCTCTCCTTTTCATATAAATGTGCCAAAATAATATTGGTGGGAAGCCATTGTAACAGCCGCTCAAATCATAAACTAGTTACCTGTAAAATTCCTTGGATTCAAGAGTCTTACACAACTTCTAAATAAATTCTATCCTCATTTCAATACCACAAAATCCTTGTATTTGAAAATGTTACCATTGTGCATACACATTCTCAAAATAAAAGAAAATAATGCTCAAGCAAGCCAATGTGTTTTCATTAGCTATTCTCTCATACGAAAAAGGGTACAAAAGCTACCATCCCATCAAGAGATATTTGTATGTCTGCTCATGTTTGTTTCAATGAAAAATATTACTATTTTGTTACTAATTATACTATGAAAGAAATATCAAACAAACAAAAATTTTTTCTCACATAGACCTTTCTTACCCCTCATCCCAGCAAACAACTCTATTTCACAACCAGCCATTCTTGCCTATATCAGAACTACTTCATACTCGACCATTACAAGTTTACTCAAGAAAAAAAGTGCATCTCAATATAAAGTACATAAACATCCCTTACAGTTGTTTTGATAAAAAATCTTTCTTATAATCATCAATCATTAATTACTAGCATGCATAAAAGCCATAGCATGAATTTTATTAGGGTCAACTTGGACACAACCAGAGCGTACAATATAACCCAAATATTCAACTGAAAAAATTGACATTTATTTAGCTTGACAAATAAGTGATTTATCTTTAAGTATTGAAAAACCAAATGAAAGTGATCCTTTGAATTGTCATGCTGACTTGAGGACATTTAGCATTATAGAATAATAAGTTGTATTTTCCATTGTTGAATTAAATGATGAGCTACTACCGTTATCAATTAATATATGGACATTTTGATGGTTACTAGAGCCAGAACGAGTTGAGTAGCCAGCTAAAACATTGAGGCTAATCCAGGTTGAGGCTCTGGGTTCACATCATTAGTAGAAGAGGTGAGGGGGTCATCCACAAAAACTATATCATTTGTGCCAAATAAAATATAGAATTTACTGGGAAAATGATGTTGCAGGCCAAATTTAGCATCACAGTTGAAACAAAAACCTTTTTCGAGTCAAAATTGAATTTCAACTAGTGAGAGTTTATGGATTAGAATATTTGGAAGTTTAGGAATATTGAGGGTTGATGTGGAAGAGGGGATGGAAAATTTGATGAAAGGTTGTGGCGGAGTAGGGGTAGGATTTATGAAATTCTGGGGCAACGTAGGGGTTGGATTTTTGTGGGTGAAGGAAAAGATTTTCGCCAAGTGGATGAAAGAATAGAGAAGAAATATTGGATTTTAGATTCATGACGCTTAGCTAAATCCCATTGAATCCAAATATGAAGTATGTCTTACAAGTAAAAGTTCGCAACGTAATTCTTATTTAGGAAGGGAGATGAAGTAGTAACTAAGGAGGGCAGATTCAAATAAATTAGGACTTTAAAAGCAACGTTTTCGAATGAAGCTTGTGTTTAAGAATTGAATTTTGTTGAGTTAGTTTGGAAAAGTTGTCATGTAAATTTGCATATGTAGATTTACCAACAAGTTGTTACAAAGATAAGATAAAATCGGGCTGAGAAAATAACTAACATTTCATTCGTAATTATTGGTACCAAGTAACTTTAGAACCTTCAAGATGAAATGAAGTAATCCTAACACGATGACACCTAGGATTATTATGAAAATTGAAATATTCATGTGCTTTAAACATCTATATTTTGATGTCAAATCCATTAAAAAGAAGAAGTTTGATTTTCATTGATTTAAGGAAAGAAGATTTTGCTGGGGAAGGTGGGGGCTATTGAGAAGGAATTCGACCGGCATAATCAAGGATACCAGCGGAAGATGAAAGTTCTTGATGGAGAGAAGGATGTGGGCGTTCTGTGCGCAAACTATCAAGACACTTGTTAACAGAGTCCATAAAAGAATGGAATTGTTGTAAGGATGTGTCAATGAAAGCAAACTGACAGCTTGTTAGAAGGATTTTTGGATTTTGGAATATTGCAATTCTTGATTGGTTTGCATTGTTTGGAGAGCTTCTAGTAAATCAACATTTTTCAAGTTGCATTCGTTCAAGGGTGTAATTATTGCAAGATGTGTTCTTTGATAAAAAGAACTTGTGCCTATACACAAATAGCACAAAAAACAAGTAGAAATGTGTATTTAGAAATGAGAAAATAGTAAGAAAACCAAAGGAACAAAGAACCTAATGCAATCTTGAAAATAAGAATATAAAATTTGCAATTTATAAATGGTGAATAGCAGCTATGTTGTAGGTGATAATTGTAGGTGATAATAGGTGGTCGACTGATTGCTTGATGTTGAAGGTGATAGAGCTGCTGTTGGACTAGTGCTGAAGGGCTGAAGGAGTGGGAAGATAAAGAAGATGGCTGCCTATTTGCTGAAGGTTATGGTTGAAGAGGATTGGCTGAAGGAGAAGGCGGCCCTGTTGCTGAAAGAATGAAAAAGAGGGAGGCATGATAGCGGAAATGGCTGCCCAGTTTCTGAAGACGATGGCTAAAAAAGATTGTGATCCAGGATCTGAAGGAGATAGCTGAAGAAGATGAAAAAGGTGTGGAAGATTGCATCTGAAGAAGAGTGGCTAAAGGCGTGAGCATGCGAAGAAGATTGGCTGAAGCCAAAGATTTAAAGGTTGGTGAGCAGTAGAATTTGTTCTTGTCAAGGTTTGAGGTTAGTGCAACAAGCGCAACATTTGAAATAGGCTTCTTTGCAAACCAAGGAGGGGCATCTTTAGAATAGGTGTAGACTCCAAAAGGAGAGGAGAAGAGAAAAAAATGAAATTATTCATTCATCGAACTTTCATTACAAAGTTAGGGGTATTTGAACTATTTGGGTAAACCGGTTTTACAATAAAGAACCAGACTATATAAAAAAATACTACTTCAGGGTAATGAAAAACTTATGCTTTATAGATGAACCCATGTGTATGGACCCAGTGGGTTGAAAACCATGCGGCCTAGACTTCTCTCGACTGAAGATGGGCTAATGTCCTTTGCAGTTTGTAATGCTGATGTGGCATGCTTTTATTCCTTCTTTCATAGACTTTAGTATTTATAGATTGTTCTACCATGTTTGTAGACCAAGTTTCATAATACTTTTGTATTGTCTTAGGATTCAAAAGGATATGTTGATGTCTAGTAAGTTATCATTAAACTCATCTCACAACATTAGATTAGATAGATAATTCAATATTTTCAAATGGACTAACAACTTGAGCGCCTTAAAAAAGAAAATAAAACTTGCAGAAAAAATAGTATAACTTTAAAAGAAAACAATTAATTATATTGGAGATAGAGCCTGTCTTTGGTGCCACAAAGAACAAAAGAAGTAACAATAGACAACTGAAAGAAGACGAAAGGTGGTAAGACCAACCTGTGAACATCTAGTGCATGCTTTAACGATCGATTATTGATGAAATTATCCCTGCACCACCTACTTAGGCTTTTGTCAATTGATTTCTCTTTATTAGTAGCAGCCCTACTCTTCTCCCGGTACTCAATAGCAGCACGAAATACAGTCACAAGCGTTAGATGGTCACCATCAGGACTTGAGAACTTCTTCCACGCAGATCTTGCCTTACAATAGAAAAACACGGGAGGTGAAGAATATAACAAAGCCATCTCGTAGATTATAACAACAAACTTGAGAATATCAATCATAAGGCGATAAGCATGCAAGTGATACATAATAGTTACAAGATTGACAATTTTTCTTCAAAAAATAGAGCAAAAACCTGATGATGAAAGGGTTAATAAGGGTGTGTTTGGGTGTTGATAATTTGAATTAAAGAAAATGAGAACAAATCAAAAGAAAGATTCGCTCAATTCATAGATTAATAATTAACCCACAAATTGCTTGAATTTCATTTCATTTTCTTCACTTTCCTTCATCAAACCAAACAAAGCCTACTCTCTTTAAAAAAAAAACAGACAATAGAACAATGAAGGGCAATGCCACTACAAGAGTGAAATTATCATAAAAACGAGAGCAATATCCTTCAAAATTCTTACAGAAAAGAATCCCAACTTCCCCATTATAAAGAGATGAGATTATACAAGCGTAACTTGTAAAGAAAAACTCTAGCATATGTTATTGCATTTACAGACATTAAGCCTGTCTGGCCAGTTGCATGCAAAAAGTTTGCATACAAACCCGTTGTATCTTGCATGCATTCATTTTTATCCAAAAGGGTTTTGGGCTCATTTGGTTGCTTGTAATTAGAAAAATTGTTTTTAGAAAATCATGATATCATTTTTATTCATTTTATGTAAAGATACAACACATTTGAGAGATTTTGAAGGTATTTGTAGAGTTCAAAATCAACATTTATTTATATAAGTACATCCAACCAAATGACAAAATTTAGTAAATTTATCATTCTTTTCAAAATATGAATTCACACTTCAAGAACCAACTGGGCCTAAGAACATTCCAATCCCATTCATAAGCATATCATATGCCATATAATCATCTACGTACATATGTACTAATTGTACAGAAATAGGTTGGCATCAAAGAATTTTACATTAATGTTGTGATAATGACACATAGATTTCAGATAATCATGTTAAACAGGGGGATCAACATGGTTATATAAGGTAAATCTACTATGGACATAATTTTTTTGATGAGATAATTAAAGAAAAAAATATAGAGAACAAAAGAAGATTTTTCAAATGTTCTTATTAGCCTTAATAATGAATAAGACCAATTACTATAAGAATAAATTTTCAGTGCATCACGGATAAAATTGTGCACACCAAAGTTGAAATTACTAATATATGTATGAAGCATTGATAAGGATTTGAAGTAGTTATGGAATGATCAACATTATTGAACATACAGCAAAGCTCATGCTTATAAAGCAGCGCAATTTGAAGCAAGGACATTTAAGCTTCGTATGTCATCCGAAATATGGAAAGAGAAGCGTCTTTAACGCATGTTGATGTGAGATAATCAATTGCTTACTCTTTGATTCTACTTAAGACACTTTGAGTCCTCTAAAGATAAATTATAGTATTCTTATCTCTCTCAACTTTCTCATCTTTCCTCCTACAAGCAATGAATAAGCACACATTTATTCCTCCACCCACACAAGTTTGTTGTGCAACTCATCGACCTTTTCATGTACCATTTCCTCCTGCAACTAATTTTCTTCGTCAATTTTTCCGTACCTCTATTCTATCATGTTATTCTTCCTTTGTTTTGTTAAGAATTTAACAAATCATGCATTTGGCGGAAATCAGAATAGTCTCAAGCACTTGTCCATCCGAATTTTTCCTATGTTTAATTGCACATCTAACAATCTTAGACCCATATATCTAGCAAAAATGAGATGAAGAGTGTGCTGGCATTTTTTTCTCTACTTTGAAACTATTTTTCACATTTCACTCTGCATTTCGAACCCACATTTGGTAGAAGAAAGACGTACCATGCATATGAAGTTATCCTCTAATTTGCCTCTATTTTTTAGGAGATTAGTGTTAGACCGGTCTAGTGGATCAGTCTAGCCGGTCCACGCGGGACCGGCCCAGACGCAAAACAGCAGAGCCTTTCTGCCTGCGACGGATGCCGCGTGACCCGCAAGCCTTGCGGGAGCCGAATAGGAAGGTTTTTTGGGGGAATTAAGAAGGAAATTTGAATGTAGGGATTGTTTAGGGATTTCCTTTTGATTTGTATGCATTAAATAGTTTGTTTTCCTAGGATTAGGGCATCTTGAATTTGGCTGAAAATTGAGATCTCTTAGATTTAGGTTTTCTTTGGGCTCTAGCGGCGTCTAGAGATTTGGGAGAGATCGATCCTCCTCTCGAATTGAGGATCAAGTGTATCTTGCTATATTCCATGTTCCTTTCATCAAATAAAACAAATTATTTACTGTTTTTGTGATTTTGTGCGGATTTTTGTGAAGAATTCTCACTGTTTTCCGAAGATTGATAGAAAATACTTGAGATCTACAAGTGTTTCCAATCAATTAGTTGCAAAGATAAACTTTCTAGCTAGTGTGAATGCATGCCATCTAATGTTGCTATCTTATTACTATATTTCTTGTAAGCTTTGTTCGATAACCTAATTGAAAGATGCAGTGTCGTTTGTTTCCTGCACCAAATCATTCAGGCATTAATGAACCCAATTTGGCTTTTGATATGGGGATCCATCAAGATGAGATGATCAATCAAACTGTCCATGATCTAGATTTACAAATTTTGTGACTGCTAAAATTTTGATGATTTGGTTTCTTGATGAAGATTGTCAGTGATGGTTGTTTCTCATATCACGCCATAGAAATTGATGATCAAGTCAACATGAATTAGCTGAAGATAGATAAATTTTATATCACAATAACAACATGAGGGATCATTTTTTATCAATTTTGTACAGTTCATAGACTAAATTAGAGCAATGTGAAGCTCTAGTACTAAATTAGACACACAAGAATAATCTGGATACTATTTTGGGATATTTCTGATTCATGGGTGTATAAAAGATTTACCCCAATTATGAAAAAGAGTTGTTGCCAATATATCAAGCAATAATGCATTGGCATGTCTATCACTTGGAGAAGGAGACTGTTGTGCACAAACAACAAACCACTTTAATCCTTGCAACCCCAAATAAATTTGCAGCTAGTCAAACATATGAATTGGATAACACATATCCAATAGTTCAACCTAGTGATCAAGTAGAAGATGGGTATTACACTAAAATGGTTGATATGCTCTCTCAGCCAATATTAACTCTTTCATGCTTTAGTACTATTGTTCAAATTGAAATACTAAATGGAGCAATATGAAAATGACCTCTTCTTCAAAATGATACTTTGATGTTCACATGGAGAGACGGCTTTCTTTACAAAGGAAGACAGTTGTGTACACCTAATTTGGTTGAGTAAACGGGATAAGGGAGGCACATTCATCCAAAGTGGTTGACTAGGAAGTATGGACGCTTCAAAATGCTCTTCATGATCTTGTCGAACAAGTAGACATCACAAGCATGCCCTGACATATGTTAGATGCTCTTAAAATGACGTCAAAGGTGTTTCAAGAATTGAAAAAAAAAGCTTTACAAATCGAAAAATTAAATTGAGATAGTTGTATTTTTAATTTTTAGATCACTATGGTTTCTTTAAAAATAATTCATAAGCCTTTTCATATATATTTTATCCTCTCATTATGGGCTTACACAACAATACAGAGGTTAGCATTGGATTACTTTTTGTTTTGTTTGGTTGATCTATAACGTGTGAGATAGCAAGCAGATTCCTCCCTCACAATATTTGATATGCCATTATGCATTGCATTTCATATACAACTAATGCAACCATATAGTGACGAATATTAAGATGACTTTGGCCTGAATTTGGATGTTAACATCTCTATTTCGTAAGCCTATATTTCTTAGCACATTGCCTAATTATTTAATTAGATTTTTGAACTTAATTAAGATGCCTGATTTGATATCTAAAATTTTTTTAATCATGGCTTATACTATTTAAAGCATCAATTTATGACTTGCTCAATTGTTTGCTTACATATTTAAGTTATTTGATTTGTTATTCTTCTCTTATATTATAAATTATGTTCAGATGATTCTAAGCTTAATTACTGATTTTTTCGACATAAAGGGATTTCGTATCAATAATTTATAATTATTCCCCTTATGATATACATCAAACCTCTTTTTATTGTTACTAGCTAAAATTCAACTGGCTTAAGATCTTGTATTTCTCTTTGTTGTTAATGTTTAATTTACTATGACAAAAATGCTCTTGCAATTTTATTTTGACATAGATTATGTTGAATATTTTAAACACCATAAAATATTTTCTCAGCATAAAAGTTTAGGATGCATTAGTTGTTAGATGCACACTTTGATCAACCAATATTCACGCTTTGTTGAGCTTCACACTTGGTAATGTGTTTTGCATGTTCACAACACTGGGACTGATCTATAATAATTTCCAAGTATAGTAGTTACATCAAAGAAAGCATCAAGTTGGTAACTCTTTTGTATTAGTCATCAAGATGTTTGCAACGGATGTTCTAAGTGAGATACCTTATGAATTACATTTGCAATTGCTTAAATTTTAATATATGGGGCCACTATTAATATAAATGACAAGTTCTAACAAAAGAGAAAATTTTCAAAAGATAAAGAACTACGGGTTAGCATAACGAAATTTGTATATATGATATACAATTTAAATGAAATTAAAAGTAATAATAATCTCACAATCTTGTTGGATACCAAACCTCCAAAGTTAAGGTTTGGTAATTCAAATAAAATACTTTAGGAGATCTATGTAATCATAAAAATAAAAACAAATTTTATAAAAACTATGATTAAATTAACTATGCTCTAGGGATCAATGCATTGAGTAATAAAAAAGTCATAAATAGCCTAATTGAGTGTGGCATAAATGAATGTCAAAAAAATAGTGCCATCAATAGGAATAGTTGATATTGTAATTATTATATTAAAGATATCATGGGAGTATAGCACTTGTTCAAGAAAATGTAAAAAAATATTGAAAAATATAAAGTTAGCACCTTGTGCGCTACAAGAAGAATGAATGAGAATTTGGATTGTATTATCATTCGTAATAAGTTCAAATGATTTGATTTTTGTAGACAAACAATAAAAGTAGAAACCAATATTAATTTTCATTAATAAACTTGCATAACAGTCACATTGTGAGATTTCCACCATAAAATACAAAACTATGCGCTAGCCTTAACATGTCATTTAAAAAGATTTGGATGCACTGTGTATAGTACCTCTTCTAATTTTTCACGAGGAGAGTAAAAAATAGACTCCACTGAGAGCATTGCAACCACAATCAACATTTCTTCCAAGCATCTGAATTCCCTCGATAAGATGAGTGCTTTAGAGTATATGGGATCCAAGGGGAACCTAGCCATCTGAATCCCAACTGGATCAGATAATTTACAATCATCAGTCAATGCCCCTAAAAGGTATAACTCCTGCAGGGATTGTTTAATGGCGCTCCTGTCATTGGTATGAATTAAGATTAAGTAAATCCAATGTAATGCATAAATTAAGAATGGCAGCAGCAGTATGAAAACAGTTAAGAAGAAAAAATACTTCCGGTTTAACATAATGATGAAAATTTTAAGTTGCGTTTACAAATGCCATTCAATCCTCATTGCTAAACTACTAAATAGGCTCACTCTTCCATTTACATCTTGCAAACTCCATCAAATTCAATTAGCATATAATATCAAATTGAGTGGAACTTGCATAATCAACTAAAAGCAAAAGCCTATATTCAGACTCCCACTACTGTGGATTTCAGGGAGGGATTATTTTACACTGCCATATCCCAGCATGAAGATCGATTGTTTTCAAGTTTAAATCATCGCTTAAAGATCAAAATAAGCACAACCACTTAAGCCAAGGGCCACCATATGTATGACCAAATACAACAAAGTAAAGTTAGAGCACAATTATAACCTGAATGAGTTTTAAGAGTCCCAAAATAAAAATACATGTGTGTGTGTGTGTGTGTGTCTATATATATATATATATATATATATAACTGGAACGACAAACAATGAATACAAGCAAAGAGTTACTAAAAAGCAACTCCTAAGGTTTCATCACATGTAATGATAGGTTTGAGTTGAAAGTGGAAGGAATGAAATTAAACTAGGCAAGAAACAAAGACTTTCATCCATTCCCATGAAGATTTCTCTTTTTTCTTGAAAGTATGTTAAAAGTTCAATTTTAATTAGCAGGACAAAGGACACCCCACAAATTTACTGGATTATAGAAAGTATGCTATGAAGTCAGTAAGCAAAATAACAAAATATATATATATATATATGAAGAATATTTCACCTTGAAGGCTTGTCCATGAATTCAAACCCAATAATATCATCAAAACCTAGGGCTTTGAGCTGTAGTACAACATTTGACAGGCTGCACCTTTTGATCTCAGGGACAGTAGAATCTATAAGTTTCCAAAATTCACTTTCTGGATATAAGCGGAAGCATTTTCCAGGACCCTCACGCCCAGCTCTACCACTACATTATACATACAGAAAATTCATATTATCAGAAATACGCCACAAATGTAGACCATGTCAGACATCTAAAAATGTACTTTTGGGGAACACGTGCAGCAGTACATGCCAATCCATGCAGCATGATCATTTTGAAAACATATCAATAAGTAAAAGTGGAAATTTTTTACTTTACTCAAGTATCCAACAAAACATGAAAAAGTGAAAAAACAAATCATTCACAATGCTTTGCATTTACTTTTCCTTCAACCAAACAGCCCCAAGCATGTTTTCTATTTGCTTAAATTATTTCATATTTATTTATACTAAAATTTACTTTAAATATTATTTTAATTGATTGCCATATGTTTAATTGGCTCATAATAATGATGTTGAACACTCATGTTTGTTTGCAAATTTATTTGATTCCACATGTTCCAATGTAGTTAATAAATGTGCTTTATGAGCTTAAATATATCATTTATTTCATTAATTACTTGACTAAGAAAATTGAGCATATTTTGAAAATTCCATAATTACTTGCTTTCATATTGACAAATTTACTTGATTTAATATGTTTCATACATCTCATTAAATTTACCTAAATAAGTTAATTATATTTTATTAGATTTAATTTAGATTAAAATAATATATTTAATAAATTTAAGCTTTATTTTGATTCTACTGAATAAATTGAGTTTTTCACGTGCATTTTCATATAAAATGTATTATATATTATTTATATTTATCAAGTTATGATTTAGGTAAACAAAAAATTTGAAAATTTATAAAAAAAATGTCATCCTAAATTGCCTAATACCCACCAAGCCCATAAATAGCGAAGTCGCTCTAGTGTACATGTCAGTGTCCCAACATTCAACAACGTGCTATGTAACAGCTATTCAACTAGTTTGACTAGCTGTTAGGAAGACTTAGATTGACTATTTAAGGAACGTTTTGGGAGAGCTTTTGGAATATTTTTTAATGTGTTTAGATGATTATTTCAAAAGGATTCCTAATATATAAATAACACATTATTTTGAAGATAAACTAATGAATGAATGTGTTGGAAATCTTCATTTGAAAATCTTTGTGCAGGACAAAACAAAATATTCATCAATCATCCATCCTCGATAATTTCCATTTGTTAACTTCTACCATTCAATATCTAGTGATTGCAAGTTGTTTGTTATTGTATATATTTTCATCATTCTAAGAGTGATTGTAATCTTTAGTACGTGATAGCAATTGAATCACCTATAAAGTCCAAGAGAACTTCAATTTGATTTTTTTAATCATAAACCTTAGGTTATATACCAAGTGAAACTTAAAGGAGCTTTGGTTAAGCTTGGTTTGTCAGTACATTTGCCAAATCAAGCAATGAGTGCTCTCGTCTCAAAAAAATGATGTAAAGGTTCACCAACCTTCTCAAAAAGTGAATGAGTTTGACTTGTGATTTAAAGTTCTAAGTAGTGGAATCCTAATATGAGAGGGGATTAATGTGGAATGTCGTGGATGTAGGTCAGTTGGATGTCAAATCACATAAAAATATTTACTATTTAAATCTCTATGGTTTAGATAATATTCCTTAAATATTCAATTTATTTTTGCATGCACTTGAATGGTTTTTAGTGAATGTTTATACTTGACCTTGTACACTTATTTACAGAATAGATTACAATGTGTCATAACTAATATCATTGAGTGTAATTATTTCTATAGTGTTAAACACCTGAACATTTTAGTATTCTCTTATTAACATTATGTGTATCTTATGTCCTACATTTGCAGATTTATTTGTGTATTTAGTTTAAATTATTTAGATTTCCTTAGTAATTTATTTTGAGGGTTTTGAATTAAGAGAATTTTGAATAAAATTCAAAGCGTGTTTGCACATGTAATTCATTATTGCACTTAAATGGTCATCCGATAAATGTTATATTTGACCATACAGCACTTGTGTAGAGTAGATCATTTATGATGCTAGAAAAATAAGAGTTGCCGTATTGCATAGTTTATTTGCCTCACCACACTATCTTTTATATGTATTTGTACATTTATATAACTGTGATGTTAGTGGTTTAATTGGCATAGCTAGTATAGTTGAGCAATCATTTCATATTATGCTTAATAGTTATAATGCTCAACTAAATTTCCAAAGCATTTAATCAACAGCTTGATTAACTTTGGTGGTATATTTAGAGGATTAATTCAATAGATTGCAAGTATGTTTTTACTAATATTATTGAGTGTAATCATTTCTATCATGTTAAGCATTTGCACACACTTAGTATTAGTTTAATAAAATTTAGTAGATCTTATCTCCTATATTTATACACTTGTGTATTTAACTTACTGGTTTGTTTTTAAATTAATTAGATTTCATTGTTGTTTTATTTTTAGGTTTTGAATTAGCAGAATTTTAAATGAAGTTCAAATTAAAAATGGCCATTGCACGCCCAATTACCCACCTCCCCCCAAAACCCAAGGTGTCTTTAACGATCACAAGTACCGCCATACAAAAAAAAGAAATAACAGATAATGCAATGGAATTCATAATATTCGACAAGCAATAACAAATTAAACTCACACTGGTTAACTCCTTTAGTCAAATTTGACATGGAGGAGGTGGTACTAGAGATTACGCAAGGGTATAGTACAATATCGAAAAGAAAACCAAAGAAGATTGAGCTCCTAATACTATGAATTCATTTAAAAAACATTTGACTATTCCAAACTGTTAACTGAAAAAAAAAGTATAATTGCATAAACCAGATTACAAGTGGAGAAACTGGATTTCATCAAGCAATTGGACATATCATACAAGTAAAATAGCATACAACTATACAAGACGCCTACATCATATAAAAAACTGCACCAACGGGTTATATTTCAGCATAAAAAACTCAAGGTTTGAAGTAATGCATAACAGTAGAATTGGAGTTAAAAGATGAAATTTTCAATACCATTATGCACAACTGTAGGAACATTGAGAGAATACCAGGTATTAACGCACATAATTGGAGAAACAACATCAATAGTTTGCATATATGATCATAAAGGATTTTCTACCTCCTTTGAAGAGCTTGAGCTTTTGAGATTGACATAATAATTAATGACTCCATCCCCGTCACAGGGTTATAATAACGAGATTTCACCACTCCAGGATCTATAACATATTTGACACCAGGGATAGTGACAGAAGTTTCGGCAATGTTAGTAGCTAGTATGACCTACATAATCATTCAAAAACAAAGTATCATCAGCGACATTACAAGTCATGTAAGAATATCAAGTTTTAGCTAATTTCAAGATAAAGACAAACTATAAAAATTGCATTTCAGAATATTAAAAAAAAAACCATGTGTTTGGTGTTGTTTACACGTACATTGCAAGGGGAAAGTTTATGTGATTTGAATACTTAGGCCTGTCCTAGAGAAGAATGCACATGTATCAACATATATTGCAACTATATACAACTACATCCTCTTCTTCAAAAAGCATGGTAGTATTGCAAGCAAATTGCATTTAAATGTCCCATCTTATATGAAGAACCCAAATGACAAGCTTTCAAACAACAAAGTGCAACAAACGCACGCCCAAAAATAGATAGCTTCTAAATCGGAAAAACACATATCCCGAGTGAAGAAAAGAATTTAAGTACTTGAAAGTGCATTGATCAATAAAAAGTGTATACTTATGATAACAAGAAAAAGCTATTCACAACTCAAAAATAATAATAAAGAATTTGTAAGATGATGTCATTTTCAGATGGATAAAAGCATAAAAAAACTGTTAGATGATTATTTGTTTTAAAGAAAAGACAAATGCGTGCTACCTTGCGAAAATTGAATGGAGTTGGTCTAAAGACATTCATTTGCTGGTCCGAAGGAAGGGATGAGTAGATGGGAACAGTTAAAATGTTCCTACTATGCTCAGGTAATTGTTTAAGTCGCTCATGGACAAGCATGTCTACTAATTCTATCTCTTCTTGACCCGTCAAAAAAGCAAGGATATCCCCAGGGTTGTCATCCAAATGAATCTAATAAAAAAAATGAGACAAAAATAGTTACAATAATCTACAAACATGATAATTTATTCATGAAAACAATACTAATGTAGCAATTCAAGCAAACAAGCCTACAAAAGATAAGAATGATTTGTTGAATACATTTGTTCAAGGTAGGCATTACGGCAGGTAAAAGATTAGTTAAACCTGAATTAATAGTTCATACACAAGTTCTTAATCATGAATAATTGAAAGAATAATAAAGGTGATAAATTACCCAAATAAAAAAGAAGATTAACTTTCTATTATGCGACAAAATATTATTATGTAACTAAAACATATTACTCAAGTATATCAGGATGCTGAAAAAAAAACACAATGAGTAAAGAAAATGAACTATGAAAGCAACAACATAGCAAATTAATAAGCAAATTATATACCTGAAAAATAGTAATAACAGTAGCATCAACGTAATCGGGCTCTGGATTGTATGTATAGAGTATAACCACGGGATACTGACGCCCTTGGACATAAACCGCTTTCGCACCACCGAAGTACTCAGAAAAACCTTTTGCATCTAAGCTAGCAGACATTATAATCAACTTCAACGGAGAAAATTTTGTATTTGAGCTATGACATTCATTATCAAACTTGACAACATTGTTTGCATATGGCTTGTCAAGCTTGTGTTGCTTTAACCTTGCACCTTGAACCTTTTTCAACAACCCCAATAGAACATCCGTATGAACTGTTCTTTCATGAGCTTCATCAACTATGATGACACTATACCTAGAAAGGATGGGATCCAATAAGGCCTCTCTGTATGCACAAAATTGGACATCACTCAGTATGACATTAAAAGAAAGAATATAGACAAGATACAGAGAAAATTAGATAATCTAATTATACAAATAAATTGTTCTTCCATGAGCTTCATACAAAATAACTGTAATTATACTTTAACCACACATGTATTGAGAAACTAAAAATGTATAAGTATCTCAAAATCAAATTTATGCGTATAAATTATAGTTAGATCG
The DNA here is from genome assembly GCA_022539455.1 of Dendrobium nobile. Lineage (NCBI taxonomy): Eukaryota > Viridiplantae > Streptophyta > Magnoliopsida > Asparagales > Orchidaceae > Dendrobium > Dendrobium nobile. The sequence goes on from CM039734.1 coordinate 60,653,314, forward strand.
GACAAACTTCAATGTCCTCCATCTCATATTTAGACATACTAACATTGAGTATTAACCTTGTAAAGAAGTGGCATTGAACTCATGTTATATAATATCATCTTAGGTCATTAATAAAGGCAATACGAGTTTTCCTAAATTTGAATTATCTATCATCAAGAAGTAATGGTTCTAAAGGAAAAAAAATAAAATAAAAAATAAAAAATATATAAAATAAAAAAAATAAAAAAGTAATGGTTCTATACACGCACTAGAAGTGATACATGCATGCGTGTGTCCACCCTCAAAGAAACTGACAATTATATGATTTACAAAATCAACATAATATCCCAAAATGACAAGTTTCCTATTTACATCCTCATAAAGTATTAAATAAGTCATAACCTGCAATTTTAGAAAAAAAAAAGTCAAAAGGAGCAATAAATTTAATTCCTGATTTAATGAAAATATATATAAGATCCTTTTTTTCATTTCCCAAGAAATGCACATATTCATGAAAATCCTAAATAGACAAAACAAAGCAACATTATACTGATAGATCCATAATTCATCACCCAACATATTCATGAATGGCTCCAATTTATGTAAGGCCAACAAAACCACAAAAATTATGTTTTCAGTGTATGCATTCCACAAATAAGCCTACCTCAACAACAAGCCATCAGTCATGTATTTAATTCTAGTTGAACCGGAAGTTGCATCTTCAAATCTGATTGCATAACCAACCTTTTGACCTAACTGAACATCGCATTCTTCTGCAACACGTTTTGCCACAGTTATAGCAGCAACTCGTCGTGGTTGGGTGATGCCAATGACTTTTCCATCACGACAAAATCCAGCATTGAATAAATATTGCGGCAATTCTGTAGAATTACCTCAAAAGTAAGCACACAATGGACATATTATGACCGAAAGAAAGTAGGAATAATCAAGAAGTAAATAAGATTTCATGGAGATTTTCAAGTGTAGATAGTAAAAAACAATGAACAACAATCTACACACATTCAAGAAGTAAATTATATTAGCAACTTAAGTTTCATGATAGCATAATGTCTCTTGGAGAAGCAATTTTTTTCAAAAGTATCAATTTCAATAGTATATCATACAATAACTCTAACCTTCTAAAAAAAGCATAGACATAAACACTCCCATTTAGCAAACATGTATCACAAAAGGCGGTAGTTTTATTAACCATGTAGAGATCATATGCTCAAAACCTCACGCCAACTACCCTTGGCTTCCACCAGAAAAAGACCTTTAATCAGTACCTCTTCTCCCCATATGTGCATCTTCTAAAGAGATAAAATACCAAATACCCTTGACTTCACATATATTATAAAACTCTCCCATTCATCCTTTAAATTCTCCCTATAAATATTTTATTAAGCAAAAGCCTGTGATAAACTACAAATAAATAGAGGAAAATGAATTATGAAAAAGAAGAAAAAGCCAGGCGCTTACGGGTAGTCTTTCCGCTTCCTGTTTCTCCAACAATTATCATGGTATCATTCTTCCTTACTTCATCTACAAGTTTTCTCTCGGCTGAAAACAAAGGAGAATGAACGCTTAAAACATAAAATAAGAGCAGAAACACAGACATCACTGCTTTTCCTGTTAAAATTGCACCTGATGCAATGGGAAGAGATCTCCTTTGCTGAAGAATCCAATGCTTTCTAAAATCAAAAGCCAATTAGATGGAACAAATATTTGAATTTCTTAAAATTAATGAGGAATACACCACATCAAAGATGTTTGAGAAAATATCACCTATCCAAAGACTTGTTTGATGCCTTACTTCCTTGGTTCAAGTTGCCAATTTTTTGCTCTTTTAGAGGACTTCTGGAAATAGAAGGCATTGCCTCATAAATTGTCAGAAGCACTTCTGCTCACAAGCACCTGCGCTCAGAATGCCGGATTTAGGGGCTGTTTGCTATCGGATTAACTGCGGTATTTAAGTTGGATGTACGCTAAATCCAGCCAAACGGTTTTGTGCGCGCGTTAAATCTCGGCGATGGGTAAATCCCGGATTTACTAAATCCCTCGGTTCGGCTGATTTATGGGGTTTGGCCGAAAAAGCGCGCGAAAGGTAGAAAGTTACCTTCACAGCCAGCGAGCTCCCGTTGTTGCTTCCGATCAAAATGTCGTAACTTCCGATCCGACAGGAAGGGAAAGCCGTCGAAGGAGCAAAGTCGAACATCCACGAAGCCGAAGAAGCGACGCGTGCAATCTCTACCTCCTGCGAAGAAACGAAAAGAGAATATGAAAGGCAAACCTAGTCGCTTCTAAGTTATGATTGATTAACTTAATTAATATAATTTAAAATATTAATATTAAAGTAAATTAATTAAATAACTAATAGCATAATTAGTGCATAAATTAATTATCTAATTAACTTAATTAAATAATTAGAAATATAATTAGTGATTAAATATTAATATAATTAGTTTAATTAATATAACTTAAATATATATTATTAAACATATAATTAATAGTGTAAATAACAATTAATGAGTAACTGGTACTTAATATGTTATTAAATTCATAACACATTATTTTTTAAAATTATAAATTTATTTTTTAATTTATAATTATATTCTTCACATTTAAATCACTAACTACATGTACTTTAACGACTATCCAAACACTTGTTCACGCGAAACATTCGGCAACGAGCGACGAGGAAAAATAAACCCTAGACAGGCCTAAGAATATAGGTTAATTTTTTTGTAATTTTGTCGCTCCTAATTTAGATGAATCATTTAAATCTCGCTCTTTTCTCGATGCTCTATCTAGATACTCCTCTGGTGAGAGTTTTCTCGAGCTTAAACCGACCTCCTTTCATGGCTTACCCTCTGTGGATCTCGGATGAGAAGATTATCGCTTTGGCAGCTCCTTCTCAATTTTCGTTAGTTGATTTTTTCCCCTCTAAGTGACCCTCTCTTGAAGCTACTCGAATGTTCTTCTTCAACCTTAAGCTTAATGGCGAGGTTTATGTTACTCTGTTAGATTCATCACATATCTTGATAAAGTTGAATAATGATCTTGATTACATTAGAGTTTTTGGTCATAGATCTTATATGATTAACAATAGCTATCTAAAATTGACCAAATTGTCTCCTTTATTTGATTTTGGTGTAGAGTCCCCAGTCATCCCCATTCTGGTTTCCTTCTCGAACCTCCGTCCCCACCTCTTTTCCCCTCGCAACCTTCACGGCTTGGGTTCAAGCTTTGGTAGGTCGTTGAGGGTTGATAATGCTACTTCTGTTGGCTCTCATCCTTTTTGTGGTTCGGGTGTTGGTAAAGCTTGACATTACAAAACTTATCTTGATAAAGTTTGGTTGGAGCCGAAGAAATTTGGATATATTCAACAAGTTGTTATGGAAGTTTCCCCCTCTTTGGTGCTTCTTGTAAGTGTATTGGGCATTTGATTGGTGATTATCGTCCTCATCCTTCCTCTGCCCCACCTATTGGTCTTATTAATGCTTCTAAACATGTTAATGCTAATGTAAGTTGTGATGGGAATATTATTGGTGTTTTGGATAATTTGGATATTCATGTTATTCCTTCATGGTCGATTTATTCGTTTTATTATTAATGAGGTGAATAATGTTGAATTTTGTGGTGGAAATGATAAGGTTATGGTGTTGTGTCCTACTGTTGTTGATGCAAGTCTTATTGCTGAGGAGGAAGCTGCTCCTTTGGGGGTCGCTTGACAGCCGACTTTTGCTTTGCCATTGGGTAGTCTTATTGATGTTGAGAATGAAACGACTGATTTAGTTTTGACTATCACTGGTGATAAAAGGGAAGGTGTGAATGAGAGAGTAGATGAAAATAATTGTTTCATAAACCTTATAACTATTCCTATTAGTGGTGGTGCAGTGGCTGATGTTGTTAATTCCAATTCTTTGTTTGTGGGAGATGGTGGAGCTGTTTCTGCCAACCCAGTTATGGTTGGGGCTGAATTGGATTCGGGGTTTGGGGATTATTTCGTTGAGCCGCCATTGGATTTGGCTGAACATGTTCTATCGAATGTACCTTTGGTTGATGTTCATATTGCACTTATCTCTAATGATGTTATGTTAGTGCTTAATTTGGAAGGTTCCACAGTGGATCATAATGATTAGCTGGATGACTCTATTTCCTCTCTTCGTGGGAGTTATGGGGATGTTTTTGATGGGCAAGACGAATATACTTTAAATGTTAATAGCATCAAAAAAGGTTTTTGCTCGGAGGGTGGGGAGGGGGGAAAAATATCGTAAAAGGAAACATAAAAGGAAGTTGCTCTATGCTTTTCTTATTTTTATTGTATGTTGTTCCTAAGATGTTGAGGTATTTGCTGGTGGAGAGCTTGGTGCTTTTTATTTGGTCTGATTTTGTTTTCGGTGGGGGTTATTTGTCCCAGCTTGGCTTTGGGATTTGGGGGTTCCTATGTTATTAGTATGTTGGTTCTTTTCTGGACTATGATTAGACTATTTTGCATAACCTCTGCTTGGCCTTGGATAGCTGGCAACCTTGGGCCAAAATATCATAAAAGGAAGTTGCTATGTGCTTTTCTTATTTCTGTTGTATGTTGTTCCTAAGATGTCGAGGTATTTGCTGGTGGAGAGCTTTGTGCTTTTTATTTGGTCTGGTTTTGTTTTCGGTGGGGGTTATTTGTCTTGGCTTGGCTTTGAGATTTGGGGGTTCCTATTTTATTAGTATGATGGTTCTTTTCTGGACTATGATGAGGCTATTTTGCATAACCTCTGCTTTGCCTTGGATAGCTGGCAACCTTGGTGGTAGAATTTTGATCCTTGTTTTTCCACGTGGGATGTTGCTTACTTCTGTTGCTGTCTGCGACTGGTTACTGTGTTGTTTTTTTGCCTCCAATGGATGGTCCTTCCTTGGCAGTTCAGTGGTTACAAGATTTGTCAATCCTAAGTCCGTCTGGTTTGTGCTATTCGATTTTTTCATTGGTTCATTTCTTCTTGGAGGTTTTGTGGCCTTATCATTGTCTCATATTAGCGCTTTTCTTTTTTGAGATTGTGCTCTCAAATGTTGTAATTGTATTTTGGCTTTGCTTGGATAATTGTATTTTCCTTTTTTTTTTAATACAATTTGGGCTAGCCCCCTTTTAAAAAAAAATATTTTTATTTAATATTTAAATACTAAATAATTAATAAGAATATTAAATTTAATAAAACATAATTTAATTAACCTAATTATTATTGATAAAAAATTTTAAATTATAATTAATGATATTCAATCATGTCAATTAAATACAAATAATTTTTAATCTATATTATGCTTGATAATTTTTAAATTTTAACTACCTCATAATTAAAAAAAAAACATTTTAACAAATATGATCTAATTAATTTGATTAGAATTATAATATAATTATTATAATAAGTATTGATACGTCATGCAAAAATTATCTTGATCGGGCACGAATCTCGAGGCAATAATCAAGATGGAAACTTCAAAGATTAAATCCGGGAGCACCTGAACTCCGATTTTAGCAAACTTACTGTCAAACTGAGCGTCTCGGAAATACGAACCCAGTGACACCAAATTCGACCCAATCCGAGCCCAAATGGGTCCAAATCAAGGACCCGAAGCGTTGTTGGAAGGTTCAAACTGCAATTTGAGTTTCCAAACGGTCTCTGATTTTAACGAGCTTATACTCAAATCGAGCGGCTCGACGAGACGAATCCAACGAGTCCATGATCGCCGACTTCTGACATCATTAAGGCCTCCAAATGTCCAACGAATGGTGCATGATCAAAGGATTCGATATCGGCCGTCCATTCAAACCACTCCCAATTCGCCCCTGATCTCACGCCTATTTATGGGGTATGACACTCCAAAAAAACTATAAATAGAGCCGTCATTCTACACAAAGGGGACTCAAGTGAAGAGAGAGAAGAAGAAGAGAAGGAGGAGAAGGAAAAAGCTCCTCCTCGACCACCGCCGGAGCTCTTCCCGCCACCTGGAGACGCCGGAACTCTGTCGGATATTCGGGAGAACGCCAAAATTCTGCCTAACTTCCATGGGATGCGGAAATTCTTCCCAATTTACAGCAGAGTAACCTCCTAACGCCGAAACTCTGCCCAAGTGAAGCCGGATTTCTTCTCTACCACCAACAGACGTCGGTCTTCTACCCGACGTCGGGCCTTCACTCTTCGTCAAGTTTCTATCCGGCATCGGACTTCTGCCAGATATCGGACTTCGCTAGACGTCTATGCGAAGATGGATTTCTTTCCATTATTGGACTTCTACCTGACACAGTCCTTCTGACCTCCGTCGCCAACCGACTACAATCTTTTCGACCTCTGTCGCCAGTCGACTACGGTCCTCCTGACTTAAGTCGTCCGCCGACTACAATCCTTCTGACCTCCGTCGCCAGCCGACTATGGTCCTCCTGACTTACGTCGCCCATCGACTACAAACCCTTCGACCTCCGTCGCTCGCCGACTATGGTCCTCCCGACCAAACGAATACGTCAATAGTAACTCTTTGTATTCACATCATATAATATATTCTATAAAATGTACATCAAGCTAAGGCCTTCTCCTAAGGAAGGGCCTCATTTGTAATCGACTGCAATACTAGTGGATTCATTCAAACTGGGCTAGGCCCGTGGTTTTTCCCCCTTTCCACGTAAAAATCTTGGTGTCTCATAAATGCTAGACCCTCTCTCTTATCTGATTGCATGCCGGATTTTCGTACAATGCTAAGACGATAAACTTTATATTTCTCTACCGTCGCGAATACTCCTGGACGCAACAGTTTGGCGTCGTCTGTGGGAACGTGATTCCCGACTGGGGGGCAACTTTTGCTCCAATCTCAAAAGATCGCTCTTATCAACTTCCTGACATCAGTCATTGTTGCATCAGATGCGGATTAGGGGGCAACTTTGACCCCAATTCTGGTCAAAAAGACCCTCCGATGCTTTATATATCAAGATGATATTTTGGGAAAATCCAGCGACATGTAAGGATACTTCCAATCAATTACAAGCCTTATACAGTCCCCTGCTGGGCTTCTACTCCTTGGATAAAGTCTTAATCTCATCCTAAAAAAGGCAGTAACGGTCTAAAGATGGACCATTCTTCACCTTTGATTCGGGATATACGCGGCATTCGCCCTCTCCTAATCAAAGCAAAATCAATCCCAAGGGGATTCGATTTGACCTCTTCCACACAGGTTAATGTCGTCGAGCAAAGGCTCTGACATACAACCTCGGAAAGGTCTCACATCCTTGGTGGATTCTCTCGACCTCTTCCATACAGGTTAATGTCATCGAGCAAAGGCTCCGACATACAACCTCGGAAAGGTCTCACATCCTTGGTGGATTCTCTCGACCTCTTCACACAGGTCAACGTTGTCGAGAAAGACTCCGACATACAACCTCAGAAAGGTCTCACATCCTTGGTGGATTCTCCCGACCTCTTCCACACAGGTTAACATCGTCGAGCAAAGGCTCCGACATACAACCTCGGAAAGGTCTCATATCCTTGGTGGATTCTCTCGACCTCTTCCACACAGGTTAACGTCATCGAGCAGGGCTCCGACATACAACCTCGGAAAGGTCTCACATCCTTGGTGGATTCTCCCGACCTCTTCCACACAGATTAACATCGTCGAGCAAAGGCTCCGACATACAACCTCAGAAAGGTCTCACATCCTTGGTGGATTCTCTCAACCTCTTCCACACAGGTTAACGTCGTCGAGCAAAGGCTCCGACATACAACCTCGGATAGGTCTTACACCCTTGGTGGATTCTCTTGACCTCTTCCACATAGGTTGACGTCATCAGGCAAAGGCTCTGACATACAACCTCGGATAGGTCTTACATCATTGTTGGATCCAATATCGATTAACATCATCGAGCAAAGACTCTGACAAACAACCTCGGACAGATTATACATTCTTGGTTAACGTCACTAAAATGCCGTCAATGGACTTCCATCGGACTTCTGCACAAAGTTAAATTTCTACCTGATGTTGAATTTCCTCCTATCGCTGAACTTTTGCCTTGCAGGACTTTTTTGACTTATACGCGACGTTGTACTTCTATGCAACGTCGAACTTCTACTCATCGTCAAACTTCTGCTCGTCGACGAATTTTTGTTGGTCTTCTACCCGACGTTGTACTTCTACCTGACGTCAGACTTCTCCCTGTCGTCGGACTTCTACTCGTCGTCGGACTTCTGCTCGTCGATGAACTTTTGTCGGTCTTCAACCCGATGTTGGACTTCTCCCTATCGTCGGACTTCTCCCTGTCGTCGGACTTCTGGTCGTCAGCAGACTCCTACTCGTCGTCGGACTTCTGCTCGTCGACGAACTTTCGTCGGTCTTCTACCCGACGTTGAACTTCTACCCGACGCCAAACTTCTCCCTGTCATCGGACTTCTGCTCGTCAACGGGCTCCTACTCGTCATCGGACTTCTGCTCGTGACGAACTTTCATCGGTCTTCTACCCGACTTTGAACTTCTACCCGACTCCGGACTTCTCCCTGTCGTCGGACTTCTGCTCGTCAGTGGGCTCCTACTCGTCGTCGGACTTCTGCTCGTCGACGAACTTTCGTTGGTCTTCCACGGGACGTCAGAATTCTACCTGTCGTCGGACTTCTGTCCGTTAATGGACTTTCGTCGGTCTTCTGCCCGACACCGTATTTCTACCCAACGTCGGATTTCTGCAATTCAACAGATCTCTCGAAGAACAAGGGGGAGAAGAAAAATCCCGTAACTTCTGCATGAGAGGAGGGGCGCTAATTCGAGGGGAAATTTCCCACTCGCAAATAGCGGAAGCCTCAACCGTCAGAAAGCCGTGGGGGAAAGAAGAAAAATCTAATAACTCCTGTATGAGAGGAGGGGCGCTAAGTCGAGCAGGGAAAATTTTTCACTCGCAAATAGCGGAAGCCTCAACCGTCAGAAAGCCGTGGGGGAAGGAAGAAAAATCCCGTAACTCCTACACGAGGGGAGGGGAGCTAATCCTAGCGGGGGAAATTTCCCACTCGCAAATAGCGAAAGCCTCAACCGTTAGAAAGCCGTGGGGGAAGGAAGAAAAATCTCATAACTCCTGCACGAGAGGAGCGGCGCTAATTCGAGCATGGAAAATTTCCCACTCGCAAATAGTGGAAGCCTCAACCGTCAGAAAGCCGTGAGGGAAGGAAGAAAAATCCTGTAAATCCTACACGAGAGGAGGGGCGCTAAGTCGAGCAGGGAAAATTTTCCACTCATAAATAGCGGAAGCCTCAACCGTCAGAAAGCCGTGGGGGAAGGAAGAAAAATCCCGTAACTCCTGCACGAGAGGAGGGGCGCTAAGTCGAGCAGGGAAAATTTCCCACTCGCAAATAGCGGAAGCCTCAACCGTCAGAAAGCCGTGGGGAAGGAAGAAAAATCCCGTAACTCCTACACAAGAGGAGGAGCGCTAATTCGAGCGGGGGAAATTTCCCACTCGCAAATAGCGGAAGCCTCAACCACCAGAGAGCTAGAGGGAGAAAAGAAGAGAAGAGACAATTTTTCTAAAGGCCTAGGGGGTCTATTTATAGGTTTTGGAGAGAAAGAGGGGAAATTTCTAGAGTTCTCCAGCATTTTCGAATTTCCCACATTTTCTAAATTTTTTCGGTTTTTTTTTTTAATTTTTTGGGATTTTTTCGGAATTTTTGTGGGCCCCATTCAATCAAAAAAAATTTCAAAAAACAACCGTCGGCCAAAGAACCGCGCACCCCAAGGGGCGTGCCTGTTCGCGGCCGCGCGAGCGCCGCTGCCGGCGACAGCGGCGGCGGCGGGCAGCAGCCGGCCGGCTAGTTCGGCCGCCTACGCGTGTCCGGGCTCGATTTTTAGCACGGACGGTCCGAATCGGACGTTTTTGGGGTCCCAGGACACATTTTTCAACATTCCGGACTCGATTTTGACACTTTCGGAACTCAACGGTGCTTCTATAAGCAAGTTTGCACAAATGTTCAACTTTTGGAACACAATTTTTTGCGATTCGGCCAATGTAAAAGTTTGTAACAAGTATTTTCGGACTTCTTGAGCTTTGACGTCCGAAAATAGGGGGCAACTGATACGTCATGCAAAAATTATCTTGATCGGGCACGAATCTCGAGGCAATAATCAAGTTGGAAACTTCAAAGATTAAATCTGGGAGCACCTGAACTCCGATTTTAGCAAACTTACTGTCAAAAGGAGCGTCTCGGAAATACGAACCCAGCGACACCAAATTCGACCCAATCCGAGCCCAAATGAGTCCGAATCAAGGACCCGAAGCGCTGTTAGAAGGTTCAAACCACAATTTGAGTTACCAAACAGTCTCCGATTTTAACGAGCTTATACTCGAATCGAGCGGCTCGACGAGACAAATCCAACGAGCACAAGATCTCATTAAGGCTTCCAAATGTCCAACGAACGGTGCATGATCAAAGGATTCGATATCGGCCGTCCATTCAAACCACTCCCAATTTGCCTTTGATCTCACGCCTATTTACGGGCTATGCCACTCCATAAAAACTATAAATAGAGCCCTCATTCTACACAAAGGGGACTCAAGTGAAGAGAGAGAAGAAGAAGAGAATGAGGAGAAGGAAGAAGCTCCTCCTCGACCACCGCCGGAGCTCTTCCCGCCGCCTGGAGACGCCGGAACTCTGCCGGATATTCGGGAGAACGCCATAATTCTGCCTAACTTTCATGGGATGCGGAAATTCTTTCCAATTTACAGCAGAGTTCCCTCCTGACGCCAAAACTCCGCCCAAGTGAAGTCGGATTTCTTCTCTACCACCAACAAATGTCAGACTTCTACCCGACGTTGGGCCTTCACTCTTTGCCAAGTTTCTATCCGGTGCCGGACTTCTGCCGGTTATCGGACTTCGCTGGACGTCTATGCGAAGATGGATTTCTTTCCATTGTTGGACTTCTACCTGACACAGTCCTTCTAACCTCCGTCGCCAACCGACTACAATCTTTTCGACCTCTGTCGCCCGTCGACTACGGTCCTCCTGACTTAAGTCGTCCGCCGACTACAGTCCTTCCGACCTCCGTCGCCAGCCGACTATGGTCCTCCACTCCTCCTGACTTACGTCGCCCACCGACTACAAGCCCTCCGACCTCCGTCGCTCGCGGACTATGGTCTTCCCGACCAAACGAATACATAAATAGTAACTCTTTGTATTCACATCATGTAATGTACTCTATAAAATGTACATCAAGCTAAGGCCTTCTCCCAAGGAAGGGCCTCATTTGTAATTGACTGCAATACTAGTGGATTTATTCAAACTGGGCTAAGCCCCGTGGTTTTTCCCCCTTTTCAGGGGTTTTCCACGTAAAAATCTTGGTGTCTCATAAACTTTATATTTCTCTACCGTCGCGAATACTCCTGGACGCAACAAGTATAATTTAATTAATCTAATTAAGAACATACTATATTGAATAATTAATTTATTAATTATATTACTTGATAATTAAACAATATTTTATTTATATTATTAGTTATTCATGGTTCTTAGTATTAATTAATAATTAACTCATTAATAATTAAAAGTATAATCAACAATACTTAAAATTATATTTGTGTTTTTAATAAATTTATTTCCTTAAAATTTGAGTCGTATTGTCAAATAGCCTATTCTTGTCATTATAATAAATTATTATGTATTAAATTCATCATCAATAACTATTATTATTATCTTATTTAATCTAGCTGATTTTAAATCGTGAAATAAGTATTGAAATAGTTCATCAAGATTTAGGCTTCATTTGGGACGGCTTTTTTATTGCTTCTTAAAGCAACTTCCTAGTACAAAAAAAATAATTATTGTACTAAAAAGCTGCTTTAAAAAGCAGAAAGAAAGCCGTCCTAAGATTTACCACCTTTTGGATTTAGGCTCCGTTTGGGTTGTGACTGGAGAAAAAACTGATTTTTGAAGAAGCTATTCTTAAAGCAGTATACGTTATTGGAAAATTCGATTGATTTGTTGTTGCAATATGGAATTAAATTACATTGATATTCTCAGATATTATTTAAGTTCAAATAGATGTTTTATATCTCATAGTTTTAAAAAAATAAATAAAACTGATAACATCAGTTTTATATTATCACAAGCATCTCTATGATATGTCATTTTTTTTTTCTAAAATAACTTTATAAAAGACCCCCTATTAAATTGGACAAATATGGCACATGAACATTTATTAGGCAATCTATCGTATAGTGCAATGTCTTGACTTAAAATTGAAGTTTTAACTAACTTTAATAACTTCTTTTTTCATAAATCCAAGGTTTATTAAATACTATGGTTCGGCAAATTTATGTGATTTGACCGAGGAAAGGCCTGAAATAGGAGAAAGATGATTACCATTGCAGGATGCCAGTTCATGTTGTCTTTGAAGGAGGAAAAGGGAAGAAAGTTGTCTATATGTTGTAACTTCGGATCCACGAGGGACAGAAAAAGAGAATGTTGTCAAAAGAGGTGAAAAAGCTTTAAGTCATTTGTTCGAAACTCCAACTCACGTAACCTAGCGGCAAATTAAAAACGAAGATATGGAGAGAAAGACCTAACGAGTAAAATAATTGACAAATTTTATAAATGAATATCATAAATTCATAATAAATAAATATAAAAAAAGAAAATTTAAAAGTCGCTATCGATTCTAGTGTTTGGCAGCCACATGGGAAGGGGAGTTGGTTGACGAGAAATTTTTTCAAAAAGTGTAAAGTTTTTTATTATTTTTAACAACTCGCCGGTGCTGTTAGCGACAATACCCAAGGGAGTGGCTCGACAAGACGAATTTAACGAGCCCAACGTCACTTAATTTGGACATCATTAAGGCAGTTAAATGCTTCATGCATGCTCTATGATTGAAGGAAACATTATGGGCCACCTGACGGGGCACTTCAAATTTGCCCCGGATCTTCTTCATATTTATAAAGCGTGCCACTCACAAAAATCTATAAATAAACCCCCATTATCTACATGAAGGGAACCTTCCTGGTTGGAATTTGAAGAGAGCTATGAGGCTTCGAGGATCTTAAGCTCCACCCAAGCACCACCGTAGGCTAGCTTTTGTTAGTCGACCGGACCACTGCCAGACCTCCATAAATCTCCATTGAAATTCCGTCGACCATTGCCAATCTCGGGCTCGGCTATACTTCTGCTCAACCACCGTCCGATAGCGCGATCTCTACTAAACTAACACCCGAACATCGTCGGACCACCAACTAGCTGCCAACCTTTGTTGGACCACCGTCCAACCATTGATATCCATCAGTCCATCGTACCATTGTTAGACCACCACTAGGCCTCCGACCTCTATAGGACCTTCTCCCAGCCGCAACCATCAGACTATCGACCTTTGTTATTTGACTAAGGTCATTATAAACTCTCAAGCACCCATAATTGTAATTTAACAACCTTCAAGTCAAAAGATGGGTCAACTTCTATAACTCACTCAAATATAGTAGTGTTGCGTTATGGAATATTCATGGTGGCAGGGGGCCACAGATACGTCATAAAATTTTTTTCTTAATCAGGCACGAATCTTGAAGCAAAATTGAGTTGAAAGCTTCCAAAATTAAATAGGGGACCATCCAAACTCCGATTTTTGCAAACTTATAATCGAACTGAACATCTTCAAAAAGTAAACCCAACGACACCAAAATAAGTCCAATCCGAGTCCAAAAGGGTCCAAATCAAAGACTCAAAGCGCATTAGGAATGTTCAAACTACAATTTGGATTATCAAACGGTTTCCAAACATGACATGCTTATAGTCGAATCGAGCGACTTGATGAGACAAATCCAACGAGTCTAAGTTCATCAAATTTTGATATCATTAAGACATTCAAATGTCTGATAAATGGTCTACGATCGGGGGAGTCAATACAGACCATCCGATGGAGCACTCCGAACGTACCCCGGATATTCTCTATATTTATGGGTTGTGCCACTTATATAAATCTATAAATAGACCCCTACTCTCTACATAAGAAGGATCTTTTGGATATAAATTGGAGAGACCAGGGGCTCCAAGAGCTTTAGCATCACTGCCATCAAACCCCCATCAATTACCGTCAGACCACCGCTCGGCCATCGATCACCGTCAAACTTTTATCCAGCCACCATTGGACTTCAACCTAACCGTTGTCGGACCACTGCCTAGCCACCGGCTGCCACCAGAATTCCACCTGGCCGCCGTCAAACTTTATCCCGACCGTTGTCAGACTATCACCTGACCGCCGACCACCGTCAGACTTCACCCCGACCGTTGTTGGACCACTACCCGGCCACCGACCGTCGACTATCTCCTGACTTCATTCTGACCGTCGTCGGACCACTAGCCCACCATCGATCGTCTCCAAACTTTCACCCGACCGCGAACCTCCGCTGAACTTCCACCCAGTCGCCGACCATCGACAGACTTCTGCCTGACCTTCATCGGACCATTCCTCGTCAGCTGAACTTCTACCCATTATCCGACTTCTGCATGTCGCCGAACTTGTGTCAGTCACAAGAATATCTTCGGACTTCTACGCAATGCTGGACTTCTGCCTGTCACCAGACTTTCATAGGGCTTCTTCGAGACACCGGACTTCCGTTCGTTGCCAGATTTCTACCCGACCGGACTTCCACCCATCATCGAACTTTTGTCCATTATCGGACTTCCGCCCGTCATCGGATTTCTACCCGATGCCAGACTTTCGCATGTCACCAGACCTCCATCTCACGCTAGACTTCCATCCATCATTGCACTTCTATTTGATCAACAATTATCACTGGACTTACACCTGGCCACTTACGGTCCTTCCAACCTCCGTCGCTAAACTATAGTCATTCCGACCTTCATCGCCATGGTATGGTCCTTCCAGCCTCCATCACTTGCCGACTATGGTCTTTTCGACCTCCGTCACCCATTGACAATGGTCCTTCCGACCAATGTCACAAGACTATGGTATTTACGACCTCTGTCAACGGTTGACTACGATCTTTCTGACCTCTATCACTCGACTACGATCTTTCCAACCAATGTCGCCTGTCAACTACTGTCATTCCGACCACCGTCACTTGAATACGGTCTTTATGACCTCCATCACCAGCCAACTATGGTCCTGCCGACCAAACGAATATATCAATTTTGATTCTTCCAATTTCCATCATGTAATGCACCATATATAATGTATATTTGTTACATCAAGCAAAGACTTTCCCCCAATGAAGGACTTCATTTGTAATCAACCACAAATAATAGTGGATTCAATCAATTTGGGCCAGACGCCGTGGTTTTTCTCATTTTCAAGGGTTTCCACGTAAAAATATCGGTGACTCTTATAAATGTTGCACCATCTCTTTTTATCTAATTGTGTGTTGGATCTTTGTACAAAGCTAATATGCTAAACTATATTACTCTCTACCATCGCGAATATTCCAGGACGCAACAATTAAAATATTTTTACTAGCCTGAACGAGGTTGTGTGGTTTTTTTTCTTTTTGAGTTTTCCACATAAAAAGTTATGGTGCTTTTCCACTCTCTTTGAACTATCTATTTATGTGTTTGATATTCTTGTAATGTTGGGATGAAAAATTAACTCAATCTACCATCGCGAATATACTAGAACACAATAATAATATTTATAAAATTATTAGTATTAAATTTTTTTGCTATTTTATATAATTATATACTAATATTGTTTAATTTAATTAATCAAAACAATATATATATATATATATATATATATAATATATATATATATATATATATATATATATATATATATATATATATATATATATATATATATAATACTTTTTTGTGGCAATTTTTCGTATTAGCTGATCCCCTCCACAAGTCCACATCACTAGGCATGTGGCCACCAATCCCCATAACAACTAAAAAAATGTTACGAGGAAATACTGTCCTTAGGCCAGTAAAAATTCCGATCGACCTAGCATGCAACCCACACCAATTTACACGGGCCAACATTTAAGGCTTTCACTGCTTGCCAAGGAATTCGAACCAAAGACCTTGGCTTTGCCCAACCGACTCTTCACCACCCGGACAAGCAGCGGTGGGTCCCATAACAACTAGCAACTATGTTTCTTTTTAAATTTTCTCTTTTTACTTTTTTCTTTCAATAATATAATTTATTATGGTATTTATTTATAATTTTTTCCTAAAATAATTAGTAATTATAAATTCATTAAATAGTAAGTAATTAAACACTGTATAATAATTAAATAAATATCAATTTAGCTAGTAATTAAATACTTAAATAATTATTCAGATAATTAATAATATACATAGTAATAAAAAATCTAAAAAATACTTAATAATTAATTAGATTATTTCAAACAGGTCCAAATTATTTAACAAATACTTAATTATCAATTTAGCTATTTAAAATTCAACTAAATAGCTCCAAGCAGATTTTAATTATCATTGATGTCAGACTTATTATGAACAAAATAACTTGAATACAAATTATATATATATATATATATATAATTTTTTTTTTTTTCTTTTGAGAACAGTTTGAACTTTGAAGAAGATTTTTTCCGAAAATTACCAATCTCACGGAGGAAAGAGACCTATTTTTACGTTAGGCTATTCTCCTCTCTGTAAAACATCACAGCAGATTTCTGTACACCAAAAAGGGGTATAAATGGAGACCGAAAACAATAATCCTAACATCTCCTTTACCTTTACCTTTTGCTAACTCTCTAATACACCGTCGTTGAAAAGGTAAAGCAGTTGCTCCACGGCCCAGCTCGGCTCGGTCAACGCCGACCTTCCACCCTCCACCGCCGTGGAGATAACCGGAGCGCGGCAGAGAGGACAGGTCATCTGGTCGCGGTGGTCGAGCCAGCGGTCGATACAGGCTTTGTGGAAAACGTGGCAGCAGTTTCGAAGCTCCCAAACGCGATCTCGTTGTCGCATCTCGCTCAGGCACACGGCGCACGTAACCTCCTCTTCTTCTTCCTCCTCCTCTGTGTCCTCTTCTTTCGCCGTCACCATGATCTCCCCGTAGGTCGCCACGTGGAGGATTTTCCTTATGGTCTGCGGTGTAACTTGGGGTACGCTGAGGTTACCTGCTATCACGCCGCCGTTGTTATCAGAGGGAAACCACCAGCGGCGGCGACAAGGGAGGAGTAGCAATCGAAGTATGAAGGAGAGGAGAAGGCTCGCCTTGTGGAGGAAGGTTAAGCAGTATCCCTCCATAGTATAGAGAACTTTGGTAATTGAATTGAGAGAGAGGGAGATAGGAGCGGGTGAGGGAAAGGGAAAGGGGTAAAACGAGAAAGGTCGGAGGCTGGAATTTAAAAGCCTTGGATGGATATAAAACTGAACCGTGACGTCGAAGCCTGAGGTGGTTTATTGCTGAATGTGGTCCTCCATTTTTTAGGTCCTTTTATCTTTTTTTAAAGTTACACTTTTATTTCCTTAGCTTCTGGTATGCTTTATGCTAGGGTTGTCAATATTTGACACAACACGAAAATATGATCCAGACCCAACTCGGAAAATTCGGGTTGGACCCGACCCTTTTGAAAAATGGTCCGAGTTCGGGTTCGCAGATTTGACCCGTTTGAAAAAATGGGTCGGCTTCGGGTTGACCCGACGGGTTGCCGGGTCAACCCGGAAACCTGTTTAAAATGATTGCCCGGCACCGCCAGCCCCAAGCCAGCTGCTCACCCGCCGTGCAGTGCACCCGGCCGCATACCCAACCAGGCTAGCCAGCCGCGCACCCGCCGCACACCAGCGAGTCTGCGAACCGGCGAGCCCGTGCACCCATCGCGTTCCGCGCACCAGCGCGCCCGCGCAGTCGGCCAGCTCATGGCCCGAGCACCTGCCGCCCCAGCCAGCCCGCATCCGCGTCGCCGCCGTCCGCTCTCGACCGCGCGCGGTCTCCTTCCCGTGTCGAGTCGGATCAACCCGGCAATCCGCCGGGTCAGGTCCGGGTTCGAATATTCGACCCGTTTACCTACCCGGGTCAGTTCCGGGTTCGACCCGAACCCGACCCGTGACCCGAATTTGACACCCCTACTTTATGCCTTGGGCTTAAAGGAACATGATTTTTTTTTTTTTTTTTTTTGTCACCAGAAAATGTTTCAATACATATCTCATTATTCTTTTTTAGTTATGTCTATAGCATTTAGTATTTTTTTATATAATATATTAATTATATGAAAATATATGTCTGAAAAGGTATATTTTAATATACAAAACTTAATCCTTGTGATGTTTTTATATGTTTTAAAATTTTAACTGTTAAATAAATGAATATTTGTTTAGCTTTATTAATTATATAGGAATGTTATTTTTTTTTTCACTTTATTTTCTTTCGTTCTTTCATTTTTATTTTATTTTCACACTTTAATTCATATTCTTTAGTTATATTGTATTTTTTAAAAAGACTTTTTTTTTTTAATAATAAGCGGTGTCTTCATAAATCTCAATTTTATGAATTGAAAATGATTGCAAATTTCCTTTGATATAGCTCTTGATGTCTTCTAAAAATTGTTTGATTTGTTAAATAAAGGGAGGAAGAAACCATCATATATTCATGTAGTCATGGTCTACTAAAAAAACTATTGAAAGTACATATGTCAAAATGGATTTTCAGGTCGAGCTCAGGTCAAACCCGAAACTAATATGCCCTCAACTGATCTGACTTGAACCCAACCTGATTAGACCAACGGATCATAAATCCTGACACGGACCTGACCGACCCCTAACCTAGGTTGACTCGACCTGATCCACTAACACATGTTGCCGCGAGAGGCCTAGGGCGAGGCCATGACGGCGAGGGCAAGTCACGAGCACAAGTGCTAGCAAGGGCGTGCGAGTGAGTGTAGCCCTGAGTGAGGGCACGCGCATGTGGGTGTAAGAGCTGGTGTGAGCGCGTGCGTGAGCGTGGGAGCGACCGTGTGGGTGCTAACACGACCCAAGTTAGTTTTATGTTGATTTCAGATTGACCCGAACTCGACCCAAATTTACAATAATGTGAATATTTAAAACCCAAACTCGAACTATTTTTCAAACGGGTTGACCCATAATCAAAATTTTCAATTCGAGTTTGGGTCAGGTTTTTCTAATTGCATCAAATATTGACACCTTTAGTTAAAAGAGGCTTCTAAGTCCATACTATGAAATTTGGCTACAAATTTGAGATCTCTGAATTTTAACAAGAAGATGATTGAACCCAAAGCCCTCTCACATTTCTCAATGAAATCTCACGACATTATCTGGATGGAACTTAGTTTATGATTGTCTACTTTCAAATAGCGAGAGTTCTATGAATCATAGTAATAGTATTGATTGACTTTTCCCAATTATGATTAGGAGTTCCTAATAATAGGACCTTTGTTGGAGAAAATTACCTCCACAATTCTCTTGGAATAGAAACTTCACTAGGTTTTACCAATGTTAACTGAGCCATACAAATATCTAGATTAAGCAAAACTTTGATTATATCCTCCCTCACTTCCTTGGGCAGGACCAAAGCATTATAAATACTCAATTTGATTGGCAACGTTAACTTCATGACAAGTGCTTGAATTATAGTTAACTTTCAGAATCCTACCATTATCTATATCCTGAGGCGGTGTAGGCTGAGACAAAAGTAAATATTTATGAGTATCAATTACTTGTTTTCTTTGATCTCCGAGGTTCATCTGATATGATATAACTTTACAATGTGAAGATAAATTTCACTATTTTGAGAATTATTATTAAGTGTATCATCTAAGTCATTCACAACATTCTCATAACTTGGGATCTTAGTTTTGTAACTAAATTTAATTCTAAATTTATTGTTTTATATTAAATTAATTAATTTAATTATTTAAATATGATAGCAATTAAATCGAACGGTTCTTAAAAATCAATATCAACTCAGCGTTTGAGCTGACAAGTTTTATCAATTCACATCGATTTTATGTTAGTCTGATTTTTAAGACGCACCGAGCTGATCATATGACCGATTCATGGTTGAGCCGGTCAAACTGATTCAATCCAATTTTCAAAATCATGGGAATAATTACTTGCCACTAGGTCAACCTTGTTGCTCAAGGCTTTGGCGAACAACAAGGCATTAATTAAAATGAAATTTTCTGTGATGTTACCAAGATGCTAATTTTGTAACTAGATGTTTCAAATGCCTTTTTACACTATCAGCCCGACAATATGCTCTACTCTAAATATCTAAATAATGTGTCATCTACAAAAAGCTATTTATAATTTTCAGTAGATGTCGTTTCCAAATCTTATAGCCTAAGATTTCCAACTAAACTTAGGTGATCATTCTTTCATTATTTATCACTACAATCACATATGTATAAACCTTCTTATATATTTTGATGATATTCTCACTATCAAAATCCAAAAAAATCTTATCAGTGTTTATTAAAAATCCTAGCTAAGCAGTTTAATAATATTCCTTATTTACTCAACATTCAAATTGAACCTACATAATGATGCCTATTTCTCAATTAGACCCAATTCCTTACTAAAATTTCTACAAACATAGGAATGAAAAATTGTAAAGTGGCGCTCACCCCTCTTCCATCTAAATCGCCTATCAATCAAACGTCACTACAAGCATTTGAAAATCCACAATGTTATAATCGGCTCATTTGATCCATTTTATCACTCACAATTATTAAATAAGATATTTCCTTTATGATTAATCAAACTTGTCACCAAATCCATCATTTACTTCGCATCCATTTTGAAGTCACTAAACTTCTACTTCACTGTCTCAAATACACACACTCTTATGGTCTACTAATTACATTCAATATTCTCATTGTTCATTCATACTCTAACTCAAATTGGACAGGAAGCACCCACGACTGAAAGTCCACATAAGAATATTATAGCTTTCACTTGGCAACATATCATTCTCTCAAAGTCTGAAGAAATAATCCATGGTTGATTGGTCCTCCACCGAAGCTAAGTACAAAATTGTAGTTATAATCGCAATAAATGCTTCGTGAGTTCATAATCACATCAAATCAACCTAATCCATTTCTACAATGTTGTTTAAGTCACGTCTATTGCCAACAATATTATTTTTCTTACCAGCATCAAATACATTGAAGTTGACTATCATTTCATTTGTGCTCACAGTAGCACCAAGGAAATTCAAGTGCTTCGCATTAACACTCAATATCTTATAACCGATATGTTTAACGAATCTCTCCCAATTACACACTATCATTATTAACTAAAGGAAGGTTTACAATCCACTCCATGATTGAGAACTATAGGGGATATAACAACTTACTTCCACATATACTACGTATTGCAACCAATTGACAACAAATTGGCATCACATATGCAATAAGACACCTCCCGGGTGGTGACTTTCCTTTGGCCTCCCTACTTCCAAGTGTATTATGGTCGTTTAATCATAATAGCTTGTCCAATTTTCACCATTTGCCTCATATCCTACAAACCATCTTCAAATATGCAACTAACTATTGCATAAGAAGGCAATGTTATAGATTTCTATATAATGAAATAAAATTAATGAAATACATTTCCTCTACTATGCTTCAATTCCCTAGATTGCTCTTCATTATTTTCACCATGATTTAAAAACCCTAACTAATTGATTGATTTGACCCATTTAACTGCAAACCAGTAATTTTGAATGGGTCATTTGGTCAATTTGATCAAACACAAAAATTATTTTTGCACGTAACAAATAATAGCATGTTTACATTGGAGAACTTGTGAATTGGTCTGATTTTTTATAAACCAGCTAGTTGATCAATTTTTAGCCTTTCAATCTTGATCAATTAAATGTAGCAAAAGATTTATAATTTCTAGTAAGTTCAGCCCTTTTACAATTTATATTTATTGAACTTTTTATCAGCTAACGGACCGAACCCCCACCAATAACTCAGATTGCTCGGGGTTAGAATATTATTGTTCTTTTAAGTTGGATGTATATATATATATATATATATATATAATATCAAAATATCATATTCCAAAATTTTCATTTAGAAAAAGATTTAAAATATTCAACATTAAAGTGTCCTAATTTAAAAAAATTTAAATTTAATTAGTGAAAAAAATATGATTGCATCATTATTGTATCATTCGAGTCATACTAAAATAATTGTAATGTTTATTATGTTATCCAATCCAACCCTTAGTTTGACAATAGTCGAACATTTTAACCTGAAAACTCTAGCTCAGTCCAATATCCCATCTCATCTTTAAAATATTAATTTTTATATTTACTTTAATTTCATCATTAATAAATATTAAAAGAGACTTAATTCTAACCCTCTCGGTTGTTTAAAAAACAAACATTGAATTATTTTTTCAAGTGAAAAATATTTTAAATATAACATACTTTTCAAAAAAACTTATATCTAAATTATGAATTTATTAATATTTGATTGGATGTTTTGATTATTTTATCAAGCATACATTTAATTTGTCAAAAAAAAACATAAAATCACAAATTTTATTAAGATAAATTTTTAAAATTTTAAACTTATTTTAATTATTCATACAATTTATTAATCTTAAAAATAAATTTAACATTTTTAAATTTTATTCTTGCTAAAATTTAATAAAATATGTGGACTCAAAATGTTTTGATAAATTCAATTGGATAATATAGCTTCAATCTTATCGATACATGAAAATGATCACGTGTGGATAAGAGGTGGCAGGTCGCAGGTCCTAATCCTAGTCAGCAGTGTGTGGATCCGCGTCGTAGCGCACCTTTGCGCATTTGACCGTCAATTAGTTCCCCAAAAAAATTGTGTTAGGCAATATTATTACAAATTGTACCAACGTAGGGGCTTTAAAGTTATTGTATTCTAGCCACTTCGAAGGACTGAAAAAGCACTAATATATTTCTAATGCTTGCAACTTGCAATGATAAGATTTTCAAATTCGTCATTGATGCTAATAGTTACAAGAAACCTATCTTGGGAAGTAGTTTCGCTTAGATGGCGACGACAAGAACAACATCAAGTTTTTATTTCACTACGTGGGATTAGCTACATGAATATTTTTTCTCTTAGGCTTATCCATCCCTCCTATAAAGCTTTCTTTCACTAACTTCTAACACTTATGAGTAGAAGTTCTACTTTATTTGCTGGTTAGAAAGTCAAGTTTTTGTCTTTTGCAGGTAGGATCCAATTTTTGAAGTTTACTATTGTGAATACTATCGCTTACTGGATTTGATGAGAGATCATATCTGATACGTCGTCATGAAATCATCTTGATCAGGCACGAATCTCGAAGCAAAAACCAACCAGAAAACTTCAAAAATTAAATCCGGGAGCACCTGAACTCCGATTTCAGCGAGCTTATAGTCAATGAGCGTATCGGAAATACGAACCCAATGACACCAAATTCAACCCAATCCGAGCCCAAATGGGTCCAAATCAAGGACATGAAGCGCAGTTGGAAGGTTCAAACCACAATTTGAGTTAGCAAACGGTCTCCGATTTTAACGAGCTTATATTCGAATGGAACGGCTCGACGAGACGAATCCAACGAGCCCAAGATCGCCGGATTCTGCCATTACTAAGGCCCTCAAATGTTCAACGAATGGTGCACGATCGAATGATTCAATATCAGCCGTCCATTCGGCCACTCCCTATTTGCCCCTGATCTCACACCTATTTACGGGCTATGCCACTCCAGAAAAACTATAAATATACCCCTCATTCCTCATAAGAGGAGACGAAATTGAGAAGAGAGAGAAGAAGAGGAGAAGAAAGAGGAGAATCAGCTCCTCCTCGACCACCGCCGGAGTTCTTTTCGCCGTCTGAATACGCCAGAATTCTGCCGGATTTTCAGGAGACGTCGGAATTCTGCAAAACTTTGTAACTTTGTTTCAATTTAGAAGAAACTGATTGTAATTTGATCGTCTTGACTTGTGGGACGAATCAACTTCTGTACTTCAAACGAACACCAGTGGAACAACTTCAACTGGGCGTGGCCTCGTGGTTTTTTCCCTCTTTCGGGTGTTCATTTTTTCCTTTCTTGTTTGTGTGTGCTGAATATTCGTATAATGCTTGGACGAAAAATTAAAAACTTACCGCCGCGTATATTCTAGCCGGCAACAATATCTAAGAGTTGTTGTTTGTTGCTTGGTTTATTTTATATGGCCGGAAAGAAATGATAGAAGATTACGATGAAGCAATGCTCAGTTGCTCACCCTTTGTTATTTGCCATAAGACAGTCTTGGCCATTTCGGCTAAGACTATAAGGTGAAAACATTTCGACAGTTTAAGCGTTAACTTTCCTACATGCTTTTCTCGACAATTCTCTTTTCGGGCTGGCTTTTTGGAAGTCTCTGAGCAATGGTGATTCGAATTGGCACTGTGTCCGCTTCTACCCCTGGAGGGCCTCGTCTTTCTGCTTGCTCTTTGGTCAAGCATTTGTCCTAGCATGCTGCACCCTGCTAGATCGTTCTCGTGATTTTATGTTGGCAATCGGGGTCTACACTCTCTTCAACCATTTTGTTGAGGCAATGAGCTGCCCGGTTGTGATATTAACGTTGCCTTTGTGCCAGTTCGGGCTACTCCTGAGCCCACCTGAGACTCGTTTTACTGTATTGGGTCTTTTTTATTATTTGTTCAGAGCTCTTATCTTGCTTGTAATTCTTTTTCGAGTTGGGTTTTGGTTTACTTATAATTCTCTTTCGATCAATATACGGGCTAAGCACCAAAATTTTTCAAAAAAAAAAAAACCTTTTAGATTGTTATTGCAAACGAAAAGTTTATACTATATCAATTTAAAAATAAATTAAATAATTTTTAAACCAATTATAATTCAATTTGCATGCCAACATTTTTACACAAATTTTGCTAGCTCAACTTCGCATTCTTTCCCAAAGGAAAAATTATTGCTCCAGATATTTTGCGGGCTTATTATTATTAGATTAATTGATTTCATTAGAAAATTCATTTGATTCAACTTAAAATTTCAGATAATATTCAAATTAAAGAATATATGAAATTAAATTTTTATTTCAATTAAACGTCTTGATAAGACAAAACTATAGACACTTTAAATGATGATATTTGACTCCAAATAAGCATAAATCAACCACCCGAAGTATATTTTAAATTTTTGATATATTAATTGGATGAACAATTGATCTACAAACTTTTTATGATTATGACAAATTGAAAGTCGTAAAGAGAAGAATTTCATGAACCCAAAATTGTTTAATTCCAATAATATAAAAGCCGTTAGATGTTAAATGAAAATTTTATGATAAAATGAATTTAAGTTATTCGATTGAGTGTTCTGAATTTTGTTTATATTCACATAAGACATCACTTTTAAAATATAAAAATAAGATATTATTCTTGTTACGTGTTAGAAAATTTGAGTTGGTATAATATATATTTTATGTCTCAGAATTGTATAAAAATTCAACAAGCATAGATAAAAATAGTAAGACCAAAATTTTTTTACATTGAAAATCCAGAAAATTAAAAAAAGATTGGGCTTAGCCCGATTAACAAATCTACTATATAATAAGTGATACAAAAATCCTCATTTCTTCAATATTAAATAAGAGGGGGATTAAACAAGCAACTGGTTTTTCCTTCGGGAGATTGTAGAAATCAAGTGTTTACAAATGGACAATTAACATCCGATAATATGGCTTGATTTCTCCAATAGGGAGTATAAAAAGTAAGCGTCCACAAGCGGTTAACTATGCTCAACAACATGGTTAAATCTTGTCAATATTCTAAAGATAGTGGAGATTTCTGATGCTAATCATCAATGACGATGATGGTTGTCGGCGACAATAGCTGATGGTTGTCGTCGATGACGATAGATAAAATTTACAATAGAAGTCTCTCTATTCTTCCCCCTCCCTCATGTAAAGAATAATACTCTATATATAAGATTTTTTTTATGAACATTTTTGTAATTGAACCACAATCCAAAATACTTCATTGTACGACCCATATTGATTATATTGATCATAAAGTATTTATGCAACATTTATGTGCATTAATATTGTCAAAATTAAGTGATTTTTATTTTGTTAGATTTGTCTCATCAAGCCGTTCGATTTGACTACAAGTATACTAATATGGATATTCTTTAATCATTCAATTAATGTTTGAAGTTTCCAATCATACTTGAAGTGCTTTGATTACGGCATAATTTAGACCACCTTTGGTACGACTGAGTTCATCTCTTTGTGTCAAATCATGTATTTTATCAATAATGTTTATTATTATTATTATTATTATTATTATAACTCAACTTTTAAAGTGACTTAATAATGATGCAGGAATACTAAGATATTAGGATGGTTCACAATTCATGCTTGGCTCGTTACCTCTTTAGATTGGCTCGTCAGCCAGTAAATAAGTCATATTTGAATTGGCTCATGACACCTTGGAAGCCATAATTTATATGAGGAGCTTCTAATCGGCACTACACAAAAAAATGGCATGGCGAATTCAGATTAATCTCCGGATGCGATTGGACGTCGCACAGAATAATCTCTCAAAATTGAGACGAGGTAATATGATAATATTTGGTAGATTTTTTAAAGAAGATTAATTGAATTTTGTTTTAATGAAAGTGGCGTCATTAATCAAATCACGTTTTCGTAAGGAATTTTTAGAATAAATTCAGGCAAACCTTAAAAAAATTTAAAATTTACAAAATATAGCCTTAATTTTGATTTAGAAAAGTAGTGGGGTTCAACCTATTAAAGTAGGGTTCAAATCCCAATAAAATGAAGGAAAATAATATTTTTACTTAATAATAATAATAAATAAATAAATAGAATATGAGCTTGATATCACTAAGCGACATCCTGATAAGGTATGGGTGGGTCCTAAGAAATTAGGCTATTTTCAATCCTTTTGTGATCATTGTAAAGCGCTCAGTCATGCTAGGAAAGATTGTCCGAAATCTCATCCCCGGGGTGTTCAAGGGAATCATGTTGTCATGAGAGCTGGTGTTGGCCTTGATGTTTTGGGTGCTAACGATAATGCTGATGATGTTGTACCTATGTTTGATATGGAGCGGGGGGGGGGGGGGGGGTGGGGCTCAGCTAGCGGATAATGGAGTTTTGGTTGTTGTGGAAACTGCTGTATGTAATGATCCTGTGAAGGAGGACTGCTGTTTGGTTAATTCATACTTGTTAGTTGAGAGTCTAGGTAACATTAATCTGGTTTCATATGGGGAATTGCATCCTTTTGATGCGATGGTGACCGTGGGATTGGGTCATTGTAATACTAATAAGGAGTTTGTTGGACCTTCTAGTAAAACTCATGTGCAGTTGGAAGTTGAAGGCTCTGTTTCGTCGTCCCCTTCAGCACCTATGCATTCGTTTGGTGAACCTTTTATTGAAGTCCCTATTTTACTTATTTCTAATGATGAACTGAAAATCCATTTAAAGTCTAATTTGAATCGTAGTTGTCTTGAGCAAATTTATTGGTTGGAGGGGTCAGACTCTTCAAGTGGGGATGATAAACCTTAGGCTGATTTTGCTTTGCGGAATGGCCATCCTGTTTTTTCCGTTTCCTCTCACGGGAGGGGTAAACGTGGTAGGAAATAATTTTTTGGATGTGTTGCTAGTTTCGGTTGCCTTTGATTTTTCTCTATGCTTGTTGGTTTCATAGTGGTGGTGGCGATTTGGGTCATTCGTCATATTCTTGAGTTTTTTTCTCCCTTTGGGATGTTATTGTGGGTTGCATTGGTTGGAAGGCACTATGATTTAGTTAAACACCCATTACTATTGGTGGTTGCCGTTTTGCTAGAGCTTTGTTTAAAATTTGCGTTTGTGATTCATGGTTTTTGGGCAATGATGTGACTAGGGCTCACTACTTTGAAGCCGTGGCTCGTGGCAACCTTTGGTGGTGCGCTTCTTGCTCGGTTGGGATCTCTGTTGATCGTCGTGGTTGGCTACTTGGTGCGTTACTACTCTCACTCCAAACTAGATGGTCCGTGCCTAATTTCGGAGTAGTTGGAAGCTTCTGCTAAATATCGAGCCTGATGGGCTTCTACGCCTCTATATTTTCTGTATCTTTTTAATCGTTCCGTTTACTCCTTTTTATGATGTAATAAAATATGTGTTTTAATAAATAAATAAACAATATATTTATAAATTATGGGCATACATATATAATATAAAAATGTTAAATAAATAATTTAAATGTTATTATATTTACAAAAGAAACATCATAAAATAAAAGAGCTTAATAAAATTTTTATGAAGATGATTATGAACAGAGGCATAATCAACATTTCTTTTAAATATGCATAAAATAAGATTTTGAAATATATAATCTTATGTATGTCCGATTATGAATTTGTTGTAGCAAAAATAAATTTTTAAAAGATAATGTCCATATTAGTATATTATATATAGATATTTTTTTAAAAAAATTACATTAATATGGTTGAAACTAAGGCTTCGTTTGAAATGACTTTCTTATTGCTTCTTAAGTAGCTTTTTAGTACAAATTTGTGTACTTAAAAAGCTACTTTAAGAAGCAATAAAAAAGCCGTCCCAACGAATCCTAAAACGAAATAATCATGAAGTTCTCAAATAAATTCTAAGAATGTAAAGGAAAAAAAAAGAAAATAAGAATAAAACTAATCTAAAATACATAAAATTATATGTTACACTCAATCTATTTATACCAATTCAATATGCTAATAAATCAAATATTTGTAATTTGTGGGTGAATTAATGGAGCAATACCCAATACCTATTAAAAAAATTTCCAGCGTGATCCTGTATAGTCAATGCAGTTTCCCTGCTAGGCAACAAAGCCAAAGCAACAAAGCCACGCAGCACTAGTGACCTCACCCTTCGGAAATCCCACGCGCCAGATTTCCCCGACCAGCAATGGTCGTCGTCTTTTTAAAGTTTTAATCGACGTTGAAAGAGAGAAGTAATTTAAAAGCGACTGAAATGGATCTCCCAGATGCGGCACAGACGAGGTCTGAAGGCATCGGAGGGTCGGCGATGGAGAGCGTAGGAAGAGATATGAAGCCGGAGATTGCTACGGCGACGGCTCCTATGAAGCGGGAAGAGGAGGAGGAGTTTGGCGGCACTCTTGGTCTTGCTCTCTGTGGAGGCGATGGCAACAACAGGTTTGCCTATTTTAATTTAACATTTGGGCAGCCAACTTTTGATTTCGGTGGGACGTCCCCTGGTTCGACCGTGCTTTCATTTGATCTGTAAATTTTATCAATTTTAAGTTCGAGTCTGAATATTGTGGAGCGAGAAAAGGGCGAAAGTGGGTACGGGCTTGTAGATATCCGTGATTCCGTTCTTTTTAACTGAAGGTGAGGAACTGTTCGCTGCACGATCTGTTCATGCTAGGGCAATCTATTCTTCTTTCGTTTTGAGATTGAATAGAAAACTATCTTCATGAGCTTGCTTTGCCACTTCGATTCCTTTGTTTTTTGAATGTTATTAGGGGGATTAAAGCTTTCTTTTCCTGCAATCAAGGTAATCAGTGGCCCGACTTTCCTTTTTTAAAGGGTTAGGACATAGCTTTTTGCCTGTTGTTTGTTTTTTTCAGTTTTTATTTGATTTGGATAAAAGAGTTCATTCCTGCCGACTGAGAGGTTTACAGATTTGGATTTGTTTCAATCGAAGATATTTCTTTCTATACTTGGTAAAGTTTTGGAGCACTAACATGTTTTACTCCATTGAATGTTTCGATCTCGACTCTTCTGAAGTACTTCGGCAATGAATAACCCTAGCGCCAGCGCTCAGCTCACCATTTTCTACAATGGATCTGTGAACGTATTTGATGCTGTTCCTCCAGAGAAGGTGCTCTCTCTCTCCACCCCCTAGTTTTACTCTCAGTTTTGCTGTTCCATGGCTGACTGCCACCACTTGGGAAGATCAGGCGCAAGCGATCATGCTTATAGCTGCTGCGGCCGCAGCAGCAGCGGCTTCCTCTGGAAACAACACGAGCGTGAGTAGGGTTCCGGCCGTGGTTGGCCCAAACACAGCCGCCGCTGCTTCGCCTGCTCTAACGAGGTCTCTTTCACAGCAGAGCTCTTCAACAGCTGCTTCTTCTCAGCCACCTCAGCTTCTCACAAAATCTTCTCCGTATCTTTGCAAGCTTCAAACTGGTTAGCAAGATTCTCTTAAATTTCCTTCAAAGCAGTTTCTTTTAGATACATAGATTTTTCCCTCCATTTCCAATCCAGTCTGAATGCAAAGTTGTTCTTCTCATGTGAGTGCAGAGCTCCCAGTAGCGCGGAGACACTCGCTCCAGCGATTCCTTGAGAAGCGCCGGGACAGGTAATTTAAAACTTAAAATATCTAGCTCCATTGTTTTTCTTTGATTATAGGATAATGACCAATTTATGTATTAACACGTAATATGGCCTTAAAACTGCATGGTTCGAAATTTCTAAAGATCTACTCGCATGAATTTATTTTTGCTGCTATTTCTTGCTTGGCATAGGTTATAAGATTATGCAGTCACCATGAAATTCAAATGCTTCTTATTTCTAGAAATCCTAAAGCTTGGAAGAAAGAAAATGCAATTTATGTTTGTCTGAATTCAATGGGTAACTCTCTATGATGAGCGCTATGGTCCATCCAAGCTTAGTTGATGTAGTTCAAATGATCTTGGTTTGAAGGTTTTGGATTAATTAGGAGCATAGTGCAAAATTTTGGGTAAATTCCTATGTTAGAAAGGCATAATTCTATTATAAATTAAAGTTACTAGGCTGAAACCTTAAAATAAAGTAGTTCTTTATGAAGCTATCTACAATATTAGTTGAAAGCTATAATGGGTAATGTGTCATGCTTTTTTTTTTTGAGACATTTGAGCCATGAAATCAAACTCACACACACATCACGGATGCGAGCTATGAATCCAAGACCTATTAGTATCCAAAGCCCCTAAGGGCTCCAACCAACAAACCAAGATGAGCTGCGTCAGATGTGCTAAAAATAATATAACTTCTTTTGTTAGCTTTCTTAATGGCCACAAAGGAAGTGATGCA
Organism: Dendrobium nobile; assembly: GCA_022539455.1. Classification (NCBI taxonomy): domain Eukaryota; kingdom Viridiplantae; phylum Streptophyta; class Magnoliopsida; order Asparagales; family Orchidaceae; genus Dendrobium; species Dendrobium nobile. Next base: position 60,684,294 of record CM039734.1, read on the forward strand.
TATTTATCATCAATAATATCCACGCGGACTTTGAAGGCGCATATGTAAAGTAGTTGAAAAGGTATGAATAAGGAAAGTGTAAATAATTTTTTTGATTGAAAATATTTCTGGCTTGTAGTCCATGAAAACAGTAAATAAAACAATGTTTATCAAATGTTGTCTGATTAATAGGTTCATAGGTGTTCCATCCTTGACTTTGAAATATAGAAGTAAATCATTTTCTGTCCTTTAAAATCGGGCCTATGTTGCCAAAATACAGGCTTGCTTATTGATGCCGTCGCTGGGATCTCCGAAAACCTGTAGGAAAAAGAATCGCAAGCCAAGCAATGGAACAGGGAAACGGAGCGATACGCTCCAGGGAAATTTGTATATTGATAAGAGGATTAACAATTCACTGAAAATGTCTCAGCCCTCTCTTGTCCTATAAGTATAATTCTATCTTTTCTAAATAACTGGAAAATGCTATAAAAGAGCAAAATAACATAAAGCCAACTAATGAAGCAGAGAGGCGAAAAGGTAAAAGAAACGATAGTGGAGCGTATCTGGCCGTTATTCCCGGATGTGTTGTGCCGCAGGCACAACATAGTGCATCAGTCCTCCCCTGGTTCAGAAGAGCTCGACTCCGACGAGCTAATGTTGATGATGCCTCCATCGGGTGGTGAGTAGGGCCAAATATCAGCGACGTTGAAGGTTGAGGAGGTGTTGCATCCCGCTAGTAACGCTACGGAATATGCATTGTCGTTTATCTTTGCCGTAATGGGAATTGGTCCAATCTTACGTCGAGAAAGTTTAGAATACGTGCCCGGCGGAAACCTTTCTCGACGAAGTCTTACCATGACTAAATCACCAACATTGAACAAACGCTGTCGCTTGTGCCTATCTGCGGCTTCCTTGTATTTCAAGTTGGAATTGATAATCTGGCGACGAACTTCCGACAACATGTCCGCATAATCTCCAGCGAAATTAGCAGTAGATTGTGACTTTAACTTCTGATACCAACTTCTGTATTTCAAGTTGGAATTGATAATCTGGCGACGAACTTCCGACAACATGTCCGCATAATCTCCAGCGAAATTAGCAGCAGATTGTGACTTACACTTCGGCAAAATAGAAAGATCAAGAACTGTGTTTGGAGGCTTTGTGTAGACAATGCTGAATGGTGTTTTTCCTGTGGTCCGACTGGTCATCGAGTTATAAGCAAATTCCGCTATACTCAGTGCGTCTTCCCATTGACGCGGATGCTCTTGCACCAAGCACCGAAGCAGATTACCCAGCGTGCGGTTGACGACCTCGGTCTGTCCATCCGATTGCGGGTGGTATGCGGAACTGAGACGAATGTCGGTACCAAGTCGTTTCCATAGTTCCCGCCAAAAGTTGCTTATGAATTTGACATCCCGATCGGATGTAAGGCTACGGGGCACTCCGTGCAATCGGACGATTTGCTCAAAAAACAAGTTAGCAATAACTAATGCGTTGGCTGTCTTTTTACATGCTAGAAAATGGGACATTTTTGAAAAACGATCAACGACAACCATGATGGAGTCATTACCTTTCTTAGACCTTGGTAGTCCCAACACAAAATCAAGACTGAGATCCTCCCAAATAGAATCCGGCACGGGAAGGGGCATGTATAAACCGGTATTTTGAGCACCTCCTTTGAAGCTTTGGCAGATTGGGCAGCTATCAACAATGCGGAAAACGTCACGCCGGAGGCGTGGCCAGAAGAAACGAGCCTGCAGTTGTCGTAATGTGTTATCTCTGCCTACATGAGCAGCCAAGGCACCGGAATGGGCTTCTCTAATCAAGTGCGGACGCCAAGATGACACAGGCACACATAATAAATTATGTTTGAATAGGAAGCCATGGCGTATGGAGTATTCATTGCTCTCTGTTTGTTCATGGCAGTGAAGCCAAATGAGACTAAAATCCGGGTCATTAGGATATAAATCTTTAAGCAGCTCTAACCCCGTCAATTCAGTTTGTAAAGTGAGCAGTATATTTCGTTTTCGGCTTAAGGCATCCGCTACCTTATTGTCAGAGCCGGGCTTGTGCTTTATAGTGAATGAGAAGCGCTGAAGGAACATGAGCCAGCGAGCGTGCATGCGATTTATCGATTTCTGACTATGAAGGTACTGTAGTGCTTTATTATCACTACACAAGATAAAATCTTGATGGAGCAAATAGGATTCCCACTGTTTTAAGGCCCGGATGACAGCATAGAGTTCCTGTTCGTACGCAGCCCATTTTTGGCGAGATGTGCATAACTTCTCGCTAAAAAATGCTATGGGTTTGCCCTCCTGCGAAAGCACGGCCCCCACACCAGTTGCTGAGGCGTCAGTATCGACAGTGAAAACCTTATCGAAGTTAGGTAACGCTAACACAGGGGCGGTACTGAGAGCTTTTTTAATTGCCAGGAAGCTGTTTTGCTGCTCTTCATTCCAAGCAAACGTCTTGTTTTTCAAACAATCAGTTATAGGTGCCATAATCATGCTGAAATTTTTGATGAATTTGCGGTAGAAGTTAGCGAGGCCATGAAAACTTCTAACCTCAAAAAAATTTTGTGGCACAGGCCATTCCGTGACGGCTGCCACCTTCTTTGTGTCCACTTGGATGCCCACGCCAGAAATCACAAAACCAAGGAAATAAACTGTGGAAACTCCCCATTCACATTTTTTTGTATTAATTACAAGCTGCTGTGTCTCTAATGTCTTGAAGAGTAGCTCCAAATGTTCCAAATGTTGTTGCCACGCGGTGCTGTAGACAAGAATGTCATCAAAGTATACAATACAGAACTTGCCCAAGAAAGGTTTTAAGACTTCATTCATCATGCGCATGAAGGTAGAGGGGGCGTTGCATAGCCCAAATGGCATGACCGTCCATTCAAATAAGTCTTGCGGCGTTTTGAAAGCCGTCTTCCATTCGTCGCCGGGACGAATGCGGATTTGGTGGTAACCGCTCCGCAAGTCTAGTTTCGAGAAGATAGAAGCTCCATTTAGCTGGTCTAGCAGTTCATCGACGCGCGACACTGGGAAACGGTACTTAACCGTTATTTTGTTGATAGCCCTGCTGTCGACGCACATTCGCCAAGTGCCGTCTTTTTTTGGAACTAGTAATGCTGGCACGGCGCAGGGGCTCACACTCGGCTGGATAAGCTGTTTGTCCAGCAGATTGTCTACAATTTCCTGCAAGATAGTCAGCTCCTTAGGATTGAGCCGAAAATGTGGTAGGTTGGGTAGACTGGAGCCTGGAACAAAATCGATTTGATGTTGAATGTTGCGGAGAGGCGGTAGTTTTGCAGGCAAATCTTCTTGCGTGAGTTCAGGATACCGCTGAATGATCTGTTGAATTTCTGCTGGCCAAGTTCTCTTTTCAGGAGTTGCAACATTCTCAGTAATTAGCAATGCATACATTGGCAAAAGCTCCTTCCAACATTGCAGCAGTGATGGACCCGTGACCAGATGTAAGGCGCCAGTATTGGGGGATGTAGCTCCCGTCAGGTGATCTGCTGGATTTGGTAATAGGCGTAATCGACGGCCTTTCCACTCGATAGTGTAGATATTGGCACGGCAGTCGTATTGAGCCCCCGCGTCGAATTGCCATGGTCTCCCCAAAATGAGGTGGCACACGTCCATATCGACAACATCGCACACCACTTCGCACACATAATGCTTGCCTATCGAAAAACTGAGGCGGCAGGAATCGGTGACCGCAATCTCCACACCTTTCTTTACCCAACTAATTTTATAGGGGTTGGACCTCTTAGAAGTCTTCAATTGTAGTTTGTGTACCACAGTACGTGACACAACATTCTCAGTGCAACCACTATCGACGAGGAGTTCACAAACTTTTCCCGCAATTGTGCAGCGTGTCCTGAAGAGAGCATGCCTTTGGGACTTCAAATCCTGCCTTGGTGCTAATAAAAGTCGTTCTAGAACTGCCAGCAGAGGTTCTCCGTCATCTGCATATACATCCTCGGCGTCCTCATCACTGTCAGAATTCACTTCTGCCGAACCGTTGTCGTCTCCGACTTCTACAAAATTGGCTTGTTTTCGTTGAGGGCACTCATTTGATTTGTGACCCGGCTGCATACAACGAAAACATTTAATGGTTGACGGTTTTGCGTAAGGATTGTCTCTAACTTGTGACTTTAACTTCTGTTGGTTGTTGTGTTCCGCAGTGACATTTGGAGCGTGCGAAGCTGACGCTTGTGGGGATTTATCAGTCACCGAGACTGTTTTGGGAGCATTAGTTCTTGATTCATTCCACAGCTTCTTGTTGTAAGGGGTTTTATATCGGCTTTGTTGCATTTCAGCTCGCATGGCAAAATTCACAGCCTGAGGTAGAGACCACACCGAGTTTAACTCGAGCTTGTCTTGAATGCTTTCTTTGAGACCCCCAATGTAACGAGCTACCAATTGGTTGGCTGACTCGCTTAGATTGTTCCTTGCACTCAATCTGTTAAATTCTTCAGTGTATTCACTGACAGAGCGACTCCCCTGCTCACAATGTTGATAGCGCATATAAAGAATTTGTTCATAGTCTGTGGGCAGAAATTGTGCGCGCAAAAGTTGCTTCATACGGTTCCAATGTCGAACCGGCCCTTTTCCACTACGTTGTCTCAACTGTAGCGTTTGAGCCCACCAAGCGCTTGCTCCCCCCTTTAACCTACAAGCAACATACTTCACCTGCTTGTTAGGATCGATTTCCATATAGTCAAAAAAATTTTCGACAGCCTTTTCCCAATCGAGATAATCCTCGATGTGCAAATGACCATCAAAAAAAGGAATATCAAGTTTAACTTTGAAGTCATTGTGATGATAATGCCTCTGTCGATGCTGGTCACGGAATTCAGGATCGAATTGATTACCATATTCTTCGTCGTCTGAATCAACAGGTGGAATACCTCTGTATAGTGGAAGCTCACCGTCCGAATCCGACAGCTCCTGTATCATTGTCGGATCATGCTGCCATTGTCGCTCCCTCGCCATTTCTCTTCTTCGTCTGGGTCCGTTTGCTCTCTCGTGAGGATCTGGTCTGCGAACATGCGGTAGAGGTGGTCTCGCCCGGAGGAGATTGAACTCGCGGCGGAACTCTATCGTCAATCGCTGCACGTCGGCAGCGATGTCGTCAATTCGACGATTGAGGTTTTCCTGGTTTGCCCAAAGTGAATCGATAGTCCACGATTCTTCGGCTGCTGCTTTGCCGCGATCCCCCATGTTTCCGGTGAGCTCTGATACCAAATCTGATGCCGTCGCTGGGATCTCCGAAAACCTGTAGGAAAAAGAATCGCAAGCCAAGCAATGGAACAGGGAAACGGAGCGATACGCTCCAGGGAAATTTGTATATTGATAAGAGGATTAACAATTCACTGAAAATGTCTCAGCCCTCTCTTGTCCTATAAGTATAATTCTATCTTTTCTAAATAACTGGAAAATGCTATAAAAGAGCAAAATAACATAAAGCCAACTAATGAAGCAGAGAGGCGAAAAGGTAAAAGAAACGATAGTGGAGCGTATCTGGCCGTTATTCCCGGATGTGTTGTGCCGCAGGCACAACATAGTGCATCACTTATCAGGCACTTGCGCTTAGAGTGTCTGTAATGTTGAAATATACATACATATATTGATTTATAGTTATCTATCGAGTTTTGACTTCATAGGAGGAAACAGTCAAAATGAGGCGTGTTAACTCGTCTTTATCCTTATCGTAAATGCCACATTGGTTAGATGAAGAAATTCTACTATACTTACGCACGTAGGCATCAGTTTATGCTGATGTGGCAATCCACATCACCTGCAACATTTGTCCAGGGGTTATATATCTATCAATTTGCTTTATTAATCGAAAGAATCTGATCGGTTAAAATAATCCTTTGGACGATTAAAATTTTTTCTTGACCTTTAGTCCACAAAATGGGGGAAATCTGAGTCATGCATAATGGATTTAGATAAGGGCTGCAGTAATGAAATCAACAAGAAAAACTCCTCTTGACGAATTTGTGAGCCATAAATGAGGCCAGACAGTTTTATGCAAATCTTGGCGCTATAAGGGCATCTCCGGCCGAACTCCAAACACTTGAATGGTGTCCCTGGCCAACTCCAGCCGAACGGCAAAATTTCCGCTATTTGGCTGCAGGTGAACAGTGGGACGCCAATATTGGCATTGCACTGTTCATTTCCGTCATTTTTACCTCTCTACCAAACTTGTTGCAGGAAAGAAGAGGCGACCGTTACCTGCAAAAGGACGAAAAATGGAGTTCGATTGGAGATGAATCACGACATTTTGCAGTTTCACGGCATTTTGGAGTGAAAAATGAGATTTTCGGTTGGAGATGCTCTAATTGCATGAAATTATAGTGTCCGCCATTGGAATTTTTCCAAACAGTGATATTATTTATACTTTCCTGATTGGACACACTTCATCTAACTCGCCTCCTCTTTCTGTATTTTTTAATCTTTTTCGTACTCTAAAGTTTTAATTTTTCATGCCTCTGTAACTTCTCATAGATCAATGAAAATGGGCTATGCCAGTAAATTTTCCGAAAAAATAAAAATAAAAACTTATTAACTCTCATACATTAGTATGCATAATTACTATGCATAATTACAAGAAGTGACCTTTCATCACAAAAATTTTAATAAAATAGTAAGAAACAAAAGGGCACTAGTGCACTATAATGGGCACCATTTGCTCCTACACACCACCCTTGCTGTCTATGGGGATCCGTTGACCCTTCACCGCTGATCCATTGGATTTTTAAAAGGAGTTGACACGTTCAACTCATTTTACCTTGTGATCCATTCTCTTCCCTCATTTGTAAGCCCCCAGACCCATTGATTCATAGGAAGAGGAGACCTTTTTGTACTTCTCCATAATCTAGTGGAATTATCTTTCTCCTTTCTGCATGTTTGACACAAGCCACTTAGTCAAAATAATTAAATCCATGCATTGGTAATTGTGTTATGATGATATGCATGAACCAGTCCAAGAGGGATCGGTCCAGCCGGCCCAAGGAGATATTATAGCAGGGGCAAGCCTGTTGTGTTACATGCTGAAATTCCAACCCCCTTTAGGGTAGGGTCCACTATCTAATGGGGTTTGTATGGGGGCTGTTGAGTCCTTTTGCAGTATTTTGTTATTTGCTTTAAGTAGAAGTTTTTATTAGGGCTGGGCATCTTTTTTGTGGCGGTTTTTTATTTTGGTGTTTGGCGTTCATGAGCTCTAGCGGATTCCAAAGAATTGGGAGAGCTAGATCCTCCTCTCAAATAGAGGATCAATTGTATCTTGATATTTTTCTATTCCTTTCATCAAATAATACAAAAATTGCTACTGTTTTTTTATTTTTCTTGGAGTTTGGATGGAGTTTTCTCACTGATTTTTCCATTTTGATACGTTAACGCTTGAAACTTATAAGTGCTTCCTATCATATGATTAATATGACTTCTCTCAATTTTTCACCTTCCATTCCCTCCCCTTTTACCTTCCATTCCTCCCCTTTTACCTTCACCATCCCACACATATGGTAGCAGGAAGTAGCTCAATACGATGGCGCCCATTTTCAATCTTTTTGAACGGCACCCTTTTTCAGTCTTCTTGAATGTCTCTTATGTGCCACGTTAGGCATCAGCTGTTCGGTCAGAACCGGATGTTCACATTTTCTGCTGCTTGTATTGGTACGCCGTGGTCAATGGAAAAGTCATATGGGAGATATTTGCCTGCTCTGTCAATGATGTTACTCTGCGGCTAAGTACTGAGCATCACATAACCCAGGAAAGAGATCAAACCCTACTAATGCCTCCGTCAAATTGATCTCTCACCTTCTGAGTTGCCTGGACAGTGAGCCCATCCATAGCCAACTCAACTATCAACTTCACCTTCACTCCCTTGGTTCCATAAAAGCACCACATCACCTCTAGATGCATTATTTATAGGCTTCCTCAGCTCTAAACAAAGTTGAAATATCGAACGAATTTCCTGTAATCCAGTATTTTCCCTCTCTTGCAGGCCCCACTCCTCGATTCATTGTGAAGGGGATCATCTCTTTACTTGATGATAACTTTAGTGAAATTCTTTCCTTGTTTTCACAATGAATGCAGGCCATTAAGCTGAATCACTTAAATCCCAATGTTGCTCATTATACCATGAGAAAAACCCCTTCTTAAACCTCCCAGTTTATCACCTTATTCCTTGAACATCTCTGCCACCCCACACACAATTAGGGGTGTCAATTTTTGGCACGACCCGGAAAAATCCGGATAAGGGTCAACCCGGACCCGAAATGGGTCGGGTTCAACAAATCAACCCATTTTAAAATCCGGGTTGGGTTCGGGTTGACCCAACAATCCGAAATTGACACGAAAACTCATATTTGACTTGAAAACCCGAGATTGACCCGAAAATCGATGATTGACCCGATTTTGACCCGAAATCTAGCAATTTTGGATCAACCCTGTGTCCTTCGTGTCGGGTCGGGTTGACCTGGACCCAAATTGGTTCGGGTTCAGGTCCAAAAACCTGACCCGTTTTTAAAAATTGGTCGGGTTCAGGTTGACCCGAATAGTGCCGGGTCAGTTCCGGTTCGACCCGAACCCGACCCTTTGATCCAAATTGACAGTTTGACACCCCTACTCACTAGCATATAAGTCATATTTAAGAATTTGGTGGTATTACAGCCTTGCAGCGATGCAGTTATCAATTGCTGGTCTTAATTGGCAGGTTTGTGAGCAAAGGTCCTTACGATTCAGGAAAAAATTTTGAAAGCTTGGAAGTCAGTGTAGACGCGAAGCCTGAACACAATTGACTTGCAGTCGACTCTGCTGTATCAGTATAGAAACCCCATGGTTTATGAATATGTTGATGTTATCGTACTCCTAGATAAATCCCATATCTGCGCGCTTTGTATTTCGTGCGATTTTATTTCAATGTAATTGAACACAGTAATATGGAGAGTTGACATGTCTTCCATGTTGGCTTATGTTGTCCGTGGCATGATTGATCACTTTTACCCTGCAATCCATTAACTATGGCAGTGTTACGTTTCTAAATGTTATTTATCTTATTGCAATTTAAATTGTGTTACTTTTTTAGGTCACAATTTGAGTAATATATATTGTTTTATTCTATTTGATTTATTTTAACTGATTTACCATTTGATTGGGGTTAATTCAAATCCAAAAAATCTTAAAATTAATTAGGTTTATGGAAATAAATTTTATTGTATTCATAGTATAGAAGATTCAACAAATGTAAAATTCATTCTCATTAAATTTAGATCAGAGTATAGTAACATCTTAACTCAAATGTTCTCCATTTAGAATTTAGTGGGTGTTAGATATTGATTTGTTTTTTTTTTTTGTTTGTGTGCATCCATTCTTCATTGTTGGACCTTTTCTTAAGTGCCATTTAGTTGTAAGTATTTAAAATGTAGATGCATTTGAAAATTTTAGAGATGTTTAGATGATTTTAAGCAAAATGTATGGGACTATTTTGTTAGACGTTGAGGACATTAGTGAGCTATGCGGTTGGGTTCGGGGCTATAGTGTGGATGACAAGATTGGGCTAATGAGGTGGGCGACAATGAAAGCAAGGTCAGGAGCAGTGAGGGCATGCAGGTTTTGTCGATGATATCACTGGCACTTGCATGAGGTTGAAATTGGTGTCATGTGCTGGGGAAATTGGTTTGGATACCGGACGTGTTCGGAGCCCAATGAAAATGCACCACATCATCTACTACTCTGTACTGAGCTCAGTACTGAGCAGTATTGCTCAGTACCGAGCTCGGTATTGCTCGGTACTCAATACTTCACAGTATTAAGCTCAATACTGTGAATACCGAACGTAAGCTGTGTTAGATGTCCAAACCAATAATCTCCCCATGTGCGGGGGAAATTAAGTCACAAGGTGGGATGCTGAGACGGTACGAGTTTGTGTTATTTGATTGCAAGTCACGTGTGAATCAGTGGTGGATTCAAGGGGGGCCAATAGGGCATGTCTGTATGTGGGGGTAGGCAATTGTAGGGATTTCATGGCTTGCATGAAAACTACTATATTGTATGGCCATGTTGAAATTTATCTATAGATTCGACGGTGAACCAAGCAATCGCCACGGCATCTCGTACTAATCTATAAAAAAAAAAATAAGTGTTAGCAAATCATAGTAGATGGTAAATTAGAGCTCTTTTTTTTTTTTGGTAAATTAGAGCTTCGCCTATGTTAACTTTGAAAATTTTACATATTTTATAAACAAATAAATATTATAGAAGTTTAAAATAAATACAGAATTTCAAAAAATTTTGAATAATTATTTTCTTTTTTAAATTTTAATAAATCAAAATCGGTGCTTATCTGATTTACAAATAATTTATAAATTTGATCTTTTTATTATTTTTTTTTATTTTTCATACGGACAGCACCTCGTTAAAAAGGTGTTTGAAAGTTTGTCAAAATAAATTTAGGCCTCCCAAAAAATTTTCTAGCTCCTCTCAAAATAAATTTATAGGTCGAATTTCATATGAGAAATATTAAATTGTATTTCTGAATTTAAAATTTGCTCGATTTAAAGGAATTTTAACTTTCTCAAAAATAAATTATAGAGCATCTTTTAAAATCCTCATAAATTACTTTGTAGTTGCTTTTCATTTTATCAAGCAGTCAAAAATATAAAACGGCTACATTCTTAAATACAATCCTCATGATACGGGGTCGTTCATAGCGATTATTATCTATAAAATTGGCTTTACTAACTATTCAAAGAGGGGCAACTTCTCAAGAAACTATTAATTGACAACTCATATACTCAACACCTTAAAAGCTCGACAGACGACTACGCCAAGTTGTGACTTTTCGATCAAGCCACACAATTATTATATAAATCTAACACTTTTAAGCCCCAAATTCAATTAATAAATAAGAAGTTGACAGATAAGCCCAATTTACATAATTTTTATATAATCTTCTGCAATTGAACACATTTTACAAAATTTTTAGAACTTTTTACTTAGGACTTGCTTCTCTTAGCGGTGTCAATTTCGGGTCATGGGTCGGATTCGGTCGAGCCCGGAACTGACTCGGATTCAAACGGGTCGACCCTAACCCGACCAGGGTAGGTAAACGGGTCGAAAATGCCAGCCCGGACCCGACCCGGGAAGGCTGGCTGGCTGGCTGCTTGGCGCGCGGGCACGGACACACGTGAGACCAGGCGCGGACACAAGCGGCGCAACGGCGGGCGTGTTCGCGCGATGCGTGGTGCGGGCAGGGTCGTGGGCAGGGGCAGGGGCAGCCGCACGAGCGCGCTGGCAACAGCGGGTAGCCGCGCGAGCAGGGGTTCAAACGGGTTTCCGGGTTCACAAAGCAACCCGTCGGGTCAACCCGAACCCAACCCATTTTTCAAATGGGTCGAATCCTTAAACCCGAACACGACCCGTTTTGGAAACGGGTCGGGTTTAACCCAAAAATTCCGGGTCGGATTTTCATGTCGTGTCAAATATTGACACCCCTAGTTTCTCTTTCATTTCGTGTTACCTTTTCATGCATTGTTCTCAGTATAGAGTAAAATACACAAACAATTCTAGCTTCAGCATTCTAGGCAATTTCTTAATAGCTTTAAAAAGTTATTTAGATAAAAAATTATATAATATCTTCAAAAAAAAAAATTTCTCAAGTTCTATAATTATTTTTACAAACAGTTTCAATAGCAAATGCCAAATTCTGACTTAGCATTTCTCTTATTTTATCCTCACAATATAAAGAAATGTGACATATCAATATTAATATTCCTTAATTATGAAATATTTAACATAAATCAAACTAAAAAGTCCAAATAATCTAACGATGATGAGCCGTGAATTTGTTTAAGGATCAACTTTCTATCACCACCTTTCTAAAATTAAGTTCAGTAATTATCTCTCTCTCTCTCTCTTTTCTTAATTAAGTACGAAAATAGCATATTCTTTCCCCACCAATTACAAGTTATGCGTGAATAAAAAATAAATAGCAATTAGAGTCTCAATTTTAACAAAAATTGCACAGAAATTATTCGAAGTATGGTGCCACCCACAAGGCAAATTATTTCATCCGGTCAACGGACGCAGAGAATAAGTTCGGACATTCAATAAAAATTTGCCACTTCACCTGCGCTTTTGACTGCACTTTTCACTTGCGTTGTTGTTGCGCTTTGACTGCGCTTTACCTACGCTTTTGACGCGCTTAATTTAAAATAATATTTTATTAATATCCAGACCTATCTCTGCGTCCTGTGACCGGATGCAATAATTTGCCCACCCACGGATCTAGCAGTAGTAGAGATCAATCAAACAAAGCTAAAATTACTTATATTAACCAAAGGGGGAATGATTCCTTGGATCCCAAAGAAACTTGAGTAAAAAAATGGCTGAGCAGTGATTTTAAGAGAATCATATAGCAAGCAAAGACTCATAGCGTTTATAGAATGAAATTTTTGGTCATTATAACAGATTTAGCACAGCTCCAAAATAAAAAGCCGAAGTGAAGTTATTTTTCAAAAGTTCAACAAGAAATACAGATCTTTGGCCATACAATGAAATCATTTCCAAACAAAATCACATCAGTTTGCAAACAGTATTTGCTTATTAAAATGTTGCAATGACCTTTTAGGATTGTTGCGTCCTGAAAAATTCGCGGCGGTAGAGAAATATAAAGATTAATGCCTTAGCTTTGTACGAAGATCCAGAACACAAGCAGATGAAAGAGATTGGGGTGTAGCGTTCATAAGAGACACCAGAGTTTTTACGTGGAAACCCCTAAAAGGGGAAAAAACCACGGGGCTTGGCCCAGTTTGAATGAATCCACTAATGCTTGCAATTGATTACAAATGAGGCCCATCCTTAGGAGGAAGGCCTTGGCTCGAAGTAACAAATATACATCATATAAAATGCATTGCGTGGTAGAAGTTAGAAGAATCAATATTGATATGTTTGTTTGGGATGGAAAAACCATAGTCGACGAGTGATGTAGATCAGATGAACCATATTCGGCGGGTGACGGAGGTCGGAAGGATCGTAGTTTATGAGCGACATTGGTCAGAAGGACCGTTGTATTGCGACGGAGGTCGGAAGGATCGTAGTCATCGGGTGACGGAGGTCGGAAGGACCGTTGTCGGCAGACAATGGAGGTCAGAAGGATCGTAGTCGGCGGGCGACAAAGGTCGGGAGGACCGTAGTTAGCAGGTGACGAAGGTTGGGAGGACCATAGTCGGCGATGAATGTAGTCGGCAAACGACAGAGGTTCGAAGGACCATAGTCTGCAAATGACGGAGACCAGAATGACCGTAATTGGATGACAGTGGTTGGGAGGACTGTAGTTTGCGGACTAGAGGAAGTCCTGCGGTGTTCGACAGACTGGCAGAATTCTGATGGCAGACGACAAACTATGAAAGTCTGACGATGGTCGGCGGGCGGGCGGACGTCCGGCGGTAGTCAGTGAACTGGTAGAAGTCTGGCGACGGTCGGAGGACGGGTGGAAGTCCGGCGGCGATTGGCAAACTAGTGGAAGTCTGGCGGCAGTCGATGGACTGGCAGAGGTCCATCGGTGGTTGGAGAATTGGTGGAAGTCCGGCGGTGGTAGACGGACTGGCAGAAGTCTGTTAGTGGTCAACGGTTGGGATGAAGTCCAGCTGCGGTCGGCAAACTGGTGGAAGTCCAGTGGCGGCCGACGAACTGGCAGAAGTCTGTCGGTGGTCAACGGTTGGAATGAAGTCCAGCTACGGTCGGCGAACTGGTGGAAGTCCGACGGCGGTCGACGAATTGGCAAATGTCCGTCGGTGGTCGGAGAACGGGTGGAAGTCAGGCGGTGGTCGGCAGGTACTCCGATGGTGGCCGGTAGGAACCCCGGCGGTGGTCGGTAGGTACTCTGGTGGTGGCCGGCAGGAAATCCGGCGGTGGTCGGCAGGAACTCCGGCGGTGGTCGATGGCAAGAGAGCTCCCAAATTCCTCCCTTTCTTCTCTTCTTCTCCCTCTTCCTCCTCCCCTTCATGTGAAGAATGAGGGCCTATTTATAGTTTTTTGAGAGTGGCATGGATTGTAAATATGTGGAGGATCAAGGGCAAAATGGGAGTGTTTGAATGGACGGCCGATATTGATCCCCTTGATCATGGACCGTTTATTGGTCAATTGGATGCCTTAACGATTTCAGAATTAAATGATCTTGGGCTTGTTGGATTCGTCTCGTTGAGCCGCTCGATTCGAATATAAGCATGCCATATTTGAAAACCGTTTGGTAATCCAAATTGTGGTTTGAACCCTTCAACAGCACTTCAAACCTTTGATTTGAACCCATTTGGGCTCGGATTAAGTCGAATTTGGTGTCGATGGGTTTGTCTTTCTGAGACGTTCAGTTTGACTATAAGTTTGCTGAAATCGGAACTCAGATGGTCTTTGATTTAATTTTGGAAGCTTTCAACTCAATTTTGCTTTGAGATTCGTGCCTGGTCAAGATAATTTTTTACTGATATATCAGTTGCCCCCCTATTTTCGGACTTCGAAACTTACAAAGTCCGAAAATAAATATTTTACCTTCTCCTGAATATTCAACAACATAAGCAGCAAAAAATGATAAACATAATTATAATTAATTTCTCTAAATTTTCATATTATTTGTTAATAAGATGAATATCAATTTCGATATATTAAAAAATAAATTACTGGAGGGCCCAAGCGGGACGGCCTGGACGCTGGAAGCCTTGATCAATTCCTGAGCTCTGTTTTAGATTCTAACTCTCTATGTTGTTCAGTTTTTATTTTCTGCTTGCTTTTATTTTTATGCTGTTGTAACCTTGGTTTTAATTTATTAATATAATATCTATTTTTTGTTGAAAAAAAAAAAACTAGATTATAGACAAATTTTATGACAAAAAGTGTTCTTCAATAAAAACCCAACAAAAATGATTTTTTGTCAAGCTTCCATAAAAAAATTACGGTTGAATTTTTGCGAGTAAATAAATAACATAATTTTCGTGAATTGATTGCTACTAGATTTCAATTTAATAATTTACAACCACATTATTGACGAGAGTGAAGAACTCTATTAATATGCCTTGAGAACTAGGCTTGGACAATTAACCATATAGTATTAACTATAAAGATTAATGAGGCACAAGGTGAGCTAAGTATGTCATATAGAAAGACATGAGGAGGGAGACAGATTGGTGACAAATCTAATGGAGTGAGAGAATGATGGGGGGAGAGCAATAATAAGTCAAGCAAAGCGAGGGAGCATGGGATGGAGCGAGGCGGCAAGCTGGTAAGTTGGAGCACAACAACAAAGTAATGGAGCGAGGGATGGAGAGCGTCAGGAGGGTTCAAACAAAGCAAGTGAAGCAAAGCGATGATAATGTAACAAAGCGAGGGAGGAATAGTGACGACAAGCATGTCATATAAAGAATAGCGATAAAGTAATGAAGTGAGGAAGAGAAAGTGGGTCAGATTAGGCTGATCGAGTGAGGGAATGAGGTACGTAGAATATATTAGAGGATTGGGAAATCCTATGTCCTAATTTGTGTTACATCAATTGATAAATCATAAAACTTTTGTTTAAAAAAAAAAAAAACTTTTGTTGTTAAGCTTTACAACAATATTTCTATAAGTTTGTTGGTTGTAATATGAATGACATAATTTTCATCATCATTTTGCCATTAATTGTATATTGTGGCAAAATTTCATCACAAATATCCATCAAAAATAATTTATTTTCTTACAGTGGAAGGTGACATACATATATATAGAAGGGTTCAAATTAGACTATTATATATGTACGTAGCTCGTTTAAAATTTTAGATTTTAATTTAGATGTTATTAAGTTTGGAGTTTCATTTCCTTAACTACCTTGTGAAGATTTTATTTTAATTTTTTTAATATTAGTGGCTATCAGCTTAAAATTCTTTCACGTATGATTTTCTAAGATAATGGCTACATAATTAAATCTATATGTGAATTTTTATGATGTTTGATCTTTTTTGCAGTTATATTTTGATTCATCATACTTACTCTTAGGTTAAGCTTCCAATTTCTTAACAATTAATGTTGAATGTCAAAGAATTTTATGTGCTTTTTTTGAATGATGGAGCTCTTTGAAATACTCTTAGATGCTCTATAGATCATCTTCTTTTTTGTGAAGATGCCTTTCATTGTGTAATTTTTTATAATTTATTTTTCACTATACTGTCTTTTATTCTATAAATATTAAATAAAGCCACCGTCTTAATTTTTCGAAAAAAAAAAAAGAAAATATCACCACAAAATAACTTCCCTTTTTATATGAGGTCGGAGCTTGGGCAAATTATTGCATCCGGTCGTCGGATGCGGAGATAGGTCTGGATATTAATAAAATATTATTTTAAATTAAGCGCGTCAAAAGCGTAGGAAAAGCGCAAGTAAAGCGCAGGTAAAGCGCGGCAAAGCGCACCTAAAGTGCAGTCAAAGCGCACCTAAAATGCAGTCAAAAGCGCAGGTGACGCGGCAAGTTTTTATTGGATGTCTGAACCTATTCTCCGCATTCGGTGACCGGATACAATAATTTGCCCGGAGCTTGACGCCGCCAATCCCCATAACACGGAATTTTGAAATCCCACGTGAGATGCTGACGTTTTCTCTCGTAACTTTTCTCCACTTTGAGTTGCATCTAATTAAAGTAGGAATATTAATATATTATAGAGTAATGCTGTACTAATCTATAAACAAATAAATTAACTTTTTTTTTTTTTGACATTTAGGTAAATTTAGATAGATTCTTACACATATTTTATACACAAGATCTCTTAGTTGGTAGCCTAAGCTTCCAACCAACATACAAGTGAGTACATACACAAGGCACGAATCTTAAGATCTCTTAGTTGATAGCCTAAGCTCCCAACCAACATATCAATATGAGTTGCGTACTAACTTTATTTTATGGGCAGTTCATCTCTATTTGTTGGTCGATGGGAGCTTTAAATACTAATTAAAAGTTTCTTAATTTGAAACTTTTTTTGGGACATTTTGGCCAATTAAAAAAGACTCACATACATATTGCATACACAAAATTTGAACTCAAAATCTCTTAATTGGTAGCCTTACCTCCCAACCAATAGGTCAATATATGAGTTTGACTTAGGCTTCGTTTGGGAAGGCTTTTTTATTGCTTTTTAAAACGGAGTTTTAGTACAAATTTTTTTAAATTTGTACTAAAACTCCGTTTTAGAAAGCAATAAAAAAGTCGTCCCAAACGAAGCCTTAGACTTTGTTTGGGGCGGCTTTCTAAATGCTTTCTAGTACAAAAAATTCTAGTTTAAAAAGTTTTTCTACTAAAAATTTGATTTAGAAAACAGTAAAAAAGTCGTTCCAAACGAAATCTTATTGGCTCAAATGTCTAAAAAAAAAATATTTTATGTAATGATGTAATTAAACTTTTTTAAATATAAATATGTCCAATATAATTCTTTTAGAGAGCATAGTTGGATTCTAGCTTATTTGAAATATTTAGTTAGCTTGGATGGCAAAATTAGAGGAAGAAGTCGAGCATGAATTTTAGTTATATCAAATCCTTCATATGAATGCTTGCATTGTAAAGAGAAATAGGACTCTTTTTTGTGCTCGGGTAAAATAAGATTGTGAAATGTATAATTTTATATATAATATAGAAAAATCTTATATATAAAATAGGAAAAGAATTTTTTCTTGAAATTTTGGCAACTGTATTTATTGAAGATTGACAAAATAATTAATATATATTTTTTTCTAAAAAAAATAAAGAATTTCAGTATGGGAAATTGCCCATCCCTTCCTGGTTCCACCCCTGATTATAACGAATTATCACAAAAACTCAATGGTCTAACTATGTTTTTATAGGTCAAAATAAAAAATGTTGTTGATGAAAATATTTGAATGACTAGCTCATCATTGTTGATAAAAAAAATCAATATAATTATATAAGTAGATTAATAATTATTTACCAAAGCCCACACTACAATATGCAAATAAAAAAATTGACCATATATTCCAAAATTTTATAATTCTTAATTATATGAGTATATTAGATATATAAAAATATTTTTTAACCAATCAAATATAATTAAGTTGGCTCATATCCATGTTAGATTACTTAGATTCGTGAATTCAATAAAAAAAAAAAAAACTTTATTTAAATCAGCCAGATAACATAGAAACTAATGAGCCAAATAAAAATAAAAGTTTATCAAAAAAAGTTGGCAATGTAGCCCTAATGCATCTATATATTAAATAACAGAAAAAAAACTAATGCCAGGATATTTTAATTAAAATTTTCATAATAATAAACTAAAGTTAATATAGATGTTTTAAATATCATGATTATTTTTATCAGCATATTTTAATATTTTTTTAAATAACATATTTAAGTAGATGAAACAAATAATAAAAAAAAATTAGAATATCCTAGATAAAAAAATGATCAATTTAGATTTTAAAATTTTAATATTTATTTTTGGATGAATACAACATCCATAATAACAACATCTAGTTTTTATCCTACTACGCGTGGTCGACTACATGAATCTTTTTTTTTTACGTTATGTCCTATTAAAAGTAAAATTCTCGTTTAAATCAAAGATTATTTTTAGATAAATATAATAGATAAATAATATGTATTTTATTCATTTTAAAATAAATTTAATAATTTTAAAAATTTTGGTTGGATATCTGGCACAATTTTTTCTCCAAAAAAAGCTAAAAAAATTAGAGATCGAGCGCAACTACAACCAACTGTGTTCCGTCTCCCCTCCTTTTTCCGCCATGTTTAGCCAATTGGCCGATGGCCTCGCCGACGGCCTCTTCTCCTTCTCTACTATTTTTAGCTATCGCCTCGCAATCTAGCGATCGGCAGCTCTCTTCTCCGCCACCGTTGCAACCGCCATTTACACCGACTCTTTCCTCCTTTTTCTAACCCCTACCATTTATCTTGCATTTCCTTATTCCTTCACCACCACTCTCTCGTCGCAGCGGGGCGGCCATTCTGGCTACCGCCGGCTCGGCGATGCTGAGCAATAGAAGAACCATGAACAGGGGGATGGAACAGCATAAACTAGTGCTGCAACACCCGTCGCCACCGCATTCCTCCTCTGAAAGTGAAACAGAGGATGAGAAAGTCACGAAGAACCTCCCTACGCCTTCAACGTTGGCCAGAAGAGTGAAAAAGAAGGTTCTGTCAAAGCAGCTTTCGATGAGAGATATGATGAGGGAGGAGAAATGGGAGAGGAAAAAGAGGCTGATGTATTTGCGGAGTCTCAGCGATGAATTGGTGGAGGAGAGTGAGAGAGACGAGGATGGGAAGGAGTTGACAGTGAAGGAGAGGAGGGAGAGGGTCAGGAGCTTGACGGATGAGGACTTGGAAGAGTTGAAGGGCTCCTTAGATCTCGGCTTTGGCTTCAGTGAGGAGAACGGAGGGAAGGAATTGTGCAAGACGCTGCCGGCGCTGAAACTGTACTTTGCTATTAATAGGCAGCTGTCTGACCCGAAGCTGAGCCAGACACCGAGTCCCGCATCGACGCCGACGACAACCACGGCGACTTCATCGTCGGCAACGCTTTACGGGACACCCAGCCCGAGAACTCCGCATGCGCAGCCGCAATTGGATCAGCAGGGACGCCCGATAAGTTCTGATGATGATACTTGGAGGGTCATGAGACCGGGTAAGTAGGGAGTTTGAAATGTCACTCTCGTTATATGAAAAAAAATTTATCAGAATATTTTGATTTCATTTAAATAGAGAATTCACAGTGAATCAAATGAGCAATAACATTAAAAACAAATAACTTTATTAAAAGTTTTTTTAACCATTTTTTGTCACTAAAGAAATAAAATTGTTTCAAATAAAATCTAAATTAATCTAATTTATTTGAAGTTAATCTGCATTTTTTCTTTGATTTGTTTACTAATTACATGGGTTCACAGGGGACAGCCCGGAACGCGTGAAGGCAAGGATCAGGCAATGGGCACAAATCGTGGCTTGCTCTGTGAAGCACATGTGCTAGTTGGTGCACCCGACGTGATAATAAAAATCTAAGGAAAAAAAAAACTTTGCTAATTGCTTATTCCCGTATTTGTCGATCTCCCTATTTCCTTTTTACATTTCTTCTTCTCTTTTGTCTGTTTGTCCTTGATGTTTGTCTTGTGTGTCTTCCCGTTGTGCTTTCTCTGGCTTTATTTATCCCTTCAGCTTTGTCGTCGTCGTTCTCTTCGACTCAAAGATGACAGAGCGGAAAAAGGTGAAGAACTTTTTCTTCATGCAGTCTCTCGCATTCATGCAATTGCGCGCTTGGTTGGCAAAAGAGAGATATACTAATAGGAGATGATTGCGGATAAATGTAAATCAGCGCTCCTATATGTCATAGCAATCTCTCCAACTTTAAGCTCTCGACAGGTTTTGCATCAGAAGGTTAAGATATTTGAGCACAATTGGAAGATATTTGTTCAGAAATATAAAACAATGCAGTCTTATTGTAAGAAAAAGTATGTGCATGAATTTCTATTTGAATGCTAACTGATTGTACAGGTTAATGTTATTATATAAATGTGGTATTGTATTGAAGAACTGTATTTCAATTTTGATCATGGCTGACTTCAAATATATCTGCGGGCAATACACAGATCTCATCAGGAATATAAACAAGTCGGGTATCTGTCTTATGAAATAAGACTCATTTAACCTTTAATTAGCTCGAATTGAGCTCGGTTAGTGGACTCAAGCTCGACTCATTTAGAAAATATCAAGCTCAAGTTCATTTGGAAAGCGCAAGCGCGAGGCGTTTATTTGGCTTGATTCTTTAATTGGAAACGAAAATTTTCATTTTTTTATAATTTTTATTTCTAACACTTAATTAAAATTTATTTTCAATTATGATACATAACTTAATTAGTCATAAAATGTACACAACTTTAACTTTTTATTTCTTTAAAAAAAGTTTAAGTTGCTGAAGAAATCAATATAAAGTAAGCAATCATCTCCTTAAATTTTCCTTTAAATTTTTCATCAATATCAAGTGTAATTTTTGTGCAGTTAAGCACAGTAAAAATTTGATTAATATCAAAATAGAACATATATATATCAACGTTAAACCAAATTAAATATTATCAATTGCATCATTACAAAAAAATAATAATTAAAATTATACAATCCATTAAGAAGTTTCATAATAGAACAAAAAATAAAAACACAACAAATGGTATAACTATTCATTTCTTGTCTTTCTAATATTTCATATTTTTCAACTCTTCCGTCTTTCGTGCTAATTAATATGATACAAATCTGAAAATAAAGATGAAAGATAAAAATTAAATATTTCTCAATGTATTGCATTACATTAAAATTAGAAGAAAAAAAAAAAAGTTAAAACTCATTTTTTGCTAGCATGAAGCAGCAAAATTCTTGCTACATCTACATGTAAGAAAAAGTATGCATGCTATGGTATAATATCAGCAAAGATAAATCTGTAACCACCAATGTTAGCTTTAAATATGTTCCAATTCCTTACCTGCACTACTCTTGTATTAGAAGGCTAGAAGATCTAACATTATCAACAATAAAGTCTTCATTTGAGATAGCTTTCTTTCTGCTTCTTAAACAATTTTCTAGTAAAGAAAAATCTTATTAAGAAGCAAAAAGAATGCCGCCCCAAATGAAGTCAAAAAGTTAATCGCCAACAACTGTTTAGAACTACACATGAAATTGGCTTGTAGATATCGATGATATATATATATATTAACAAACAACAATCTATTAATATCAAAAGAACAAGGTTGCAATAAGAGAAAGCAGGAAAAAAAAAACGAGAAAAATTACAATAAAATGCGGGCTCAGTAAGTGGTAGAGGCTTCCAGCACCACAGAAATCACACAAGGACCTTCCAAAAGGTGGAGAAAGCGACCAATACGAACCAACCCGAAAAAGTCACAGCAATGATTGCCACCAGCGAAGTTCAATGATGCGAGCCCCAACCCATCATTGCCCAAAACCCAACATACCAGCATATCGCTCATCCAAAACAGAAAATAAAGGCACGAAACAGGGACAAGCAATAAATCAAGACACTATCGCCTACGGCGGCCCCTGCCCTTGACACGAGCTCTACCCCGAGAGCCAACATTAATAGTGGGCCTAACATTAACAATAGTGAAATCATATCCCGGGTCCGAACCCCCACAGAAATCCGGAGACACCAAACCACCACCATCAGAAAATTCGGAATCAAGATCATCATCAAAAGAGTCTAACCAATTAATATGGTTCCTAATATCCAGACCAGAACTGTCGCCTAAGGAAGTGCCCACAATTCGCGTATCAACCAAACTGATGGGAACATGAATGAAATTATTGGCAACCTGAGTACAAGCCTGAGTCACAGCCACATCCAGATTTGGAGTAAGAACCCCAGGATGATCCTCAACAGGATTTCCCGCAATGTTAACCGACAAGATCCCATTACAAGTAGACGATAAAGTAGGTGGAAAAAAAGGTGCTGCATTAGGTGATAAGGCAAAATTAACATCCTCGGTTATAACAAAACTACTATCCAGCCTTTCAACACCTACCCTAGCATCTACTGTACAGTTACCCAAACCCTCGCGCGCACCATCGACGAGAGGAGAATCGATAACATTCACATTATTATGAGCCAAAATAGAACCATCAACAACTCCATTGGAAATATCAATAGTAGGAGAAAATAAAACAGGATCAACAACTCTCACAGCCATACCAGGAGGCTCCAAAGCATCAGGCGAGCAAACCCGACAATCAACATCAGGCAAGACCTCACCCACCTTAACCACTGAAGGCAAAGCATCAACCGTCTGATCATTAACAATAATTTCACAATCTAAAACTCCTCGCTCCAAAACAACAGCACCCTTATCCGCAGAATTATCACAAGCAGGAGAATTAATCGGAACAGAGGGAGATCGATGATATTAGCAAACAAAGAACATAAAAATCAACATGATATGAAAACAATTGTTTAGAAAAAAAGAGGCTAGAGAAAACACAGTTACAAGGAAAAAAAAAAAAACAAATTTACCTTTTAAAGACTCAGATTAATATAGTCAAAGAAATCTCGACCTCTTCATCTTCATCTTTTTCCTATAAAATAAAGGACAATTTCAAATTTATATGTTGATGTTTGATATTCAGATATATGAGTTCAATGACAAAATATGAAATTCGTAATGATATACAGTTAGTTAAAAATAATGATAGCACATTTACAACTACTACCATACATGCAAACTTTTGCATATATTTACAAGTTATGTGTTGTTTTCTAGTCATATACCAAAATAAAGCAGCGTACGACAGAATGAAGAAAATGATAGGCATGAAGACACAAAAAGAGGGGAAATATATAGAGAATAGGATGCGAAAAAAATGGCTGAACTTTTTGTTTCCATGTAAGATTACCTCAAATCCGGCGAGAGACTATACGTGAAGAACGGTGAAGAAGAATAATAGCTGGAAATCGCAGTCGACTAAATCACCGGCAAGAAAAGGAAGCATAGTGCACGAATTGTATGAAAGAGAAGAGCCAAAGTCGCGATCCGGCAAGAAGCCACTTCCAAAAGCTAGTTGTATAAGCCGAAATCACAGCCGTCATGATACGTGATTCAATGGGACCCGGAGTTGGACACTTTATTAAGGGCGTCAATATTTGGCACAACCCAAAATTTTCATGTTATGGTCAATCTGTTTATTGAACGAGTCAGATTTAGGTTCAACAAACTAACTAGTTTTAAAAATTGGGTTTGGTTCATGTTGATCCGGAAAATCCGAGAATGACCTGGAACCGATCCAACCAGAAATCGGATGGCCGGATGGGAGCTTGTGGCTTTGAGGGAAATGTTGGCTTTTTTGTTTATTCTTTCAGCTATTCATTTCATTGGTTTTGTTGTTCTATTTATATACCTCATTTATTGAGCAAAAGCATCTTTGCTTGCTATTTAATTCTTCCAAATACTTTGTCACTCAAGTGAGAATGTGAGATTCAGTGGAATTTCTCATTGGCAGGATGAATGAACAGTGTAACTTGTATAAATTTACCTCGTGCAGAAAGTTCATATTTGCTCCAGGATGCCTTAGGCTAGCATACCATCAAGAAAAAAAAAATTTATATCAAGACAAAAGTAATATGAATATAAGTTCAATCTACCAACCAGTCTCGACAATTTGCTAAGTCTTTATCAAACTGTTTTAAGAAAATATATACCAGTTTAGAAATACCAAGTTGTTGATCCACACATAAACTTAAGCTCTTGCTTGAAATCTATATGAAACATTTGACTCAACTTTGATCATCCTTAATTCACTCTCCACAACTTTAGATATCGAAGCCGATGTTTTGGCTAGATGACTCAAGTTTGATCATCCATAATTTACTCTCCATAACACTTTATTGTGACTTTCAATATATTTTATTAATTTGTTAACTATATTTTCATTTAAATTAGATATATAGAGGTATTCTAAAAGAAAAGTTGAAGAACATGACAAAAAAAATTTTATTTGGTGAGAACAATACACAAGTTAAACAAAGTCGTGTATAAATAAATTTGTTGATATCCCCGCAATCCTGGTTTGAGGAAAAAAAATTTTGGACTCTTATCCAAATGAGAGGGATGGTGCCTGGAGGTACCACTTACAAAAAGGAACGCGACAACCGTGCGATGATTAATTCCCACGCACACAAAATGAAAATAAATTACGTTGATTTAATCATACGTGATTTGATGATGATAAGATTTGGTTAGAACATAGTATTACCAAGGATGCAATTTATTGTTTGTTTTGTTATTTGTATAGACCTAAAATTAGAGATTAAGTTAGTGGTGATAATTTCAATACAATAGATTTTGAAAATTGGAAGAAAAAAGAAAAAAGATTGTGTTTAGATTTATGTTCTCAATATTAGTCTTGCGGGCTTGAGTATACGCGGCGATAGAGTTTTAATTATACGTCTTAGCTTTGCACGGATATCCAGCACACACACAGAGAAAACAAAACTTTTTATGTGGAAAACCCTTGAAAAGGGGAAAAACCACGGGGCCTAGCCCATTTGAAAATGATTCCAGTATAATTTGAGTCGGTTACAAAGGGCTGACCCGGCCCGCCTCCAAGGGCGATCAGATTACAATTAGCAACTGTTTGATAGAAGTCTGGCGTTAGACTCGGTGTCACTTGATAGTACCCTGGCGTCACCTAGAAGTTCGGGTGTTAGTTGGTAGTCTGACCTTAAGCAGAACGTCGGGTCTTTAGCAGAACGTCGGGCCTTGAGCAGAACGTTGGGCCTTGAGCAAAACTTCAGACCTTCAGTAGAACGTAGGGCCTAAACGTCGGGCCTTGAGGTGGTGGTGCAACGAAGCTCCGGCGGTGGTCCGGCGAGGCTTCGGCGGTGGTCCGGCGAGGTTCCTGCGGTGGTCCGGTGAGGTTCCGACGGTGGTCCGGCGATGTTCCAGCGGCGGTCGAGGAGGAGTTTCTTCCTTCTCTTCTCTTCTTCTCTTCTTACTTGGATCTTCTCTTGTGAAGAATGAGGGCTCTATTTATAGATTTTCTAGAGTGGAATAGCTCGTAAATAGTCGTGAGATCAGAGGCGAATAGGGAGTGGTCGAATGGACGGCCGATATTGAATCCTACGATTGTGCACCGTTTGTTGGACATTTGAATGCCTTAATGATGTCGGAATTATGTGATCTTAGGCTCGTTGAATTCGTCTCGTTGAGTCGTTCGATTCAAGTGTAAGCTCGTTAAAATCGGAGATTGTTTGGTAACTCAAATTGCGGTTTGAACCTTCCAACAGCGCTTCGGGTCCATGATTCGGACCCATTTGGGCTCGGATTGGGTTGAATTTGGTGTCGTTGGATTCTTATTTCTGAGACGCTCAGTTTGACTATAAGCTCGCTGAAATCGGAGTTTGGGTGCTTCCGGATTTAATTTTTGAAGTTTCCAACTAGCTTTTGCCTCGAGATTCGTGCTTGATCAATATAATTTTTTGACGATGTATCAATTAGCAATGCTCATAACATTGCTAGATAAAAATATGAATATATAATGAATAAAAAAATATTAGATTTACTTTCGAAAGATCTTCTGATCGAAACCGCAAAGATTATCGTACAAGATTAAATACAAGTATTGATTGTGTACACATCAACTCCAATTAGCATTATTTATAGTTGCAAAAAAATTATGTTCAAGTTTTTTCATTGGTTAATATAGTTGCTAGAATAGATATACTAATAGAAAATTATTAAAGTAAGAGAGAGAAGGTCTGGGTTTTTAGAGAGAGAAGGAGAAATTCAAATTTTGTTCGGTGGTAATTATGGCTGCCGCCGATGGCGGCGAATGATCGTCGGTCTTTTACCGGCGGTGATTCTAAAGGTGTGCGAAGATCCTATTCCGAGACGGTGAAGATTTTCCCTTCGACTAAATCTCCTCCAGTTTTTGGAGATTCAAGAAAGGGATCTATGTCAAAGAATGATGGTAACAATGACAGATATTCTACTTTGGTCTTTAAGGCCTTGGTTATTAATGAAGGAGGACTCATAAATATGAAACCAAAGACAGTTTTTGGGAAAGGCAAAGGAATAATGATTGAGGATGATCTGAATCCGTCTGATTTGAGACAAGAAATTCAAAAAGTCAATCAATCTGGAACTTCTGTTCCTTTATTGGGCGGAACGGAGAAGGCCGTTATCCACGACACTTCAAAAGAAGACATTTCAATTGATCAAGAAGTTATGAAAGACAATCTGGGAGGTAGAAGAGACTTGAATGTGGTTCGCGAATGTATTTCTGGAGAAAGAATTTTGGTGGATCAGAATTCTAAAGAAGATGGCAGTCATCCTGACATCATTCAACCGGGCAATGAGATTTATAATGTCTAGATGAAGAATTCACATAGAAGGATTTCTGAGGCTGACTGGAATTTCGAGAATTGCTTATCAGAGGATGGCATGACAGTGCAGTTGTGTGAAGAGAAAGTTGCTGAGAATACTAAGGCTTTGCACAATGCTTTAGTGGTGAAAATTTTTGGGGAGAACATTCCTCAATTCATTGTGAATGCTGAATTAAAGAGACAATGGTCTATTTTTGGAAAGTTCAATTCCACCTGGATTGGAAAAGGATGGAGTCTATGCTTGTTTGACAATGAAGACACTGCTGAAAAGATTTCTAGCTAACGGACCATGGTATGTGAAGGGGAGTATTGTGGGAGTAGATAAATGGAGTCAGTCCTTTAATCCAAATTCTTTAAGGGGTTTGACGGCTCCTGTTTGGGTGAGAATGCCAAACTTACCGCTTCACTGTTGGGATCCTACAAATGTTTGTAGAATTGCGTCAAAGATTGGGAAGCCATATTTACTTGATGATAATATGTTCCAGTGGGTAAGACACGAATTTGCTAGAATTTGCGTCCATATTCGTATTGATCATCCACTCCCACTTGGTGTTTGGGTAGAAGGAAATTCTGGTAGATTTTTCCAAAATTTTGAATACGAAAGGATCCCGAATATTTGTTTTGGTTGTGGCCATATTGGCCATGATCAAATCAATTGTCCTGTGAAGATGGCTGGAAATAGTTCTATTGATGGTATTCAAGGTGATTGCAATGAGAAGGAACAAAACGTTAAATTGAGTAAGGAAAATACTGCATAAGTATATTCAAAGGAAGGTGGAAAGTATGGCCCTTGGATCCACGTCAGTTATGGCAGGAAGAAGGGTGCAAATAACTTTTCTCATGCAAGGAAGAATGCTGGAGCAAAAAATTCTAATAACTTCACGCTTAGTCAGAGGCCAAGGCAGGAATTCAAGGAAAAGAAGCAGGAAATTAATGCAAATTCAAATGAGGATAAGGAGGTGGAGTTGGTTAAGGTGGTGGAAGCTGAATCTATCACGAACAAGGAGCTGAATCTGAAGGATTCCGTTGCTGAAAAGACTGTGTTTGAAGAAGGAAACAAATTTTCTATTCTAAGCAATCTGGCTGAGTCAGGAGAATTACAAAGGATTCAAGAAAGTTCAATTCACTCGGACATACAGGCGGAGTATGGAGATGGAGGGAATACGTCTATGGAGTTAAACACTCCAGACGATGGAGTAGACGATCAATCTATTGACTGTACAAAGAGTAATAAAAGAGAAGGAAACAAAATTGATAATTCTTCCTTATCCAGAAGTAAGCTTGCTATGGAACTGAAAAGACTTGGGCCTATTAAAATTTTTCCGAGAGGAAGGAAAGCTGGTGTAGAAACTAGAGATAAGATGGGGAACTCTTTCCCTCTTAATCGATAATGGCTTCCATAATTTTTTGGAATTGTAGAGAAGCGAGGAAGGTTCACGCTTCTCTATACTTGAAGGAGTTAGTGAAAGATGGCAAAGTTTTTTGTGTTGGTCTTTTGGAGACAAAAGTTTCTTTTCTCGGTAAAGCTGATATTGATTCTCTTATTGGTAAAGAATGGGATTATGTTCAGGTGCCGGCGGAAGGACTTTCTGGAGGTATTCTGATGCTATGGAAGTCCAAAATGGCTTCCTTTACTACTTTGTATTCTTCTAAACAAGTTATTGTTGGGGATCTTGAAATTGTAAATATGGGGAGATGGAGATTGGCTACCGTTTGTGGCGGTAAGGATGTGGTGCACAGAAGGCAGTTATGGGAAAACTTAGAAGAATTTAATTCTAATAACTTACCCTTTGTAATTGGTGGAGATTTTAATTGCATTTTGTCAAAAGAAGATAAGAGAGGAGGCAGACCGTTCTGTTTTTCGCAAGGAGCAAGGGAAATGAGTTTGTTCCTTTCTAATAATGATCTTCATGAAGTTAACTTTATCGGTCCAAAATATACTTGGTGCAATAATAAAAATGGAAGTGCTAGAATTTTGGAAAGATTGGATCGGTGTTTGGTGAATCCTTTGGCGTTAAAAGACATTCGTTTGATCGTGAGACATTTGTCTAGGGTGTCTTCTGATCATTGTCCAATTCAACTTGATTTTCTGAATTGGAACCTTGCTACAGATAAAGTTATGAGGTATGAGGAAGTTTGGGCTTCCTATCCTACTGCAATGGGGGTGGTTAAAGCGGCGTGGAGGAGGTACAGTAAGGGAAGTTTTGCAGAGATTTTGAACTTAAAGTTCAAAAGGACTTTAAAAGCACTATTTTTTTTTTGGAGCAAAGCTAAGTTTAAAGAGTTTGAAAAGCAAAAAGAGATTCTCAAATCAAGAATTATGGAGTTACAGTTATTGGAAGCTAACGTTGGATGGTTGTCAGATGAAGAATTATTGGAACTTCGTTCATGTGTTGGTGAGCTGAATACAGTTTTGGCTCGGCTTAGCACTTGGTGGAAGCAAAGATCTAAAATCAAATGGATGAAGGAGGTAGACTCGAATTCCAGTTTTTTTCATACTTTTGCTTCGGCTAGGAGAAATTCAAATTTCATTTATAGTAGTAAGAATGATGATGGAGAGGTCACGGAGGACCAGAATGAAATCCAGGAAATTTTTCAAAATTTCTTTAAAGGGAAGTGGAGGAAAAGAATAGGTAACCTGTATGGTTGGCCTAGTCCGAACAATTGCATTGATGAAAATGAGAAAGAAAGTTTATGTAAGAATATTTCTATGGAAGAACTGGAGTTGGTAGTTTTGCAAACATCTGATGGAATTTCTCCAGGAAATGATGGAATTCCTTTTTCTTTTATGAAATCCTTCTGGAATGTAATAAAGCTTGATTGTTGGAATGCAGTTAAATCCTTTTTCTCTTCAGGGAAAATGTTGGATGAATGGAAAGAGACCTTGCTGGTACTTATTCTGAAGTCTTCAAATCCTCTGTTGCCAAGTCATTATAGACCCATCAGCTTTTGTAGGTCTATTTACAAAGTGATAGCAAAAATTCTTTTAAATATGATTAAATTGGTGATCCATAAGCTGGTCTCGGTGGAGCAGGCGGCTTTCATCAATGGAAGATCTATAAGCGACCATATTCTTATAGCACAGGAGGTTATGCAGAAATTCAGAAGTTCTAAATCAGCGAAGGGATTGGTGGCTTTCAAGGTGGATTTAGAACAAGCATATGATAGTATGAGTTGGAATACTCTTGAGAGAATTTTAGATTATTTTGGGTTTCCACTGAAATTCTCTAAATGGATTATGGAATGTGTAGTTAATCCGAAATTCTCCATAATCATTAATGGCAAAAAGTCTAACTGGATTTTGGCTGAGAGCGGGTTTCGACAGGGTTGCCCGCTGTCACCGGTTCTATTCAACTTATGTTCTCAACTCCTTACCAACCGTTTCTCTCTTAGTAACATTGAATTGGGTATTAATCTTGGCCGGAATACTCCAAAACTATCTCATTTGCTGTATGCAGATGAAGTTATTATATTTGCTCTGGCAAATATCAAAACAGTTAAGGAAATCAAGGAGATACTTACGGACTTCTGTAACTGGACTGGTCAGAGGATTAATTTGAATAAATCTGTTATGCTATTTGGTTCTCAAGTGAAGAAGAGAAGGAGGAAGATCTTAAAAAGGATAATGGGTTTTACAGTGGTGAAAGAGTGCACGTATTTGGGAATAAAATTGGCAACTAAGAGGTTGTACGCAGCAGATTATAAATTCATAATTGAAAAGGCGGTAAAGCTGACGGGAATATGGGGAAGTAAGCAGCTTTCATTAGCCGGGAAAATCTTACTCATCAAAGCTGTGCTTTTAGCTATTTCTATCTTCTATTGCATTCATTCTCTTGTTCCCAAAAGTATTCTTAGAAGAATTGATAGAATTTGCCGTGATTTTATTTGGAATAAACGGAGTGGTAGCTTCAGAATGCATTATGTGAATTGGAGCAATTTGTGTAAACCTCTGAATCTGGGCGGGAGAGGTATCCGCTCTTGTATAGAGAATGTTGATGGCTGGAGGGCAAAGCTTGCTTGGAGGGTCATTCAAGATGAAGATTCAATTCTGTTTCATATGCTAAACCCAAAATATGGGCATCTGAGGAATAATTCTAGTTCTGTTTCTTCTTCAACCAGTAAAATTCTAGCAAGTGGTAAGAAAGCTCTTAAGTCTATTGTTAGATGGGGAATAGCAAATGGTACTTCTATTAATATCCTAGAAGATATTTGGATACTTGATAAAATTTTGAATAGCTGGCCAACGTTTGTAGGAATTACTTTTGATGAAGACGAAAAGGTGGATTGTTTGTTAACAGAGGGAAATTGGGATGTTTCTAAGCTCAGTAAGAGATTTGGTGAAGAGCTAGTTAAAGTCATAATGATGGTGAAAATTCATGGAGACCTAGATAAAGATTTCCTGGAACTAATCCATCAAAAATCGAGGAACACCATTTCTACTATGGCTTATAAAAACAGATTTATGTATGAGGAGGATTGTTTTTATTGGCATGTTCTGAAAGAATTAAAACTGAGACCTCGGGTTGAAGTTTTCTGGTGGAGGATTTTTAATAATGCAATTCCCTCATATCAATTTCTTGTTCAGAGGAGACTTCAAGCTGATGTTAACTGTCCTAGAGGTTGTGGTTTAGTAGAAGATATGGATCACTTTATAATCAATTGCAGGAAGATACAAGATGTCATGGACTGTCTTAATAAAGCCGGCTTTGGTTTTCAGCAATTTATATCTTTCAACTCCTGTTGGGAATGGATGGTAAAGGAATTCAAGTCTAAAAAATTTATGTTGAACATTTTTTGCAATGTTGTTTACCTCACTTGGAATTCCCGTAATAAGCTAGTTCATGGTGAAACCGAGGACAGCTCTGTGTATATTGCTTCTTATGCAGTTTCAATGGCTTCTATTTCCTTCTTGCCGAAAGAGAAATTGGGTAACTGGGGTATGAATCAATCCTTTGGATTGTCTAATCGTTGGTGCCCCCCACCCCCAAATTGGATCAAAATCAATGTAGATGCTTCACTTCTTAAATCATACAAAGCTGGAGTTGGAGGAGTGGTACGGGATAACAAAGGAAGATTTTTGTTGGCTTATGGTCATTCATGTACTCATTGGAATATTGGAGATCTTGAACTATTCTCTATTCGGTTCATCGGAGTTATGCTCAAAGATTGGATGCATGAATATCAAGGTATAATCATAGAAAGTGATAACTACAATGTTATCAAATATTTACAAGAATCGGACGGTAAATGGAGAGATGATTTGGTTTTCTTAAAAGATCACAGGTATGTTTTGTTTAACTGGGTGGAGAGGAATTGTAATAAACTAGCTAATCTTTGTGCTAGTTATGCCATATTGAGTGATTTTTATTGAGATTTTTTTTCCTCTAGTTTGATTCCTCCTTTGTTTAGTGATATATTAAAGGAGGAATCTAATAATGCTTGTAATAAGTAGTTGCTTTGTTTTTTAATAAATTTAGCCTGTGGCTGTTTTCAAAAAAAAAAAAAAAAAAAGAAAATTATTATAACAAAATTAATGATCAACTAAAAAGTGCGGGAGTTATCAAAAGTAGAGGTTTGAACAGTACTAAAATTAGTAGTGGAACCATGAAATGCACTTCAAAGGCCCAGTGGAAACTCTTGAATGAATGATTATTTACTTTGAACACTACTATATATATATATATATATATATATATATATATATATATATATATATATATATATATATATATATAGGCTCGGAAGAAGAAAATATATAAAATATGTTAGAAGAATATCAATAGCTAAAATTCTCAATTATCGGATTTTCATTTATCATGTATTATATCTTTTTATAATCACCAATGACCATTGAAAAAAATAAAAACCAACAATATCGGTTCCAAGTTTGGATGAAAAAGATTGAGAATATTTTTAAATTCAATAAATTTGTACCCACACATGAAAAAAATCTTAGCTCCGCCCTTGATTGTGCCTTTGCCAGAGGTTGAGGTAGAGACAAGACGAAATTACTAGAATTACATTAAAAGATAAATACATAAATTGCATAATATGGCCTAATAAAATTTTACCATAAAAAGAAAACATGATAATAATATTTCTTTAATTATATGAGATATGCATAAAAATTTTCAAATATAAAACGAGCGGACATGTTGCCACTAATTAGTTTAGTCCGATCTGATTAACTCGTGAGATCATCAACATGATTTTGTTAGTTAGATTGACTCGAGCTAAGCATAAGCTATTTAGGGTATACAATCTTCACCTCCTACCCAAAAATTTGTCAAGATCTCCTTACATAAATTTTTTTCCTCCATGTTATTTTTATGGAATGTAAGCCCTGTAGATGAGATGCATAAAATAATACAATCATGATTTCAGCTGCTTCCATTTTCTACACATATGCTGAAAGAATATATGAAGTGATCAATGGTTAGGAAGAAAGGAACTCAGTTCTTTTTCAAGTTGGGATCTGTAGCTGCTCTAATTTGTTTCCCAAGTTATTTCTTTTGGGCACCCTTTAGGTTTCTCACAAAAACAAGCTAAGCAAGGCCTTCGATGAAAACAATTTCAAGCCAATTGATGTTATCTTTAAAGGATGTATTAGGCAGCCTTACACCAACATGCAGCTTAAAAAGAGACGAATCGAAATGCATATTAATATAAGGCCATGATTGCACCAAAGTAATTGATATTTACTAGGAATGTAGTTTGCTAATCATTTATGTGACAATCACACAGTAAAAGTAGAGGAAATGAATGACAAGGATGGAGCACAAAAGGGACCCTTCCTCCCTCATTTTTTCAATGATTAATTTGGTAAGTCGATGGCCAATTGCAGCAAAAGGGAAACTAGTTAATCAACAATAAACCGACCTGATTTTTGAAACGGGTCAATTTATTGGATCCGAACCCCACCCGTTTGACAAACAGGTTGACCCTAATCTGGAATATTTGGAGCTCGACAAATCCTAAATGGCTGCAACTTCCATTTGGTCTACTTAGATGCGATTTAAGATATGTTGGGAAGTAAACCACATAATGAAACATCCAAGGAAAAAAAAAACCAACAAAACTGAACACCAAGAAATTTAAAATTGGGAAAGAGAATTACGGAGCTACATCACTTGAAGAAATTCACTATGAAAATGGGAGAAATTGTAAAGGTCTCTATTCTCTCACTCTCTCTTTGTCTCCCTTCTTTTATCTTCTTATTTTGCACACATAATAGACAAAGAAACGCTTTACAATTTAACAAAAGACACAACCCTTCAAATGACATAAGAAAAAGAGGGATAAAAAACTACTCAACCCGAATAGCAACAATGTGAGCGTTGCAGCGCTCCACTTTGTGCCTCTAGCCCAACACAGTGCCAACTCTAAAGTATCGCGACTTTATGCTTTCTGCCTCCAAGTCAAGCTCTCTAATGTTTAGTGTTGGTGCGCTGCATCCTACGATGATGTAGTTCTCTAATGAATAGCATCACGCTGTTGTACGGTAAAACATTTCGCCAGCAAGGCCTCCAAACCTCAAGCAGAGGGGAGTGCTGCCCCCTCCAACCTCCTCGGCGAGCTGAACCGACACCTAGTAACAATACAACCGAATTGATCAACACAATCATATTTCACACAAAACTAATAAACTAATGATGAAATTAAAGAAACTAATGCTCACGATAGTGAATTCACCCTTGGACAAATTGAGTTATAGTTTCTGCTCACATAATATACATGAAATAAAACTGATTATCAGATATTCAAGGTGCTAAAAAAAGTTAAATGCTAAAACATCATCAAAATATACCATACGGTACCCCAAGAAGGATTTGAGTATCTCATTCATACGTCAAATAAAGCTTCCATAATTCCATTCATAGAGGCCTGCACAAACTTCAAATGGCGTTTAACATTCGTCTCCAAGGCGAAAGTAAATTTGATGGTACCCACAAAACATACCCAACTTAGACAATATGTCAGCACTCTCTAAGTAATATGACATATTTGTTGGAGAAGATGAGGAGTAATCACCATAATGACTAAACAAGCAAGAAAGTAAATGCAGCGAAAAGCAAATGACATCAAGATTTAATGTGGAAAAACACAAAATTGGGAAAAAAATGATGGAGCCACACCACATCAAGATACCCAGTATGAAAAATGGGAGAAATAAGTACAAATTTCTCTTCTCTCTCACTCTATCCTTAATTCTCTTCTCACATGTACAATTTTATATGTCTACATAATCAAAATACAAGAGAAAGCCAACTAAAATAATCCCAAGGGACTCAACCCTTCATAAAACAAGAAAGAAAATCGTCCAGTTAATCTCGCAGCGTTGTGGTGCCAATTTGGGGCGCTACGACACTCAAGTCTCTGTCTTGCACTGTTGCTGCGTCGTATCTATCCTGTTGTGGCACTTTGCTCTGTCGTTCAACGTTGAGGCACTCAGGAACATATCATCGGGGTGTTGTACTGAAGAAAAAATTAAAATATTCGTGTGCAGAGCACTCGAACCCAAGCAGAGGGTAAACCCTCCGCACCCCTTAGCAAATACGACAAGCTTTGAGACACGAGACTAACGAACAACCAAATTGATCAACATAATTAGTTTCCACACATAACAATATTCTCTTATAAAAACATTAAGAAATGATACATAGTTTACTATTATTTTATTTATGGTGTGATTGGCTAGCATTCTTCAACACGAATAAAGTTGGGAGTGTGCACAGGCTGAGGTAGTACTGAATGAGTTGCTTGGAGAACATGTCCTATATGATTTTTTTTGTGGAATGTGGTGTTCTTTTACACTCATATTGTAGTGATGGAGATTTTGATAATATTGGCTCCGATGTTACTTGATAGATCATTTTGGTGTTGTATAGGTACCAGTTGGGAAGTAAGTTTCATAGGACCGATGTCTGGAAATTGTTATAGCAAGGCACAAATGAAGTCTGGCATAGGACATGAAGTTGTTGTATGTCCAGCTATTGCTTACACATAAATTGAAGAAGTCTCCTTGGCTGCATTAGGAGCATGGGACTGGTGACCTCAAACATGGTTGAAAACTAAAGTATCCTTGGTAAAATTGGATTTAGGCTTCATTTGAGACAGTTTTCTTATTGTTTCTTAAAACAACGTTGTAGTACAAAAATTTTAATTTTTTACTACAAAGCTGCTTTAAGAAACAGTAAGAAAACAGTCTTAAACGAAGTCTTAATTGAAGTTGGATATGTCAATGGATTGATCTTCTTACCCTTCTACTCAGAGGAATTGACATTGGCTTGACATTCATATAAAGTTCCCATATCGAATTCCCATGGATGCCTTAAGTATGGGAACAAAAAAAAAATGTATAAGAATATATATTTTGTTTCAATTTATATGAGGATGTTGTTGCATATAAAAAATATGTATTACATCAATACAAAAATAAATTTTACGCTTATCTTGATAGAAATTCAATCAATATATTCTTAAATAACATTTTTTCACTAGTATTCCGACTCCTGTCAGAACTCAACTAATATTATATGAATGTGAGTATATTGTGGCATATATGAAAATCATATAATTTGATCCTATATCAGTATTAAAGTCAAATTATTGAGAATTTGATAAAGATGAAAAATACACATAAATGTTTTATTGTGTGCTTCAAGATTTGATTAATATTATTACAAACAGAGGAAGTAGTTAAATATTAATTTTTAAAATAATATAATTGTAGTGTTATTTATGCAATTGTCTTAAACATATATACACAATAAGGGTGTCAATTCGGGGCGACGGGTCGGATTCTGATCAAATCTGAGTTGACCCTGATCTAAACGGATCAAGCTGTAATAATAATACTCCTCACCAACTCAACCTTCTCATACAATGCATCAAGCAATTAGTCGATCCATCTATTTAAGCAAACTACATCTTGCATTAATTACCTTTTTCTGATTCTTTTTAAACATAAAATTACTTGCAATTTTTCAGATTTGGCAATGCAATTCTCTTAGAGTTTGGTTTTGTTTGGGACGACTTTCTTATTGCTTCTTAAAACAAATCTTTTAGTACAAAATTTTTATTTTTAATTAAAAAATTGCTTTAAGAAGCAGTAAGAAAATCGTTCCAAACCAAGACTTTGTTTGAATTTACTGTTAAAATTTTTAATTTTTATACTAAAAATTTACTTTAAAAAAATATAATAATAAAACCATCTCAAACAAAGCCTAAGTCAAGACAACCATCCACATTAGACGTGTATATTGTACATAATAAAATATTTTAAGAAATATGTAATTTTTTACTTTTAAAGAACCGAGTCGTTTTTAAAAGTGCAAAAAGATTAATTATAGTAAATTTTGTAAATATGTTTTTTTCACATTTCTATGGTAGCGGGTGGGTAAAAGCTTTACTCTACTGTAATACTCCAGATGAAATAATTCCTGTAGCTAAAGCTTGCTCGAATCTTAAAAATACATTTCTCTCAAACTTAATAATCTATAATTACACAAAACAAATGAAAATGAACTCATTATTAATTTTCTAATCTATATTCAAACAGCAACAAAAAAACAACCTAATGAGCCCTTAATAACATCATAAACCTTCCAAAAGATCAAAGCTTCCATTACAGGATCATCAAACTATGCCATCAGATAGCTATTACAGTCTCAGTTAAAACACAACACGGTGGCCTATAGCCCCCCGTCAAAAACACTACTCCAAAGTTACAAAAAACATGGGCAGCTGAAGCCCATAAACCCATTCCACCCGCCATTCACGGAATGGGGAAAAAGCAGAGAGACCAACCATGCAGAATTGCAGATACGAAGCTTTCTTTAAGCAAGCCAACCAAGCCCAAAAAGAGGCGAAACCGCCACTAAAGAAGTGAAGAGGCAGAGCGGCTTGGAATAATACATAGTTATATATGTTTGTATAAATAGAAATATAGTAGAAGGTAGAGAGGGGTAAAGGAAATGGGAAGGTTTAGTAGCTAGTCATCGCCGTGGATGTACCAGCACAATAGCATGGTGGCGCAGCGGCGGAGGATGTAGATCCTGGCCCTCTGCTCGCGCACCAGCGAAGCGCAGCGGCGGGTGAAACCTCCACGGCCGGCAACGTTAATCTTATTCACCCTGGCCATGGTGGCGGCCGCAGGCCCAGTAAGCAGATAATATCCTTCTGTATGACACTGCTTAATTAGTTGGCGTTGTTAGTGGTGTACTTGATGGGGGTATTTATATAGAAGAAAACCGTAGATGTGTGAGGAGTGGAAAATTATAAGGTCCGGACGCCCTACCTATTTTTTTATTGTGCTTTGACTGTATGTTACCTGTACTTTTGATGAGCTTGAATTACAATATTACGGACACCTGTACATTTTACATGCTAATATTTCATTGGACATCAGATATATCTCTTCAATGGAGTTCGGACCTAATAATTTTCCAGAGGGTAGAGGAGGAGGAATATAGTCAGCATCGGGAGTTGAGGAGTGCATGGAAAGGCGGAGAGGAGAAGCGGCCAGCTGGCTCGGAGGAATAGATTAATGGCGGAGGGGAAGAACATGGGCGTGGATTAGAATAAAAGGGAGGGTTAACTTTAAGAATGGAAATGTGTTCGTGCAGGACAAGGCATGGACTGGACAGTGTGCCGGTGGGTGGAAGGAGTGTACTGTGCGTGGGTGGTCCATCTATGTAATTAAGCAATTATAAGAGCTGGGATGGGAGATCCTTTGGCTTTTCTTGATCAAATTTGGGTTAATGAGCTGGACGGGTCTAGGAGGACAGTTTGACTTCATATGTCACATCATATTTTGCCTTAATTTTTTTTTTTTCAAATTTTAGAAGAAATATATTCAAATTTATGTTTTGTGTCAAATTATTCAATTTATATATGTACACTGTGCTCGCTGTGGACTGCCACAAATAAATTTGGTTTGAACTAATTTAAATCTGAACTTTATTTGAATTAAGTTGGAATAAGGTTTGGATGATGTTTGAGTATGATTTGAACTATGTTCAATTCAGAGTTAATTGAATTCTTAGTTGAATCTTATCTAAACCTTATTTGAACCTAGTGTGAACATTGTTTAACTTTGATTTGAACTTCCTTTGCATGGGCTGGTTGCATGATGTATTTCATGCATGTTAGTTCTATGTGGAGTTTGATTGTGTTGATCAATCAAGTTTTGTTGTTGCCTCTGATCTTAATTCAATATATTGAGCTCGTTCATGGTCCTCCCTCTGCTTGAGTTTGGGTGCTTTAAAGAAATTTTTCCCTTGTACAACCATATAGTTCTATAGTGCAGTATGCCAAATGCTTTGGCATTGTATAGTTTGTTTGGATAAAGTGCGAGAGTGGAGCGTTGCCGCACTTCAAGCCCTGAGACTACTAGGGGTGCCACGACGCTCCTAACTGGCGTTGTTAGACGAGTTGTTCGTTTTCTTTCTCGTTCTTCATTAAGGGTTGCACCCATTTTTTATTTTTTATGTTTATCTTTGTATGATAGTATGAGAATGATGCAATGATAAAAAGAAAGCAAGAGGAGATGAAGAGAGAACATAGATTTGTACTATTTGTAGTGAATTTCTTGATGTGATGTGGCTATGCGATTTTTTCCAGATTTCAGATTTTTTTCCTCATTAAATCCTGGTGTTCTTTTTTTCCTGCTATAGTTTCTATTTCTTACTTGTTTTGTTGGGTATTTTACTTCCCCAATATTCCCCATCAAGCTCATTTCAGAATACTGATCTTGATATCCCATCCACAACGAGCCGTTTCTTCTCTTCACATGTTGTTGGTCAGGTTGTTGCCTTCTCCAATGAGCTCTCCTTGCAAAATCTACCTTCAAACTCATCTGCAAGCCCTCACATCATATAATAATTTCATCAGGCATAGTTTCGGTCCCACCGGTGAGACCCCAACGAACTACCATGGCAATCCTACAATGTAATCTCCAGCATCCAACAAATTGTTTCAGTCTCATTCAAGAGACCCCTAGTGAAGCCCCTAACGTGAAATCCTAATTATGAGATGCCTCCTTTAGTGAGCTTTGTTGATGTGGGTTAGAATTTGATTTGAACATATGCAAATAAGATTCAAACTAATGTTCAAATTTTGATTAATTTGAACTTTATCCTCCGAGAATGAGATTCAATAAGCAATCTATAAATATAGGAGGAAAATTTTGATCTAAAATGAAATTTCAGACATTTTCTTAAGAAATAAAACATCATATATTTTTTATATATAATCCTACACTAAAAATGAATGTCTTGTAGTTTTAAAATATTTATCTATTGTATTATGGGTTGAACAAATGTAATCATAGATTTTTTTGAATAGAAAACAAAATATTATATCACAATAAATGAATTTCTTATATTTTTAAAATATATATTGTTTTGTGGTTTAAATATATACTGATATTCTGGATTTTTAAGTAATTTCAAAAATTAAACTCCCCTAAAAAATTAAATGTATTTTTTATAACACAAGCACACACAAATACACCTTCATACGCATCTCTCCTCATTAAACACATTGCCAAAGAATACTTGAACCGGCAGATAGACAGCTGTAGTTGATGACTTTGTATTTATAAGAATAGGGTACATTAATTTTTATAAAGTTTCATTTGGGTTTTTAAAGTAAATTTGAAGTAAAAAAAATTAATTAAAAATTTTGTGCTAAAAATATTTTTAAAAAATTATTCCAAATAAAATCTAAGATTTTATGTGATAGAATTTTTTACTATTTTTTAAAATAATTATTATACTTAAAAAATAATAAGAAAATTATGTAAATGAAGGAATAAATTTCTCAAAGTAGGACTCGTGATTCGTGAATTTTGAGATTTGTGTGAACAATATAACAAGATTGAGATTTATTTTCTTTAACTCTTTTTTATTTCCGAAAGACTGATTGTGTGGATTCCAATGCTTAAGAAGGAACAGAAGTGCTCTATTGGGGTATCTGAGAAATGTACTTTTTTTATGAAGATAATTATATATTATGCTGTACGAAAAATAATTACTGATAAGTTATTATAAAAAATAATTTTTTAGAGTTTTTTTTTTTAATATTATAAAAATAATCACTAAATAAAAATTACAATTACACTATGAAAATTAAAGCTTCCTTTGAGTATGCTTTCTTGATGATTTCAAAATAATTTTTTTATAAAAAATTTTAGATACTAAAAAGCTGCTTTAAAAAATACTAAAAAGATGTCTGAAATAAAGCCTAAAATAATAAAAATGATGCTCCCAACAAAATTTTTATCAACTTCAAAATATTAAAAACATGATGTTGATTTACGTAAATACAATTATTTTTGGGAGGGACAAATTTTAAGCAATTCTTCTAATTTTACTTTAAATTTGATTAAATAACCCTTAAATCAAAAGAACAAGAACACTTTTTTTTGGACATTTAGGCTAATTAAGAAAGATTCATACACACATCGCATGCATAAAATTCTAACCCAAGACTTCTTGATTTATAGCTTAAGCTTCCAACCTACAGATCAAAATGAGCTGTGTAGAACACTTCTCTTAATCGACACTCAACTTACAAAACTAATCTCTCTCTCCAACTTTGAACTCTGAAACCCCCTACCCTTTATTATCTCTTGTGCTCACATTCACCTCTTGGCGTTAAACAACTCAATAGTAACTCTCTCTCTCTCTAAATTTCTCCGCCTCCACATCCAATATAGTTTTGGATTCCGATTTCGTTATCTCCCATATATGTTAGTGTATACTAATCTGTGGTCCAGTCGTCAATATATATGGATGGTTTGAATTCTCGACAAACTCAATCTCACGAGGGATTCTGTACTGGCCGTGAATCCGCATGTCCTCAAATTTCACATGCCAGCTGTGGCTTTTCGAGCCTCCATCGCCTCTTTTTATACAGTCCTCGTATGAGCTGTGGTCGGCCATATATGAAGTTTATGCCGTTGACTCAGCTACAGCTGGAGGTTTCTTTTGTTTTAACCAAGGTAAAATTCGATAAGATTTTATTCGATCATGAGGATGCGGAGGCATAAAATTTTTTTTACGAGGACACAAATTAATATACGTCGTTAAATTACTCTTAAAATATAATTTTTTATTCAATTTTAACACAAATCATGAATCATATTTTTAATGAAAAATTATAAAAAATACATCTAAAATTATATGAATTTCAATTAAAAAAATAGATATATCATTATATATTTTATTATTTATTAAAAAAATAATATTTCTCCAATGGTTATTAATGAATTGAGTTCAAATAGATTGCTTTTATAATTAAGATATTTTAATTGAATTAATTAAATTAAGTCTTAATTTTGAACTATACTTAGATTGATTAAATTTAAATTAGTATAAGGTCATATAATCTACCAAAATTTTAATTAATTGTTTGTTAATTCTAAATTATTTTTATTAAATTAAATAGACATAATGGTTCACAATTAGTAAAAAAATTTATACATAATACAAACTTATAAAGTTAATATAATTAAACTAATTAATTTACTTAAATTTATTTAAAAAAAATTATCAATTCCCTCTCCAAAAAATTAAACAAACATTGGCAGGAGAGAGAGAGAGAGAAAGACGGGGGTGGGGAGAGATTAAAGAGAGAGGGGAGAGATAAAAGCATAATGCCAAGTTCCAGCGACCGAAAAAAAAAAAAAATTAGACGGAGGCGGAGGTTGAGCAGAAGCACAGGATTAGTTTTAAAAATTAAATTTAATCTTATATGTATTAATAATTATATTAATGCAATTTAAAATAAGCTAATTTTTATTTTTAGATCAGCGGGGGCCCGTGCCCCCAGGGCCGCCACTGTAGATCCGCCCCTGATCATGAGGATGCAGAGAACGATCCACAATCGGGTTCCAAAGAGATGTGACTATTTGGAATTACTAACTCATTTTGATGTATGAATGGCTAATTTTGACTATTAATTAAGGGGTTTTAAGTTTGAAGTTTATGTATGTGATATGAGAGAGTTTATTTTTATGACTCAAATGTCTAAACAAATGGCTCACATATTCAGCCAAAATCGAAGGATATGAGTTTATTTGACTATGCTGTTGCTTTTGTGGGTCTGGGAGATGACTCGGGATAAAGTCGAGCGGGAGCTAGAGCATTGAGGGCTACGGTTCGCAAATGGCTTCTATAAACTACTGTACAAAAGTTAAAATTTCTTATAATTTTTTATTAGCAGTGAAAACTGCTGCCTACATTAATTTATAGCAGTGGTTTAAAAACTTGCGATAAAAAATGCTATGAAAACCCCATATTTTCTATAGTGAGAGTTGTTTATAAATCATATCTAATTATATTGAAAATATTAAATAAAAGTTAGTGAAAATTTTAGAAGAATAAGCTATAAAATTTCTGTAAAATGTGCTATGAAAATTAGAAATTAGTTAGAATAAGAGACTAACATTTTTTGTCATCCAGTAATAAGGCAGAAAATTCATATCATTGTGATGGAGTCCAGTATCAAAAAATGAATGACTGGAGTTCTTTAAATTTCAAATTTCTTCTCAGACTTTTTATAGTTCACAGCACACAAGAATCTGCATATTTAAGTGGAGAAGCTTTCTGCAGTGTTACCATTATTTTTTTTTTTTGGTCATATGTGATAACAAAAGAACAATAAATTGTAGGAGTAGAAATTTTTATTTGAATTCATGAGCATAAGAGAAGACTTATGGAAGATCAGGCTTAAGTAGAATATAGAGACCTTATAACTTTAACCATGTTGGCATAAAAATCTTCCAAAAAGTGGCAAAGATAGAGTTATTAATTTCATTTCACTCAAAAAAATCATGTCCTTCATCTTTTGGAGATTTG
Source organism: Dendrobium nobile (assembly GCA_022539455.1). Taxonomy (NCBI): domain Eukaryota; kingdom Viridiplantae; phylum Streptophyta; class Magnoliopsida; order Asparagales; family Orchidaceae; genus Dendrobium; species Dendrobium nobile. The sequence continues at coordinate 60,728,082 of CM039734.1, forward strand.
GTATAAATGATGCTTCTAATTGTAGGTTTAGAAAGAATGGAAAGATCCCAACTATTTTGATTAGTGATGACATTTAAGAGAGTTTATAAGAAGGGGAATGACTGTTTTTTTTTTCAGTGGGAAAGGGAAATGATTGTGAGAATCTAACAATCAAATAAATTCGTAAGAGATTTTCTATTTATCATGGGGTCTTAGAATGTTGACCTCTATTTTGATAATGGTAATTTGCATGATTTTATCACTTGCATTTGGTTCCTGCACGTTGCATCATTGTGTTTGATGAAGAGTTAAATTGTGCATTTTATCTAGATTCGTCTTCATTTTTTAATTATATTTCTTTTGATTGCATATTGTTCGTGTTAATGTTTTAAAACATATGTGGTCAGATTAAGGCCGATTTGATTAGTATTTTATGTGCATTTGAGCCTTAGTGTACATGTTTGTTCCGTGCGTAATTTTTTTTTTATTCGAGCCTCATTTTCCAAAACGGACTGACATGATAGAGTTCAACATGAGAAGAATAAAATTAACATTTAAGACATGAGCAAAGAGCAATACCATCCAACACGAGAAGAATAAAATACCTATATAAAATTCAAAAGATTTTCTTGTACCTATTTTTGAACATCAATGAATCTCATCTACTGTAATCCTCACTTGAGCATACAACGGACCTCTTCTACAACAACACACTGCCATCATGTTGGAAAATAATCCCGTTTTCCACGCTAGAACAAAATATATTGAGATTGATCAACGTTTCATACGTGACCATATTCAACATAACAACATTCAGCTACTTCCAGCACCACAGATCAAGTTGCCAATATTTTTACAAATCCGCTATCAACTCAGCGATTTCATCAGCTACGACTCAAACTGACAATCATACAAGATCCATCAGTTTGCCGGGGGATATCAAACCACAAAGATAATAAAGACTACTAGCATGGCAATCCTGTAATTTTGTATTATTGTATATGTTATTTATACTCTATCTCTTGTCTATATATATGGTGTACTACTCTGTACATGATAACCTTTTCTGCCTCATTCTCTCTCTCTCTCTCTCTCTCTCTCTCTCTCTCTCTCTCTCTCCCCCCCCCCCCCCTTAATCTTGTATTCTCTATCAAGATCATGTTTCTACACACAGTGCTCCCTCAAATTTCACCATAATAGAAAGAGGACAACACCACGGCACCACCACTATCAGCGCTACAACACCTATCAAAGCACTTGATATCATATTTTTCTTCTTATCTATTTTATTTTTATATTCATTTGGATTTTAATTTGACCCTCCATAACTTAAAATTTAAAAAATGAACTTAATAGACTGAGAGTCATACAATATTAGGTTTAAGCAACCAGGTTTCAGAATTGCGGGTATTACAAAATAATGAAAATATAACACGAATATTAACATTGTCACTGCTACTAATTATTCAAGATCATGATTCATTGACATTTGACATCCACGCTGAAATTTTATTTGGTTATTTAATATTGAGTTAGAACTTGCTTATTTAATTACTGCCAGTTGAGCAATGAGATTGAAAAAAGAAAAAGTATAATCATAACATTTTGATTCAGATTAAATGGATGAGCTTTAAAATTTTTAGATTACCGAAATTAGTAATGTATGCAATATCCTGAATTACATTAATATTACTTTAAAATAAAATATTTTAAAATATATTCTAATATATTTTGCATTCAAGTATTATGATATAATTTATTCATAATAAGAATTATGTCATTCGTTACAAAATCATATACATAGTAGCGAATTTTTATTTGTTTGGAAGGGGAGCTCGACGTCGTAAAGGAAAACTGCTTAATACCAATCGTGGTAATAGGCTGACCGTTCGCAATCATTCGAACAGGTAATGATTAACGGGCCCAGTAATCCATGCTACAAGCTACTGATTATACAAGCGATTTTATTCTTGAAAGGTAAACCGTAGCATAAGATTTCTGTGCAAGTACCTCCCACCTCTATTTTGAATGTGATTGCACATTTAGTATCATTAGCTCCCTTCTTCCAGCTATTAATTCCTTTCTCTTGAGACTTAATCTTCTCCAAATTTCTGACCATCTTCTTAACTGTGGTAGTCCTTCGTTGGGCAGCCCAGCTGTCAATTTATTGACTCTTTGGGCAGCGGTTTATACTATTTGGAGAAAAAGAAATGAAAGAAAATTTGCTCACCAGTTTAAAAGCAACATTACTATCAAGAATCAAATTAAGAAGGTGGTGGAGATAAAACTAAAGAGATTGGGAAAAATTTGAATGGTTTCTGGTTCTATTTTTGCGGGGTTTTTATTAGCTGGATCTATCTTCCTATTCTTCTCGTGCAGTTTTTCTGTGGTTTTTTGCAAGTTGGAATGTTTCTACAGGAATGTTTTGCAGGGGGCGATGATGTACAATTTTCATCCTCCCCTCTGGAAGGCGATTTTGCAACATTAGCTTATTTGATGGCAATTCTGACAACTGGGGGTATCTTGCATATGAGGATGAATTCTGAAGTTCCTGAGCCCGAAGATAATTTTAACCCATCTATGGGTTTTTTGCTGGATGAAGGTTTTTGGCAGGTTCAATGGCTTTGCTCTGAAGATGAACTTATGCCAGTGGATTTGCTTGGACGCTTGGACACTCATGCACAATTCTGGACTGCTGTTTATGTGTTCTTTGAGCTCTTTGATGTCATATTGTTCAATTTTTCTTCTCTATACCTTTGCTAGTTGGAAAGTTTTGTTTTTATTTCCTACTAGTTTTTTAGTTTTGGCCAATGGTATAGTTTTTCTTGTTTGCTCCTTGGAGCTGCTTTGTAACTGGAGGTTTTTGCCTTTTTTATTCCTTCTTTCAATTTAATATACGGGCTCTGCCCTTAAAATTCCAAAAAAAAAAAAATTCTGTGTAAGAATGTTACTGGTGATGCAATTTTTGACACGACCCGAAATCCGATCCGAATTCAATCCGAAAAAATCCGGGTTAGGGTCAACCTGGACCCGAAAATGGGTCGGGTTCAGGTTAAGCAAATCAACCCGTTTTAAAAATCGGGTCGAGTTCGGGTTGACCTAGCAACCCGAAATTGACACAAAAACTCATATTTGGCCCGAAAATTCGAGATTGACCCATTTTTTATCCGTTTTTTATCCGAAAATCGAATATTGACCCTTTTTTACCCGTAAACTAGCAATTTTGGGTCAATACTGGGTCATTCGTGTCGGGTCGGGTTCGGGTCCGAAAACCTAACCAGTTTTTAAAAATAGGTCGTGTTCAGGTTGACTCAAATAGTGCCGGGTCAGTTCTGATTCGACCCGAACCCGACCCGAATCCGACCCGTTGACCCGAGTTGACACCCCGAAATTACAAATCCCCCTTTGTGATCTCATTTATGGGTTGGCCAGCCTTTGCCACCAAATAATTTTATCGTCTGGGCTGGGCTAGTTATCGCCTCAGGCCCAATGGGTCGTCCGAATGCGCCTAATTCAATTCGATGCAAAAGTACTGACGAGATAGTTGTGGAAGATCACTGTAGATGGCAAATGGTTAATTCAAGAGTAGCCATAATTAGACGAGACTGTACATGCTGTTTAGCTGCGAGGAGGATTTAACCAAGGGACTGTTTAAGATAAATTTATTATTATTTTGTTTTTAATATTATAATAACAGTTTAATTTGATTTTTTTTTTTTTTGCTGTTTTCTAAAAAATTTTAGGATGGAAAACAAATTTTTACAACTAAAATTTCTAATGTGTGATAGCTTTAAGAAAACAAATATTTATTTTTTTAATAGAACATATTTATAACATCCTCAACAATTTTTAAAAATTATTTTTCTTAAAACAGTTTTTATAATCACAATTACAATATGCTGCAGCTACCCAAACAAACCCTAAGTGGGATTAGATAAATCTAATGAATTTAGATATAATAGTGAGAGTTAAATCTTATAATTATTTTTCTTTTCCAATTGCTAATGAGTGTCAAGCTCGTACATCGTTTGGATTACTCACATTCAACTTTTTATAATTTTAAAGCAAATATATCACTAACAGTTGAGTGCAGGAACATTCATAGCGGTAGAAGGTCGAGAATTTAACGTCTTGACTTTTGCAAAGATTCAATACACACTCAAATAAGGGAGGAGCACAAGAATTATATGAGACACTATAATTTTTTAGGTAAAAAAATCACGAAATGGAAGCATTCTATATAAAAATATAGTTTTTTTGTTAATATTCTTCTTTGTGTGGATGCTTTCTTATGTCCAATAACAAAGTTAACTTTTTCAAATGCTAATGAAGTGTAAGAGTTTGTCACATCTTTTGGATTACTCACATTCAACTTTTTCTAATTTGAAGCTAATATATATTTAACTATTGTCAGCCAAACTATTCATAGCATTAAAGTGCAAGAGAGTTTAACTTCCTAGATTTTTACAAATATCTAGCATACACATAAATAAGAGAGGAGTATAAGAATTGTAATAGACGCTTGAGTTTTTATGCAAAAAATCGTGAAAGGAAAAAAAAAATTACTTGGCTTGGCCAAGTTAAAATGATTCAACTAGTATTTATTTAGAATGATGTTTTCTTATAGGACATGAGATTTTGTTATCGTGATATGAGGAAAGATATTCTACATGAAGCCCACTATTCTAAATACATTATTCATCCAAGCAGCAATGAAATGTATTGTGATATAAAGCACATGTTTTGGTGGCCCGAATTAAAGTGAGAAGTAGCAGAGTTTGTTTTTAAATGTGAAACATATTAAATGGTGAAGGTTAAGCTCATATATGGAAATTGGAGGAGATCACAATGAATTTTGCTAATTGTTTTTCCCAGCTTAGGCAAGGCCATGATGCGGTATAGGATGTTGTAGACTGGTTGCTGAAGTATGCTCACTTTTCACCAATGAGGAGATTCTTTTATGCAAAATTTTGTTATCCTCCTTCCCCAATGTGATTATGTCCCTTAACATGCATGATTTAGTCGATGCCTCCTAATTATCTATGAATGTTAGTAATGTTTATAGCTCATGAAATGTTATTTGTAGCGTTATTGCTAGCTAAAATACATAATAAACGAATAAGATATTGATTTGTTGTGTGTCTACCTATGAAATGACAATCACATTGAAGTAAGAGGTCAATCTTTTAACTTCTTAACATTTACTTCATATTCCAATAAGTATTGAGTGGTGACTAGTTTTAGCTGCTTAACATAAATAGAAATATTATTTGTTACCCTTCTAATTACTTTTTGTATATGAATAATGGCTTACATCTAAACTTTATCATATTAGGTAGGTTGTCACAATCCTCTAATGATTCCTAAAATAAACATCCAAGCACAAAGAACTCATCGATGGAACCTCTCATCCAAATGGGGCAATGCTTCATATAATATTCTAAGACATTTTTATATTTTGCTTAGTCATTTTAAATGTGATGACAAGACTTTCAAATTATTTTATTTGATTAGTCTAATTGACTGGTTAATCACATATGAATTAATTTATAATTTGATGTGGGGAACCCCCCATATCAATGTTGGCCATGTAAATATCATTTAGTGATTATATGAGAACGTTGGGTTTAATTACTCAAAGGTGGCTAGCAAAATAATTATGACAAAAATAGATCAAACAATAATAAATGTAAGGACATAAATAAATTGTTTTAATTTAATATCTAAAATAACATACTTTAATTTAATCTCTCAAAACACAATGAAAAAAATATTCCCTTAATTAGCCCGACTAGAAGGTATATATAAATATAAGTGTAACATTAAATGTACATAAGAGTCAAAGAGTTATCACCTTAAATGTTTGACTTTAATTTATGCTTCGTTTGGAACAACTTTTTTACTGCTTCTTAAAGCAGCTTTCGAGAACAAAAATTTTAATTTTTGTATTAAAAAATTGTTTTAAGAAGAAGTAAGAAAACCGTCCCAAACAAAACATTAATCTCCCATAACCTACTTTAATTTAGGCTTGGTTTGGGACGGCTTTCTTACTGCTTCTTAAAGCAATTTTTTATTACAAAGATTTAAAAATTTGTACTAGAAAGCTGCTTTAAGAAGCAGTAGAAAAGCCGTCTCAAACGAAACCTTAGGCTTCATTTGGGACGGCTTTTTTATTATATTTGGGCAAACATACCCCCACCACAACAACACCCTCTCCATCTCCTTTCCACTTCCTAAATAATTCTCGAACCCTTGACACAATGAAATGACCTGAAGGCACTTCGTAATGAAACTAAGGATGAGTGATGATTAATATGCTCCCATCTATAGGGAGGAATGAGAGCACCATCATATTAACTTCATGATTCTTTTTTTATAGCATTAGAGTTAGGATTTAAAACTATTCACTAACTCCTAAATATAAGTAAAGCCCTACATAGCCCATCTAGTTTGAGCATATATAAAATTATTATTATAATTTAATAAAGTAAAGAGGTATAAATAAAAAAATATAGTCATATAGTTATATTTTTCAAAATTGTTGTTACTCCAAGCTCTAAGCTAACAACAATCAATAGCAATGTAATCAATACAATATTATCGTCGGGCCCTTTTACAACATTACAACCACCTAATATTTTTATTGTAATAATTCTCAACTTTGTCATACATCACCATGTAACAATGTTCACATATCATAAAAAATAATTCAAGAATCAATCCAAGCAAAATGTAATTAAAATCCTATCATAAAGTGTTCACAGAGTTGCAATAATGTCTTTTTTTTTTTTTTCCTTTTGTCACAAAAGGAAATTATGAAGAGGGTTTTTTTGACAATGAATTTTGATCTCATAATTTGTCGCAAACTAATATTCTGGCACATTTTGGTACAGGTTGCAATAAAATTTTTCATCTTAAAATAATTGTAACGTTGTTGTGAAAATCAGCCAATAAAAAGTATTTGACTCACTCCAATAAAAATATTAGGTTTCGTTTGGGACGACTTTCTTATTGTTTCTTAAAGCTGATTTTTAATAAAAAAATTAGAAAGTTTCTACTGAAAAACTGCTTTAAGAAGCAATGAGAAAACCTTCACGAATGAGCCTTTAGTCTCATCGATAAAAAATAATTATTATAACCAATGCTAGACAAATATCACATAAGTCCTAAAGCCCGAGGAAAAAAAAACTCGATGGAATCAAGTCTGTAGATAGCAAAGCACAATTAACCCAATGTCATATCGCCATACCAAATTCAATAACTCTCCACAAGCTTTTAGATTAAATACAGCTTCATATTCAACTACACTCTGATCTAGTTATAATTCTATAGCAGTTGTATCCTTTGACCAACACTTGAATCAAAATCCAAGATTTATAAGAATGACACCAACAAAATCCTTTATATGTCATATATTGAATGAATCCCTAAATTCGTTCATCCTACTTAGGCTTCGTTTGGGACGGCTTTCTTACTGCTTCTTAAAGAAATTTTCTAGTATAAAAATTAAAATTTTTGCACTAAAAACTGCTTTAAGCAGCAGTAAAAACAAAGCCTTAGTTTCAATGCAACTGAAGAACCTAATATAAGAAAAAACTCTAATTGTTGATTCAAACAATAATAACATAACCTCCATGTCATGCATGCAAAGCCTTTAGAATGCACTCATGTAACCTGAACATTAAGGTTTTGTTTGGGACGGTTTTCTTACTGCTTCTTAAAGCATCTTTTTAGTGCAAAAATTAAAATTTTTGTACTCAAAAACTGCTTTAAGAAGCAATAAGAAAGCTGTTACAAACGAAGCCTAAGCATTATATATTTGATGTGCACATAATTTGAAATAAGCACAATAAACTAGCTTTTTAAAATGTATAACATACATGACTTAGGCTTCGTTTGGGACGGCTTTCTTAGTACTGTTTTTAATATAAAAATTTCTTGAATTAAAAAAATGTAAACTAAAAAATAGTTTTAGAAAACAGTCCCAAACGAGACCTTAATTTTATACTATAATCTAAATTGCTATCAATGAATGTATGTCTAATAGCACACTCCAGTACTCCACCACCCTGTACAATAAAATAGATAACCAATCAACTAAATCATAAAAGCAATGAAATCATCTTACAACCATCAATCATGTTATCTAACGACTCAAATTTTAAGAGATGCGTATGAAGTATTCATATGGAGATTGAATGAATGTGATTGTTTTTGTTGGTTTTATGATAGAGATTGTTGTCTAACATATATATCTCAAGTGATGTGTGGATACTTCTGGGTCACCTCTATAATTAGTGTTATGATATGACCTGAGTGAGGTAATCCGCTAAACTTTTAATTTTGAACACCCCATCTACATGTGTTTGGAAGAGTTATGTGTGCATGTGAGTCAGTATGTGTTCCATTGTGGGTCTCAGAGGTTTGTTTGTATGTTTGGAAATCTAACACTTTCTCCCTTGCGGCGTCGCGACGCTTCGACGCCAGTGCTTTCTAAATAATTATAAATTAATTGAGCGTAACGATACTGGGATGGTGTTGCGGCGCTGTGGCCTGTGGGCTCTAGGAGGGAGTGTTGGAGCTGTCGTCGCGGTGCTAGGCTGAATTTTAATAATTTAAATATCCAAATCCCATATTTCATTCCATTTGATTTGTTTGGACAGCTGACACTAGTGATAGAGAGAGGTTTTCTAGTGAGATAAACTCCATTTCGAGCTGCTTTGAGTAATTTTCAGCTGATAATACAGTTCAGAAAGTTGCTTGGGATGAGGTAGGTAACATTTTGCCTATATCAATTTTTAATAATTCGGAGTTTTTGGAATTTTTTTTATCGAATTTATAATTTAATTTTGCAAAAATATGATTTTCTCGAATTCTGGTAAATTTCAACTATGTAGCTTTTGAGATGTTATCGACACAATTATTCTGGTTGTTTCAAGTATTTATTCAAAAAATTTTGCCGCGTAATTTTGAAAGTAACGATTTTTATCATTTCAGAAATTTGTTTTGTTATTTAAAATTAGCATTTTAGTTTAGTTAAAGTTTTTTAATGTTATTATACACAATCTCTAGTAATATGGTAGAAATTTGAAAACTATAATTTTGGTGAACTGTATAACACTGAGTGAGAAATTATTTTGACAGTCTTTAGAATATTTTTGTATAATTGAACAATAACGTTGTAATCATTTTAGTAATGTAGAATGCACTTTATTTTTAATATAAGTGTTTGAAATACATGAATTTTTTGAAAAGAATTTCTATTGGCGGAGAGAAGAGATTTTGTTGGCAGAGAGAAGGAATTTTATTATTTGTTATATATTGGAAATTTTGGAGCCTAAGGGATATTCTAATATTAATCAAGAATAAATTTTGATGGCGATGAGAAGGTATTATGTTATTTGCTATTTATTGGAAGTTGGGCTTGAGGACCATTATATATTTGCTATGAGGTGTTTGTTTAAATTTCAATCAATTTTAGTAGTTTATTTACATGTTTATTTTAATTTAGTATTAGTGTCTTATTTTGTTTCATCTCTGTGCACTATACGTCAATTATTATTATTATTATTATTCAACATTTTTTGTTCATTTGGTTTAAGTTATTGATTCATGTATTAAGTTATCGTAGCCTACTACTAAATAGTGTTAGCTCACTCGTACTTTTACTTACATTTTTAGGCCATGAAAAGGGGTAAGGACTAAGGAGCAAGATGCCGAGGAGAGGGCTGATAAGGAACGAGCTGAGTAGATTCTTATATTAGGTTTTGATCTGCTTCTTGCCATGATCAGACATGATATGACATGTGTGGTGGCATGTGTCATATTGAGTCAGGTTGTGGTGGCTTCCATGACAGATCTTATTAGGACTGAATTTCTTAATTCTGTTTAAATATGATAATTGTAGGATGACTACATTGATGAGCGATTATATTGGGCTTCTTCTCTATTTTATTGTGGGTGTACTCATATTTTTTTTTTAATATGTTGAATATTCAATTTGTACAATACCTTTATACATTATGCTTTATTTAGTGATTGGATCCTCTATCTTTGGAGAAGAGGTCTTCCCAACCATTTAAAGAAAAATAAAACTTATTTGCACCCATGAGAGTTGGCTTGATGGAAGCCAAATCACATACGACTGTATATCTTTTGTGTTGTGCTTTTCCTTCTATTTTGTGAATCTTTGGAGAATATTTTTTTCTTTTTTTTAGCACTCTGCAACAACATTTGATAGTTGAAACCATTATTACACCAAATCAATATGAGAGCATAATTTTAAGATCAATTTACATGATGTTTAAGTTTGAGATGCCAAATGGTTTCAAGTTTTGGAGAATCAAAATTTTATTAACAATACAATTATGTTATATAAAAATCTTAGTGGATCAAAATATTAAGTGATACAATCATGCTTCATAAAAATTTTAGCCGATGCAACTAATAATAAGTGAGTGTGATTCATATTAAAGCACACATCTTAGGAAAGTAGAAAATAATTAGTCTCATTGTTGTAAGAAAATTTCAAAATATATTCATGCATGAGATGACATGAACAATTTTTATGACCAAGTTCACATTGTCATCAATAGTTATCTAAATCTTAAATCATATTCATGGAAATTTTTAAGTAATGTTGTGTCTTGGAATATTCACGATGGTAGATAAGAATAAAGTTTAACGTCATAGCGTTGTACGAAGATCCAACATGCATACAGATAAAAGGAGCAGGTGCATTATTCACAAGAGACACCAAGATTTTTATATGGAAAACCCTGAAAAAGGGAAAAATCACGGGGCCTAACCCAGTTTGAATGAATCCACTAGTATTTGCAGTTTATTACAAATGAAGCCCTTCGTTGGGGTGAAGGCCTTAACTTGATGTTATAAATATACATCATATATTTTTTTGTTAAAAGGTGGAAACAAGAAGAATCACTATTGATGTATTTGTTTGGTCGAAAGGACCGTAGTCGGCGAGCGACGGAGGTCAGAAAGACCGTTGTATATTGACAGGAGGTTGGAAAGATCGACGTAGTCGGCGGACGATGGAGGTTGGAAGGACCGTTGTCTAGTGACAGATGTCAGAAGGACCGTAGTTGGAGGGTGACGGAGGTCAGAAAGACTGTTGTCTAGCGAAAATGTCAGAAGGACCGTAGTTAATGGGTGACAGAGATTAGAAGGATTGTAGTTGGCGGACGACGGAGGTCAGAAGGACTGTAATTGAAATGTAATGGAGGTCCGACATCAATTGGCGGCCTTGCAAAAATTTGATGTTAGTTGGTGACCGGGAAAAAAAATTGGCATTAATTGGCAGTCGGGTAGAAGTCCAACATTAGTTGGTAGCCGAATAGAAGCCCGACATCAGTAGGCGGTCGGGTAGAAGTCCGACATCGATAGGCTATCAGGTGAAAGTTGGACGGTGGTCGAGGAAAAGTCTGGTGGCAGAAATCTTGTGTCATGTAGAATTCCGACGTCACGTAGAAGTCCATCATCAGATAGAAGTCCGACATCTGGTAGAAATCTGACGGTGGGCATAAGTCCGATGATAAGCATAAGTCCGACGATAGACAGAAATCCAGTGTGAGGTAGACATGCGACGACGGTCAAAAGTCTGGTGTTGGGTAGAAATATGACGACTGATGGAAGCCCAACGTCTAGAAGAAATCCGGCAAGGGGCGGAAGTTCGATGTCGGGTAGAATTCCATTGATGGACATAAGTCCACAATCGGCAGAAGTCCGACATCGAGTAGAAATTCAGCGACTGGTGACTGGTGGAAGACCGATGTCGAGTAGAAATCTGGCGAAGGGCAGAAGTATGGCGCCGGGTAGAATTCTGAAGATAAAAATAAGTTTAGCAACGGACATAAGTCCGACATCAAGTAGAAATCCAGTGATAGGTGGAAGTCCGATGTCGGGTAGAAATCCGACGACGGCGGAAGTCCAGCGACAGGCGGAAGTTCGACATCGGGTAGAAATCCGGTGATGGGTGGAAGTCCAGTGTCAGGTAGAATTCTGGTGATGGGAAGAAGTTTGGTGTTGGTCGATGGCCGGAAGGTGATCGAGGAGGGGTATGGTGGCAAGAGAAATCTTCTTTGTCTTCCTTCTCTTATTTCTTGGGCCCCTTCTTCCTCATCCTTCGAGGTCCCCCCTCTATGTAAAATGAGAGATATATTTGCAATTTTCTGAGAGTGGTATGACCAGCAAATATGAAAAAATCAAGGATAAATTGGGAGTGATTTAAATGGATGACCGATGTTGAATCCCTCAATCATGGATCTTTTACCGAGCATTTGAATGTTTTAACGATATTAGAATTTGACGATCTCGGGCTCATTGGATTCTTCTCGTCGAGCCGCTCGATTCGATTATAAGCATATCACGTTTGAAAATTGTTTGATAATTCAAATTATGGATTGAACCTTTCAAATGAACTTCGGGTCTTTGATTTGGACCTATTTGGGCTCTTATTGAGTCAAATTTGATGTCTTTGAGTTCGTATTTTTGAGACGTTTAGTTCGACTGTAAGTTTGTCGAAATCAGAGTTCAGATGATCTCCAATTTAATTTTTGAAGTTTTCAACTTAATTTTGCCTCGAGTTTCATGTCCGATCAAGATAAATTTTTGATGATATATGAATTAAGAATGTATCCAATATTGAGCTGTAAAGTTTAATGACTAATGTACTTATAATATTAATAATTTTATTTATTTTTCATAAAAAAATATTTTAGAGGTCTGTTGTTGTTATTTGCAGGCTCAACTAAGCGATGATGAGTGAAAAAGAATGTTCAAATTTTGGGTTGGGTTGATTATTTATATATATATATATAAAATACTAATTTTATTATATTAAAAAATGGCTTTATAATAAATTATCGGTTGAAATTGAAGTATTTTACCGTACAATTCTTGATTCGGATATTGGGCTCCAGCGCAATATTGTGCATTTGAAATATCTTTTATAACAAAGTTCATGTATGGGACGTGGATTACCTTATAAGAAGAGAAGATTTTATTTTTGGCTCAAAGGCTTCCCCGTTGGAGACTGGAGAGGATAGTGGAGCTGTCACTCCTCTTTGCGAGGTAATTGGAGTCGGAAACTGATTTAGGCCTCATAATTTCATGCACTTCTAATGGCAGTTTTCCCACTACTACCCGACACGTTTATCCTTAGCATAAAATAGTTCATGATATAGGACGTGGCAATCACATACCGTCTGTGTTTGGTGTATCTTGTTGAGGGGAATAACCGGATTATCATACTTAGGAAGGGTCTTTTGGTAATTTCTTCGAAGGTTCTGCCGGAAGTGACTGGAGTCACCATCCAGTAAGTATAAGCCTGTTCAGTACTCGATTTCTCTTTCTTCAATTCGAGCCCTTTGAGGCTCCGCGCTGCTTCAAAGGCTTCTCGTCTGCTCTCACCCTGGGCTGTCTACGCCGTCTTGGAGCCGCTTTCGATCGTTCAAACTTTAGGGCTTCTTCTGATTCTTTTCCGCCATTAGGGCTTGCTCTGCTTAAAGAGCTGCTGCTGTGAAGGAAACGGGCAGCGCGCGTTTCCTTCTCCGGGGAGGTAAGAGGTTCGACCTAACCCACTTTGTCGACTTTTCGTCTCCCATTTCCTCGTCTCATTTCCTTGCGCTGAATCTTTTTGCCCTTTACGCGCCTGGGTTTCAGCTACATCACGGTATTCCGGTTAGGAATTCTCTTGCGCCGCCGGTTTTCTTTTATCCGTTGATGTCCGAGGAGTCTTGTACCTTGCATGCCATGCATTTGGTTGTAAAGATCGACAAGATTGTTCAGCGTTTTTTTTTTTTTTGAATGAATTCATTCTTGGATTCCGATGTTCTCTTTTTGGCTAGTGATTTTTTTCTTTTCTTGATTTACCCTGTTACTCAAATGAAAATTTATATTTAAGCATGCTTTTATTCCTTTCTGTTGACAGTCCATGTATTTTATGTGTCGGAGTGATAAATTTTCATCAGGATTTGGGAGCATATTAGTTTTGTTGAGTACTATTCCAGCCAGGTGAGTGTTTTTCTGTTGTGCTATGCTTTTAGAGCACTATATTTTTAGGATTATTTTATACCAAGATGTAATGCTGCATTTTGCTCTTAATTTTTGGGCCTTATTTTCTAGAACTTTTGGTCCTTTTTTCAAACAAAATTTGCTAATGGAAGGTTCTATGCTATTTATTACTAAGTATCTTTTAAATTGAAGCCCACAAGCAGTTGAAAACTGAAAAAATTCTTGTCCTTATAACGCCCTTATCTTATCTGATATGGATTTTTGATGAGTTGATGATTGTTAAGAAATTTGATGTACATAAACTAAGATTTTTCAACGGAAAAATAAGATATTATTACCATTTTACTACTTTTATGGTTAATTTTAGGTGATTTGTAGTGCTGAAATCTGTAATTACTTTTGGAACGTGTCATTTGGTCTCTTCAGAAACACATTGTTTGCTGTAGTTAGTATTTTATCTACTTAGCATCCATGCCTCTACTCCCAGTGCAAATAAGTATAAACTAAAAAACGAGTCCATTTAGTATCCGTCCAACAATTACTTTCAAGGTTGTCTATATAGCTAGAAAGCTTGTGCGTCTGTTCTTACAGCCTTCCAAAGCGAAGGCGAGGGTTCAAAATCTAATAAAAATAGTTCCGCGGGTGAAATGCAGATAAAGTTCGGTGCTTATAATTTCTTATGAAGTGCCTTTTTTTAAAATTTTTGATGCGTTTCTTATAAATTGCAGCACTCTTCTGTGCCAGACCACTAGTACTAAAATATGGATGAGGATATTGAGTCTTTTGTTTCAAATGGAGCGGTTTCTAGCATAAGTTTTAGCTTAGCTTCTTTTGATGAAGTTGTAAGTATATTTGTTTTTTAACTTTTATATTAAATGAAATTTCAATTTTTCTTATTTCATTGTGCTGTCAATTGAGCGGTGGACAAATTTTTTTTTTCTTTGGCAGTGCAAATATTCTATTAATAATTGCCCGATATCACATCCAAGCCAGTTGGGAAACCCTTTTCTTGGTTTGCCACTCGAGTCAGGGAGGTGTGAATCATGTGGGACCGTGGAAACTGAAAAATGTGAAGGTGGATATAATGATTTTCTTTCTCTATAGGTTTTTCTTTTCTGAAAACGTTGTGACCATAACTTTGTTCACTTTTTTCAGGGCATTTTGGTTATATTGAGTTGCCCATACCTATTTATCATCCCTCTCACATTAGTGAGCTGAAGAACATTTTGACCATGCTATGTTTAAGGTGCATGCGGGTAAATAGAGGAAAGGTAGTAAACGTTTTTATAACATTATCTTTGTTCTAATTGCAGGATCTTTGTGCATGTGTTAATATATTTTATAACATGTTGGTCAGCATATATTTTAGTTACAATGCTATGGAAGGTAAATGTTGTGTTGCCATTCTGTTATTGATATTGTTTATTAATTTGCTTGATATTCTCTAGGGATGATTGGATTCCTATTTATTTGTGGCAAAAATATTAGTTTTATTTAGTTTGCGCAGCTGCTAAAGTTTTTTGGCTATATACTCAACAAAATGGGAATGAATTGAGTGAGTCTTTAATATAGGAGCTACTGCAAAATCATATTATTTCCAAAAGCAACAGGAGGTATCTCTATGAAGCTAGACAAACATTCTCATTTCTCACATATGTGGAATATAACAAAGGGTTAGGATATAAAAAAACTTAACAAGGATAATCTTAGCATTCAAAAATTTACTTTTAAAGAAATTTTGCTAGCAATGTGGAGGAAGTTTCTGCCTCTATATTATTTGTGTTTGTGCCTAATTTTTATACTCAATATCATTCATTTCTATCATTTTTATGATTAAATTGTACTTTTTGTCCTCAACGGGGACTGAGGACAGTCATCACTTCAACACTTTGCCCTAATTCTCCTATTAGATGTATGGAGAAAGTATCATTTATTTGTAGTTGGAAGAATTTCTAGAAAGCATTTGAGGGAGGAGGCATTTTCTTGGTTATTGTCAAATGTTTTAGTGTTGATTGACGGAGAAGAAAAAACTCATTCAGCAGCATTAAAAAAATGAAAGGTCAGGTGGTCAAATACTGTGCTATCATAACGATTACATGAATTAACAGAGTAGCATTCTGGCTAAGCTGGATTATTGTCCTTCCATTTATTTTAGCTCTTTAAATTTGGATTCAAATTTTAAGTGTAAACAATGGGGTAGCAAAAGTATTACATTTTTATTGATAGATTTTATTCATATTATATTTTATGCATTTTATTAAATTATTATATTTTTGCAACTTTAGAAATTACATGCTACAATTCTGCATGCATATTCAAATTCAATGTGATATTTATATGCTATATAATTATGTAGATATTTTAACTTTAGTTATCTATACCATATTTTACTTAGGTGGTTGATTCACTTTAAGAAGATAATCACGTTCTCTTGAGAATTCTAATTGAGTATTTTCTTTTAAAATGTTAGTTTTAAGAGGTTGTGGTTCAAAACATGGCCATAGATTTTTTGCTTGGCATAGATAAGATTGTGTTATCAAATTTTTTGACTTCATCGGTACCACATTGGCAAGCATCTTATGAATTTGATATATCCTTTTAGAGTATGTTTTCATAATAATGTATTTTAATAGTTTTTTTTTTAAAAATTCTTTTTGTGCCTTATATCCCTTTTTAAGTTGGATTTTCATTATGATTGCTTTTATGATCATGATATTTGTCTTGGTCAATATCTTTTGATTTTACTACATAATATTTCCTTTCTCACAAGGCCAAATGCATATTTCCACTTTCTCCTTTTTTTAGGCTTCTTTGCAATTCAAAGCACTACTATACTTATTTCAGTTATCTAAGTTGGGAGCAAATGCGGCAAAAGCTAATTCTACAGACATGGCTATCATTGTAATAGAGGAATAGATATTTCCATTTCTTGAAGTTTGTGCCTGTTTCACAACTCTACACATCCCTTCTGTCTGTGGCCAGGAAAGAGTGTTGAAGGCTGTTCATTTGATGAGGAGATTAAATATCTAATCTTTGTTTGGCATTTCTACTATCATGACCACATGAAAACGACAATTATTTAAATGCTAATTATTCCATTCCTTTGACATCTATTCTAGTTGTGCATGCAACACCAGCACCAAAAAAAAAAAAGAGGAGGATGAAAATTGTTGGAATCAAATAGGTTTGTCAAGGTATAGACTTTCATTGTTATTTTATGGTAACTTGCCGGGTAGAGAAAAATGGGATTGGTGTAACCTCTGAGTTCTGCTTGCTATTTTCCACCACTACAAATGCATGATAACATCAGTCTACTTGGGGTTCTGAAAATGAGAGAAAGCGTTGCCTAGGGGCTAGGGACCCCACTGAAGTCTGAATTTCAAACCGACTTAGTTAATGTTCATTTTTGTATAGGTATTTTACGAAATTAAACTTTAGGTCAAAAACCCTAATTTTTAAATCTCCAAAAATTTAGATTTAATTTAAATTCGAAAATTTAAATTAATTTTAATTAAAAATTCATTAAGCATTTTGAGAAATAGTTAAGGGGAAACCAACGGGTTTAACATTAGACTTAGATTTAGCCTTAAGCCTTAACGAAGATTTAATTATGTGGCACATTTATTTTATAAATTTTTCTTAGGTTGTGATCATTAAAGTGTAAGGTGGAAAACTTGTGTCGAAGCGACGTGTTGTACTTGGTTTGAGGTAGGTATTCATGTTTTTGATAAAAATTTCATGATTTTGTTTC
The DNA here is from genome assembly GCA_022539455.1 of Dendrobium nobile. Classification (NCBI taxonomy): domain Eukaryota; kingdom Viridiplantae; phylum Streptophyta; class Magnoliopsida; order Asparagales; family Orchidaceae; genus Dendrobium; species Dendrobium nobile. The sequence continues at coordinate 60,745,843 of CM039734.1, forward strand.
GTTCTATTATTTAATGCAAATGATTGAAAAAGTTTCATTATGACACGAATTTATGAATTTTCATTTTTGGCAATATGAATATTAAGTCTTTTGTTTCATGAATTTAAGAAGCTCTCATTCGTATGTGTAGAATAAATGTTTTTATGATTTGAACATGATTTTCACACTTGTTTTTCAATACGCATATGAATGAAAGATAATATATTAAAAAAATGTGTATACTGATGTGGAGTGCCCAATGGTAAAGGAGGCTTGTAGAGCCAATGGTAAAGGAGGCTTATAGAGCTAATAATAAATGAAATGACCAAAATTTGACTATGTACCTGATCAGTACAAAAATATGGGAACATCCGAGACTGGTGATAATAAAGATATTATGCATTATACTGATTCCTTTATGTTTTCTTCGAAGTTATGAAAAATAATGTTTAAGGAAAATAAATGATAAATGAAAGATTTTACATTGAGGAAAAAGTTATTAAAAAGAAAATACTTCTTATATGTACTGGTATTAAATTATGAAAATTTGCCAAATCTTTTCATGTTTTCATACGAAAAATTGTTTTATTTTAGTTTTATGTAAATTTTTATTTAAAGACATGAATTACCTGCTGAGCGTTGGCTCATCCTACTTTTGAAAATATTTTTTTCAGAAGATAAGTGATGGCTGCACGACGATCGTACACATAGTGTCGTAGGGGACCTCAGGAGGAAAGGTTCTCTTTTATGATTTCAGTTTGAGTGTTGAGTTTGTTTATGTATAGTTTGTGAATTTAAGTTTGAGTTTGGAGTTTATGTAATTGTGAGAGCTTATTTAATGTTGATGGGTTTAAAAGTTTTAGTAGTTGTGTGAGAAGATAAAATATTGGAACACTTTTATTTGATATTGTTTAGTGGCTCTTTCATTTCTGGACGATGTTTGTATTTTGACATTAAAGTTTTAATTGGAACTGCTAATGTTTTATATGTGTTTTTCGTATGACTACTGTTCCTGCCCCGATTTTATCGGGCTAGCTGGGTCGGGTCGTGACAAGAGTGGTATCAGAGATCGGTCTCCTTGAACCAATCTGTTGAACTTGCCCTGCATCTGTCTCCTGGCTGATATAGATATATACCAACCTCTGAATACCTTTACAAACTCCTCCCAGGAGATTTGGCTGCTTGGTCTTCCTCAAAAGGTTTCTTCTAACTGACTCCTCCATCTCTCAGCCTCTCCATCAAAGGCATAAGCAGCCAATGTCACTCTTCCTATCCTCTGGGCAAGACATGCCCTCAAGGATCTTCTCTATCCGCATCAGCCAGTCCTCAGTTTCTATAGGCCCACCACTTAAGAACAGTGGAGGCTTCATATCCTGAAACAGCTTCAGGTTCTTATCCATAGGTCGGCTTTCACTGCTATTGCCACTGCTCTGATTTTGGGAAGTCTTAATCATCTGAGTCATCACTTCCATCATCTGAGCGAATGACTCTATAATGTTGTTCCTCTGAGGTTTTGCTACTTCTGGTAGCTCCCTCCCTTCCTCCATATAAATACCATCAGTGACATTTTGCTTAGGATCCATGTTCCTGAGATAAAACACATCAATCATAAGGCGCATAATTCATAAAATTGCACTTTCTACATATTCTAAGACTCAATCAATCATCCTATAGGCTCCTTCATTGATTATTACTGAACCTTTGCTCTGATACCACTCTTGTCACGATCCGGCCCGGTTAGCCCGATAAAATCATGGCGAGAACAGTAGTTTTACAAAAAACACATATAAAACATTAACACTTCCAATTAAAATTTTAATGCCAAAATACAAACATCGTCCATAAATGAAAGAGCCACTAAACAACATCAAATAAAAGTGTTCCAATCTTTTATCTTCTCACACAACTACTAAAAATTTTAAACCCATCAACATTACATAAGCTCTCACAATTTCATAAATTCCAAACTCAAATATAAACTCACAATCTATACATAAACAAACTCAAGACTCAAACTGAAATCATAAAAGAGAACCTTTCCTCCTGAGGTCCCCTACGACGATACGTGTACGGTTGTCGTGTAGCCATCACTTATCTCTTGAAAAAAAATATTTCCTAAAGTAGGATTAGCCAATGCTCAGCAGGTAATTCATGTCTTTAAATAAAAATTCACATAAGACTAAAATAAAGAAGTTTTTTTATGAAAACATGAAAAAATTTGTCAAATTTGCATAATTTCATATCAGTACATAAAAGAAGCATTTTCTTATTCATAACTTTTTCCTCAATAGAAAATCTTTCATTTATCATTTACTTTCCTTAAACATTACTTTTCATAACTTTGAAGAAAATATAAAGGAATCAGTATAATGCATAATATCTTTACTATCACCCGTCTTGGATGTGCCCATATTTTTGTACTAATCAGGTATACAGTCAAATTTTAACTATTTCCTTTACCATTGGGTCTAAGAGCCTCCTTTACCATTGGGCACTTCGCATCAGCATGCACATTCTTTTAATATATTATTTTCATTCATATGCGTATTGAAAAACAAGTGTGAAAATCATGTTCAAATCATAAAAACATTTATTTTAAACATAAGAATGAGAGCTTCTTAAATTCATGAAATAAAAGACTTGAATATTCATATTGCCAAAAATGAAAATTCATAAATTCGTGTCATAATGAAACTTTTTCAATTATTTGCATTAAATAATAGAACGAAACAAAATCATGAAATTTTTATCAAAAACAGGAATACCTATCTCAAACTAAGTACGACATGTCGCTTCAACACAAGTCTTTCACCTTACACTTTAATGATCACAACCTAAGAAAAATTTATAAAATAAATGTGTCACATAATTAAATCTTCGTTAAGGCTTAAGGCTAAATCTAAGTCTAATGTTAAACCTGTTGGTTTACCCTTAACTATTTCTCAAAATGCTTAATGAATTTTTAATTAAATTAATTTAAATTTTTGGAAAGTCATAAGTCACAATTTTATCAATGTAATGCTTTAAAAATATTCCTAAACACATAATTATAATTATATTATTAATTTTTGGATAAATTAAATTAGGAAAATTAAAAAAATGAGTTTTCCACTAAAAATCAAAATCTTCGATTTAAAATCTTTCCCAAAATCCTTAGAAATCATTTTCGTAAAGGTATTTTATGAAATTAAACTTTAGGTCAAAAACCCTAATTTTTAAATCTCCAAAAATTTCTCCAATTTCTTAAATTTAACCGTTAAAATGTTCCTCTAAATATTCCTTAAAAGTTTCGTAAAAAGATTTTGGGGAAAAAACATTTTTTTAGGAAAACCCTAGAATTTCAATCTCAAATAACTTGAGATTTAGGAAGTTTCGTTTAAAAATAATCGTACCTGAATGTTCCTCTCGTCGTCCTCTTCGATTCGGACTAATTTCTTCGTCGGAAAATCGTTGCCGGAGAGCCCTCGCGGAACCGTCGTACGCTCGTCCTGTCCGCCCCTTTCTTCCACTCGGTTCGGGTATCTTGTGAATGAAATGAGAGGAAGGGTTCGGGTAGAGGAAATAAGGAAATGAGGTTTTACAAAAGTCTATAATGCGCTTGCTTAAGTAATTCTGGTAGTTCATTTTATTAGGGGTAAAACCGGTATTATGAAACTTCTAAATTTTTTATCTCTTAAGATATTCCAAATTAACTATAAATCATTTATATCAATTTGATCAGAATTTTGAGTGGGATTTTCTAAAATTATTTCCGTTTAATTCCGTTAAAGTTGAAAATTTTTCTTACATTTCGTCGCGGAGCTTTGAAAAGCATGCGAGGTCTAAAACGAAAATTTTCGGGTTTTACAATTAACTTTTAAATTGGAAGTTATCCACAAATGAAGAGATAAAGGGACATTAAGCATCTTCTCCTAACCTTGAAAGCTGAGGTCTTGTATGTTTGTTGTAAATACTGGCATGGGAGTGCTAGTGTAAGTTGGTTTACTGGGATTCTTGATGGCAGAGTTGCAAGGGGTGTAGAGCAGTGTTCCTCAAACAAAATGGAGATGCAACGTTCTGCACTTCTCTCTTAGTTTTGAAGTTTTGAGAATATTGATTTCAATTTTGCCATGCATGTGATGGCATAGGACTACAGTTATTTTTCCACAGAGACTGGTGCTTAATTATAAGGCAAAATTTAATTTCATGCTGAGAACAAAATCAGGATAGTACGTTAGGAACATGATATTTTACAAGAATGACTTCAAATTCATGTTAGATAGATCGGTCACAGGTTGACATGTGGATTTGTTCTGTTTGTTTGGTGGCCATATTCCATATGATGCACTAGAAGTTTTGGCTTTCTCGATCAAAATTAATCTTAATGAATCAACTCCACATCTATTGTTGTAATTGCTATCATGCGCTCATTTTATTGATGAGTGAATGATGAGGTTGTAAAGAAGAAAGTCTCATTGCATGATATAGATGTTTAATTTTTAGGGAAATTCAAGTGTTGCCGAACATCCTAGTTCAACATCATGTTCTTTCACACATTACAGAAAATTTCTGGTTTCGGTTGGAAAAACAGTAGTCTCGTGTCCACCATTAGGTTGGATACTAGATGAATGATGTTAAATGATGTAGCTGATGTGACCTGTAGTTTTGTTGGAAAGTTGGCCTGCATTGTACTGGTCATAGATATCGTGCATTCATCAGTTTGCATCTTGCATGAAATTAACTTATTCACTCTGCTTTCTAATTATATTTCAATTGGGGCCATTGTCTTATATCTGTTCATATCTTTCAGGTTAAATGTGAAACAGGAAAGGAAAAAATCTCCATTGCATCTTGTACTTATTGTCGGGTAAATCCCCAGTTATGATATTTTCATTCCTTAGCTATACTTTTAAGAAATCAGAAAGTTAATTAAATGTACTGATAATATTTACCAGTTTTTTTGGTACAGTACTGTAAAATCTACATGATCTGATGGCACTAAATATCTCTTGAAATTTGACAGTTTAAACAGATTTTCTTGATATTCTTTCTTTAGCTTTTAAAGTTTTCTTCTTTTGTTGTCATCGTGTTGCTTTTCCTTGTATATTTCAGGAGATTGAACCTTTTTCAGTTAATGAAGTTAACAAAACTGATGGAGCAGTTTGCTTGGAATTGAGGGTTTCTGCTCGAAATAGACTCCGAGAAGGTTTTTGGAATTTTTTAGATAAATTTGGATTTCACCATGATGCAAATCCATTTCAGACTCTTCATCCTCTTGAGGTACTACTCCCAACTTGTTTTGGACTTTCTATTACTCCAATGTCCACATTTTAAAAATTTAAGTGGATTTCTCAGTTGTTCAACCATGACTTGATAGTCAGTTTGGCCAATATACCTGTGGTTCTATTGAAAATTGCTGTTTTTTGCTTCGTTATTGTTTTTACTTGTACCTTAGTTGAAATCTCATTCTACTTGCTAGTTGTGGTATTTATTTTACTTCCATGCTCCTCAGAATTTAGTTTTGTAAGTATTGTAAAAAGCTTGTGCATATTATTAAGGATTGCCATACTCCTCAGAATTGACAATGGAATGGCAAACAAGTTTTTTGTTGTTGTTGATTATTCTGTTGGTTTAACAGCTGTTTATAAAATAGGTATTACTCTTGAAATAGTTCAACATATGATCATTAAAGCCCTATTAGTCTAATGGTTACGTGGTATGATTGCTTAACATCCTTCATCTTGGCTTATGCATTTAGGCGCATATAACCATATGATTAGTTAATCTTATGTGCTCGCAATATTTAATTATGTCATGAATCATCTTCTATTTAGATTACTAATAATAATCAATTACCTAATGATTGAATTGGGGATACTAATTCGTCATTGAAGATGCAATAGCTGTTCTTAATCTTTATACTAATCTTATTTAAGTAGGAAAATGTTAGACCAGTCCAACCGGCCCTTGGCAAGGGGCCGGTTCAGGAGGTTTACAAGAGGCGGACCATAGCTGGTCTGCGCTCACCGCCCAATCATGGGGTGGGCCCCACCCAATAAATCAATTAGGTAGGTAGAGGGAAGGGCTGCTAGACATAAGGAGGTGATTGTATGCTTTAAATAGGGAGAGGGGATTAGGGTTAGGGTTATGCTTTGTTTTGTGGCTGATTTCAGAGTTCTTGTTCGTGGTGTATTTGGCCCATGATTCGTATAAGGATTGGGAGAGAATAATCCTCCTCGAATTGAAGATCAAATGTATCTTGCTTTATTTCTTCCGTTGGTTTGATTTCTACAATTAAAACTAATGTTTTTGCTTGAATTCCATTAGATTTGTGAAGTTTTACCGCTGTTTTTGTCAATCTTGTTAGGGTTTTCTTGAAATATTCAAGTATTTCCTATTAAATTGGTATCATAGCAGATTTTGGGACCGTTTGTGGGTTGTTTTATATAATTTCAGTGGCTATTTTTTGGTTGAAGGGTTTTTGTTGTTTTTTGGATCAATATCCATATTTTTTGAACCTACAAAATTTTTGGTGTTGATGGCGGCCAAGAAGGTACATGTATTGGAGGAACGCCTTGAAGGGGAGTTGAGCCAAATAAAAGCAATGGTGGAAGATCGAATTTCATTCGTAGAAGATAATGTTTCATTCGTAGAAGAGAATTTCCGATCTTCATGCGACGGTGAAAAAGCTGTTGGAAAATCAAATTCAAACGACAGCATAAGAGACAAATGAATCAGTGGTAAGAACTACGAATTCTGAATTTCGTTAGAGGGAAAATCAAATTCAAACGGCGGCTCTACTTATTGGGTTAACATTTCATTGTTAGGACAAACAAGAGCTTGAAGTACTTGTTGGAGTAGAGGATGGTGATTGAGGAGCATCAGAGATGATTGTCCAAGTTGCTGGGGTATGATTTTGAGATCATGTATAGACTGTGAGTAGAAAATAAGACGGCAAATGCCTTATATCGATGTATGGGGGAGTTACAAGCGATGGCAGTATTGATACCATTGTTGCTGGAGTGGGAGGCCATTAAGGATGAGAGTGCACGGGATGACAATTTGGGAAGTTTCGGGCTAATTTGTTGAAGGAAGAGAGTATACATCTAGGGAATTTGTTGGAGGGAGAGAGGCTTCTTTACCAGGGGAGGTTTGTGATGCTTATGACATTAGTACATATCCCACGTCTGTTGCAGGAGTTTTATGGGAGCACTGTGGGGGGTCATTCAGCGGTATAGAAGATGTACAGGAGACTTTCCATAGAGTTGTATTGGAAGGGGATGCATAAGGATGTGGAGGAGATTGTAGCCAGATGTGAGACCTCAGAGGAACAAGTACATGACCATGTCTTTAGGAGGATTACTACATCCTTTGGCTCTACCAGGTTGGGTGTGGGAGGAGATTTTCATGGATTTCATAGATATATTACCTTGATCAGAAGGGTTCACAGTGATTCTGATGGTAGTAAACATATTGAGTAAGTATGTAAATTTCATTCCCCTACAACATCCATACACAACAATAACAGTGGTGTCAGTTTTTATCAGGGAGGTGGTTAGATTGCACGGGTTACCGGAGTCGATAGTATCTGATAGGGATAAGATGTTCCTCAGCCATTTATGGAGGGGGCTGTTTAGATTACAAGGGTCAACACTGAAAAGAAGCACCTCATATTACCCACATATAGATGGTTAGATCGAGATAGTCAATAGGAGTGTGGAAACCTACCTTAGATGCTTTATGTCGGAGACACCCAAGTTGTGGGCAAGTGGCTGGCATGGGCATAATATTAGTACAACACTTTTTACCATTCTGCTTCTCAGATGACCCCATTCAAAGTATTGTATGGAAGGGATCCTCCTCACTTGGTACATTTTGGGCATAGTAGCACCCCAATTTCTTTAGTGGAGGAGTATTTGGAGGAGAGGGACATTGTGTTGGAAGAATTGAAGGGGCATCTGATGAGAGCTCAAAAAATTATGAAGAAACAGACGAACGTGTATAGGAAGAACATTCAATTCAAGGTAGGAGAGGGGGTGTTCTTGAAGCTTCGACCCTACAGGCAGAAGACAGTCGCTAACAAGAGAAATGAGAAGCTTGCCCCAAGGTACTTTGGGCCATATGAGGTAGTAGAAAGGATTGGAGCTGTGGCATATTGGCTGAAAGTACCACCAACAGCGATTATACATCCAGTGTTCCATGTATCCCAATTAAGGAGGGCAATTGGAAATCATGCAGCAAGTTCTGAGTTACCAGTGATGCTGGCAGAGGATTTAGAGGTGATTTTAGAGGCCTTGGAGTTGACGGGGGTTCGTTAGAGAGAAGATGGAGCTAAGGAAGTGATTGATCAAATGAAAGAGCCTCCCAGACTATGACACCACATGGGAGCCTTATGAAATGGTGAATCATCATTCTCCATTCACTTTGAGTATAAGGTGATTTTTTGGGAATGGGGTATTGTTAGACTGATCCCTATTGGAAGCAATGGGCCAGTTCATGTTTACAAGAGGTGGTCTGCCCTCTTGAATTTGCCGCCCAATCATGGGGTGGGCCCCACCCAATAAATCAATTAGGAAGGGAGAGGGAGGGGCGGCTAGACCTAAGGAGGTTATTGTATGCTTTAAATAGGAAGAGGGGATTAGGGTTAGGGTTATGCTTTGTTTTGTGGCTGATTTTGGAGTTCTTGTTTGAGGTGTCTTGGGCCATAGATTCGTCTAGGGATTGGGAGAGAACGATCCTCCTCTCGAATTGTATCTTGCTTTATTTCTTATGTTGTTTTGATTTCTTGAATACAAATTACTGTTTTTGCTTGAATTTCATTAGATTTGTGAAGTTTTCCTGCTGTTTTCGTCAATCTTGTTATGGTTTACTTGAAATATTCAAGTATTTCCTATCTTAAGTATTTCCTATAAAAAAATTGATTGATAATGACTATGATAGATTTTTTTTTTGTGATTGTTGCAATAAGCAGGATCATATAATGGGTAAAGTATTCATTAAGGGACCTAAAGCGGACGATTATTTCTTTTTCATTCTTCTATTTATGAAGTTTTTTTGCTATTTTGTATTTTAGTAAATAAAATTAAAATGATAACTTATGGAATAAACGATTATGTCATTCAAATTCTACTATTTTATTGCATTTTATGGATTATGGCTTGTTGGGCTATAAACATCAATTCTTTTATCATCTTTTTTTCTTTTTTTTATTGTTTTACATATACCATCGGGAAAAGAAAGCTCCTTCCTTTTTCATTGCAGTGCAAATAGGATGAAAACTGTTTTGACTTTATTCATAGTGATGTATGCATAGGGTATTACTCTTATTATATCAGATGCAAACTATAAATATTTTGTGGCATTTGTGGATGATTACCACAAGCTTGCTAGGGTTTATTATTTTTGCTAGAAATCTGAAGTACTAATTGTATTTAAAAAATTTGTAGTGTATGTTGCAACTTAGTTTTCATGCAACATCAAAGTTTTAATATCTGATTCTGAAGTTAAAATATCTTCATGCTATGTTTTATGTGAAGAATCTTGGCGCTCTTACTTCTTAGGTTTGAAAGTTCACACTAATTCCTCTTTTACTTTTTTAACCAACATAAATAAACACAGTATTTAGTTACTTTGGCAAGTCTCCAAAATACTTCCCTTATAAATACTATCTCAAAAGTAAACGCAAAGTATTGTAGTGAGGAATGTGATATTCTTGTTGATCCCATTATTTTTTGACAATAACTTGACATGATATTTTCTTCCTGGTGTTGCATGTTAGTAAATTTATGCTGAATCCTTGTCATTTACATTTAGTTGCCTGTCATCGATTATTCCATTTCTTATTGGCACACCAAGTCATGGATTGTTCTTTCCAATATATTCTTTTTATCATCTTCCTGTGGTATAGTGATGTTGGTTGGGTGCCTTGATGGTTACAAGCTGATGCATGTTTCTTGTTGGACTTTTCAATATCATGGAAGAGTAAAAAGCATCTTTCTTTGTATAAATCCGTGGATGCAAATATTCACAGGCGGCATTGTTGAAAGAGTCAAGTGTTATGTCTAAAAACTTAGAAGACAAATTAGATTGTAGATAAGACACTATCCAGAGATTTTGCCATTTTTTTGTGAGAATTTTTTGATTTGATTCTTGATTCTTATAGGTGTTAAGTCCTTATGATCAATTACCTCTCTCCTAGTGACGAGGGAAAACTTTCTATTAAGGTTAGTTATTAGGCATAATGTGCTTACCATATAATTGCAATGATTTTGGTCTTTAGGATTGAGTGAAGTTTATCATCGTTAGTCTAAAATGGATGGTGGGGGAGTGATGAAGAACTTGATCGAGATCTATTGATTCTGCCATCCTTATGATCAATTACCTCTCCCTGACGAGAGAAAACTTTTTATTATGGTTAGTTATTAAGCATAACGTGCTTACCATATAATTGCAATGATTTGGTCTTTAGGATTGAGTGAAGTTTATCATCGTTAGTCTAAAATGGATGGTGGGGGAGTGATGAATAACTTGATCGAGATCTATTGAATCTGCCATCCTTATTTGTCATGGACCCTAGTTTAGTTAGTCAGATGAGATAGTCGACCTAATCTGACCGAAAGATCATTATAGGTAAGTAGGTAACAATGGGTTATATTGTCCAAGGGAACCTTATTTATCTAAGTGTATGTATAGACATGTTTATGAAAGTGACAATGGCGTTAGTTTCTTGTGGAAAAATTAATGCTTCTTGAAATGCAGTGTCAATTTGAGGGGAAATATTAGCTTGATTTGCCAAGTTATCCTTCTGTTAATTATGGCTATAAATCTATGTGATTAATTAGAATATCTATAACTATGTTTTATGAATATTATTATAGATTCCTTGTTAGGCTAGATCTAATTGAGATATTTGCTGGTATCATATACTTATTCCTCTCTATATAATGAGGAAAGCACTCTAGGCGAGGGAAAGGAATTTCCAAAAACATAGTTAAACGAGAATGGCCTTTTCTATTACTTTGCAAATTACTCTTTTTGGATGAAGTTAGACGATTGGGACAGTTGTAATTTGTTTATTATCGTGGCAGAGATTGCCTCAAAGTTCCTGGATTATCGTGGAGTATTATTTGATTTGTTATTTAACCTTCCAGGCTCCTCACCTGTAGTTGCTTGCATATAAGAAAACTATTATTGCCTTCTTCCTCTTTTTCTATTACTTTAGCAAAATCCTTACCAGCCTTTCAAAGGGCTTTTGCCCTGTTCACATTTCATCTTATATGAATTCTTTTAAAAAGCGATAAATTTTTTAACACTGGCGTGTTATCCCTTGTCATGATATTTCGTTTTTCACCATGTAAAACATATTCTTAGAGGATCTCCATTGTTATTTTTTTCCCTTGTTCAAGGTTATCCGTATTTTGAATGAGATACCAGAAGAAACCAGGAAAAGGCTATTTGCAAAAGGATTCTTCCCACAGATTGGTTTCATTATTCAATATCTTTCAGTACCTCCAAACTGCTTATCCATGCCACTGATTTCGGATGGCAAGATAATTATGTCGTCTGTAAGTGTTTTAAGAGAAATTCTAAACTTGCTGTTAGGTATAGGTTGTTTGTTTGGCTTCTATTGGTGATCCAATTTTATTTCGCAATATCTTTGCAGGACAACTCAAAAAATTTACTTAGAAGAATTTTTACTAGCATTGAGAAAATCAAGACAAATCATTCTTCTAGTATTGAAGCTCCAGAAAGTGACTTAAACAGCCTGCAGGCAACTGTTGCACGGTATTTGAATCTCAGGGGTGTTGCGAAGGTGAATGAAGATACAGAATGAGATCTTTCTGTTTTTGAACACATGTATTTTTTTTTGGAAGCCGTTTTCTACTTTTCATTCTAATGGTCTTTTTCTTAATATATCCCTACTACTCTTTTATGTTAAAGGTGCCTCATGACATAAATGGCAAGTTAAAGATTAACGAGGTCGCTCAAAATTCTTCAAAACAATGGCTTGAGAAGATGAGAACATTATTTATCAGTAAAGGATCTGGCTTTTCATCTCGAAGTGTAATCACTGGTGATCCCTATATGGGAATTGATGTTATAGGATTACCAGCTGAAGTTGCTAGAAAGGTTACCTTTGAGGAGCGAGTGTCAGTCTATAACCTGGAGCGTTTGCAGAAGATGGTAAATGATAGGTTATGTGTGGCCTATACAGATGGGGAAACAAAGTTCTCTATAGAAACTAGCGCTGAAGGACATGTAAGGCTAAAAATTGGCCAAATTGTTTGTCGTAGGATCATGGATGGTGATGTGGTTTTCCTTAATAGGCCTCCTAGTACGCATAAGCACTCTGTCCAAGCTTTCTTCGTGTCACTTCATGATGAAAATGTTGTTAAAATCAATCCACTGGTTTGTTCCCCCCTGGGAGCTGACTTTGATGGTGATTGTGTGCACATATTTTATCCGCAGTCACTTGCGGCCAAAGCTGAAGCTATTGAGTTGTTTAGTGTTGAAAAGCAACTTCTGAGCTCTCATAATGATTTGCTAAACATGCAGTTTGTTCAGGACTCGTTGTTGTCACTGAGGCTGATATCCAATACCTGTCTGCTGACCAAAATGAGAGCTCAGCAGTTATCCATGTTTGTTCCCCGGGGCTTGCCACCACCTTCTTTAGTAAAGGCTCATAATTGTGGCCCATTTTGGACTATTTTTCAGGTATTACAATGTGCATTTCCTGTCTCCTTTGATTGTTCTGGTGACAGACATTTGATCAGTGGTAGCGAAATACTACATATTGATTTTAAAAAAGACTTGATCCAGTCGATGCTGGTTGATATGGTTTCTTCTGTTTTGGCATTTAAAGGTTCCAAAGAGGGGCTTATATTTTTGAACACTGTGCAACCTCTACTTATGGAGATGTTAAATGTACATGGTTTCAGTATCAATTTGCAGGATTTTGATGTTCCCATGGATATCCTTGCAGATATGCATGACAAATTACAGGAGATTTCGTGTTTGCTCAGCAAACCCCGATCATCTTTTCAACAAGTTCAGGACTTGCGAGTTGAGGATCACCTCAAAATCCTTAAATCACCCATTACAAATTTTATTCTAAAGACTTCATCGGTTGGTACTTTGATTGATTCGAAGAGTGAGTCATCAATCTCCAAAGTTCTGCAACAGGTAGGCTTTCTAGGGCTTGAACTATTTGAGAGAGGTAAATTGTACTCGAAGACCCTAGTTCAGGATGTATTTTCATATTACTTGGGAAAACATTCAGTTGATGGAGTTGGTGTACCATCTGAGGCCTGTGGTCTGGTTAAGAGTTCTTTTTTTGGCGGTTTAAATCCATATGAAGATTTAGTCCATTCTATTTCTGCAAGAGAAGTTGTAGTACGATCCTCTAGAGGGTTGACAGAGCCAGGAACACTGTTTAAGAATCTAATGGCAATTCTTCGTGATGCTGTGGTTTGTTATGATGGGACTGTGAGGAATGTTTGCCGAAATTCTGTTATTCAATTTCAATATAGAGTAAAGGATGGTATTGGTGCTTTGACTGACAATCTTGCTGGCGAACCAGTTGGGGTGTTGGCTGCAACTGCAATATCTAACCCTGCTTATAAAGCTGTCCTGGATTCTTCTCTCAGTACAAATTCATCATGGGAGTTGATGAAGGTGAACACTTGATTATGGCATTTAAGTTGCCACTGTTTTCATGTTCTAGTTTTCCTTCTCCAGAGTCATTCTCTCTGAAGACATTCTCTTACTGGTTTTGTAGGAAATACTACTAAGCAAAGTGGGCTACCAAAATGTATTCAATGATCGCCGTGTGGTTCTATATTTGAATGACTGTCTCTGCGGTAAAAAATTCTGCAAGGAAATGGCTGCATTTGCAGTTCAGGATTGCTTGAAGAAGTTTACCTTGAGGGACTGTGCATCTGAATTCTCTATTGAGTAACTATGAAATTTTCTCAACCCTTTTTTGTTTTTTCTCAAAAATTCTCATTCCCCAATTCTTAATAATGTACAATTTATTTGAAATTTGAAAACATTTTCTCATTCTTTTTTTTTTTTCATCTTTTTTCCTCACAAGAATGCCTTCTAAGTCATTTGTGTGGCTATATTTCTTTAGTGAAGAATTTAGTGAATTTTGGCATTTATTTCATGAATGTCTTGTGTTAATCGTAGCCTCCTTTGGAGTTTGCTGGCGAGCTTAAATGACCTTTTTGAAGCTAATCAGTTTCATTGGGATTTGTTTCAAATAACTCATCACTGAATGATTATAATATTTTTATCCAGAGGCCCATATATTCTTTTGACAATTAGTTTAGTTCTTGGCTAATTTCATTTTAAGCCTGGTTTATGCATTCCATCCCCGTTCATAAAATAAGCCTGAAAAACAATTTTTTCAAAAGACCTTATTCTTGATTTCCATTCTGTAGAGAATTAGATTTTTTGTGAAGTACTGTAGGAAAGTGTTAACATGCTTTTTTCTTATCAAATAACAGTGCATCTGTATCCAAGCCTTTACCTGTTTTACATTTTTACGTAAGGACATACCATATTTAGATTCTCCAACAGAAAAAAAGAGGTCAAAGTACGAAGTTAGAAAGTTAAAATAAATTTGTTTCACTGAATGGAAGTGCTGTCACCAGGGCATTTCGATTTAAACTAATATCAATATCACTGTTCATTTGTTTTTTTATCTTTGGGTAATCTTCAAGGAAAATGTTGGAATCACTTTCTCAGAATCCAAATTAATTGAAAATAAGGCTATTTGTTTCTTAAGTGTACACGATCTCTTTGTTTTTCTTAAAATGCATTCTTTCAACTGAAAATGTTTACTGTGAATGTGAAATGCACGTCTAGAGTAATTGCCCCTTTTTTACTTTTCTTAATATTAAAAAAATATATAATTTTATGTTTTTTCTTGGGCGCATTTCCACATGTTGAGATATTATAAAATCTTTTGATTCCTTCCTCACAAATTGGTAATGCCGTTTTCTGTGATTTTGAGTCTGTTTCATCCCTTTGTTTTGCTTTCTACATTTGTTCATCTTGAAGTCCTGCTGTCTAAATCATGAAGCTAGTTTTGTAATTCATAAACTAAACCCTAAAATATTTCTAGGTACAAGAAAAATATGGTTGCTTGTGATAGTTTGGAAGCAGTTTCCGGCCTTGTTGGCCATATTCATCTTGATAGGGTGCGCTTTTTCAACTTTTGTCTTTAATGTTGTATTTAGACAGTTCCTGCAAATTGCATATGGAGTATTTGTCTATGATAAGTATTTCTCTCTTTCATCTGGCAGGGGATGTTGAAAGCATGGAATAAGAGAACAGAGGAAATTCTTCTGAAGTGTCAAGAGATTTTATCTTCCCGTCAGAAGAAGAAAGGACCTCTCTCTTTTTTGTTTAAAGGAATTGTTTTAACAACCAGGTTATAAATTTATTAAGCACCTTTTTTTTTTCTTTGGGTTTCGTCCTCTCCAAATTCTAACCCTAAATATTCTCTGCACTACAAGCTATAACTCTGTAGAAGTTGCATAGTGATAACAATTTAGTAGTGCCCATCTTATGTGTGCTTTTAATGTTCTTGATTGTAGAACTACAAGTCTCTAAAAGTTTCCCTTTGCAGTAAGTCCATGATTTCATGTATATGGAGTTTTTTCATCATCTCTCCCTTTTTCAGACGCATATATGCCTATCCCTAATTATGCTTATAATGAACATGGACATGCACATTTTACAGCGCATACAAGCACATGTATAAGAATGTGCATCTACATCCCACAGTCTATTGCATATGCGTCAACTTCAATATCAATGTTTGAAAAGAACAATTGAAAGCAATAGAGATTAGTTTTGGCTGGTTTTGATCCAAATGTGGGCTTATGAGGAAAATTCTCTCTTAGTTGAATTCTCTATAAGTGAAGTTTGAAAACTTTCCCATACAGTGGATTTATTTGTTCTATTATCATAGTTGATCTATATCATTAAATGACCACTTAACACTACTCATTTTAATCTAATAATTCTCAATTATAAATTTTCATCATCTTACTTATATGTATAAATATTAATATATTAATCTTCTTCTTTTATTTTCAGTATTAAACATTATATATATATATATATATATAATTGTAATGAAATAATAACAAAACTTATCTTTCTTCCTCCTCTCCAAGCCCTAAACTGCATGCAAATGACTCCCCCTCTGCTGGCTTAGTCGCAAATGTCTCATTTTTCTCCCGCTCTCTTCCATTCTCTTTCCCTCTATTTTCTTCCTTCTTCCTCTCGGCTGTCATTCATTTGCTCAACTGGAGTGAACAAATCGTAGTTATCCTCTGCGAGGAGTCGTTGCTTTTTCATTTCTGAATATCTACTTCGTTTGCTTGCTCATTCAAACCTGCTGGCTGCGCTCGCTTGTCTTCGTGGCCCGCTCGTCCACACGATCCTGCTTGCATGTGCTTGAATTAGGTATTGAACCTGTAAAACCGGTTCTTACAGCAATTGTTTATCTTTCTCCCCCATGATTTAGTTTGCAACTTCTCTTAAATCTTGTAAGAGTTGTTTTGTGATGGAAAAGGCAGAGTGGCCTCCATTCACTTCTTAAAATGCTGTAAACGGGTGGTCGAAATGCGTCGAACGCCGACTCTCTTCTTGCGAGGACTGTTACTACTAAGTATGGCAGAGATCTTTGGTCCACCCCGGGCGGTCGAAGTGCGTCGAACACCTGGAAGATTCTTAGAGATGGGGCGCGGGCTCTTCGCCCTATCATTCGCTGGACGGTGGGAGATGGCAGGCAAATTGACGCACTCAATGATATCTGGATTGCCGATAGGAGTCTGGCCAGGTGGCCTTCCTTCTTCAACATTGAGGTCGTGGATGGCCGTACGATGGGAGATTTCCTCAATGAAGATCGAGGATGGAACCGGGAGATGGTCGTGGATTGCTTTGGGGCTGTCTTAGGCCAGAGGATTTTGGCTATTGGAACCCGGGACAACGTGGGGGAGGATTGCCCGGAGTTGGTTCACTCCCCCTTGAGCTCAACGATTAAGACCATGGCCTACTTGGGGGAGTTCGAGCGGGATGACTACCAGTTCAACTGGTTTCGGAACTTCAAGCTGCACCCTCGGGAGCAGTTTTTTTGGTGGCGACTGCTGCGGGACGCGGATTGCCCGTGGGGCTATAACTGTGAGGAGACGGCAGAGCATGTTACGGTCCACTGTGATATGCTAAAGATGACTGTCGGGACTCTGGCCAAGTGGGGCCTTGCCATCCCGGAATTCCATAACTGGGAGGACTTGCTGGCCGGCCTGTTGCATGCGGCCCATCGCAATCCTAGCATGGGGCGTCTCTACTGCTACACTATCTATCAGATTTGGCGAGCCCGTAATGATAAGATCCATGGCCAACCGTACCGTACACCAATGGTCATGGCGGCTAACGCTCTAGCCATGCTTCACCGACCCTACGCCATGCCGACCCTGGAGCAATGGTGCACCTCTCAGCCCTCTGGGTTGCCGTCAAACAAGCTTTGGTGCACCCCCCTCCGGGGTGGTTCAAGTTCAATGTGGATGCTTCGGTTCGTCCAAATGCCGTGGCGGGTCTCGGGGTAGTGGCTCGGGACCATGAGGGCCGGCTGATTTTGGCAGCGGGCAAATCGGTGGAGCAGTGGGATGTCACTAATGCTGAGATTTTGGCGGGGCTGGCGTTCAAGGATGCGGTGGAAGATTGGATGTACAACCTCGATGGGATCATAGTGGAAGGGGATTGCAGGCCGGCCATTCAATGGCTTCAGGAATCGTTCAACCGACGGAGCAAGCTCCATCTCACTAATGAGGGCCCGGACCTCTCTTTCCTCTTGGACTTCCGACAAGTCCTCTTTAAGCACATTCCTCGTGAGAGCAACCGCCCAGCTGACTTTTGTGCCAATTTGGCGTGCCTTGAGAATTTTGTTTGGAGCAATTGTAATTTTACTGATGTTCCTCCCTCGCTTTTGTCGTTACTAAGGGAGGATAGTGATAGAGCGGATGCTCCTCTGTAGGTTTTCTCTTGTATTTTCCTTATTGTTATCTTAATGCAAGTGCAACTTTCAAAAAAAAAAAATGCTGTAAACGGGACATTTTCTCTTGTTTGATTGGACAGTCATCTCTCTTAATTTATTCCTTTCTCTTGAGGCTTAATGCTTGTTTTGTTGGGCTTCCTAGTTGCTTTGTGGTAGAATACACTATCCGAAAACAGGTGGGTGTTTATTTTGGTGAGAGATGCTGCAAAATTTACCACAGCTCTTTATGCGCAACTAGAAGCTGCTTTTACAACTACGCTACAGAAAGCTTGTCATGTGAAAAATCTGAAAGCTATTTTTCTTCAACAGTTTTACTGTAAACCATACTGTCAAAAGAAGCCTAGAGCTTTACTAATGTACTCCTTGTTTTTACAGTGAATGCTGCCCGCAGTCAGATGATGCAAATTTGTCTAGTGTTCCGTGTTTGCAGTTCTACTACTTTGATAGAGGTGGTAAAATATCTGATGAATCTCTGGATAGAGTAATTCACATTATGGCAAATGTTATCTGCCCTATGTTACTGGAAACAGTTATTAAAGGTAAGATGTAATAGTAAAAAATATTGTTAATATATCCAGCTATGCTTAGATGTTTCTATTATTTGCATTTTTGAGTTATGTTGCTTATCCTTTCATCTGAAATTTCGATTTCAAATATCCTAAAAGCATTTTGTTGTCTTGTTGTTTCTTTTTCATTGGCTGCATCTTGAAACTTCTTAGAGACGCAAGATGTTATAATTTCTTATAATTTTCTTGTTGATAATGAATGTTGATATGAGGCTATTAATTTTATCTTCAGCAAAGTTATCTCCTTAGTTTGGCAATTTGTTAGACTATTGTTTTCATAATGCAATTCAATGCAGGTAGATTCACGTAACAGTAATGCATGTTGTGTCTGTGCTATGATAAAGTTACATTTCTTGTAATTGTATTTTGGCACCCTCAGTATTATAGTCTCAATAGTTCATCAAATTTTTTTGGACTAAATAACCAAGTGATCCCTCTTTGCATCTAAAAGGAAGAAAAAGTACATATACGGTGCTACAAAATTGCATAGAGAAAACATAGAGGATAACTACAAAAATTGAATGAAAAAAACTGAAGGATCAAATTGTATCATGAGTCCAATTTAAAGACTTATTGTAAAGATTAATATCCCCTCTTTTATTAGTAATGTATTTGAAGGATCAGACTTTATTGTGATGCAAATCGAAAAGCTTATCATGAAGATTAATATATGATGTGATACATAATGCATGGAAACAAGAACTGCTTGGAGATTTTAATAAAAGATTGTTAAAACTTCGCTAGTTATAAAATTAATGCTTACCCAAATTAAGTTCTCGGAATTATCAAGTCGAAATTAAGTAAGGCATGTGGTTACAATTAGATTAATGGGACAATATCAAATTGACAACATAGAATTAGATAGTAATTTTATGGAGAGAAACAATAATCCACAATTAACAAATAGAACTTTTCACCTTGGGTCTCTCACTCACTCTCTTGTTGGTGGCACTTTTAATGGAGGAAGATTGAAAGCAACCGAGCGATGCCACTAGGAGACAAATGGCGCATAAAGTGTAGTCCGTTGGAGTGGTAGCCGGTGGCGGGTAGTCCATGGGATGACTAGAGAGCATCCAACGTCTTATCCTTTCTTCCTTGATCATCAAAGATGAAGCCGTGGTCGATGTCGGGATCGGCCGTTCATGGATGTGGAGAACTCTCTTCTTGAGCCCTTGAAGAGCACGGGGAAGGAGGGGAGGCCACGGGTTGGAGAGGGGAGAGGGGCGGGTGAGGCTATGGGGGGAAGAAACCAAATATGAAGTTTATTTCAGATTCCAAATAAAACTGCAGCTTTAATTGTAATTTCAGATTTGAAATTTGAAATTAGAGAAAGAGAGGGAGGGAAACTAAAGAGGCATTTAAGTAATTATTAAGTGAGGATTGGAGAGAGACAAGAGGAGGAGGTGGAGGGGGTTTCGGCCAAGCATGGAGGGGAAGATAGAAGTAATGTTAATTAAGTGGGGCCCATGGAGAGTAAATAAATTAATTAAATATGAATTATAATTTCAGATTTAATTATTTCTTAAGTAACTTCCCCAAATAGATTTAATATGAGAGGGAAACGAATTCAAATTTCAAATATCTCTAAATGTCATTAACTGCCTTGCCTTAAGAGGGATTCCTAATTAGGCAATTAATTAAAACACCAGGATTTGGAATTCACGGGCTTGGGCAAAGCCAGGAGATCCGGTGGCAAGGGGGCTGCAAGGAAACGGTGGGGTGGGGGGCTCACGGCTTGGCTGTTAGCCGTGAGGTTGGGAGGCGGCAGAGGAGTGGCTGCACGGGGAGAGCACCAGGCTGTCGGGACGAGTGCAGGGTGGCGGCCAAAGGCCTGGAGGGCCAATGAAGCTGGCGGCCAATGAAGCCGGTTGCAGAATAGGATGGGGCGGCGGGATTGCTGAGTGAACTGGGTTGTGGGGAGAAAACCTCAGAACGAATATAATCCGTATGAAATTTCCTTGAGTTCTCACACTACTTGATCATAAAGAAAAATGGAAGAAGGTCTAGAACTCACAAAAAGATCTAGCTCTTCTCAAAACTCACTAAGAGATTTGAGAGAGAGGATGCACTCACAAAGAGAACACAAAGTAATAATTTTCATTCATAAAAAAAAAACTCCCTATTACATGAGAAAAGGGCCATATATATAGGCCACCAAATGACAGAGAAACAAAAGACTAAAATGCCCCTTGGGCTACAATAGCGACTAAAAACCCATAAGGGCAAAAACGGAAACACATAAAAATCAAATAAACTACTACATAACATGACTCAAAATAAAACTAATGATCGTGGCCGTCGATCTCCGGCGTCTCCTGATGGTACATGTGTCGAAATCTCTGACGATGTCCTCATCAATATATCTTTTATTGGTAATGTATCGCACCTCAAGACTATAATTCATCCAAAATTTTTGTTAGGATAATTGTACCTTATGTTTTTTTTTTCTTTTTGTTGTGATTGGGGAAACATTTGTTGTTCCCCTTCAAAATATTCCATATATGTGATGGAAAAAATCCTAGATATCTTTTGCTTCTTTTTTGACATACAAATCCCTTCTAGAAAAAAAAAAAGATTTATCTAAAAAATAGCACCCCTATTTTCACCAGAAAGTTAGTGAAGTCTCCTTCAAATTTTGTTATAGAACTACTGTGGAGGAAGATATTGGCGTTGTCCTCTGGTTGTGAATTGCACATCACACAAGTTGTAAATCCTTTTTGACTCATTTGATAAATAGAAACACCTGTTTGATGAAGGGAAATTTTTCTAGCAACCTTGCCCATATAAGTGAATAAACCAAAACAATTTCAATGGAACCAATATCTCCCAAATCCCGCTAAAAGAACTTTGAATGTCAATAAATATGGAAAGAGTAATATGAACAGACCAAGTGGAGGCCATTCTAGATAAAACATCCAGTTAGGACGGCCAATATTAGAAATAAAGACCAACTCTGATTCAGATCATGATGGGCCTTTGAAACACCTTTATTAAGATGCATTGTGATAATACCTTTCGGTTGAATTTGCCAGTCAATAGATGCTGGGATAGAAATTAATCCTACTATTTTCATTCCAAGCCAATTTAAAAAGATGAGGATATAATATTGCTAAAGACATATTGGGATTTCATTAGTCTTACCAAAATTTAACTTTTTCGCCATGCTGAATCGTCTGAGAGATATGAAGGAAGGAAGAAGTAGAAGTTTTTCTCACCCATTAATAATAAGAGAATAGTGGGCACCATGAGAATGATAAAATACTTATAAAACAATAAAAATTTTAATATAGTGATCAGTAAATTCCAAACCACCTAGACAATCGTTTTGGAAATCACGGGTTTCTAGATTTTTACAAATATGTTGGTTCATAATTTAAATTTATAGCACTGTTCATTTCAATCATGTGGTTAATATTAGGCGGAATTTGCATTTACTCTGTGAAGAAGAATCAATAGAGCAACTAACAGCATTAAAGTAAATTTCAAGTGAATTTTATAGGAGAAAGTAGTTATGTCAGTGCGTAATTGTACTTGGCTGGCACTGTCTACAAAGGTAGCTTCTTCATTCAGGAATGGTTGAATACCAATCAAATGAAATCAAATGGAATGAAAATGATTGATGAAAGCAAACAATAACTTCATGTTTCTCAATCAAATGAGAAGTATTGTATACAACACTATGAAATGAAAAGACTGGCATGAAGATTAATGATCAATATTTTTCAAAACAACCTAGAAAGAAATTAAATAGTCTCTTTGGGAAATGAGGGTTTCTAGAGTTTCCAGCAACTGTAGGTTCCCAATTTTAATGGATTCGCCTCGCTCAGATCTATTATATGGTTAATAATATTTGCGTTGGTTCTTTCT
Organism: Dendrobium nobile; assembly: GCA_022539455.1. NCBI lineage: Eukaryota > Viridiplantae > Streptophyta > Magnoliopsida > Asparagales > Orchidaceae > Dendrobium > Dendrobium nobile. The sequence continues at coordinate 60,768,304 of CM039734.1, forward strand.
TGCAGAGAATCAATAGAATGGATAATAGCATTAAGAAAATTTAAGTAATTTTAATTGGGAAAATTTTAATTTTTCCATGCAAAATTGAAGTTGTCTGGGATTATCCTGGTACTTCATTCAGAAAGGTTGGAAACTTGGAAGATAAAGAAAAATAAATAAAATGGGATGTAGCTGGTTGAGGAAGATGAAAACATCTTTATCTTTCTTTGTTGAATGAGAAGTATTGTATACAATACAATTAGAATGCAAAAGATGGTCATGACGATGATATTTGAAAAAATGGTTGTTGGAAGCATAATACCATACTCATTATTTGATCTAATTTAATATATTTTGGTTGGCGGGGAATGCGATTGGTCTTGGAGTGTAGACATTCGACTTAGATCCAACACCCTACCTTGATGCATGAAACAAAAGAATAACTCCATAAAGCAAAGTAGCGCTAGTTTTGACCTTTCTTCTATGGTGTACTCCATCGAAAAAATGTTTTATTTGAGGATCTTCCTCTTGTGAAATGAGCTCGAAAAAGCTTTTCTAAGACTGTTAGCAAACTATAAGTAGATTTGAGTAAGGGCCTCTGACTCTTCTTGCAGGATTGTTCTTGTACTATCCATTCAACTATATATATATATATATATATATAGTAGTTTGATTTTGGCTTGATTCATGCTATTTTAAGTTCGCAATCCTCAACTCAGTGTAAATTAGTTTGAGTTAAAATTAATTAAATATTGAACAGTTATTATGTTCAAGCATCAATTTTCATGGACATATCAGGTTAGGGTGGGCATGCATGGCCACAAAAATTTTTTGATAAGCCCTCAATTTTCATGATGGCTTCATTGCTGTTATGGATTTAAAGATAGCTCTTTTTTTTCTTTTAAGAGTAGTTTGTTTCTATTTAATCTTATATTTTGTTTTCTTTTTTAAAGTTTTTGAAAATTGGAGTAGTCTTACATTGTATATGTTTCTTTAATGATGCCCTAGGTGATTCTAGAGTTGATTTGGCTAATATCATTTGGATTGAACCAACGACCACTTCTTCGGTGAGAGATCGGAGACCAATGAAGGGCGAATTAGCCATTGAAGTTGTTATTGAAAAAAGTTTTGCTCGGCAAAGTGGTGATGCATGGAGAACTGTTTTGGATGCTTGCTTACCTGTTATGCACCTCATAGATATGAGGCGATCTATACCCTATGGCATCAAGCAGGTTGAACACCTTCTCGGCATATCTTGTAGTTTTGAGCAATCGGTTCTGGTGAGTTCCGTTCTTACATTCTCATGTTTGTGTTTTTAGTGCTTTTTATAAATTTTATTGGATTCCTCTATTGTTTACAACTTTTGTTCGTAAATTAAATTTAATCAGAAACTTTGATGTGCTTATCTCCTTATAGTTCATGAATTGGCTCAAGAGTTCTCACCATTATGTTTTCATTGGCTCATTAACATTAAGCTTTTTGATATAGATGAGCGTTGATTATCCAATGTTCATCACTAAGTTGTATGCAAATATTTAACATCTAGATTTCATCGGTATCTTGTAACGTTGGTTTCTCAGCGCCTATCGGCATCAATTAAGATGGTTGCGAAAGGAGTACTTAAAGAGCATCTTATTCTAGTTGCAAATAGCATGACATGCACAGGAAACTTTCTTGGTTTTAATAACAGTGGCTTCAAGAAACTTCTACGCTCCTTGAAAATTCAAATGCCATTTACTGAAGCAACTTTATTTGTAAGAAGTCTATTTTTGCATAGTTTACTTTTTAGCTTGTGAATCTTATCTGTATTGGACCAAAGGAAAGCATTTTAATTGTTATCCGTTTATATTTTGCAGACTCCGATAAAATGTTTTGAGAGAGCAGCCCAAAAATGTCATACAGATACACTGACTAGTATAGTTTCCTCATGTTTATGGGGCAAGCATGTAGCAGTTGGTACTGGTTCTTGTTTCAAAGTTTTCTGGGATAGACAACAGGTTAGAATTGCACTGCTGATCTTCTAAAAATTTTTTGGGACTTAACCAAAAGAACCCTTATTGGGAGAGTTGAATTATATGTTATATGGTGATGTTTCCTAATATTTGTCAGGTTAAAGCTAACAAGGATGTAGAAAAGGATGTCTATGAATTCCTGGAGTTGGTGCAGACAGCAACTACTGAGAGGGAAGTTGACGTTGATGATCTCATGTATGAGAGTGAATATGAGTTCTGTGCTTCTCCAGTACCAGGCATACGGATTGGGAAGGAAACTTGCGATGATGGAACTGATTCTCTATTTCATTCTGAAAACAATGTAATACTGGAGAGAGGGGATGGGGATAAATCAAGCTGGGAAAATGGTTCAGAGTCTGCAATTGAACAAAATAACTGGAAAGGATGGGATAGTAGAAAAAAGCCAGAAGAAGTTGATTCCCAATCATCTCTTAAGAAAGATGGTGCCTGGTCGGGGTGGGATACAACGAGTGAAAAGGAACCCACTAAATTTGGAAGTCAAATGCCTGAGGTTCAACGAGGATGGGGCAGTTCAAAGAAAACCTCTGTGGATAATGGCAACTCTGAAAGTGCCAATAATGGTAACCAATGGAATGAAAATAAAGCAGCAGATGGGGCTTGGTCATCCCCTGGCTGGGGCTTGACAAGTGAATCCGAAAGTTCTAAAACATGGAGCAATCCCTGTAAACCTGTAGATATGACAAGTAAAGAGGCCACCCGGAATGATCACAACCCTGAAAAAGTTAGTTTTGAAAAATCCTCTGAATCGAGTAAATGGAATGAGATTAGAACAGCAGATAATGCTAACAGAGCTTGGGGTTTGGCAGATACATCCAAAACTTGCAGTAGTCCTAAGCCTATATGGAACACTGATTGGTTGAGTAAAGGTGGAGCTGGCAATAATTATAAGCATGAAAATGCTGGCTTTGGAAGATCTTCACTATCGGATAAATGGAATGAGAATAATAGTGCAACTGATCACAGAGATGGTGCTTGGGTTTCAACAGGTGAATCTGAAAGTTGTAAAAGTCCTGTGAAGCCTACATGGAACACTGACGGGACAAGTAAAGCTGGCACCTGGAATAGTCCAAACTATGAAAAGGCTAGTTTTGGAAGGTCCTCGGAAACAAATAAATGGAATGAAAAAAGAACAGCAGATAATGGAAATAGTGCTGGGGGATCTCGAGCTTGGGGCTCATCTGATGCTGCATGCAGTATTTGGAGAAGTCCACCTGAAGGTCCCGGGAATGTGGAAGGGAAAGCAAGGACAGACAATACAGAAAACAATGATGCCAGAGCTATTGGTGAGTCTTCAAATGTGGACAAATTGGAGGATGCCAAAGCTGCTGATAATGGAAATGATGGATGGAAATCCCGTGGCTGGGGTTCAACAGATGGACGGAGAACTTGGAAGAATTCTTCTTCTAGGCCAGGGGTAAAATCAGATGAACAGAGAGGTAGGAATGCAACTGGAAGCTCTTCCATGAAACGAAATGCTGAATTATTAACACGTGATGAGGAGGAGATTCTTTTTGAAGTGGAACCTGTGTTCTGTTCTGCTAAAAAGATACTACACGATGCAAGGTATTTTTCTAGATTTTACTTATATATCCCTTTACATGCATTCTTAGTTAATGTTTAAACCAGAAATTTAAGATGCTATTGGCTTGGTCTCTTCAAGTTTCATCTTGAAGCATTTTAGGACGTGTTGACTTTATTTCTAAATTATGTAGTTTGCTCACGTCTTTAATCATTTAAAGTCATTTACAATAATAGGGATAAAGGCTTTGGGTTAAATAACTTTAGGCTTATATCATCATAAGAATTGGCGTTACTCTGTTAAGTAACTTTAGGAATGGGTGGAGGTTCTCTTGGTCCTATTCAGCTAAGATAATCTATTCAACTTTTTCATTTGAAATGCATCGTCACCTTGAGTAGTTCATTCCTTTTTGTTTTGCTGCTTGTATGTAATCTTGGAAATATTTAGTGTTTTCAAAAATAGATGGTTAGTATACTCTGGTTAGTTAGGAATAAATGAAGGCTCGGGTAAAATATAGTAAGAGCAATGGAAAGATCCACGTCCTTATTGCCACTAAATTGATATTTCTGGGGAGTTGGAATTCATCCCCTTAAATATGAATTTTGGGTTAAAATAGTTAATTTTTCAGAGAAAGTTACCTGCATGGTGCAAACAAATTTTTGGGTGATGTCATAATAGCATTTGAACGAAGAAAAAACAAAGAATTTTTTAGCTTTAGTATTAATTTTATTTCGTTGTTGTGGTGGAATGTGGATGAAAATAGGGCCATTCAAGACCTTGGGGTTATATAGATGAAATGAGTCTGTTGAGGCAAGCTTATGTGAGAATTTGTTCAAGTGTTCAAATTTCAAAATTCGCGTGTCTTGCTATTGATGACATAAGCAGTGGTAATGACGATTTTACCGCATAAATGTTTTGGAACATTGCTTGTGAACATGATTACCCGAACATCTTTTAGGATGACAGGATGTGCATACGTTTTTTATGCAAACCTTTTTTTTTAGGGTATTAATGCAGGAATTTTTGTGAATATTTGTTTTCTAGGAAATAATTTTCAAGGTTGGAATAAAAATATTTTCAATCATTATCAGTACGAAGGATTTAGATTTGAGTTTGGATCATAGAATGAAAAATTTGAAATATAGTCCTTGTTTCAAATTTATCTTGTTGTTGATGAGATAGTTATGACCATCTATAAAAAATGTGAACAACCTAGCCTCATGAATAAGGTTAATTTGAGAGGACTCCAAAGATCATTATGGATAATAAGTTTTGTTAAGTTATATATTGATGATTAGGATAAGTGTTCTGAGGGTGTAGAGAAAAATTAACAAATTTTATATAGAAGATCACCTGAAGGAAGCATTTATTTTAGGATTCATTAAACTTGAATGGCTAGGATGGAACTGCCACAATATGATTGCATATTTGCATGGACTGATGTACATGATCGGGATTAGAGGGTTGATTCGATACATTGAGCTTTTTTTTTTCACTTGTTTTCCATGATAATTTTCAGTCTAGGAGGCCGAGACGAGCCCTTTCCTTAGCATTTTCCATCTTCCTCGAATTTGCATATTGAAATTCATGGAAACAACAACAACAAGAAGCCTTTATCCCACTACGGGGGGTCGGCTATATGAATCATTTTTCTCCATTGTGTCCTATTAAAAGTCAAATTCTGGTTTAAATCTAATAAAGAAAGGTCATTCCTAATATTTTCTAACCAAGTCTTTTTGGGTCTACCTTTACCTTTCTTAACAAAAGTCAAATCTAAATTTAGAAAGAAGGAAGAAATTTAGTAACACAATTTATATATTTAATAACTTTTATGATTGATAGGGCAGTTAAAAAAAATGTTCTAGGTGTATGCCTCAAGGCATGTCTTTCAATAAGGCACATGAAAAATTTGAGCATACACCTCATTGTACCCTATGAGGCATGTCTTTCTGTGAGGCTCACGAAATTGTTTTTGAGGTGTGCACCTCATTGTCCCCTATGATGGAATGAATTTAGTAAACAATTTATATTTTTAATAACTTTTATGATTGTAAAAAAACCCGTTCAAGGTGTACGCGTCTCAAGGCATGTCTTTTTATGAGGCGCATGAAAAATTCTTTGAGGCTTACACCTCATTGCCCCCTGTGAGGCTTACGTTTTTTTTATCTAAGTCATGCCCCTTGAGGCTTTATGCCTCAAGTCATTTGAGGTTTGTGTCTTGAAAATTTTTCTTAGAACAGGTGTTTGAATGCATATTGCTTCACCATCGTTTGAGCTTGTGTACGAATCATGATCAAACATGATTTAGATAATGTTTGAATATATGTCCAAACCTTATTTAATCCATGATCGAATATGGTTCGATCATGATCGAACCTTGTTTGAACCTTGTTAGATTATGGTTCGAATATATATGTTCAAACAAATTTTGCACATCCGCATTCAATTAACATTTAAGATTGATGTTTATATATATTTGAAATATTTATTTTTATTTGGAATTTTATGAGTTTTAGCTTTTCTATTTTGAGATTACTTTTTGATCTGCCTCGAGACTTACGCCTCACATTGGTATTAATATGTTCTAGGGTTTTTCTAGGGGAAGTTGTCTAGGGTTTTAGAGCATGCTATTGATGAGTTTTGTGAGTGTTTGCTGTCCACTATTTTTGTGAGGGATTCTAGTGGCGTCTAGAATTTAGGAGAGAAGATCCTCATCTCGAAAGAGGACCATTGTATCTTACTTATTTGTATTTCTTTTCCTATCAATAAAAAATCTATTAGTTTGTTGAAATTTACTATTTGTTCGCTGATTTTTAGTGTTCAAGTCGTATCAAATTACATTATGTTAAATTTTCCTCGTCCAACTTTGTGGTTCCTTGACTAATATTTCTTTATCGTAAGTTTTTTTTTTCCATCTTTTTGTGGGTGAATATCTGCTAGCTATGTTGCACCGATACGGATACGGCGACACGGATACGACACGATACGGATACGGGACACGTCAATTCTTAAAAATATAGGATACGGGTACGGCGCGGATACGGCATTATAATTTATAAGTCATACATAAAAATTAAGAAAACAATCAAAGCATAATATTTGAAATTACAAAAAAACAACAACAACATCATTTGTAGCCTTATAACTTATAATATCAAAATATAAGAAAGCATTAAATGTTTAGTACAACAACAAAAGCATAAACATAAATTATCTAGCACATGAAATTTCAACTATTCAATAGAAGGAATGATATGATTAGCTTCTTCATTGGTGTGTCTTTGAACTTTTATTTCATCTTCAATAAATATCATAGCTTCTAATTCAGGCTCATCAAGTGAAATATTAGCAATTTCTAATATTCTCATATTATCAAGAGACTCAAATCTATCTCGGAAATGAGAGAACCTTGCTCGCAGCCTCGGAAGTAAATACGATGCGTCTTTTTTTTTGGGATTTTTTTTTCAACGGACACGTGTATCGGATACGCGTGTCCTTTTGAAATTAAATAGTATTTTAATTGGATACGGCTTTGGTGTATCCGACACGTATCAGTGGCGTATCGGAGGCGTATCCGTGTATCGGTGTATCGGATACAGCACGCCTTCGTAAATAGGTGTATCGGTGCAACATAGTCTGCTAGTCTGATAGGAAGTACTTGAGTTCTCAAGTATTCCTAACCCAAATCAATAAAATTTCAGCAGTAAACTGCTGTCCACAGCAGCCAAACAGCAGGAATTCAGCAGAAAATAGGGAAACGGGAAGAAAAACACAATAATATGCTTGTATTTCACTAGAAAATCAAGGAAAACAGCAAAGATACACTTGATCCTCAATTCGAGAGGATGATCGATCTCTCCCAAATCTCTAGATGCCGCTAGAGCCCAAAGAAAACCTAAATCTACGAGATCTCAAATTTCAGCCAAATTCAAGATACTCAAACCCTAGCCAAATCAACTATTTAATGCATACAAATCAAAAGGAATTCCCTAAACAGTCCCTACGTTCAAATTCCCTCCTAAAATCCATTCAAAAACCTTCCTAAAACAGTCCCGCAAGATGAGCGGCTCGCGCGGCATCCCGCACAGGCGGAGTTCTCTCCGCTGTTTCGCAAATTACACCCGTGGACCGGTCCCGCCTGGACCGGCTAGACCGGTCCAGTGGACCGGTCTAACAATACTCCCCTCCCAAAGATCCACCTTGTCCGCAAGGTGGAAAGACGATACCCTCCATTCCTTCTTCATCACAAACAGTAAGAACTTGAAGAGTTCTGTCCTTACACCTGTGCCCCGGCGTATACCTCTCGTCACATATGAAACAAAGGCCTTTTGCCCTCTTCTCCTATAATTCTGTCTTAGTGAGCTTCTTGAAGTTATCCCCACTCCCTCCTCCTACTGGCTTCTCCCTGGTGATCTCATTATTTTTGACTGATGCAGGCCCCTTTGGTGCTAAAAGAGTAGTCGTAGTCTTGTAAGAGCTTCCTGAGCTGCTGCTCCTGGCTCCCTTCTCCATATTATTCTGATTTTCTACCAGCTGTGCCAACTTCATTGCCTCCTCCAAATCACTAGGCATCAGAACTTTAACTGCCGCTCGGATCTCTTCCTTCAACCCCTTCATGAAGTTCCCCTCCAATACGGTATCTGATAATCGCTCCACCCTACTAGCCAGGTGCTCGAACCGATCACGGTAGTCTTCTACTGATCCCTCCTGCACCAGAGCAAAGAACTGCTCATAGAAATCTCCTCCCCGGTCGGTTTGGAAACGTTCTATTATGCAGTTTTTGAATTCCCTCCAGTTCCTGATAGGCTCCCTCCTGTCACGCCACTGATACCATGCCAAAGCCTTTCCTTCCAGACACAATTCTGCCGCCGTCAGCTTCTCATCCTCTGTCAACCCATTGACCGCAAAGTAACGCTCCACCTTGTAGATCCAGCCATGGTCGTCTTCCCCCTCGAAAACGGGCATCTTCAATTTCCTCACCTTTGGATCTCCCCGGTATCCTCCATAGCCTCCCATTCCCCTTAGAGGAAGCGTTCCCCAATTGTCTCGTTCGTCCCTTCGGCGAATATACTCTAACCCCTCTTCATACTCACCTCTCCTCCCTTCAACCTCATCACATTGACGTTGAATACCTTCAAATTCAGCACCTCGACGATGACGTTCCTCCCTTCTTCCTTCAAAATCCCCCCCTCGACGCTGAATTCTTTCGAATTAGCACCTCGGCGATGAGATCCCTCTCTCCTCCCACCAAAATCACCCTCCCTTCTGGCATATCCCATACTCATCTCTTCCATCGGAAGAGGCTCTAGAGGAGGCTTGTTGTTCTCTTCCTCTAGGATCTCCACCTCCGAATTTCTCCTCCCCCGCGAGAGGTTCAGATTTCCTCCCATGCCATGGCCGTCAGCGGTCTCTCTTACTTCCGATGTCGCCGGATTGGTTTTCATCTCAAGTAGTTTCTTCAACATTTCCTCCATTGCGGTGAACTTTCCCTCCAACCTTTCATTGTTGGAGGTGATTTGATTTTGAAGGTTGAAGAATCTTTCCTCCAAATCGGCTTTCAATTGGCCGACTTCGCCTTCCAAGACGTCAACCTTCTTTCCGGCCATCGTTCTTCTCAAGATTCACGAAGATCTATTTCCGGAAATGAAACTCCCGCTGAAATTTCAGGATTTCAGCCGCCAAAGGTCCCAAAAACGATGCTCTGATACCAATTTGATAGGAAGTACTTGAGTTCTCAAGTATTCCTAACCCAAATCAATAAAATTTCAGCAGTAAACTGCTGTCCACAGCAGCCAAACAGCAGGAATTCAGCAGAAAATAGGAAAACGGGAAGAAAAACACAATAATATGCTTGTATTTCACTAGAAAATCAAGGAAAACAGAAAAGATACACTTGATCCTCAATTCGAGAGGAGGATCGATCTCTCCCAAATCTCTAGACGCCGCTAGAGCTCAAAGAAAACCTAAATCTACGAGATCTCAAATTTCAGCCAAATTCAAGATACTCAAACCCTAGCCAAATCAACTATTTAATGCATACAAATCAAAAGGAATTCCCTAAACAGTCCCTACGTTCAAATTCCCTCCTAAAATCCATTCAAAAACCTTCCTAAAACAGTCCCGCAAGATGAGCGGCTCGCGCGGCATCCCGCACAGGCGGAGTTCTCTCCGCTGTTTCGCGAATTACACCCGTGGACTGGTCCCGCCTGGACCGGTCCAGTGGACCGGTCTAACATAGTCATTCTTGGTTCATTTGATTTTTCAAATGAGCTGACATGGATGGTTTCTTTGTTACATCTACGGTATAAACAAGGCCAAATCCGAAAGGTCCTGGGAATAAGAAATCCTTGAGACTTGCTGGGAAGTTGTTTGGGTGGGGAATGCGGGGTGGCTTTCGGCTTCCCTAATCTGGTCATAGAAGGACCTTGAGGAATCACTAGATCATCTTCAGTGTTTTTGTTGTGGCGAGAATTCAATTTTTAATATATAACCTGACTGGATGCTATATTCTTGTTTCCTTGCAGTGTTGGCGAACCTCTATCTACTGAGCACCAGCAGTTTATAAAGGAGAAAGTATTTGAGTACCATCCTGATAAGAATGGCAAAGTTTGTGGTGGTCAGATTGATCACATTATGGTACGTCTCGTTCTTAATTATGTGATTGTGAAGTCAAATGAAGAGCCTTTTTTTGAACTAAAATGTTTTATGGGTTATTATATATATATATATATATATATATATATATATATATATGTTATAACTTTTCATCATCATATAGGTAACCTTTTCCCAATAAATATGGTTTTCTTCTTAATATTGCTATAATTTTATTCACTGGTCAAAGTTCACATGATAACCATTTTTATTTTCTTACTGGACTTATACATATGATTCTCTGAGTATCTACCTAGGCACTGTTTTCTGGAGGGTCAATTAGCATACATGGAATTAAAAAAAAAAAAAAAAGCATACATGGCATGCTGCTGTTTTTTTTTTTGTTGGGTTCTATGCTGGCTGGTTGATGTCTGACTTTATTATTGGTTTTATAAATTTGGACACCACCACCATCAGCGCATGTTAATGGCAATTAATTGGCCTTATCTAGTTATTTTGTTTTAATTTCTGCTAGTTTTTTTAATTAGATTAAGTTACAAATGTTAAAAATTCTGAAAAACTGAGTTGGTTGTTTAAGTGTGCGCGCCCTGTGATAGTTGTTGTTTTCCTATATTCTGTATTTCCTGAAAAACAATTTTCTTTGTTTTCAGCAAATCACATCTCTCTTTTTGAAAGAAGAGAATAATGACAATTGTTTTGATGTGAAACCAACCGGAATTGCAAAGGAAATAATAAAATTATTGTAAGCTCGTTACTTTAAGATTAATGAGCTACAAGAATTAATTTTAGGAAGTATCCATTAACATTTTGCTTTGGCATGCAGTTACAATTTTTAGATAACAGAACAACTTAAAATAATTTCAGAAAATACAACAAAACTAAATGTGTTAATATTTAGAGCTTTTCATCTAGAGTTTCTTTTCTCACTCACACTCTATGATGGGGCTTAAGCGGAGAGAGATCTTCAACAAACCAAATAATGCCACCAAGAAAGTTAGGATGCCCACGGTCTTGATCCACGGGAAGGTAGCCGGAGAAAAAGGCGCAGGTGGATGTTCGACGAGTTGCTACTGTCTGGATGGTCGTTATTTGTCGACCGTCTCTACTAGATGAAATAGAATGCGATCGACGTAGTCTTCGACGGAATCTTCAAACTCCCAGTCATGATCGAAGAATGGTGACTGAAGGATATCAATTCGTCCTTGAGAATCGTACACAAATCTGTGGCCGACTTCAGGATTGGCCACCCATGAATATGGGAGTCTTCTTTGTTGTGAACCTTGGAGGAGCCGGTGGTTAGTGAAGGGAGAAGGGAGGGGAGGAGCCGGCGGTGGGGGTTCTCGGGTAGATGGGAAAAGAGAGAGGACGGCTAGGGTTTAGGGCTAAGGAGATGGGGAAAAGGACTTTGAAAATCTGAAGTTTATTTCAGAATTTTCCAAGAGAAGAAAAGGGAGTAATTTAAACTCCAAACTATTGCCAAAAATAGTTCTAGGGGCCGGCGGTTTAGGAGTGGTTTATGGAGCATTTAATTGGAATTAGGGAATTGATTGGGGAGGGAAAATGGAAGGGTAAGGGGCCGGCCATATTGGGAGAGGGAGAGGATCTTAATTCAATGCTTGTGGGCCCTTGAATTAAATTAGGAATTGAATTCAAATCTCTAATTTAATTTCAAATTTGGTTTGAATAAAGAGGTTTCCTAAATTAGTTTATCAATAAGGAAAGTGTATAAATTCCAATGGGCGGTAGCTATTGGCTGTGGGAAGTGGCTTGTGGTTGGAGGAGCTAAGAGGTCAGCGGTTATGTGGTGGGGAGACCTCAGTTACGGGAAAAAAAGGAGGGGACTGTGGGGGATAGCACGCCGACTGGTGTTGGGAGAAGGGGAGGTGGACGGATGTAGGGGAAAGGGAAAGAACGATGATGAACCGCAAGCCTAGGACTCTTCCAAAGGCTGACGGGTATTGCAATTACCCTCACTTAGGTATCTCTTCCTTCTCTCAAAAAGGAGAAAAGACTAGAATGTCCAAAGGGCTATAAAAGCAACTAACTCCCCATAGGGGTAAAGTAGGAAAATTGAAATAAACAATACATAAAAATGCATAAAAAATGAAGGCGCTCCTGATCGTGGCCGTCGATCTCCAATGCCTCCTCTGATAAACGTGCCAAAATATCTTGCCAATGTCCTCATCATGTTCTTTTCATGTCTTCTTTAGAAATTAGCGGTTAGTATCGGACCTCTCTTATTAAGGGATCTATTCTTTTCATTTCTTTTGAAATTTGCCGTCAGTATCAGGAGCTCTCTTCTCAAGGGATCTAAGAATGAACTCTGAATGTGTCATGACTATCAAAGTCAAGTTCTCAATTGCTCCGTCAGTGTTTGAAGGAGATAACTACAAGATGTGGGCTATGTCACAACTTGACCCAAGTACTTGGAATATAAAGTCAGAAAGTCGGAAACAACAGTCGGACTATAAATAAATTCTTTCAAAATAACTAAAACGATCAAATAAAAATAACATCCAAAATTTTGGAAAGAGCCACTAATCTTTCATTATAAGTTTGAACATGTATAATGCAATTCATATGTATTTTCATTAGATCCCTTTCGTCTATACGCGAAACCTTCTCCATCAGCCATTTACTAAATCAGATGTTTACCTGAAATATTTAATCTCGTAAATTGAGTTTTCATTATCGAACTCAGTGGTTAATTAAAGTTCTATAATATTGCAATAAATAAGAACGATATTCATATAATTTATCGTGCTTAATCATTAAATCTTTCCTAAGAGGAATTTAAATATGATTATTGATAAAATAAGACATAATATTTCATAAAATATTCTTTGATATTACATTTGCCAATTTATAACTTTTAATGTCTTTTATTTCAGAAGAATATTGAATGTACAATCATTTTCATTTTCGCTTCCTTGTCTTTGTCTTTGCCAGCCATTTACTTGATCAGAGCATTACCTGAAATATGTATGTGCTGTGTTTCCATCATGAAACTTAGTTTTGAAGTGTAGTTCTATAATATTGCAACAAATAAAAATACTACGCATATTTTTTTTATGCATATAAGTTATCATGATTAATCATTAAGTATTTCTTTTAAGAGATTTAAACAAAATTACTGATAAAACAATACATCATTTTTCATAACAAATTCTTTCATATTGTATTTGTCAATTTATAATTTTCAATTAATCAGTTATTTCAGGATGATGTCTACAATTGCAGTTCTATCATAAGAGGGTAGATTCTTATATTTTTTATGCATGTATTTTTTTTTTCTTTTAGTTTATTTCTTTCGATATGATAATTTACTTTTCATTTAAATTTACACACACACACACACACACACATATATATATATATATATATATGAATTATAAAATGACATTACTATCTTTGATGTGTATTCTATTCTAATAAAGGATATTTGATTCTTCATTTTAATGTTTAGTTGTATTATTAATGTTAATAGGTATGCATAAAACATGTCATGTTATTTGATGCATTGAATCATAAACAGAATTGCAATTGCTATAAAATAAATATTTAACCACTCACCTCGATTCCTTTTTGAAAGTCAAATCTCTTATCTCAAAATTTTATTAAGTCTTTACTTGGTCTCATTGCAAAATATAAATATCCGGTGTATGATTAAACCAAATTATGCTACTAGTTTAGAAATGTATATGAATTAAAATTTCAATTAAATTGCTAATAATTGATGTCACGACCCAGACGGAAGACTCGAATTAACGAGGTATAAAAAGACGGTCGAATGGTGAATTAGATTTTCATTTGCTAAATCTATCTCGACTACACTGAAATAGCCACTAAAACGAAAACAATAACTGATAAAATGAATTAAATACCTTTTATTCGGTGTGACACATCTATGATATACATTTTCTCCTCTTCTACTCATATTTATTTTATTAAATTATACCTTTAAATGTTAGAGCAATTAAAAATAAGTTATAGCTCAACGAGTAAAACATGCTTCTAAACTAACATTAACTCAAGGAAATATGAACAATATGCATGACCCTTTTATCAATTCATATCATAAAATAATTTCATTTAATCACATCATTTCATCAAGACTTTCAATATTTTGCATAAATCATATATGTGATATATATCATATCTTTCTCATTTCTTATTTTTCATAAATAATACAATCATCACAGGAGCCACCATTTAAATTAGTACCAATCTATGATGCACCGACATGGACATGACGACACGGACACGACATTACACTGGAAATGACATTTTTTAAAAATATAGGACACTTGTGCGGTGTGGACACGACATAATAATTTTTTTAATATAATATATAGAAATTAAGGTGACATCATATTAGAAATGACAAGCAATAATATGTCATGATAACTTATTTTGCTTATAACATAAAAATGTTTAGTACAAAATGTCTAGTTCAAACATAAAAATATCCCATATCATCAAGGCACTCGAATACATTTTTAGCAACATCCCACATCTTGTTATCACCTTTCATATAAAGTGGGGTCTTCCTTGATAGAAGACGAATATTTGTATGCACATAAACTAAATCTTTAGCTCGTTGTTGAGTTATTTTATTCCTCTTTATCTATTGAATAAATGAGTGCGCGACTGTCATTCAGAATTAATAATAATATAATATTATTAATATTAATATGAATTTAAAAAAAACCAGCCTTGAAATTTCAAATCCAATTAATTTGATTATTTCGTATCCTCTGATTAAATTCTCCATTTTTCGTTAAACTTAGCATCGTTTTCGTGAATCTATCGTCTCGATTGCAACTCTTCAGTATTGGCTTCAAAATTAAAATGAGATAGAAGAAAGCCCCGCGAAGTTCTTTTATGTGATAGCACTCCAAACCTTCCTAAACGCAAGCAATTCTCGCATGTGTGAGTATTCATGTTTCTCCACATCCACAGCTCGATTTTGAAAAAAAAAGGATGAAAAAATAAGAGTGAAATTGAGAATTTTGGTGCATTGTTTATTGGCATCACCTTCGTCGTCACTGCTATCTCGTCTCAAAGGTATAATTTTCTAAACTTTTAAAAAATCTCACTTTCGACGTTTGTGGCGAGTAAGAGAACCCCCTGTACACGCTCTCGTAACACGGTGGGAGAGAATCCGATACGACGCTTACAACGAGGTGCGCAGGCCCTGTACACGCTCTCGTAGTGTGGTTGGGGCATATTTAAGCATCTGTACATGCTCTTGTATCGTGGCAGGGAAACCAATTGCACGACTTCTAGTAGGTATTATGAAGACCCATACACGCTCACGTAGCATGGTGGGATTGAAGAAATATGTCCGTGGTGTAGCCCAACACTTACTATACACGCTCTCGTAGCGTGGTGGGATGGCTCAGACTCCTGAAATTTCACTACATAGTGGAGACACCAGGAGGTTGCCGATATTCAGAGCGAAAGCGCACAAGATTTGAACAAATACAAGGAACTTGATTTGGATAGCAGGGAATTCATTTTGAACTCAAATGAACAATGTAGAGGGCCTGATTTAAACTCAAATGAACGGATATAGGGGACTCAAACTGAACTTGAACTTGAACCACAAGGAAAATAACATAAGATTTAAAATGATATTGTAATCTGTAAATTGACAAGGTCTAAATTAAATGCAACCGAAAATATACCAAAGTTGTGGCGAATAGAGAACCTGCAAATACCATTCACTCATAAATGATAATGAAAACTCATGCAATTGACTAACAGAAGGATCATTTTACCTTTTTATGAGCTCAACTTTGTCGTCCTTTCCGTATAGGTTGTCACATTGCCATCCTATCAGCATACATTATTTTTTTGAAGCTCATTTCATTAGATTTCATTTTTTGAAAATGTAGATGTCTACATCACATTCTCATCTCATAACCTTATGTACGTACACTTTTAAAATTTAATATTTGCTACTTGATTTTTTTGCCTTCATATAAAAAACATTCAATGAAATTCATTTTATACTCCATTATTCCAAAAAATTTACTTTTTGAAATTAAAATTGCTATCTTTTTTTAGGACGTCGACAATCAATCCCCACATAAACTATCAATTCCATATATAAATATTAAGCTCTTCAACTTCCATTCATAGTTTTAGATTTTCTATGTTCTGAAAAACTGGATCGGTTATTTGAAGTGCATAGTTATTGTTTTCTTTTATTCTGCATTTTATGAAAACAGCATTACCTGTTTTCAGCAACTCATTTTTCTATTCATGTAATCAGAGAACAATTACAATTGTACTTCTCGTCTCTTCAGAATTTAATATAATCTAAAATAGAGTAGTCTGTTAATCAACTGCATCTTGTATGGTTTATATATAAGTTTGTAGTGTTAATATGATTTGTAGAGGCTGGTAATCATTTCGGTGGATGAATGATCCCATTGTTTAAATGCAGGTTGATAAGCACGAGACTTACACGGACAGCCGTTGCTTTTTTGTTGTTTCAACGGATGGATCGAGATCTGACTTCTCTTACATCAAGTGCTTCATGAATCTTGTTAAACAGAAATTCCCAGAACATGGTATGTCGTTTAACAGTAAATATTTTAAGAAGCGGTCCTCGGTCCCTGCAGATTCTACTCAGCAGCAATAGAATGGCCTGCTGTAAATGTCTAGGTCTAAGCTGTACATTAGATAACTTTAGGAGTAAGTTTTTGTATATCCTTTTTAATATTTTATCTTGGAATTATCCTATCAATTTTCTCTGTACTTGTTGTAGTCTAGTTTATGCTGTAAAAGCATGAGATCTCTGTACTCATGACGCGCCTCTTCTCTCCGCGGGAGGAAAATATTCTTTGGTAAGCAGCTTATGCTTCACTTTTTTGTTATGAGGTCTATCCAAAATAGCTATGATTACAGTCTACCTTGATCAACATGCATTAGAAGGGCGACCAAATGCAGTAAATTGCTTATAAGAGGGTAAGGTGGTGGCAATGCTAAATTAGCGTATAGAATGGCCTAGCTTTATTTTGTTGCAATAGATAGTGTAATGGCATACAGAATTTGATCTTATTATGGCTTCATTTGGGACTGCTTTTTTACTGCTTCTTAAAGCGAGTTTTTGAGTATAAAAATTTTAATTTTTGTACTAGAAAGTTGTTATAAGCAGCTGTAAGGAATCCCTCCCAAACGAAGCCTATGACACAATGGAGAAAAAAAAGGATTCATGTAACAAACCTAACATAGGGGGATAAAAGTTTGATGTTGTTGTTGTTGTAGTAGTTGTAGATAGTGTAAAAAATGTTATAAGAAGTTTGAGAGGGCTTTCTTTCCGTTTCGTAAAGTAGTTTTTCAGTACAAAAATTTTATTTTTTGTGCAATAAAAATATTATAAGAAGGGGTAAGAAAGTCGTCCCAAATTAAACCTTAAAGAGTAATGTTAACTAAGCAAAAGTTCTATTTAACGTATGGATGGTATTTTTAATATTTGAAGGTATCCGTGTGTTTCATGTTTGCAGGTAGTGTTTTATTGGTGGTGCTTCCTATCATATGCGAGGGTTTGTTTCAAGTGGTTGGATTTGAGTTTGGAATCAAATGAGTTTTAATGACGTGTATCTGTGATCTTGTTTATGTATATTATTTTATTAATATTATGAATTGAAGTGATACAGTTTTTTTTATTCCTTCTTGGTTTACATTATTTTAGTAAAAAATTATCATAAAGGATACCTTCTAGCTTCCTATTGAAATTCATTTTAATGAGTTAAAAATGGGATTTGCTTTCATTCATCTTTTATAATGACTAGTTTTTTTTTTTTTTTAAAACTTTTGATGAAGTTAATATCAGTGTTCTTTTTGATATAATTGAAATATAAGGGTATTGAGTTAGGTGTTAAATATTAATTGGTAAGAATTTTGGGGCCTGTAGATAGACATTGCAGTACATAATGGAATTCTGTTCCGGAAGCTCTGAATAAAATAAAATAAGTTGATCCTGTGGGCAAAGTAGCATTATATAGAATGCATGTATGAGATGTTGATGAGATATACAATTAGTTATTATTAAATGTTTGAACTTCAGGTTGGCTTGATGGTAAGCTGGGCAGGTTGAGCATTTAGAGCTCATAATGGTGAAAAAGTTGGCAGCTATGAACTCTTATATGTAGGAATTCTTTATAAAATCTGAATTTTATTGGGTGTTGTGCTTTATGTTGCCTTGGATATGAATGATGCTTTTTAGGCATTTAATATTAGCATGAAAAGAGCAAAAGCATTAAGTAGTAGTATATTTATTCGAGTAGTTGATCAACTCATACGGAGAGTTTGAATTGGTTTCAATAAGTATTAGTTATCTCAGTAATAACCAACATCAATGGTATATCCATGTAGCTAGTAAAAACTTGTCCTATATACTGGCATTTGCGGCTAATTTTTATTAAAATAATAAAGTTCTTTCTAAATTATTGTTAATAAAATTAGGCCTATCTACACTAATCCATTAGTACTTCTATTCTCATAGAGAGAGAAAAATCCTCTCTTTCCATGGATTACCATCTGAGATCATATAGAATTAAAGCATAAATTTTGATGAATCTGCCACCAAATAGAAGTTCTGAAACCCAATAAAATTTCTGAAATTCAGGCAGCGATGGCTAAAACTTTTTGGAACGTAAATATTCTTAGCTTTATTTTTTCTTACAGTACATTATCACTAAAATCAACAAGAGTTCGTAAATAAGAACGTAGAGCAATTCCGAACGTACTTTTACAATGGCTTTAACAATAGCTACTGACATTAATTGGCTTCGTTGTCTTCTACTGCAGCTGCGAAGGTGGAAACGGGTGCGTGGTAGGCACTGAAGAGCCTATAGGAAGAGATGAGAGAAAGCAGAACGTAGCAGGCCACCGCCCCGAAGGTTATCCCCACCGACGCCTTCGCCTTCCGGCAAAATCCGCCGAATACACCGCAAACCCTGCTCCATGTCACTTGCTCGTCTCCCTCGTAAGCCAGGTACACTATCTCCGCCGCCGCCGCCCCCGCCGCCAGTATCGCGTATGTTACCACCTGTGCGGCCCAACTCCAATCAAAACAATTCAAACATATACAAAAAAATTATTCCAAAAGAAATCCAGACGTAATTTACTTAAATACTTTTAATTAATTTTCTGATTAATAAAATTCATGATAATATATGTAAATACTAATTCTAATATAAAGTTAAATATTTCAAATACCAGTAATGCCAATTCTTATATAATTTTTCCACACAAGGGCAAAAATATTGCGATCAAATTTTATTAAAATAAATTTAATTTCGAGATCTATAAATGTGTATTATAAATTTTAGGGTTTAATTATGCAATATTATATTTAGCTCAAAATACATTTTATAATTTTGAGATTCATCATAATCATTTTGTTTTGTATCATCTAAATAAATTTAATTGTTTTCATAGTCATCATAAGTAATATTTCATCATGATATTCTGCTAAAACATTTCAAAAAAAAAAAAAAAAAAAAAAAAAAAAAAGACATATCAAGAAGATTGAAAATTTCAATTTTAAAATAATTAATTTTAATGTATTATAACAATCCTATTTTTAATGCTAAAGAAAATTATGGTGTGCATTCTCTTTTTATTTTGATAGAGAGACCAATGGATAGGTTCTCCAAACAAAAAAGCATAATGTTGTGTAGGCCCAGTTTGCTGCAACTGCGCCAAAAGGAATTTATGCATGGCTGGGCCTCAAATAAATATTAATCGATAAAAAAGTTTAAGCTTGAATTTTTTATTGACGCTTTTCTATATCGATTTTAATTGTAACCAACCCGTTGTGAGGGGAAAATGTTTCGTCAGGACATGATAAGGGAATTTTTGTGAACATAGAGCTTTTTATTTGATCTTGTCTTGAGATGAATAAAATTCAAAGATTTATGTACGTTGACTTTGTGGGCAAGAATTATAACACTAAACAAAAATTAAGATTAGCCTATCTTCGCTATCATACTCCACAGTTATAAAAAATTTGTTTAGAATTCAACTGCTTCTGGCTCTTGCAACTGCTCTTGGTGTAGCTTTGAAGTTTGGCTCTTGCAACCGCTTTTGGCGATTTTTAATACCGGACCAGACCGGTCGGTTTAACCGGTTGAACTACAAACCGGCCAACCAACTGGTTTGATTATACCTCAAAATCACTCCATCCTTAAACCGCTGAAAAATCCGATGATCCGCCAATTCGACCGTATAGCCAGCAACCAAGCTGAATTTGAAAAAAAACCACTCGGTTCTAAGTTTGATGAATGATTGCCGTTGATTGCAAATCGAACGGTCAAAATATTACTTCTCGAGCCATATAACCCTAAGCCTACTTCATATTTCCTACCTTTCTTCCTACATAGGTTGCAAGACTCGAGATAGACCTCTCAATCGCTCTCTTGTTCTCGTATAGGCGGAATATCTGTATGCTCAATTATGCATTTCTCCTTCAGTAGCCGATCATTGTACTCGTAAAGTTCCATTTTTCATCCAAATTTGTCGGTTTTGGCCTCCCGTCGACTATGACACCATAGAACTTCTAGTTCAATCTCTCATCCTCGTAGGTTCGTCGGTTTGCTCACCTCCTCTTAATCTGAATGATTATACAAGTTAGATTTACCACACATTTTAGTTTTTTCAGGACTTTTACCCTTAAGGCATTAACAATTCTATAATCATCTGAGGAACTCAGCAACCAACTCCAGCTTAGGTCCCTCATCTAGAATTGATTTTTTCACCTATTTGCTGAGACTATTGAATTCAGCTCTACATATTTGCCGAGACTTTATAGATGTGATAGATGTCTAGATTTTTAACCTAAATCTGGATCTCAGATGGGTTCAGTTTAGTTGAGTAATCAATGGAAGTGACTAATTTAATGCCAGAAAAAAAAAAAAAAAAAAGTAGGCCTCAAACATTAATGAAGTGATGAAGAAATTGCATTTCATTTAGGGCTGCAAGCGAACTAAACGTTCGACGAGCTACTCGTTGTTCGGTTCGATTAAAGCTCGTTTGTGATCATTTAATTAGCTAAACAAACAAACTTAAACAATATTTTAAATACTCGATTCTTAAATAAACAAACATGAACACTAATGCGTTCGGCTCATTTATGTTCACGAACAACATCATTTGAAGTTCGTGAACAAGCTCGACATTAAGCTCGATAAAAGCTTGATTCGTGTTCGATTTTGAAATCGTGAATAAGCTAGATAAAAATAATTAATATTTGACTATAAAATTAATAAATATAAATAATCATTGCCTTTGTTACATAGACAATTGCTTTTATTATAAATTTTTTTGTTCATAGATATGTTCATCAACGTATTTTTTTTATAGTTAAAAAAAATTCATTAAATATGTTCGCGAACAAGCTCGATAAATACTAAACGAACAAACATGAATTTAACATGAACCGAACATGAACACTCATTAATTTAAATGAACCAAACATGAACACAAAAAATAAAGCTCGAACAAACCTGAACCAAACTTGAACAAGCTGATATTAAATGAGCACAAACATGAACACTCACATACTCAGCTCGGCTCGGTTCGTTTGCAGCCCTATGCAGCCCTATTTTCATTTGTGTTTCTTATCATTTACAAATAATGTTATCTTCTGTTAACATATGGCAGCCACAAGATTGTTATTTGTCACTTTATTTATGACTAGCTATCCAGAAAACTTTTAACTGCCAAAGGTTTTCTCTTTTTAGAATCATATTTGTGCAACTTTATTTTAATGGAGAGTTCCAAACCCTTTTGTTATGTTTCTAATGTTGAAAAAATTATATGTTAACATGTAAAGAATAATTCAGTTAATATTTCATGTCTTCAACCAAAAATAAGATAATCATTCATGTTTTATGTATTTATTTTATTTAATTTTATTCACATTTTTATATATGATTGCACTAATATAGATAGATTATACTATATTTAAATAAAATTAGTATTTATTAGGCTAATTTATAAAAAATGAACATATTTCATGTAATTAAGCGGTAGAAGCATAGCGTAAGAAAATTTTAAATAGGAGCTAACACAAAATTGTGAGAACTGGTTTGAACTGAATGCAGAGAAATAATTTCCGTTTCTTAAGAAACCGGGGAAGTGAGTTCTGTTTTCTACAGAAACCAGATGACTGAGTTCCGGTTTCTATATAAACTGCAAATTGCTCCTCCGCGTTCAACTACGGCTATCAAATTCGGGTTTCGGGTCGGGCTCGAGTCTAACCCAAAATTGACCCAACAATATTTGACATGACTCGAACCCGAGCAATTTTTATAAAAAGGGTAAATTTCTCATACTCAAACACGACCCACTTCGGGTCCAGATAAACCCGACACGACTCGGAGTCTAGCCAACATTGGATGGAGGAAACAATTGTGTTTGGCCTTTGTAGGTTCTGGCTATGGTGAATGGTAGCGACGGTGGAGGTGGCAGAGGTTGTGGCATTAGTCCGATAGAGGCTGCTGAGGCACGGTGCTGTCCAGTATTCATCCTTTGGCTACCGGCAAGTTTTGGCAACCTCCGCCTGAGGGCGGCATGCGGACGGCAGACGGGCTGACGCGACACGAGACTTGACGAGGACGACTAATGGGCTAAGTTGACGCGACGCGGTTTCCTGGTTAATCCTAGTCAATTTCAGGTTAGAGAGTTGACCTGGGCAAACCCATTTTTTCAAATGAGACGAATCCCGGAACCTGAACCCGACCCGTTAGATAACGGTTTAAATTTTTTAAAAAATTCATCTGGGAAGTAAAATTGGGTTTGTAATGAAATTGAATAAATAAATACCGGTTTCTACTGAAACCGAACAATGGAGTTGTGATTTATATAGTAACAGAATATTAAAGTTCCGTTTTCTATTGAAACCGAATAATTAAGTTCCGATCTCAATAGAAAATGGATTATTATGTTCCGGTTCAATGAAACCAGATGTTTATATTCTAGTTTTTGTATACGTGCCTCTATACTCCACATAGGCTCCTTTCTCAATTAATTTGCACATCTAAAACTTATTTTCATGTAAAAGATGCTATTTTTTATAATTTGGCCTATTTATTACATTATTCGACTCGACCACAATTCTATTCCGGTTGAACCATTTAACCGTAAAACTCTTATTCTTCAAATATTTTATCTGGTCCAATTTTCATTGATATATACTCCACTAAAAGTTTGGAAAGAAATATTAGACTGACACAGCTCTCCTTGGTCTATTGGTTTAGAGCTAAGACTTTCAACTAAAAGGTCTAGGGTTCGAGTCTATGTGTATGCATTGTATATATGAATTTGTCTTAAATGACCTAAATGTCGAAAAAAAAAAAAAAAAAAAAAAAAAAAAAAAAAAAAAAAAAACTGAACTAAACTTGAATCCTACTTAAAACTTCAACCAAACCGGCCTTTTCATGTACTGCTTGCGTACATAAAGCGCATAAGACAAAAGTAAAGCTGGTCGAAGTGCATGCATGACTCTGTACTTCTATATATTTTTGAAAAAATTTATTAAGGAAAATCATGACCTAATTTGCATAACGACAGCTTTTTATTTTTTTTTAAGGTTTTGTAGAGTTATTATGAGAAAAATAAATTTTTTGAAAGTTATTATAAAAATAAAATTTCTTTCTAAAAAAGGAAAATAATGATCAAATAAAATTATATTAACGACCTGAAAAATTAAAGTAAGAAAAAAACTCTCAAACAAGTCTTAAGAGTTATTAAATTTATCTTAAAATAAATGAAATTTATAAATCATATATAAGCACTAATTTTAATAAAAATTTAATAATTTTTCAAATTATAATATCATATGCAAAAATTAATTTCAATGCACGTCTAATTGCTATTAAACCTGTATAAATTGTTCAGTGCGCTCACCGAATGGTTCAGAAGTAAATTAGAACGTGCCACGCCACTCAGTATCGAGCGGTACGCAATTAAAAAATGACGTGATGTATTATCGTTACTTTTTGGACCCGTTAGGGCATCTCCAACCGAACGTCAAATATGTATATGACGTTGTTCGATTGCTCTAGCCGAACGTCAAAACCCGTGCGACTGTTCACCAGCTCTATGTTTTTTTTATTTAAAAAAATTGGGTATTAATTTTAAAATTTTAAGTATGAGAAAGATTATATTAAGAATATTTTTTTTGGTGTTAGAAAATAAAATTTGCATTGAGATAAATTATTTTATATTGGCATATTACTTTATTTTGGAGTGAAAAAAGAATTTTTGGGTTGGAGATGCCCTTAGCCCGCACAGAATAATTTTTCTTAAACCATCTCCATTTTCTGGCGCAAAAATTTTTCTATATATATTTGAGCAATGACTTTTCCAAGAAAATCTCACAAAGAAAGAAAGCTTGCCTGATCGAGGAAGAAGATAGTCCAAGCGCGAGACATGGAAAGGGGGCGAGGGATAGCGGTGTAGAAAGCTGAGAAGATGGAGTAGCCAGCGCACAGCCCGTTCATGTACACCAAATACCTGCAAAATTTATCATTAATTTCTTAAGAAGGAGAGGCGAGCTAGCTTTACCTATTCAGAGACCGAGCGAAAACCTAACTTGAAGGATCCGATATCAGAATAGGAGACGGAGCCAAAATCGTTGTCCACGGAATTCTTGATGGTGAGGATTAGTGCGGCGAGGCAGAACCCCATCGGCACAACGCGCAGCAGCGTTTCCGCGGTCCGTACACCGCTCAGGCCACTTTCGATCGCGTCCGCCACCTCTTCTTCTTGCTTCGAGACCGGAAGCGCCGCCGCCGTCTTCATCATCGTGGCCGATCAATTGATAGCTGAGGCGCTCGCTTTAGGTCTGGCGATCGAGCTGAAGTAAAATTGTAGATATTTAACATTGAATGAGATGGGGGGCATGCAAGACAGGTGGTGGTTGGAGCTGGCGGGCGAAGTAAATGCGATCATTGGGGAGGCCCGTGGAGGCATGGCTACCGCTAGAAAGGTAACGAAAACAAATTTGAAAAAAAAAATTTTGTACACAATATCTATGATCATAATAATCATAATTATGTCTTAAAAAATTTATGATGATGGAGAGAGTTTTTAATATTTTAGTTTTACATCAAAATCTAGTATGCGCACATATAGAAATTGCAATAGACAATAACCTGCTATGTATTTAAAGTTACATTAGTGTGTAGATATTATATAAATTATGATGAAAGGTGGAGACCACCACATAATTTCAATCAAGTGATAGCAATATAATAAAGGCCAGACTGTTCAACAGCAACAATCAAATGACAGGGTTGAATGTTAGAAATAGAGCAATGTTGTTGATAGTAGTTGATAGCGGGGCGGAATCATGTAGATGTCAGGTGCCAATTGCCAACCCCCCATTCTCCTAAAAGGGGCGCTACCCCCAGACCAGAAACCTGTGGACCTCCGAAAGAGCACCGCGCGAACGGGTCAATTGGAAGGGACAGATTGGATCGTGCATACGACTAACCATTGAGGATAGAGGCTTTCACCAACACACCTCGATGGATAGCGATATACACGACCTAGTCACGGGTTTCCCCCACCTGATACAACAGTTCGAATGGGGTTTAGTAGATGTGGGACCGAGTTTCCCACGGGCGCAAGCCCCCGTGGTTAATTACATCCCAGGCCGGAGCCTGAGAAAACTCTCGATTAAGGATCATACATTATCCTCTCCTAAGGTGGGATTGGCACAAGGGTATAGACTAGGAAATCCTATCCAAAGGGAAGAAAGGTCCAAAGGGCTGAATCAACATGCGTGGCTCATTCCAACATTCGGAGGCTCTAGGGTACTAAAGAGAAACTGGAGAAATAATAAAAAAAATCAGGCAATCAATCACATGCGTGAGAGAAGGATGGAGGTGGCGTCATCTTGTGACGCAGATAAGTAGGATTTAGGGTCCCTGAAAAGAAGGGACCTACCTACTATTTAAGGCATACTACGAGACCGAATGTAGTAGCCTCGAATCCTAAATCTAGATTGGGCTTAGTGCTCTACGAAACACTAAGACCCTTGTCCTAACTAATGCAATGCAGAACCTGGACTTACCTCAGCCTGGATTGGGGGAGCCAGCTAACCACCTAGTCGCTTTAAAATCATGATATCCAGTCAATTATGAAAGATGGGTGGGTGGTACGGTTATTGAAAATAGGACCGACATCTAGAGAGTTTCCTAAGTAGTCCTGGACTTATGTGGGTTAGATGCTCCTAGCTAATGCGATTAAATTTAAATAGTTTGTTACTAATGCAATGCATGCTAGTTGAATTGTCAGCTCATGAATGCTATAGAACTTTAAAAACAGGCTTATAGAAAATAATTTTTTTGAAAAGACTGAGTCTCCCTAGGTCCGGCACTTCATCCTCATAGGCTAGATTATCTGGACTCTACCCGCAGGCAGGGAGATGTCTTATAACAAGGAAAGAAAGATGCAGTAATATGCATGCGACCCCGGACGGTTCCGGCAATTCCCTAGGTTCGTTAAGTTTCTATATTATTTAAAATCCTAAAATTTTAAATATTAATTACGAGTAGAAAAATTTTATAGTCCTTAGAGAGCCTAACGAAAATCCAGGCGAAAACAAAATCGACATGCAAGAAAAGAAACCTAAAAAAAGCAGGCAATTTATACTGCGCAATCAGGTAAACACATCAATATAAATCCCAAAATAAACCATCTAAATGTCCATAGGCAAACTGCCCTTATTACAACCAGAATTTGCATAAAATAAAGTGGCCGGACACCACTGCCAACAACCCGGATTTCTAAGCCTATGACAGATGCCAACAACTTTGAGTGGGATATTGGGTCTTCAAGTCTTCAGTCTTCTTTTGATAACTCCTCCTTGGACTCCTTGGAACTCTCCTCCTTGGACTCCTTGGAATTCTCCTCCTTGGATCCGTCGTGGCTTGAATATCCAAACGAAGAGACAATTCTCCCCAGCAAGGGTGTATTGCCTTTTCTCTTTGGATATCTAAAGCCATCCAACTCAGTCTTCCAAATGGAAGAAGACTCTCCCATTTAGGGATGCCTTTTTCTTTTGGAATCCGAGCTGGATAAGAATATCCTGACTCATAGTTGTTTTCACAACTCTTAACAATTATTACAAATATTTACATCCATTAGAAATAGAAAATTCTAGACTCCCTGCATGGTTATCCTAATAAAATCCCAAGCAGTTTATATAAAAAATGAAAGTGCTAACACCATTGACCCTGTGCCAAGCCATGCTCTTAATTTTGAGGGCTAAGCAGCTCCACCTGTGCAATTATAATTATTTTAGCCCTCATTTTATTTAGGGGGAGCTGAGCAAGCACCTGTATAAAACAATATTAGAAATCATAACAGTGCCCCCCTTTTTATCAGCTTGAGCATGGCCACCTGCACGGAAGAACAGTATATATATATATAACGCTCCTAACCTAAGGGTAAATCTAGCGCTCATCACATCACAGAGTGCAATAAATGTAAGCAAACACACCAATCATTTTTCAAACTGCATGCAATGAAATCCACGAAAGCTCCGGCACATAGCAGAAAAGTAAAACCCAGCGGCCAAACCAAGATCTAGAAGTGGTGCCCTAACAAACAATTCTATGTGTGTGTAAGGCTAGTGTGGTTTGGATAGATCCTAAGTGGGGTAATTAGTTAAAATTGTCTAAAGTTCAGGTCTGTTGTAGGCCAGAAAAGGAAATTTTTGTTGAAATTCAAATATTAGTGAATTAGGGTGTATTTTAAATATTTCAATTTGTTGATCAGTTTTAAGAGCTTAGGATACTGATATTTAAAGTTCAAGTGATATTAGCCAATTTTAGAAAGCCTAGGGTCCTCCTAGGAACTAGACTAAGGGTCCAAAACGTTACCATAAGAAATAGGCTAGGTTTGGGTTTTCTAACACCTTAGAAAAATACTAGACCTTAATACGAGCAGTTAGACAGGTAGTACACTGAAATCAGAGTTTTCTAGGCAAAGTTATGAATTTTCTAAAATTGGGGTATTTATTGGAATTTTCTAAATTAACTAGGAAAGGGGCCAATTTTACTGTTTTGATCCAAATGAGCTCCAAACTGATTGGAATCACTCCCAAAAGTCAGGGATGACCTGAGAAAGTGATCCCAAGTGTTTGGGGAAAATTTGGGATTTTTAATAATTTTTAATGATTTATTAGGGGCAAAATGGTAAATTCCACCTATGGTTAAATTAAGGGTCAACCTAGAATCAAACTGAGGAGCCCTATTTATCTAAGGTCAAAGATCAAATTCTGGTCAGTTCAAGGTATTATGGGTAATTATCTGACCTAAAATATATTTATTGTAATTTTCGGAAGGGCTCGGGGCCTTATTTAGCGGGTTAATTAGGGTTGGTTAATTAAGGGGTCTAAAGACTCCTAAAAAAATCCTAGAAAATTATTGGATGTTTCAGATGTCACTAAGTTTAAGTGTTGAATTTTTCATGTCGTTCTGGGGTCTATCCTAGTCCATAGAAAACTTCTAAGTTCGCTAGACGGGTCCTTAATTTTTGTCCTTAGGGTGTCACTACGTTGTAGGAGTTTAAAGTGATGTTTTGTCTAACCCTCAAGGTAATAAATGCATGGGAGTACAAAAATGAAATAAACACACCATGTCCTTAGATCTAGGAGAACCTAAGCTAAGTGCTCGTGGTGCGACCTACACATGCAATCTACGAAAAATAAAAGTAAAGACACCTAATGGAGGAATTAGTGAATGATTGGAACTCAATTACCCACTAATCCTCTACCCTATGATAGCTCTTCATATCTAGAATCCATGTCTAAAATTTCATGAAGTAGCGGGTCTCCCAAAATTAGGATTTAATTATAAGTAATTTTAAAATAGTTTCAAAATACTTATAAATATAAATATATATTTTTAGAAAATAAAATAATTAAAAGTAAATCAATTCATAATACATAGATATAGGGAGACCCACTGACCACCCAATCGAGGTTTCAAAACGGTTTGAAAATAGTTTGTATCTTGAAAATAGTCATTATGCTAATTAAATAATAATTAAATAATCAAACATTGCTCCAAGGCAGAAATCTGCCAAGAACAGCCAAAATCAGGGGCTGGAAATGGTTTCAAAACATAAAGCTCACTCTTCTGAAAAGAACGAGGGGTTACACGTCAAAATCCGACTTAAAACGACGAAGATATGAATTTCCGAAGTTTAAACATAATAAAAGAATATTTTAAAATAGTGTTGTTTTACTGTTTTTAAAATAACAGAAAATACAGACATGATTTTTATCTGTGCAGAATTCAAAATACACCCAAAACAAGGTGCTGTGCATCAACAGCGGATTCAAAACAGGAAAGTTATGAATTTTTGAAATTTTAAAGCAATAAATGGGTTTTTTAAATAATCTAAAATAAATAATATCTAAGAATAATTACTAACATATCATAAAATAATACCTTGATAGCTCTGAAATAAAAAGTAATTTCAAAATATATAAAAGGAAAAATATTTTGTTAATTAATAATATTCTAAGTAATTAAACTAAGTAAAATAATTAAAATAAGATTTAATTGTAAAAAAAAATACATTTATATATATATTTAAATAATAATAATAATAATAGCAATAATAGTAATAATAATAATAAAATAAACAACAAACTAATATTTCAAAATAATGATTATTATGCTAAACAATGATAATTATATAATAATATAATAATAATTATATTAAAATAAGGATTTAAATAATATTAAAAATAGACATTTTTACTGTTTTATTAATAATTAAAAATATATACATTATTTTTATAAAAAAAAATTATAGTGTAGAGGATGAAAATACGAACAAAACGAGGTATTATACGTCAAAATCGGACGAAAAATGAATTTTTGGCGATTTTTTAAAAATTTTTGAGTTAAAATAAATTTAAAATAAATTTTTAATTAAAAGAAATCGGCGGCGGCCAATACCGAGCTGACACGCGTCGGCGGCGGTCAAAACCGCGGGCGGCGGCTGTCAGAACACATGGCGGCAGCAGGTTTGCTCCCGCGGTTCGGCGCAATCATTGCCAATGATTGCGCCGCCGCGCAATCATTGGTAATGATTGCCGCGGCGTGGAAATCATTGCCGACCCACTTAACCACGTCGGCAGATCGCGTGGGCCGTTGGATCCGCGCGGTATGAGATCAACGGCCCAGATTGTGCCGGACGGGGGCTCGATCAGACAGGGGGTTTCCTCTGTCGGACGGGTGCGGGATGAAGCCGGATCTGGACCGTTCATTGGCAAGATCAACGGTCTGAAACGCCTGCAGCTGGAACTCGTCCGGACCGAAACCCTAAACAGAAAAAGGCCTCGTTCTCCCTCGATACTCGATGGAATTTGACGAAATTTTAAACCTAGGATCTAGGCATGAACAGAAATTATGGGGGATGGTTCGTCTGATGCAAATCAAAGCCTACAGGAATCTATTTATATCTAAGTGCTCAATCTATCCTAAGGGATTTCGAGAGATTTTACCGTCCGATCTTCGAATCTTTAACACGGTTGAGCTTGTAGACTGTCCTCGTACGTTTCTCCTCTTGAATCCTCGGTCAAACAAGCTCCGGATCGAGTGGATCGAAGCCTTGGACGTTTAGATCTTCGGGTCGCGGGAGGATCGCCGGCGCCGGCTTTGGGTCGTCGGGATCTACTTGGAAAGTGTAGAGGGGGGTTCTCTCAAGCTCTCCACGAAAAATCTCGGGCTTAGGGGGAATAAATTGCTAGATCCTCTAATTGGAACCCTAAAATCAATATTTAAAGGCTTGGACTTAATACCAACGGCCATGATTCGATCCAAGCACGATTAGGAGGGAAAAGAGGTGGAAAACCACGGGATTTGAATTTATAAAACGTTAGAAATCAATTAGGGCATTAAATGGGCTTTTAATTAGGGATTTAAATATATTTTAATGGGTTGATTTGACCCATTATGACTTGGATTGACCAAGTCACATGTTGACTTGGTCAACTCAGTCAAATAGGTCCAATGGGTATTGGGTTTGAGCCATGAATGAGTTTGAATTTGATTTGGACTCAAAAGGAGCTTAATGGGTCAATTTTGACCCATTAAGGCTTGGGTTGACCAAGTCAAAGGTTGACTTGGTCAACTCAGTCCACCATGCCCATGTTTAGGCAAAATCGAGGTCAACACCCCCTTGGACCCTCGACATATCGGTGAAGCGTATAATGATCAAGGATATGAACAAATAGGGGTCAAGCCAAATTCAATGCAACTCTAACATATATTTTGTAGAAATTGAATGATTAATAAATTACATCATTTTAATTTTTTTGACAAATAAATCATCCATACTTTAACCTATTTTTTTTAAAAAAATAAACAAATCATCCATAATTTTTCATTTTCGTAGCTAATATAAACCTTCCTTTTTTAATGACCCAATTTCTTATGGTGAATGTTCGAACCAAATTCGAGGCAACACCAAAAGTTATAAGTTGCCCCCCCCCCCCCCCCCCCCCCCCCCCCCAAAAAAAAAGGCTGGTTACGCCCCTGATTGTTTGGCAAGATAATAGAGTTTTTTTTTTATATCTTTTAGCTCATCAATCTCTCTCATGTAAAAAATGATAATATTTTTAAATTTTGCCAAAATTAAGAAACTTTATATCAAACAACTAATAATGATATCTTTGAGTATAGATGATTTATTCAGCATTTTAATACTTTAATGATCTAAGATTTTAATAATGTTAGGCTTGTTAGATTCAACTTGTTGAGATATTTGATTTGATTAAAGGCATTTAAGATCAAGAGGTCATTGAGTTATTCAATTAATGACCAAAATCTTCAAAATATATCTTCAATATTTGACTTGAGCTCATTTGGATTCGAGTCAGCCTTTTGTGTGATTGAGTTTAATGTGGAGTTGTTCAGTTGAACTATAAGTTTATTAAAATTTAAATTAATATGATCATAAATTTAATTGTGAAAATTTCCAATTTAAATATTGCATTGAAATTGGTGCTAATTAAATAAATTTGTTTGAGATTTATCAACTATTATATTTATTTTAAATTAAATTTAAAGAATTTTAATAATGTCGATCAGATTTTAGTTAGGAAATCTAACTTATATATATATATATATATATATATATATATATATATATATTGAAACAGAACTTTTAATTTAAAAACCAAAGAGGTTACAAGAGGCTGAAATCAAAGAAAATACAATGAATCAGAAAAAGTAGGCTCAGTAATTGGCTGAGGCTTCCAGCCTCCCGAAGCCACGCACCGACCTTCCAATTTGGTGATGAACGTTACGATAACAGCCGAGCAGAAGGCATCAAAATTAAGCACCAAAGGTTGTCAGGATTCATAACATCAAGGAGCGAGCCCCGGCCACATCATCGCCTGTCACAACCATAACCAACCAAAAAAATTCGGACGAATCAGCTTGAAATAAACCAATCACAGAGCACAAAAGGAGCCAAATAAACTAACGACCCCGTCTACCCCTCCCACGGGGTCTACCACGAGAAACGGCAAAAACCGGACGACCACAAACAATTTTGAAATCATGTCCAGGGTCCGAACCACCACCATGATCTGAAGAGGAATCTGATTCAACATCCGATGAACAATGAAGCCAATCGAGGTGAAGATGCATATCCATCACAGAATTATCACCCACATGATAAACAAAAGCCTTTGTCTCAATTAATTTCACAGGCACATCCACAAACGAGTTAGGAATAACTAATCCAGCACCTGAATTAATCTCACTACTAACAACCTCACCACCCAGAACAGCCTCAGAAGACCGCACCACAACAGCACATAAGGAAGAAACATCAGAGTTCAAAGCACTCTGCATAACATCAGAGACTGGAGCCCCAATCCCCACATTGATAGAAGTAGGGACACGATTATTAGCACCTAACGCAAGTCCATCCAAATTATCCACCCGCAAGCATTCCAACTCAGGCGACGAAACAACCAATTTATTAAGCTCAACCACACCAGCACTATCTACCTCTACAACAGCAGGTATCGTGACTGGAGAAATTCCAATCGTAGAATCCCCAGCTGCAAGAGTACCCCCAGATACAGCACCAGACTCACCCAACGAAACAGAGGGTGAACCCCCAACCAACACCACATTAGCATTAATATCACAATCCATCACTCCCTTAGCCAGAGGAATTTCAACATTAACCATATCACTACCAGAAAGAGGGGAAATAGTAGAAGTAATAGGATTGACCGAGGTCCCAGCAGGATTAGGATTCGGATCAGCCAGCGAGGGAACGACATTGACAACAAGACAAAGATTGGGGAAAAGCTTAATGCATTCCATTTGTTTATGCCCCACGGCCTTGCAATGCAAACAGTAATTAGGAAAACCTTCGAAAACAATTTTTTGAACGTAACCTAGTTTCTCTGGACCCAACCAAATCGAATCAGGGTGAGATTTGGAGATATCCAATTCTACAAGAATACGAGCTACTGAAGGCCGAGAACCCACAGCAGTTGCATTATCAGTTTGAATAGGTCGACCAAGGATTGATCCCAAACCAAACAGGATTCGGGGGGAGAAAAGATGCGAGCGCAGTCCAGGAAAAGAGACCCAAACAGGAACGATAGGAGATTCCTCCGACAAATCAAGAAGAGGAGACCATTTGATGATTTTCATGAAACAACCAAACACAAAATAAGACCGATGTGCGAAAATCTTTCCATAATCAAGATCATTCGAGAGCTTAATCAGAACGTTTGATTGATCCAGCACAGTGATAGAGAAATCGCCAGACAGTTTTAGGTTAAAGAAAAATTTTCGGATAGAGTCTAAATCAGGTCTCTTATAGGAAATTTCCCCACCAAAGCAAATTCAAAAGGTTTGACTAGATGCATAAATTCTTCATCAGAGAACCACAAAGCCGGCAACCCTCGAATCGTAGAAAAACGAAAATCCGGAAAACTATTTGAAGCTTCGACACCAGACAAAGCATCTTTGAAAGATTTCGAATGCTTAGCCACCAAAAAACCGGGATCTAACCGTTTATTAGCCATCGGAAGCAAAGCAATCGGCGCCGGAGAAGAAAGCTGGAGACGAAACGGAGGCGGCTAGGGCATCTCGCTTTACAAAAGTGTAAGCAACTGATAAGTCAATTGTTTAAAGAAAATAAAATCAGTTGAAGATATTCTAATCAAAATTTAATTACGAAGAGTTGCGAATTACTGAATTTACTAAAGCTGAGTAAAATATAAATATATTTTTGATTAATTTTATCTGTATATACTCATCTTAGAATTAATGAGAAAATCCTTATCAAAATTTAATCAAAACGTGTTTAAGTTTAATATAAAATTTGATTAATTATATAAGTTACATTCTTTTTAAAATAATTTTATTTATTTTACAAATCTGTTTGATCAAATTTTAATGAGAGTATTTTCACATAATTATTTTGATGGATTTTCATACATAAAACAAACATTTTTATTACATATATTGTACTTAATTCTTAATATTTATTTATTTAATATCTTATCATCTAAATAACATCAAATATATACATGAATAGATATATTTCATTAAAAAAAAAACTAATAGTAGTAATATTTTTATATGAATTAAAAAATAAAAAAATAAAAAAAAATATTAAAAAAGTATTATATAAAAAGTATAATTATTTAAATTTTAGATATATAGATATATAAGAGTTTGAAATGAATGTAAATCCAATTATTTACAGGATTTCATAAGCATCCTTGTACGGTGGTATTTAAGAAGGAGTTGATGCCAATAGATGCACGAAGCTAATAATAAGAAAAAAATATAAAAGAATAAAAAAAAGAGAAAAAGAATTTACCTACAAAGTACTAAAAAAATATTTTTAAAAAATAGCACTTCATTAATTGGATTTTAATGCGGAGGGGGGTGAACCCATAAGGCTCGCCGAACAATAGCGGTGAGGGATTAAGGATTTGCCTGTTGTAGAACTCATATGGACGCCTCTAATCTCTTGCATGCTGTCAGATGGGTGCAAAGTAGTTTAAATACAAGGATTTAAAAAAAATAATATTTGATTGGATGAAAAAAAATGCAAAGTAAACTAAGTGAAAATCATTTTAGTTTATTTTTGAGGTCAACTAAACTCGTCCAATCGTTCAATTTTGAGCTTGAACCGTTTACACTATAAACAAGCGCATTTGATCACCGCCACCACTCACCGTCCACCCACTGCCAGCCGCCGACCACCATTGTCACCGGCTATCGCCACCAGGGGCGGAACCTGCCATAATTTTCAGGGGGGCAAATTTATAAGTAACTGTTCGAATATATGTCGGGGGTCCAAGGGGGCAGCGCCCCCTGGCGGAGTTCGACCTGCATGGCTCACGGGGGTTTTTGGGGGCAGCGCCCTCGGAATTTTTTTTGATTAATTTACTATTTCTCTTTGCATTTTGTTCATAATTTCCTAAACAATAACACATATACACAATGTATTTAATTATATTGGGGGCAATTGCTTAAAGATCATAATATTTTAACATTTTTAGAGGGGTCAATTGCCTAAAAATTTTTATAATAAAGACTAAAAGTTACCTAAATAATAGTATAATAAAAAAAAATTTAAGGGGGGCAATTGTCCCCCTAGCCACAAAAGGTGTTATGCCACTGATCACCACACATTATAGCCATCATCAATGGTCCAATAACCATCATAAACGATTGTTGTCATTCACCGGCTACTTTCACAGCCACCTACTGCCAAGCACCATCACTGTCGGCCGCAACCACCATCGCCGACCAACCATGCCACTACTACCCACCGCCACCTCCCAACACCCCCAGCTGTCATGCACCACCCACTGGCCACCACCAACATCACCATCCATCACTGACTAACACCATCATCGATAGTCGCCACCTATCGCTGGCCATCATCAGCCGACCATCCACACCATCGGCCACCACCATCACCCGCCAACTACACCACTCACCGACCACCACCGTTGTTGTTGGTCATTATCATATTTAAATTTACACTATATTCATCTTAATTTAATAATAATAATAATAAAAACTTACATTTACTTTACACTCATTCAAAAAATTTCAAAGTATTCATTTTACACCAAAGCCCTACACGAGGTCCCGGTTGGGTAGCCATGCTTTACTCGAACGGGCTTCGCTCACCCACGCCCACCCATGGTGACTTCCGAGATGTCGTATCCACCTATACCCACCCACTTTTCATGCTTTTTGAACACAGTCTGCCGTGGACTGATGGCCTCGAGGCTTGTTGCCCTTTGTTCTGATTGTAAACTTTCAAGCCACATATTAGAATTTATTGTAGTCGCAGTGTTGTTAAGTGTTGCACACTACATAGTGAGGACTGTAGTATATAAGGTATACGATGATTATCAATGTAAATCGATTTATCCCTTGATGTTGAGTACTCACTTATACCCGCCCATAAGGCCATGGCCATAGCCATACCCACTCATATCGATTGGGTATGGGTGGGTACATGGATGGGTGTGGGTATGGGTATCCAATGCAGGGCTCTGTTTTACACTGTATTCTTTTTTAGATGCATTCCTTTTGCACTGCATTTTTTTTTAGCAAATCAAACAATCCCTTCACAAATTCTATTGTTTCTCACAACTAATTTCTATGAGTACTAAATTTTTATACAAAATTAAGGTTATATATGCCCTCTCTATTACCGTAAATTATATAGCAGAATAATATAACTAATTAATTTCTTACTAATTACATTTTAGCTTTTATTATTAGAAAATTGAAAAATTAAGATGCTTAAGACCTCTATTAATTACT
Organism: Dendrobium nobile; assembly: GCA_022539455.1. NCBI lineage: Eukaryota > Viridiplantae > Streptophyta > Magnoliopsida > Asparagales > Orchidaceae > Dendrobium > Dendrobium nobile. The sequence goes on from CM039734.1 coordinate 60,805,332, forward strand.
TCACATGTATGATCGACAATCATCTTAAATTGTCCAAAATCACTTATCTTAAAAAAATTAATATTTTTATTATAAAAAGTTACTTTAAGAAGTAAAAAAGAAAAAAAGAAAAAAGTCAGTCCCAAACAAAATCTAAATCAACTTTTAAAAAAAAAATGCAAATGCAAAGACAACTCGTACAAGTCGAATCATACTGATCCATAATAATTTCAAACTATAATCTACAAAATAATGTGACTATTTTTTCTTCATTTAAAGTATTTTACCAATTTAAACATATTTGTATTTATATTTTATAAGGCAAAGTAAAATAAATTTATTATTATATAAATTTCTTTCTCGGTGCATTCCTTAAGTGAAGGCGGAGCCGCGGGGAAACACGGGACGTAGAGATAGGTCCGATATCCAATAAAATATTGACATGTGGAATGTACATGTGTCCGCAGAATTTTAAATCAAGCACGTCAAAAGCACAAGTAAATTACAAGCAAAATGACGTCAAAACGAAATCCACGTGGCAAATTTTAATTGGATATCCAGACTTATTTTTAAGTCCGGTGTCCGGACCTAATAATTTTCCGAGCTGCTCAGGGTAGATTTTTTTTTTGTTAGGAGCAACATTTTTATTGCTTGCCAAATTACAAATTTTATGAAGCCTACTTAGCCTATTTGAGCTAATCAAAATGGTGTGACCAAATCATTCAATTGAGTTTATTATAGCCCCATTAGCCGTTGGCTTGTCTAATTAACCCTAGATTCCAGGTTAACTCAATATAAACCTTTATTTAATAAAATTTAAAAGTTTAAACATAATACTAAACAAAAGAGGGATAGTAACCATGAAGCATATGAGCAACAATGGTCGGAAAAATGTTGTCGAATCAGGTGAAGTCGAAGAGCAACGAACAATCGGAGACGTGAAGCAGGCAAAGTTGAAGAGCAAAAAAATGTGAAGCCGGAGAATAACAGAGCAAGAGGAAAACCAAACCCAAGCAAATGAAATGGATGGAGAAACGAAATAGTTAGATAAGGGCACCTTCTGACAAATTTGTGGCGAAAAGTTCAGCCGGAAAAATTTTGGCCATTTCTTCGTCGCAAAGTTCTCCAAATTTTTTTTGCGAATTTTCCACCGTTAATTATGTCGGTCTTTATGATAACATTGTTTCGCCAAAAAATTCGTCGGTAATTCTTATTTTTCCTGCCGTGACCAAGATTTATGAAGCAGATCTGTGTTAGGAGGAGGTGGACATCATAAACGAAGGAGTCAGGGGAAAATAGGAAGGTCTCGCCTACCTTAATTTATCAAGGAGAGATTGTGCCAGCGATTGATATCTACACGCTAATGGGAAATACAAATAGATGGCCATGGCAGTGCCTTAAGAGATACATGGGCTAAGGTTTCGCAAGAGTTTTCCTAATGCCATTAACATTCGTTAGTATAAATAAATAAATAATACCAATGGATTGCTTAAACGTTAGAAAAGCCATTCATTAAAAAATTACGAGGCTCGCTACGAACTGATGCCCCTATGGCTCGGGCTTACGTATGAGTGCCACTAAACAATGGTGTCAAAGTGGCTCTTTATTTAAGCCTTTGCCTTAAGACCTCATCAAATTTAAGATGTCACAACAGTGTTATATATACAAGACTAAGATTTTTCTAATGTCAAGGCTATTCGATTACATAATAATATATGCAAAACAAGCATCTAATTTACCTTGAGAAAATAAATTCATCATCCCTTGAATATATAGATTCATTCATACTGATATATTAATATACTTTTGATATGTCATCAAAAAATTCATCTTGACCGGGCGCGAATATCGAAGCAAAAAAAACTAGAAGCTTCAAAAATAAAAATTGACGATCATCCGAGCTCTGATTTCAATAAATGTATAGTCAAATTGAACATCTCAAGGAGATGAACCCAATAACATTAAAGCCAGTCTAGTCCAAGCTCAAATGAGCCTAAATCAAAGGACCAAAACATACTTGAAATCTTCATAGCATTAATTGGATGACTAAATGATATATGAATTTGGCATGCTTACAGTTGAATAGAGTACAACAAGACAAATATAACAAGCCTAAGATCGCCTAATTCCGATATTGTTATTATACATAAATATTTGAAGAATGCTCCATGATCGAGGGGATTGATTCCATCCATCTGATGAAACACTCCAAATTTGTCATAGATTTTCTCCATATTTACTAAGCATGTTTTAAAAAAAAAAATCATAAATAGATTTTCATTCTTCTCATGAGGGGGAGGAAGAAATGAGAAAACTTGGGAGCCCTCTTGCGACCAATAGTCGCCGGACCTCTTCCCGACCACCGACCGTCGCTGGATCTCTTCCCGACCGCTGATTGTTGCTGAAATTCCACCTGTTCTTTGGCAGTCGCCAGATCACTTCCAGACTTTTGACCATCACCAGACTTCTGCCCGCTCATTGGCCACCACCGTATCTCCTCCCAGCTTTTGACCGCCATCGAACTTCCGCATGTTCACTGGCCATCGCCTGATCTCCTGCCGACTTCCAACCATTGTCGAACTTCTACCCATTCGTTGGCTTCCACCAGATTTCTTCCTGATTGCCTACTATTTTTGGACTGTCGTCAATCTATTGATTATCGTCGGATTCCCAATCATCATCGGTCCTCTCATGAATATTCTCCCGACTATTGCAGCGAGATTTTTAGTATATATCATTCAATCAAGATAAAGAGTACACATCTTAATTTTGGTCCATTTTTTCAATACATTGTGTTCTCAGTATTCAAGAGTTGAAAGACGGGTCGGCTTTTACACTTGTTCTAATATTATTGGAATCATTTCAAATGAGTAAGACCCCGTAATTTTTTCCCTTTTGATAGTTTTCTACTTAAAAATTTTGATGTTTCTTTATCATTACTTACTTATGTGTTGAACTTTCGTACATCGCTGAGATGTAAAATCTTTTCCTCTATCGCCGCGAATTTTTCAGCTCACAACAACTTTGAAATCAAAATCTCATTTCATATTCAATCTTGATTTAAATAAAAATCAAATGGTGACTAAGGTTTCGTTTGGGACGGCTTTTTTACTGCTTCATAAAGTAACTTTTTAGTATAAAAATTAAAATTATTGTACTAGAAAGCAACTTTAAGAAGTAGTAAAAAAGTCGTCCCAAACAAGGCTTAAGTCTTGGCTCCCATTTCATATTCGATATTGCAATGGCTCAATAAATACTTGTCATAAAATGAACTTAGCTAGCAGCCTAGCATGTAACTATTTGACTACATAGAGAACATATGTTTAATTTCATATGAGGGAAAAATTGTCAAATTCTAGTGAATTTGATGGACTGATTCCATTGGGGCTTATCAAATCTTGGTGAGTTCGGTGTTTTTTTGCTAGTCACTCTTGATGAAGCCAAGTATCCTAGACCAGCTGAGCAAGCTAATGGTTTTGATTTTTTATTGTTTCCTCCTCCGTAGTTGGCCCTACGACCAAGTGATTTAACAACTTGAATTCTACAGCAAGTTCACTGTGCCTGCATCAACTTTACCATTTATAACCTACTTGCCTTAGGCTCAACTCAATTTGATTGGCTAGATCCATGCAAAGAAAAAATATCTTTATCGACGACGCAACTCTTTTTGGTCTATTGGTTGGGAGCTTTGGCAATCAACTGTGATATGTGTGTGGGTTTGCCTTTTTGTTATAAACTAAATTTTATTCCAATAAGAAAAGGGGATTACAACAAGGACCCAAAAACAGCCGAAGCCAAAAAACATCAGAAAAAGAAACTTGTAAGCAAACTCAACAAAAAAACAGACAATTAAAGAAGCAAGAGCAAAGGAGCCAACAGTAGACTCAGGGATTGAAAGCCCCCTGCAATCACCCCATAGCCAGACATGAACCATCCATTGGTGATAAACACTCCAAAAACAACATCAGCTTACAACCCACACAAGCAACCACCAAGCAGAAGGGCTTACCACCAAGGTTGCCAAAAAACCTGTGTAATATCAAAATCTGCTCCAGTATCGTCCAGGACGATCTGGGATCGTCCTGGGACGATCAGTGAAAATTCAGCTCCAGATTTTGCCCAGATTTGCTCCAGGTGATTTTCTGCATGCATCGGCCAGGCCGATTGGAGACATCGGCCAGGCCGATCGGCACTGTAGAAAATATCGTCCCTGCAATAGCCCTGAAGGGAGACCAGGCCGATCCTCTTGGTCAGATCGTCCCGGGACGATGCTGCGATCGGCCGGGCCGATCTGTGTAGTATAAGGCTGATTTCAGTCGTTTTGAAGAGAGAGAAAAATCAGAAAATAAAAATTAAATATCTGAGGAGAGAGAAAGTCGTGGAATTTTGGAGAAAAGTGGATTTTCGGACGACGCGGAGCCGTTTTCGATCGAAGTGACTGTTGAGGAATTTGCTGTGCTCGAGGTAAGGCACATTCTACCTTTCTCAATTTTCAGTTCCGTCGTGTTTGGCGGTATATTCTGTCCGGGTTTTGTTTCCGTTAGCGAATTTCGTCCGTATCTTTTGATCGGTTCAGTTTTTACCGCGTAACTTTCTGTATATCGTTGCCGTGCCGGGTGTGCACGTTTTGACTATATTTTGAAGATTTTCGTCCGGGTATTTTTGTTTCGACTGTGTTTTTAGTCGACCGGATTTTTCTGTGAAATTGGAATTTATCTTTGCAGTAGAATAAAAGTTCTGAAATGTTGATATCTGTAGTCTGTGCGAATTCGGTAAATTTTCTTTGCAGGAATTTTTGTGTAAATTCCGTATACTGCCGTTGTGCTGCCCGATTTTTGGGTAATTTCTGAATTTTCCGGATTTCTTCTGAATTGAAATGCTATGTGTATAAGCTATAAAAAGGGAGTTATAAGGGGCCTGAATCCTATGAGATTCAGTTAGTGAAACGGGAAATCTGAAATGAGCTCAATCTGAAATCTGATATCTGTTTTGTTCCGGATCCGATGAATTCTGTTTTGGTGCTATAAGCACATCTGTTTTGGTGCTGTGAGCACAAAGGGAGACATAAGGGGCCTGAATCCTATGAGATTCAGTCAGTGTCTGGGAAGGGAGGCATAAGGGGCCGGAATCCGTAGAGATTCCGTCAGTGTCAGGGCATTTAGCTATATGTATCTGTACTACTTTCTGTATCTGTTCTGTTCTGTACGAAATTGTGATTATGATATGATATGATCCGTACGATTCTGATTTCTGTTTCTGACTCTGTTGATTTGTTCTGTTCTGATACGATCTGTACGATCTGTACGACTCTGATGTGATTTGATATCTGTCCGTAAGTTTTGATTTCCGATTCTGTTCCGACTTCTGATCTGATTTCTGTCTGATAAGTTTGGTTTTGTTTTCTGAGAATTTAGATTGGTGGTTTGTTGCTTTGCTGAGCTGTTGAGCTCACCCTTGCTTTCTGGTGGTTTTCAGGTTCTGGGAAGGGCAAGGAGGTCCAGGATTAGATTTCAGAGTCTGATCAGATTAGGTACTTTTGTACTTTTGATTTTTGTACAGTCATGGCTTTCCTGTTCTGTCTTTCTTTCTGTTGTGAAAGCCATGTACTGTTCTGTAGATGATTATTTTGAGGAAATGAAAAGATAGATGTTTTGTTCCGCTGCATTTGATGTTTTTAGTAGCTCTGTTGTTCTGTGTGCTTCTGTTGAGTTAAGAATTTGGAAGATCAGTTCAGCAACCTAATCCAAAGCCAGATCCTGGTTAGCTATTCTCCGTCGCGATCCGGCGCGGGCGGGATCCGTCTCGTCTCGGGTCGGGTCGTGACAAGTCTTTTTGGTATCAGAGCACTGGTTTTGGAAACAGGTTGGATTGTAAAACAGAGCTATAGGAAGTGATCAGTGCGTCTGTCTGGGAGGTAGTTTTGGGTCGTTTGGCTTTTTATTGTGTTATTTTGTGTTGTTTTGTGATAGTTTTCCGGATTTTCTGGATTTTTCTGTATGGATCAGCCAGACCCAGACATGACAGACGGTCAGAGTGACGATCAGGCAGCACCAGTGGGGAGTACAGCCCCAGTGGTCGGTGCTGATACGCTTTCACAGTTTGCTTCACTTGTTGCTCAGATGATGAGCGAGACTCAGAGCAGAGCTTCGACTGTTAGATCTGAGGACATTGATCGACACCTGCAGTTATTTTTGAGGTTGAAGCCTCCGAGGTTTGAGGGCGCTGTTGAGCCCAGAGCAGCCGAGGAGTGGCTGAGGAGATTGGAGAAGACTTTTGACGGGATGCAGTGTCCTGCAGACAGGAAAGTTCCGTTAGCTGTTTTTCTGTTGGACGGAGAGGCTGAGCACTGGTGGGATGGCCAGCAAGCAGCCAGATTTCAGGGCAGACTGAACTCCTTGATCACTTGGGAGGAGTTCACTGAGGTATTCAGAGACTGGTTTGTTCCCCCTTCTGCACGACAGCAGATGCAGGAGAGTTTTCTGAGACTTGTTCAGGGGAGCAAGACGGTGATGCAGTACGAGGCTGAGTTTACTGCATTAGCCAGGTACGCTCCGCAGTTGGTTAGCACGTCTGCTGAGAGGTGCTACAGATTTCTGAGAGGCTTGCGAGATACTTTGAGGCAGCCCCTGATACCGTTCCGGATTACCGATTTCTCTGAGCTTGTGGAGCGAGCTCGTCTGATTGAGAATGACATGACGGCTACTCAGCAGCGGTGGACTGCGAGTAGGAAGAGGTTTGGAGGAGAGACATCTGGCAGTGGTTCCTCTGGGAAGAGGAGATTTGTTCCTGGATCTGGATCTGGAGATTCCAGGAAGAGCGGAGGATCGTCTGGTACTGCTACCAGTACGACTGGTTCTGGATCTGTCAGTACGGCACCTGTGTGCCAGAGTTGTGGACGGCGACACCATGGCCAGTGCTACAGGATAGCTGGTCTTTGTTTCAGATGTGGTCAGCCGGGACATCGGATTGCAGAATGTCCGCAGATGGGATTTGATCAGCGTTCTGAGTTCCGATCTGAGGGCTTTGTCAGACCTGTTGGTTCAGCAGCAGGAAGACCGAGGACTGTTCCTCCACGCCCTGAGGGATTTGCTGGTAGAGGTGGTGGTTCTAGTTCTGCACCACGGAGACCACCTACGATTCAGAGGGAGCAGAGTAGTTCTGTTGCTTCAGCTCCTGTTCCAGTTCAGCCACGAGTTTACAGTCTGAGTCAGCAGGAGGCTCGTGACGCTCCGGATGTTGTGACAGGTACGGTTTACATTTCTGATCAGCCCTGTCGTGTTTTGTTTGACTCTGGAGCGAGTCATTCTTTTCTGTCCGAGCATTGTTTTGAGATTTTACATTTGGATTCGATGGTTTTACCGGTTTCTTTGTCTGTGATTTTACCGGCTGGGAATCCATTGATTGCTCGACAGTTTTGTTTGTGTGAGATCGAGATTTCTGGCAAGAAGTGGAAATCGAGTTTGATTCGATTGCCGATTTCTTCGTATGATGTGATTCTGGGCATGGATTGGCTGAGTCAGTATGAGGCCCAGATTGACTGTCTGAAGAAGCAAGTGAGTTTGCTTGTGGCTGGAGAGAGAGTTGTATTTCAAGGATTACGAGGTGTTCTCTCCAGTCTGGTTTCTGCATTGGAGGTAAGCAGGATGTGGAAGAAAGGATGTCCGGTATTTTTGGCTTCGGTGCGGGATCTGAACCTAGAAGTTGGTTCTGTTTCTGAGATCCCTGTGGTACGGGAGTTTGCTGATGTTTTTCCTGAGGAGTTGGTTGGTTTACCTCCGGATAGAGATGTGGAGTTCTCTATCGATGTTTTTCCGGGTACCGCTCCGATATCGAAAGCTCCGTACAGGATGGCACCGAAAGAACTTTCTGAGTTGAAAGTTCAGCTTCAGGAGTTGGTTGACAGAGGGTTTGTACGTCCTAGTGTTTCGCCCTGGGGAGCACCTGTTCTGTTTGTGAAGAAGAAGGACGGTACACTCCGTATGTGTATTGATTACAGAGATTTGAACAAGGTTACGATCAAGAACAAGTATCCTTTGCCTCGGATAGACGACTTGTTTGATCAGCTTTCCGGATCTTCGGTATTTTCGAAGATTGATTTGAGATCCGGATATTATCAGGTGAAGGTGAAGGAAGCTGATGTGGTGAAGACTGCTTTCAGTACTCGGTACGGGCACTACGAGTTTTTGGTTATGCCTTTTGGGGTAACCAATGCGCCTGCGATTTTCATGGATCTGATGAACCGAGTATTCAGGGAGTATTTGGATCAGTTTGTGATCGTCTTCATTGACGATATTCTGGTATATTCTGCATCTGAGGATGAGCATGCCAGACATTTGAGGATTGTGTTGGAGACTTTGAGGAGGCATCAGTTGTATGCCAAGTTCTCCAAGTGTGAATTCTGGCTGAAGAGCATTTCATTTCTGGGGCATGTGGTTAGCGGAGAAGGCATTTCTGTAGATCCCCAGAAGATTCAGGCTGTTGCTGATTGGCCAAGGCCGACTACGGTATTTGAGGTACGTAGTTTCTTGGGCATGGCCGGGTATTATAGGAAGTTTGTGAAAGGATTTTCACAGATTTCGACTCCTCTGACGAGACTGACTCAGAAGTCAGTTCCTTTTGTTTGGACACCGGAGTGTGAAGCTAGTTTTCAGAGATTGAAGGATTGTCTGACTTCAGCTCCAGTGTTGGCACTTCCGTCAGGTACGGAGGGTTTTCAGGTGTTCAGTGATGCTTCACTGAAAGGACTGGGTTGTGTCCTGATGCAGCATGGTCAGGTAATTGCTTATGCTTCGAGACAGTTAAAGCCACATGAGAAGAATTACCCGACGCATGATCTGGAGTTAGCTGCAGTAGTTTTTGCTTTGAAGATTTGGCGTCATTACCTGTATGGCGTCAGATGTGAGATCTTTACTGATCATAAGAGCCTGAAGTACATTTTTACTCAGAAGGATCTGAATCTGAGACAGAGGAGGTGGCTCGAGTTGATCAAGGACTACGATTTGACTATTCAGTATCAGCCTGGGAAGGCGAATGTGGTAGCGGACGCTCTGAGCAGGAAGTCTTCTGGATTCTCAGGTATTCAGCTTACCTGTGATGACTTTCTGATTCGTGATTTGGAGAGATTGCAGTTGGAGGTGGTTTCCTCCAGTGATTTGGAGTTGGCTCAGATGAGTATTCAGTCTTCTTTGGAAGCACGGATTCTAGAAGCCCAGAAGTCAGATTCTGATTATTCGAAGTTGATAGCTCAGATTGGATCTGGTAAGACTCCTGAACTTCGAATTTCTGATTCTGGTGCTATTTTCTGTAAGAACAGGTTGTGGGTACCTGTGTCTGGAGACTTGAGGCAGGAGATTCTGTACGAATCTCATCATTCTGGCTACACTGTTCATCCAGGCAGTGGTAAGATGTACGCTGATATGAAGCTTTTGTTTTGGTGGCCTGGGATGAAGAAGGATGTGGCAGAGTTTGTGTCGAGATGCGAGGCCTGTCAGTTGGTGAAGGCAGAGCATCAGCGACCAGGTGGACTGTTGCAGTCGTTGCCTATCCCTGAGTGGAAATGGGAGGAGGTAACGATGGATTTTGCGATGGGTTTTCCTCGATCTAGACAAGGACATGATGCCATTTGGGTGGTTGTAGATCGATTGACCAAGTCAGCCCATTTTCTTCCGATCAGACAGACGGATTCAGTTGATCGATTGGCACAGATTTATGTGAAGGAAATAGTCAGATTGCACGGTGTGCCTCGTGTGATCGTATCTGATCGAGATGGACGTTTTACTTCCAGACTTTGGAAAGGCATTCAGCAAGGCTTGGGTACGAAACTGCATTTCAGTACAGCCTTTCATCCTCAGACCGACGGACAGTCTGAGAGGACGATTCAGGTACTGGAAGATCTGTTGAGGCTTTGTGTTCTGGACTTTAGCGGAAGTTGGGAAGATCATATTCCGCTGATTGAGTTTGCTTATAACAACAGTTTTCAGTCCAGTATCGGTATGGCACCGTACGAGGCTCTGTATGGCAGGAAGTGTCGTACTCCTTTGACTCCGACCTCCTTCGGAGATAGACAGGCTTTGGGGGCTACTTTTGCTGATGAAACTGCTCAGAAGATCAATTTGATAAGAGAAAGATTGAAAGCCGCTCAAGATCGTCAGCAGAAGTATTACAATCAGAAGCACAGATTTGTTGAGTTTCAGGTTGGTGACTTTGTGTACGTCAAAGTCAGCCCGATGAAAGGTGTGAGCAGATTTGGTCAGGTAAGCAAGCTTAGTCCAAGGTATGTTGGACCATTTGAGATTTTGGAAAGAATTGGAAAAGCTGCTTACAAGTTATTGCTTTCTGAATCTATGCCGGATGTGCATAATGTGTTTCACGTATCCACTCTGAGGAAGTGGGTTTCAGACTCTGGGAAGAAGTTGTCAGCTGATGAGGTGGAGATTCAGGAGAATCTGGCGTACAAGGAAGAGCCAGAGCTTATTTTGGCGTACGACGTCCGAAAGTTAAGAAATAAAGAGATTCCGATGGTTAAAGTCCAGTGGAAGCACCGGACTGCACGGGAAGCAACTTGGGAGAAGGAGTCTGATATGAGACGGTCGTACCCGTACTTGTTTTGACTGAGTTTGGACTGGATAATGTCGAGGACGACATTTTTCTGAGTTGGGGAGATTGTAATATCAAAATCTGCTCCAGTATCGTCCAGGACGATCTGGGATCGTCCTGGGACGATCAGTGAAAATTCAGCTCCAGATTTTGCCCAGATTTGCTCCAGGTGATTTTCTGCATGCATCGGCCAGGCCGATTGGAGACATCGGCCAGGCCGATCGGCACTGTAGAAAATATCGTCCCTGCAATAGCCCTGAAGGGAGACCAGGCCGATCCTCTTGGTCAGATCGTCCCGGGACGATGCTGCGATCGGCCGGGCCGATCTGTGTAGTATAAGGCTGATTTCAGTCGTTTTGAAGAGAGAGAAAAATCAGAAAATAAAAATTAAATATCTGAGGAGAGAGAAAGTCGTGGAATTTTGGAGAAAAGTGGATTTTCGGACGACGCGGAGCCGTTTTCGATCGAAGTGACTGTTGAGGAATTTGCTGTGCTCGAGGTAAGGCACATTCTACCTTTCTCAATTTTCAGTTCCGTCGTGTTTGGCGGTATATTCTGTCCGGGTTTTGTTTCCGTTAGCGAATTTCGTCCGTATCTTTTGATCGGTTCAGTTTTTACCGCGTAACTTTCTGTATATCGTTGCCGTGCCGGGTGTGCACGTTTTGACTATATTTTGAAGATTTTCGTCCGGGTATTTTTGTTTCGACTGTGTTTTTAGTCGACCGGATTTTTCTGTGAAATTGGAATTTATCTTTGCAGTAGAATAAAAGTTCTGAAATGTTGATATCTGTAGTCTGTGCGAATTCGGTAAATTTTCTTTGCAGGAATTTTTGTGTAAATTCCGTATACTGCCGTTGTGCTGCCCGATTTTTGGGTAATTTCTGAATTTTCCGGATTTCTTCTGAATTGAAATGCTATGTGTATAAGCTATAAAAAGGGAGTTATAAGGGGCCTGAATCCTATGAGATTCAGTTAGTGAAACGGGAAATCTGAAATGAGCTCAATCTGAAATCTGATATCTGTTTTGTTCCGGATCCGATGAATTCTGTTTTGGTGCTATAAGCACATCTGTTTTGGTGCTGTGAGCACAAAGGGAGACATAAGGGGCCTGAATCCTATGAGATTCAGTCAGTGTCTGGGAAGGGAGGCATAAGGGGCCGGAATCCGTAGAGATTCCGTCAGTGTCAGGGCATTTAGCTATATGTATCTGTACTACTTTCTGTATCTGTTCTGTTCTGTACGAAATTGTGATTATGATATGATATGATCCGTACGATTCTGATTTCTGTTTCTGACTCTGTTGATTTGTTCTGTTCTGATACGATCTGTACGATCTGTACGACTCTGATGTGATTTGATATCTGTCCGTAAGTTTTGATTTCCGATTCTGTTCCGACTTCTGATCTGATTTCTGTCTGATAAGTTTGGTTTTGTTTTCTGAGAATTTAGATTGGTGGTTTGTTGCTTTGCTGAGCTGTTGAGCTCACCCTTGCTTTCTGGTGGTTTTCAGGTTCTGGGAAGGGCAAGGAGGTCCAGGATTAGATTTCAGAGTCTGATCAGATTAGGTACTTTTGTACTTTTGATTTTTGTACAGTCATGGCTTTCCTGTTCTGTCTTTCTTTCTGTTGTGAAAGCCATGTACTGTTCTGTAGATGATTATTTTGAGGAAATGAAAAGATAGATGTTTTGTTCCGCTGCATTTGATGTTTTTAGTAGCTCTGTTGTTCTGTGTGCTTCTGTTGAGTTAAGAATTTGGAAGATCAGTTCAGCAACCTAATCCAAAGCCAGATCCTGGTTAGCTATTCTCCGTCGCGATCCGGCGCGGGCGGGATCCGTCTCGTCTCGGGTCGGGTCGTGACAACCTGGGCCAACTGGAAGGTAACTAGGGAGCCACCTCATCATCGTCCAAATCGCCAAAAAAGCCCACAGCTTCGAAAGGAAAGTAAACCCAAAAACTATTTCTTCTTAGATTTACTTTTACGTCTCTTGCCACCACAATTGAGTGCCGCTTGATCAACTATAAACCCTACCATCATTTACATGGTCACCAAAATCATCACCCTCTCCCCCACAAGGCGTGGGAAGGGGCTCATCCAAATCTAGCCAATTAGATTGCTCCAAAATAGAGTTGTTCAAAGACCGGGCCATATGGGCTTTCAATTCTGCGTTAGAAATAACATAAATAGGAATCTCAACACGCTCCGCAAATTCCTTCGAGACATTCACAGTAGGAGACAAATCCAAAACAACATCACCAAGAGGCACAACAACTCCAGCATTACCCAACTCAGCCAAAGCTTCACTACCCCCATCAACTAAAGAAACTAAATTATCACCTTATTCCACAACATCAACACAAATAGGGCTTGCAATAAGGTTAATGCAGCAATTATTAACATTCAAGGAACCGTCAGCACCTATACTAGCTATATTAGTGCATTCAATAGGTAAAGGTGCCACTACCTCCCCAACAAAAATAGAAGCCAGTGGGGCATCAAAATCCCCGACAACAGAGGGAAGAAGATCCTGCTCCAAATTCTTAGAAATAAAAGAGCCAACATTAACCAAAAATTCATTGCTGTCAATTACATCAATAGACCCACGCTCTTGAACCAAATCACTAGCAACATCAGCTAAAATAGCGACACCAGCATCTGACAAAATAGGGCCAGCATGAGCCAAAACCACATGTAACTCATTAACAACAACTTGAACGGCATTATCATCCACATATAAAATATTACCCTTAAAATTCTGCTCAGCAACAGGATTATAAACACCCACATTATCCAAAACTTTAGGCACATGGGGATGAAGAATATGTCATTCAGGTTTCAAGTGATCCAAAGACTTACAATGAGAACAATAATAGGTTAAAGACTCCATAACAACCGTTTGAATATAACCCAAGCTCTCGGAACCAACCCAAACCCTATCAGGAAAAGTTTTGGTAACATCCAATTCCACCAAGACATACGCAACCGTTTTAGGAGGCGACCAAACATGGAACCAAGCCCATGAAAAATCCTAGGAGAGAAGAGATGCGATCTCATATTTGAGAAAGAAATCCATATAGGAATAATGGGTGATTCATTTTAAACATCAAATGTAGGAGACCACTCTAAAATTCATGAAACAATTATTCACAAAGTAAGAATGATGAGAAAAAACACGACAATAATCCAAGTCGTTCACAAGTTTGATCAGAACATGTTGAGGGTTCAGAACATTGACCAAAAATTCATCATTTAGCTTGAGGTTAAAGAAAGATTTGTGAATAGCCTCAAGTGTAGGCCTACGAGAAGGAAATTTGCCCACTAAAGCAAACTCAAAAGGCGCTGCAAGCCTCATTGTAAATCCACGAGGGCACCCCATGAAAGGAAGATATTTTGAGTTCCGAAAAATGAGAGGAAGAAGAAGAACAACCCGATAAAGCATCACAAACGGACCTAGAAGCGGGATTGCCCGCCAAAAAAAACTAGGATCTTTAACCCGTTTACCCTCCGTCGAAAAGACAAGGAGACGGAAACCAAAAATGAGCCGCAAAAACTACAGAAAACACAAGGAATTAAGGCATGAGACTTCCCTGAGAAGATCGGAGAGCACGAACACAGCGACAGAAAGGGTAGCGCCATATATAAACCCTAGCATAGCACATTGCATTGGGGGCGATTATGAAATTTTATGTCGAATTTTATCTCTCTAAATCCTTGATTGTCCTAAATTTCAAAAAAAAAAAAAAAAAAAAAAACTACTTCTTAGTCTGGTTATTTTGACGATTAAATCGGGTTTACAAAGTAGTTAACTTATTAGAACTAAGAATATTGCTGTTTAGTTATTGTATAATAATCTAGAAGATTCATAGGTTTCTTTGTAATTAAACAAGACAAAGTATAACTACCTGGCTCTATATAAAGAGTAGCAGACATCATGTAATATTATTAAGAAATACAAAATCTTTATTTCTCTTCTTCTCTATATTCTCTCTGTATATGTATTTTCTACGTGGTATCAGAGCTATTTGTAATTAGGAAGTAGGCAGCTCATCTTAAGCTTTGGCTACCAACAAAGAATTTTTGGGGTAAGGTCTTGCATATTTGATGTGTGTGTGAGTTTGTCTTAATTGACTTGAATGTACAACAAAAAAAATCTTAATACATCCAAAAATTTTATTAAGAGCTGAAGATGTGATTTATATCAATAAAAGCTTTATTGAAATCTCAAATCCGTAACTTGATCTTATTGTTGTGCGAGAAATTATTGTGTACGCAATCCGAACGCAGAGTAAGGTTCGAATTCTGCGTATTTACTGCTTATTTTACTGCACGGATTAACGTATGGATTGCAATGTGAAAGCTTGGAGCAACAAAACTTCTATAAAATATAGCAGCACTTATATACATGCATGTCAGCATGTGGGAGGGAAAGTATTCTTATTAGGTAGGCTTGGGCTTCAAGTTAGGCTTCGTTTGGGACGGCTTTTTTATTGCTTTCTAAAACAGAGTTTTAGTACAAAAATAAAAAATTTTGTATTAAAACTCCGTTTTAGAAAGCAATAAAAAAGCCGTCCCAAACAAAGCCATAACCACAGTTCTAACTCATAAGAAAAAAGTCAGGTCAATATATCTTAGAACCGGAAATTAATCTCTTAAGAACGTCTTTGTTACTCCAAACCAATCGAAATGTGCGTGCCATGTAAATCATTAATGGCAATTTTTTTTTGAACATTTAGATCAATTAAGATAAATTCACACACATATGTCATATAAACAAGACTCAAATCCAAAACCTCTTGATTGGTAGCCAAAACTCCCACAACTAGCAGTCCAATGTGAACTACTTTAAGTGCAAACTTAGTTCAAAATGTTCTTAAACTAAGGCGAATTTGGACCAAAAAATGCACAGATATATTTTTAAAATTTTGTCATGATATTATGCTTAAAAAATATATTAGAATATGATATAAAATGCATTATAATGAGCTTCCAAGTCTTTTGAATTTATGTTAAAATTAGTGTAATTCATGATATCAATAATATTAGTACAAATCTAAAGGTTTTGAAACTAATCTTGAAGCATTTTGCATTATGATATTATGATATAATTTTTCTAATAAATTATATTAAAATGAGTTTGAAAATATTTGAATTTAACTTTTTTTTTTTTTTGTAAAAAACAGATATATTAATATAAAAAAAACAACAACGGTTACAGCAGTAGTAGAAAAGGAACTAAAGATAAAAAGGGAAATTACAACCAAAAGGCGGGCTCAATAAGCGGCCAAGGCTTCCAGCGTCCCTGAAGCCTCGCACAGACCATCAAATAAGGTGGAGACAACGACCCGAAAAAGAACCGACCCGAAAAAAGCCACACCAAAGGTTGCCACAAGCAAAACGACAGGGACGCGAGCCCCAACCACATCATTGCCCATAACCCAGCGCACCAGCAAATCGAACAACATGAAAGCACAAAAATCCCAAAAAGGGAACAGGGAAAAAACAACAGAACACGAATACATTATCGTCTGCGCCGGCCTCTCCCACGAAATCTCCCTCGAGAGGCAACAGTTAAAGCAGGTCTAGCACGAACCAGAGTGAAATCATTACCAGGGTCAGAATCCCCACGAAATTCCGGAGAAGCCAAGCCACCTTCTGAAAATTCGGATTTAGATTCACAATCCGACGAACCATCCAACCAATTAAGATGGTTCCTAATATCCAAACCAGAAATATCACCCAAACGATTGGCCATAGTTTGCGTATCGACCAAATTAACAGGGACATCAATTAAACTGTTGACAGCCGGATTGCACGTAGCTTCTACACCTGACGAAGGAGTCACAACCTCAGCCACAACAGGAACCAAATTATCCATAGAGTTAATCGGCAAAATCACAGTACTAGCAGACGCTAAAACAGGGGGAAAAAAAGGTACAGCATTTGGAGATAAAACATTTGTAACATCATCAGAATTAACGCCGCCAGCATCCAACACTCCAATTTCCTCCCTAGCTAAAACAGAATCCACCAGAGCAGAGACAGACACATTCAACGCATCCTTTGCTATTGTTACCGTAACAGGATCAACATTTTTAGGAGTAGGTTCTATAGTTATGGGAACAACAGATGATTCCAGAGCAGCAGTTTTAGGTCGGCAATCAACCACAGCCGGACAAACCTCACAATTAACATCCGTCAACGAAACAGAAATCCCCCCAACAGCAGGGGTAGCAGACGGAGAATCAACAACAGGGAAAACCTCGGGAACAAATACAGCATTCACATTCTCATATTCCAAAACAGTATGAGTAATAACATTATCGACATTTCCAACATCTAAATTAGCGGGGGGGGGGGGGGGGGGGGGGGGGGGGGGGGTTGGGAGAGTTCTGAATCACAGGCGCAGCAGGACGGCAATTGCCTAGAGAGTGGCCAATACATTTACAACCGGCACAGAATTGAGGAAACTCGTCAAAAAGCACCTCTTGAGTGTAACCTAAAGATTTCGAACCTAACCAAACTTGCTTAGGGTAGGATTTAGTTATATCAAGCTCAACGAACACACGAGTAATGGATGGACGGGATCCAACAGCAGTTGCTTCGTCAATTTTCAGGGGCTTTCCAAACAATCCGCCAAGTCCAAAAAGAATTCTATGAGAAAAGAAATGAGGATGAAGATGAGGAAACGAAACCCCGATTGGTATAACCGGCGACTCAACATCGATATCCAAAGTAGGTGACCACTTCGTTAATTTCATATAGCAATTAAAAACTAGGTAAGAACGGTGACAGAACAGCCTATAATAATCGAGATCATTAGATAGATTGATCAAAATGTGAGAAGGATCCAAAACAGTAACACATACCTCATTTTTCAACTTCAAATTGAAAAAAAATTTACGAATAGAATCCAACTAAAGAGAATTGAAAGGGTGCAGCAAGCTCGTTGATTTCCTGATCAGAAATCCATAAAAACGATAAGCCACAAAAAGTAGAAGCATGCAAATCCGGAAAAGAAGGCTTAGTGAGAGCTTCAAGAAACGAACGCGAGTGAGAAACCCCTCCAAAAAAGCCAGGGTCCTTAAGCTTAACAGCCGCCATGCCGGCACAGCCGGCAAGAACGAAAAGAAACCAGAAAAAAAAATTACCAAGCGAAATAGAGGAAGCAGAGTTGGAGGAATCTTCCCTGAAATTGGTTGATCACCGGAGAGAAAGCCCCCGACGGGCGGGGGAAGACGCCCGGAGCCACGAAACCCTAGCAGAGCGGCTAGGGCGAAAAAAAATGATCTTATGATTTGGTAGTTGAATTTCTATTACTCATATTTGAATTTGACTTGAGATAAGTGCTGTATATGAAAATTTTTATTGCACTAAAATCAAAGTAAATTCAATATTATTTATGTCCATTAAGATATAATTGATTTTAGGATTTTGACTTAATTTTGTTTCTTTTTTTTCATTTAAATTAAAATTTTCCTCTAGTTTTTTTTTAAATGCGAGTAAACCTAAGCACGAGTAATACTTAGTTTAGCTATAAAGATCCCAATGTATTAGTATAATTTACATAAAAGACAAATATAATTTAAATAAATTAATTAATAACGGAAATAGATAACTAATAAGTTATTTAGACTAATTAAAGATTAGTTCAATTATATCTATATGTTGCGTCCTGGAATATTCGCGGCGGTAGAAAAATATAAAGTTTAGTGTTTTAGCTTTGTACGAAAATCTAGCATGCATACAGATAAAAGAGAATGGTGTTTTTGTTCATAAGAGACATCAGAGTTTTTACGAGAAAAACTCTAGAAAATGGAAAAACCACGAACGAGGTCACGCTCAGTCGAAATGATCATACTAATATTTGAATATGCTACAAAGATTGACCAATCTTGAAACTTTAGGATGGTAAAATTATAATAGTTTAGAGAGTTGGACATAAGTCCATTGTCGATTGATAGCGGGCAGAAGTAGTTTGGTGTTGATTGGTGGCCGGGCAAAAGTTCGACGACACCTGGTGACCGGTAGTTGTCCGACGTCAGTAAGTGGTCCTACAACAATCGATGGTCCGACGGTGGTCGAGAAGGAGTCTTGTGGCAAGAGAACTCTAGTTTCTTTCTTTTCCTTGCTTGGACGTCCTCCCTCAATGAAAAATGAGGGGTTTATTTAAATTTTTTTGGAATTGGCATAATTAGGTTATCTTGATAATTGATCTTTTATCAAGTATTTGAGCTCCTTAATGATTTCATAATTAGGTTATCTTGGGCTCGTTGGATTCATCTCGTCTAGCTGCTCAATTCGACTATAAGCATGTTACATTTGGTAATCCAATTTATAATTTGAACTTCTAAATGCGCTTAGAGTCTTTGATTTGGACCTATTCAGGCTCGGAATGGGTTGAATTAGATGTCGTTGGGTTCGATATATATATATATAAACAGAATTAATCTAAAAATAATAAGTAATTATTTAGATTGATTAATGGCTAATTAACATTATTTTACTATAAGATTATGATAATTAACCATTAGGATAATTATTTAATCAAATGATTACGTATAATGATAATAACTAAATAACATTCATTAAATTTTCAATTATATCTCATGTATGAAGAGCTTAATATAATTTTAACTAACTATTAAGTAGTATTTATCAATGATAATTGACAAGTCATAGGTAAATTATGACATTATGATGAATTAAGCAAATGCTTTTTAAGTCAAACATATAATTAAATAATTTTTTGGACTTATGGAAGCTTCCGTTTGTCATCAATTATAGACTTTAAACCAATTAAAAAGGCTCTACTTAAGCTTCCTTTTGGGACTACATTCTTATTGCATTTAAGGCTTCGTTTGGGACGGCTTTTGTATTGCTTTCTAAAACGTAGTTTTAGCACAAATTTTTTTATTTTTGTACTAAAACTCTTTTTTGGAAAGCAATGAAAAAGCCGTATCAAACGACGCCTAAAGGATATTTTTTAATATAAAATTTTTTGAACTTAAATTTTTTATGGTAGAAAGCTGCTTTTGAAAACTTTATGAAATCTATCCCAAACGAAGCTTTAATCCATTTAGGCTTTAATTGTGATAACTTTCTCTAAAAAACAAATTTAAAAAATAGTGAAAAAGTCATCCCAAACTAACTTGAATTTAACTTACTTTTAGTCTCAAACAAGCAAAAAATTATTAAGTCCGGTCACCTGACCTAGAAATAAGTCCGGACATCCAATAAAAACTTGCCACATGGATTGCTTTTGACTGTGCTCTTTGACTGCACTTTAGGTGCGCTTTGAATGTGCTTTTTTGACTGAGCTTTATCTGCACTTTATCTGTGCTTTTTGACTGCGCTTTTTTGAGTCAACGCGCAATTCACTTGACAAATTTTTAGTGGATGTCTGGACCTAAAAATAGGTCCGGAGACCAGACCTAATAATTTGACCAAACAAGCAGCTCGTCAATGAACCCATAATAAATTTCGGCTTGACCATCGAGGATCCCAACGCGGTGGGATTCGGCTGGGTTATCTCGAAGGAAACTAAAATCAATAGAGAATTAGAGATCACCGTAGGAAACTGCAGGGAAAGATTCAGAATTATTTTTTTATTATATGTTCAATAATGATAAACCTAAGGAAAAAAAACATTAATCTTAAGCTTTATTTAAATAAAATTTTAAAAAATAGATATAAATAAATATTAAGTTTATTTTTTTATTTCATTTTATTTCTACAAGCAATCAAAAATAAGTTTCAAATATTTTGTTTAATTTTTTAAACACTTTTTTTCATATCCTAAAACCCACTCTACCTTGAGGTCAATGATTCTTAACAAATTTATCAAAATCTTGCCTACAAAAAATGTTTTTCAAAAAATGCTATGTTGCTCTCACATAACTGTAATAAAAAGAATAAGTTTAAAATATATAAAAAATTTTTTTTTGTCAAAAATCTTGCCAACAAAAAATGTTAAAAAAATACCATGTTGCTCTCCTTTACCTTTAATAAAAAGAATAAATTAAAAAAAATTAAGCTTAATGAAAAAAAATAAACTTCATTCACTTTCAGCCCAGTTAAGACAACAAAAAAAGAAAATTTTCTTTTCTACATAAAATGGAGCAGAAAAATACGTTAAAATGAAAAACGTAAAAAAAAAAAAAAAATTATTTTTGCATTTTCAGACAAAATGCACTCTTTGTTGCATTTCTTATATTTTTAAATTAAATTTATACTACTTCAAAGCTGAAGCTTCAAAGTCTCGGGCATAAGAGCATAACTGTGCGTGCAGAAGCACCTCGTCAATTGCTCAGTATCCTTTACAATTAAGTACCCATAGCAAGCAATGCTCAATAAAAAAACAAAGGTAGATTGATTTAGTTCAAGCCACTAACCTTTGATACCGTAGTTATTTTCCTGAAATTAAATTTCAGAAGATACACGTAATTGGAAACATTATAGCTGGATCGACGCGCTCAGTCCTTGCCGTGTTTTCTGCGTAAGAACAAGAAGCCAGTAGACGAGGGCTGGTGATAGAGGTCTTATCTGGTCGACGGTCACCAAATTTGACGATCAGGCCTCAGAACCCATCGCCTATTTCTGCATTTTCCCACCAACCAATTCTTATCCTTTTCAAACGACCATCTCAAAAAAAAAAAAAAAAAAAAAAGAACTTCAGATGTAGAAGGTCATCTGGAGATCAATCAGAATATATCACGGCCAATACCGCTTGGTATCGCGGCTCGGTACCGCTGAAGTGGTGCATTCTGATTGGTCTATGGACAGCTTTCTTCATCCAACCTCTACCCAGAATAATTTCTCCGAAACTTCTCTGTTAAGATAAATTAATCCTATAATTCCTGACTAAATCCTTGTATTATTATTGCCTAAACACGCATCAACATTCTAATTGTGTTTCTTATTGTATACTTTCTTCCTTCAATTAGTCAACTCATTACTCTCCTTCTTCCTCCTCTCCTTCATTAAATGTTGGGATGCGAAACAAATACACAATTTAACTTCTTTATCCAATGAAACTTTCACGGCATTCCGGCTACCACTGCCTATTGAACTCAAAGAAAGCATCCATGATTGCTAAAGCTCCAGGTTGTTCCAGGCTTTCATCCAAATTGCTGGAAGCAGCTTTTTAAAAAAGGGTCATAAACCATGATCATGCTTAGAAATCAACAACAACCAGACAATAACAATGGTAACTTTAATTTCTTCTTTCTATCATTCTTTGTCATCTCCATCCTCTTCTTATTTCCTGTTCCCAGTCATGGCTGCTCACAAACGGAGAGAGGTTCTCTACTTAATTTTCGATCAAACCTTACCTTTAGTTTCAATAATACTATTCTTACATCATGGGTTGCCAATGACGATTGCTGCCAGTGGGAAGGGATATCTTGTGATGACAATGGATTTGTTGCTGTCCTCAGTTTGCCCATTAATGGCCTCGGAGGTAGAATCTCCAATTCTCTTGCAGGTCTGTCCCAACTCACTCAACTAAACCTCTCGTATAATCGGCTCACCGGCGACCTCCCCACTGAAATTCTCTTGCTGCCAAGTCTTTCCACCTTGGATGTCAGCTTCAACCATTTATCTGGTAAACTGTCGAGGCCGCCATTAGGGAACTACTCCCTGCGGGTACTTAACCTGTCCAGCAATTTTTTCACAGGCCCTTTCATTAGTTTGGGTAATCTTGCTAGATTTCTTATGGTACTAAATATAAGCAACAACAACTTCTTTGGTCCATTTCCCTCCTCTATTTGTAACCTATCACAGGAACTCAGGGTCATGGACCTGTCTCACAACCAATTCGAAGGTGATATTCCACCAGGACTTGGAAGTTGCTTGTTCCTGACAGAATTTCAAGCAGGTGTAAATAATTTGACGGGGCCAATCCCCAAAGATCTCTTTGATATGACCTCTCTGAAGATCCTTTCCCTGCCATTTAATCTGCTCTCAGGGATTCTTGATGGCACACTTATAACCAAACTGTTGAATCTAGCCATTCTTGATCTTAGTAGCAATCTTCTGAGCGGTGAATTGCCAGCCTCAATCAGCCATATGCCATTGCTAGAGCAACTGATCTTACATGATAACCAGCTTAATGGTGTACTGCCTCCAGAATTATCCAACTGTACCAATCTTAAGATTCTTAATCTCAGGTATAATAACTTCAATGGTAATTTGGCAGTAGTTAACTTCTCCAGCCTTTCCAACCTTAACAAGCTTGATTTAGGGAACAATAACTTCACTGGAGAGATACCAAAGAGTTTGTACTCATTGAAGTCTCTGAAAGCATTAAGGCTGGCTAGGAACTCCTTGAAAGGAGAGATTGATCCAACTATGTTGGAGCTGCAAGCTCTATCCTACCTTTCTCTATCCAGTGATGGCCTAAGGAATATCACAACTGCACTCCAGATCCTCAAAGATTGCAAGAAACTCACTGCTATGATACTTGCGAAGAACTTCTTTAAAGAGGCCATGCCAACAGATGATAAGTGGGAGAACAGGTACTTCCAAAATCTTCAGGTGCTGAGTCTAGCTGGTTGTAAGCTGACCGGCCAAGTACCTCTCTGGTTATTCAATCTCAGCAAACTCTTGGTCCTGGATTTATCTGACAATCATCTCACAGGTCCAGTCCCTGCATGGTTGGGCTCCTTGCCATACCTTTTCTATCTGGACTTGTCAGGGAACCTTCTCTCAGGAGAGATTCCACCACAAATTACAGGATTGCATGCACTGATGGTGGATAAATTTGAGTTCCGGATTGATCAAGGTTTTCTTGACCTTCCAGTGTTTATCAGACCTGAAAAAGGATCGGGCCTGCAGTACAATCAGCTCACAGAGCTTCCACCTGCAATATACCTTCGAAACAACACCCTAAATGGCACCATACTTCCACAAATTGGCCAGTTGAAGAATCTCCACGTACTGGACCTTAGCGACAACAAATTCTCAGGCATCATACCAGTGCAGCTCTGCAATCTCACCAACTTGGAAAAACTGGACCTTTCCACCAACAATCTCAGTGGCATGATCCCTTCCTTGCTGAATAGCCTACATTTCCTGGCTTCGTTCAATGTAGCTTACAATAATTTAGAGGGGCCAATTCCATCAGGTGGGCAATTTGATTTATTTCCGATCTCCAGCTATGAAGGAAACACTAAACTCTGTGGAGCGCTTCTGCAAAATTGCTCCAACCAGTCAAGAAATGAATTTCCTTCAAATACAAAACATATGAACAAGAAAATCATAGTAAGCATGGCATTTGGAATCGCTTTTGGGGGAGCTTTCATCCTTATAGTTTCTATTCTCATCATATGCTATATAATGAAAGCTCCGAAAAAAGGACAAAATGAAACCAAGTTAAAGTCCAATGCAAGTTCAACAAGCTCAGCTCCCAACCTTCCTCCCAGTAATTCCATATTCGTCATGGTGCCAAATGCAGAAAACTCTTCCACAAAGAACCTTGTTATGTCAGACATATTGAAGGCTACAAATAATTTTGACCAAGAAAGCATCATTGGTTCCGGGGGCTTTGGGATGGTTTACAAAGCTACACTTTCGGATGGCTATAAGCTTGCAATCAAGAGACTGTCCGGTGAAATATGCCTAATGGAAAGGCAATTCAGGGCAGAGGTGGAGTCCCTATCAAGCGCCCAACACAAGAATCTGGTGTGTCTGCAGGGTTATTGTACGCATGGAAGTTCATGGCTATTAATCTATTCATATATGGAGAATGGTAGCCTTGACTACTGGCTGCATGAGAGGGTAGATGGTAATTCAGTGCTCGATTGGCCTACTAGGCTGAAGATTGCACAAGGTGCCAGCCGGGGCCTGTATTACATCCACCAGACCTGCGAGCCCCACATTGTTCACAGGGACATCAAGTCCAGTAATATTCTCCTTGATGAATACTTTGAGGCACATGTTGCGGATTTCGGATTGTCTCGCTTGATCCTTCCTTATGCCACACATGTGACAACTGAGGTTGTAGGCACACTTGGCTACATCCCACCAGAATATGGGCTAGCCTGGGTAGCCACATTGAGAGGGGATATGTACAGCTTTGGTGTTGTCCTCCTAGAGCTCCTCACTGGAAGGCGGCCAGTTGAACTGTTCAAGTTCAAGGATTCATCAGGACTTGTGGTTTGGGTGAATCAAATGATACATAAAGGAAAGCAGAGTCAGGTCTTCGATCTTCTGCTTAAAGGAAAGGGGTTTGAGGACAAAATGTTGAGGGTTCTTGATGTTGCTTGCATGTGTGTACATGATAATCCCCTTAAAAGGCCCACAATTGGGGAAGTAGTAGTTTGGCTAGAAAATGTAAGTGGTGATATGCAAATTCATTAGTGCTTTGTTTCTCTATTTCTACTGTCAATTGTACTTCGCATGATAGATTTAAGGAATTAATCCGTTAACATTCGCATAATGAAAATATGTACTTCTATAACATATGTTCTCCGTGATATCTGCTAACAAGGTAAGAGTTGAACAACACAGGCAATTATCGAACAGGTGAGTAGAAATTTGGAGATGATGTAAACACTATATCGATAATGCAAGATGCTAGGATAGATGGCATTCACTGCAAAAGATAATTGTAGTAGTAGAACTGATGTAGAATGAAAAAGGACAGAAATCGCCTTGCTATGGGAGATGGAAAAACTCCAAAGGTCTCACAAAATCTGCAATTTTCTTCAGGTTTTATTCAAAAACTGAGAGATAAATCTCATATTCAAGTAGAAGGAATTGTGAAGTGGAACCAAGAGACAACAACAAACTGCTGCGGTAACCTCTGGACAGCAGATTGGTGGTCTTGGGAAGGTCCTGGACAGCTGTTTACTTCCAAGTGTTGATATCAAGACATGAAATTGTACTCAGGTTTGGCTCCAAAATTCTGAGAAAATTCTCAGGTTTTTTGATGTAGGAGAGGGTGTTTGGAAGAAGGGAACTCAAGCCATTCAATGACTTGGCCTAAGGAGAAGGCAAGATCTGTTTGGTGAGGGAGGGAGAATCGGAAAAAAGAATTATGAGGGGTGGCGGGATGCTGAGGAGGGGTTTTTCTTTTCAATTCCCTAATTGATTTCCTTATATTAGGGAATCAATTAGTTTGAAAGGGTAAGAGGAAAATTGGCTGTGAGGGATTAAGAATTTAGGAAATATTTCCTAAGCAAAAGGTTGGGTTTTAGGAAAGAAATACAATCAGGATTAATCAGATGGGAAAGGAGCCGTTGGTATCCAAAGGGGAAGAGGAGTTATGGCAGAGGTTTTAAAGCTTTCCAAATCAAGGGAATCCTAATTAAAGGAAAAAGAATTAACCCTTTTCAATTTAAATTTGATTTGGGCAAGATTGATGACTTTCCAAAAATAGATTTGATATTTTAGGAAAGAATTTGAATTTCAAATCAAGCGAATATGAATTTCAAAATCAGCCCTAAATATATCCAATCCTAAATTAGGAAACATGGAAAAGAGGAGGCAGGGCAAGGGAGGCCGGCAGCTTGGATGGGGATGTGGAGGAAATCGGCGGCTAAATGGGTGGAGGATGAAGACGATGGAAAAACAATTAGAGAAAAGATAAAAACGAAAGAAAGAAGATCGAAGATAAAAAAACGAAAAGGAGAAAATAAATCAAAAGGAGACAATAAAACCGCGAGCCTTTGGACTATTCCGAAGACTGACGGGTGATTCGTTTGCCCTTCTCCAAGGGACTTTAATTCACGAGCCCGGACCCATCCTGCCGCTGGTGACAACTTCGATTCCTCTCCAATGGAATCTCACTCTTGTCCTCTCTCAAGAAGAAAAGAACATTGTGGAAAACAATTTTTTTCATATTAATCAACCATCCTATTACAATAGCTAAAGGCCATATATATAGGCCACAACATGAGAAAATAAAAAAAAAAAATACAAAATTGCACCTTGGGCTACAACACTCAAATAAATTAACCTAGGGGTAAAACAGGAAATAACATAAAATAGAAACTAAAATGCAGAAAATAATTCATAAATGACAACTTAAATCAGAGCCGTCGATTTACGACGCCTCCTGTGATAGATGCGCCAGATTTTCGTGTCGATGTCCGCATCAATAACTACTTATAAATCTCCATGAAACAAGTCAGACTAACAAATATGCTACTAATACAAACAAGAAGATAGAAGTAAAGCACAAGCTTCGTTGGTCATTGTGCTACGCCGGGGGGCCACAACTAGGCTGGGTGAGCTATTTAGGAAGGTTCCTAATCAAGAGAGAGTCATTTAAGAAAGTTCTTAATTAAGGAAAATTATTTAGGAAGGTTCTTAATCAAGGAGGAGTTGTTTATGAAAGTTTCCTAATTGTGTTTATGCTATTTAGGAAATGTTTAATTATTTAGGAATGTTTCCTAAAATATATTTAATGTTTATGAAGGTTTCCTAAATCATGCTTAATTGTTTAGGAAGGTTTCCTAAATTATGTTTATGCTGATTAGGAATGTTCTATTTATTTAGAAATATTTTTTAAATTATGTTTATGCTGATTAGGAAGATTCTAATTGTGTTAATGAGTTCTAGGACTATTTAAGATGGAGTTTGTCTATAGTTTAGGAGAGATATTGCTGAGTTTATTTTCCTAGTCTTTGTTGTGAGTTCCTAATGGCATCTAAGGTTTGTGGGAGAGGTGATCTAACTATTGAATAGTAGATCAATTGTATCTTTTTTTATTATTGAAGGAGAAATAAAAAAATCACCCCAATCTTTGTGTTCCTATGCTATTCTTCTCTTTTACTTGTTTTTTCGCTTACAAGTTGCATCAAATTGATATCAGAGTGCTCTTTTGGGACCTATGATTGCAAAGAAAGTGGATGCGTTGAAAGGAAAAATATTGCAATTCAAATCCAGCATGGAGGAGAAGTTTTTAACAATGAGGAATCGGATGGAGAGCCAATTTGGAGGGATAAAAGAGATGTTAATGAAGCTCATTAAGATGCAATCCAAAACTCCACCGGTGGTTCCAATTGCTACTCTTAACCTAGAATCGACTTGGATTTCTGTTGCTAAATCTAAGGGAAAATAAATTGGACGAGAAGAGTTTGATAAGGAGAGTCTATTTCATCAAGAACGACCTACTAAGGCTCCGATAAGGGGCGGATTAGAGGTTCCGGATTGGGGACAGCAAAAAGAGAGTTTTATGATGGAGGTGGAGTGGCCGACCACTATGGAAGACATTTTGGGTAAAGGGAGTGGATGACTAGAGAATGAGAGGGACGGGACGAACCATAAGGATCGGGTCATGTGAGGCAAGAAAGGTGGGATTCCCACCATCGATATACAGGAGAAACATGGAGGGATCACGACAACAGTTACACTAAAGGAGGAAGAAGCTATTGGGGCGGTGGCTATCCTAGTGTCAGTACATCCTAGTCTTGATGTGAAACAAACTAAATATCTTACAGCTATTGGGGTAATTAATTATAGGGGCTTGCGCTGCTATAGGAAACCAGAACTCAGATCATAAAGTCCTTGCAAAATGAGGATGAAATCTCTGGGTAGGATAGCCACCGAAACTTAATCCTCGCAAACTGAATATCTTACAGAAATAATGTCTTATCTACAAACCCATCTGCCTTCCCAAAATTTACCCCGGAACTTAATCCGTTAAAACTCCCTGAAAAAGTAACAGGGAGACCAGGGCTGACTTTTTGGAGCCCACAAAAACACAACACAATATGCAAGTGTATTGTTCAGCATTATCAAGAGTAGTGCGTAGCAGCAGTGCACTACACTAATGTGTAGGTACATCATGCAATATGTAAACATATATGTCAACATGCATTTATATATGCGAATACACAAAACACATCATGCTTATAACATATAGAGCATGTCAAGCAAATGCATCATTCAGTGTATAAAATGCACCATGCATATGCAAGCTACAACATATAGAACACATTATGTAAATACATCACCTAACATGCAAAATGAGCTGCATGGTAGTAATGCACTATACTGACATATAAATACATCATGTAAGTATTAAATCAACATGCAAATGCATCATACACTATTTTCATGCATTACGCCACTATATTGCATATCAACATATCATGCAAGACGTAGATACATCATCCAAACACATCACATCTAAATAAGTGGGTAAATCAATGTACAGATATTTCACATAAATGCATAACATGCAGACATGTCACATACATCCATTGCATATGAATGACGTTCATATAAATGCGTCATGCTAAACACATGCAAAATCATAGAACACAAGGATCCTTTTGTCAGGTTGGGTCGACTACCTCCTCTGACTAAGTAGACCAAGGACCAAGATGACCCGGGACGATGAAACCATGGATCCTGATCAGGCTCATCATCACCCCCCCCCCCCCCCCCCCTTCCCCCAACCATCCACTTTAAGTATGAGGTGAGGTGGTAATTTTTAATTTTAAATATTAAATTTTCAAATATCAACCCATGCTGCTACTTTACACCAGATACCACGTATTCTCTACGTATCTTTTTTAATGACTAGTCTTAATCGAAAGTTATCTTTTGTTATCGAAGGGGTAATTAACTATAGAGGATTGCGCCTATAGGAAACCAGAACTCAGATCATAAAGTCCTCGC
Organism: Dendrobium nobile; assembly: GCA_022539455.1. Taxonomy (NCBI): domain Eukaryota; kingdom Viridiplantae; phylum Streptophyta; class Magnoliopsida; order Asparagales; family Orchidaceae; genus Dendrobium; species Dendrobium nobile. The sequence goes on from CM039734.1 coordinate 60,834,536, forward strand.
AAAATGAGGGTGAAATCTCTGGGTAATGTCTTATTTCAAACCCAATCTGCCTTCTGAAAATTTACCTCGGAACCTAATTTGTTAAAATTCTCCTGAAAGTAGGGGAGGTCGGGGAACGAATTTTCGGAGCCCACAAACCATCACTTAAGTTTAGAAAAAACGTGCATCATAGAAAATTTGATCTCAAACTTCATAGACATCAATCATTGGAAACCTAGTAATGACACCAGTTTATTATAAGGAGAGTGTCAACCAACTCAAAATAGAAGCACCATTAAGATTGAGAATGATGTGTCACAAACCAACACAAAAATGAGAAAAAAAAACATAATACAAAACCGCCAAGATTTACACAGTCAACTTCAAACAACCTTACGTGTTCACAGGAGTAGAGGGAATTTTAATACAACATCCACAAAGTCACAAAAAATGTACACAAAGAATGAATACTCACTGTCCTTCCTAAATCCTACGTATATCCTCTCACAAATAAAGAAGAAGCTCAAGAATAATCTTACATGCAAGATTATTTCACCGTACTGCCTTCTTCTCACATGCACTGTTAAAGTTTTCAATCCTCCAATGAAACAACAACGGCTAAGAGGCTATGCGGATGAAGAATGAAAAGATCTTCAATTGCTTATCGGCATCTTCATCTTATAAAACTGCTTAGACCGCAACCTCACATGTATTGAGAAGGAATGGAAAGTTTCTCAAGGTTGGACGCTGATCTAAAGACAAATTGAATGGCCAGCCCAAAAACTCGAGAGGACCAGTGGTCCGTTAGTGAATCCCAAGATTAATATTTTTGATATCAACTACACAAATTTAGATATCAGATTTCTATAAGCAATTTTCCCCAAAAAATAAAAAGGTTTCTATAAGCACACACGCCTTTATCAGAAAGGAAATCCCATGCATAATAATATGAAAATACAACAGAAACAAAAGTCCATTAGATGGGAATAAAAATATAGAAGAGAATAGAGTCTGTCTTAGAAAATAGTATTTCTTCTTTTCATTCAAAGATAAACATCAATAACAATTTACATTGCACTCACATATAGGGGGTCATTCTCTCTATCTTTCCAAAAAGAGTTTGGAGGACAAATGTTTCCAACCAAAATGTAGAACCTACACTGATTATGGTCTAACGTCTGAGCTTCTTTCTCCTAGAAACTCCGGACAAAAGGAACAAAAGAACATTCAGATGATTTGCGCTGCAAGGCCATCCCCTAAGCTGATAGAACAGTAAACCGTGGCCAAGAAGCATACAAGCTTCTTAGCAGCAAAAGCTGGCAAAAAATAATCCAAAAAAAAAGATGAAATATTTTTATCGTACATCCTTAGTATTGTTAAAGGCTTCAAAAATATGCCGTCAATATAATTGCCATGAGGTTAGATAAGCACAAAGATTATGTGTAATGTTGTGTGGAAAGTGATACTTACCTGCAAACTTTAGGCTATTAAGCCTCCATATTATGGGAAATTACAGGGTTATTATTAATATTGCCTCCATTAACTTGGTCTGGCATTTGTACCACGTTCACATGAAAAAATAAATGAAGTCAGAAGGACATATAATCTGTGCACAGAAATTTTAATGGACGATAATACCTGATGGATTCCCAAGGACAAAAAAACATGCACCAATAACAACATAAGCTAGAAGAAGAACAAATCCCTTTAAATAATGTGAGGAACCATCCTGCAAAACAAAAAAGAACTGATTTTCAATTCAAATAGCGGTCATCTTGGGCCTAGAATCATCATAGCTCCATACAGCAAAACCATCGCTTAGGTTGGATGTCAATATCTAATGCAAACGGTTAAAGCTATGGACAAGTAGTTGGAGTTTTTTCCTCTTTGCCGCTGGTCTGAGTTTGACTGCACTAAATTACACTAATTTTTCTAATATTTGCACGTCTATGCTCCCCGTTCCCAAAAAACTATCTTATGCAACCATATAGAAATAGAAAATTTTGTATTAGAGTCCTCATTTCTTTTTTTTTTGTGCCCATCCTAAATTATGTATAATAAGATTTATTCTTGCATAGGCAAGGTTCGAAGTCTAGATCTTGTCAACAATTTTCAAAACCCTTGTCAACCTAACTAGCTTTTAGAATCATCACGGTAATGATAGTAATAGGGTTCTTAAAAGTATGTTGCCCTCTAGATTATTTTATGAATGTTAAATAATTGGCAATACTTAAGTTCGCAAGTAATCCAAGAGGAAATACTTGAGTTCGCAAGCAACCCTAGCAATAATTGGCCAAAACAGCGAGAAAAATAAGAAAATCTGGAAGAAATCAATCTAAAAACGATAGATTGCAATAGTAGAATCAAAGCAAAGCAAACTCCAAACAAGATACAATTGATTCTCAATTTGAGAGGAGGATCATCTCTCCCAATCTCTAGATTGTGGATCTAGAGCCCAAGACACCAAGAAGACTCCAAGAGAACAACTCCAAATCATGCATAGCCCTAACCCTAATTCCCCCCTCCTACTTAAAACATACACTAATTAATCAAGACCAATTTACTAAACAACCCTTGCCGCCCCCTCCTTTCCCTCCAAGGGATTTGAATTTGATTCTTAGTGTACCCCACTTCCCTCTCTCTCTCTTTGTCGCTGCCCTCTCCTGGTGTAAACCAAGACCGGCCCACTAGGGGCCGGTTGTAGTGGGACCGGTCCACTAGGGACCAGTCTAACAATTTTATATGTAAATAGTATGCAATGGAGTTTTAAAAATAAATGACAAATATGGTTTTCATTTAAAAAAGAAGTGCAAGGACACCAAGAAGGAAAAAAAAAAGACAACCTTTATACATTGATATTCATGTTACCTGTAAAGCAAATGATATTATCAAAATTGAGATGACCAAAGCGCCAGTCTCCAATAATTTAAAATCAAGATCCATTTGAATGCCCATCACCCACGCCACCATCACACTTAATGGAACCTGAATCATAAATAGAAAACAATATGAGTTATAGTTTGACATGGTAAACAAAAGATTGGATTATTTTTCAACTCTCACCACAAACATGGAAATTTGTGTTGCTGAACCCAGTGACACTCCCAAAGTTATATCCTACGCCACACCAGTATTTGACCTTGTTATGCTCAATCTTGATTGAATTATCCAGGCGAAAAATTTCAGGAGAGTTTAGATGGCAACTTACCAGCTTATTCTTTAAAGCAAAAATTATGGCACCAGCATGCTCTGCTGCATTCCCCACGATTGGCAATAATATGATGCTGAGGAAACAAATGGAGATGCCCCATGAATCTGCTGCAGCCTAGATAAGGAGATTCATTTTGGTTAAGTAATATTCATCACTCCTAAACGAAGCAATCAGAAAAATCTTTTCAGGTTATTAGTATAAGTTTCTATGATCTTTTTGAATGATGCCATTTAACACCCAAAAAAGAGTTACTATAAACTTGCCATGTTCATTTGATCATGAATTATGTAACCTTATCTTTATAGTAAAGACAGTCAATGGAGATAAATGTCCTAAGAGTTTATCCAATTGACCAAATAACAAAGGAGGGTGGATGATGGGGCAACAATCATGTGTGTGTGTGTGAGAGTGAGAGAGAGAGAGAGAGAGAGAGAGAGAGAGAACTCTGATCCAAACATTTGTTTACGAAGCCACTAATGGATTATAGTACTCTTATAATGAAACAAGTCTAGAAAATGATGTTTTAAGCATTCCTTCTCATTGAGGCATGCAGAAAATTTTAATGCCAAAAGGATTATTGGTTATATAGTTCTACATGTGTTGGCATAATATCAAGTAGGATGGGAAAATTTGTAATTATCTACGGCTTTAATCCATCTCTTTTTCCTACTAATTCTAAAAATCAGATGAGTTAATGGACTTGATAACAGTTGTGACCTTGGACAGGTTCTCTCGGCCTTGATTGTACTAGAGAGAAGAGTTGAGGTTTTGTCCATGCAGAAAGAAGTCACAAGAAATAAAGCAAGAAGGGTGATTCAAGATGTCAACATTCGAGCAGAGATTCATTTGCTTATGATGAGGACATCCACCGGATATTTCGACATTCTTACCATCGGCGGAATCGTAGATCGACGACTATGATTCATAGTTTATTTTATAATGTTTTAGTACATTTCTTTTAATTATTTTTTCAGTTTTCCACTTGTACCCTTATGAGGGATTTGTGTCATGTTGTAGCCTGAGGGCATTTGTGTCTTTTACATTTTGTTCTTTGGAGGCCTAAATATGAAGGCCTAGTCATTGTAATTTTTTCTAATGATGAATTATGAATGAAATTTTAGTTTTCTGTGTTTTATCTCTAAATGAGTTCTTGAGAGCAGAGACCCTAGGTGGGTGAAAGCAATACCCATCAACCTTGGTGGATTCCTAGGTTCGCGGTTCGTCGTCTTCTTCTTTTCCCCTACACCCACCCCTCAATTCCCCATAGCACCCGCCGGCCTCCCCAGTCCACCTTTTCTGTTTCTTTTTTTGTTTTCTCAAAAGACTAGCCTCCTCCTTGAACCCCTACTGCCGGCCCCTTTGGCTTTCAAGCCGCCGGCCTCCAGTCAAGGCCCAATGGCCTGCCCCAACCCTCCGCCCCCTCCTCCCTACCTACCCAACCCGCCGGCCACCCCTCCATACTCCCCTAAATTTGAATTTCAAATTTCAAATTACCCATAATTGCTTTCCTAAAATACCACCATGCTTTTTAGGAAAGATTCATTATTGAGATTCAATCTATTTTGAATTTCAAACAACTTCCTATGAAAATAACCCCTCATTAGAAAGTTACCTTAATTTAAATCAAATCTGATTTGATTTAAATCTCATTAACTCCATTGGGGACCACATACATTGCATCTAGACATATTCTCCCCTCCTTCTATGGCCGGCCCCTCCTCTCTTAGATTTATTTTCTCCAATTTAAATTCCAATCACCATTAATTCCCCACTAATACCCCATTAAACCGCCGGCCCCTTATTGCTCTTTGGATAATTTTGAAATTCAAATTTAACTACTCTCCCTCCATTAGTGAAATCTGAATTTAATTTCAGATTTACTAAATCCCTCTCTCCACCTTACTAACCCAACCATAGCCGCCCCTCTCCTTGCCCGCCAACTCCCCTCTCCACCTTTCCCAACCGGTGGCTCCACCATAGAGCACCACTCGCCTACCCTCAAGCTCATGGATGGCGGATCAGGATGCTGATCACGGATTCGTTTACAATTCTCAAGAGGAAGTCAACATCATTTAATCACCTTTCTTCGATCCCGGATTTGGGTCCGAAGGTACGTCGAAGAATACGTGGAGCGTATTGTCTTTACTTTGGCGGACATCATCGAAGAGCAACAACCTACAGGATCGTGGAAGATCGCAGGACGACCACCCGTCTCTCCAACTCCGGCCAACTCTCCGTTAATCAAAACCATCGGCATTCTCTGTCTAGCAGTGGCATCACTGGCCTTGCTAACTTTTGTCCTCCGCTAAGCCTACTTCCAAAGAGCGATCGAGAGGGAAACTCTAAGGTGAAAGTTCTAATTGTTAAGTGGCGGATTATCGTTAACTGAATGTTTGTTTGACTATTTTATTGTTATTATTTAGGATTGTCCTGTTAATCTAACGAGTAACTGCATACCTGAAGCAAGTCAATAACAACGAAAATTGAAAATCCTAACTTAGTGAAACATTAATCTTATAATTTCATTGCGAAAGCAAATTTCTTAATAAAATCCTGCAATTCCCTTGTATGTTTCACATCAGCTTATTTTATTTTTATAGTTTTTGTTGAAGGAATCTATCCTCTTATTCTTTGAATTTCTATAGAAAAAAAAAATTACTCCAAAATTTTGGTGAGATCTCATTAATCCCTTGTTAGTTTTGTGAGAAGAGAAATTGAGCAATGTTACAAGTCTTCTTAATTTGTTCCCTCCATATTTGGATAGTGAAATTATATGTGCCTTCTCGCCTTTTGGTATGAAGGCCCATCTTATAGAATCACATAAATACTAGTGCTTTTGTCTTTATGTATGCTTTACTGTTTCATATCATAGTTGTGTGTAGTGCTAACTTTATTTCACCTTGATTAAATTCGCTTGCTTGCTTTGGTAGTCCTAAAAAGTGAGTTTTGGGCACTTTTGTGGAACAAATTGATATCAAAGCGCATCCAATTTAAATGTAGCAGATGAAACCATTAAAAACATTGCCAATACTATCAAATATGAGTTTGAAAAATTCGTCGATAATGATTATTTCAACATTTGAAAAATGAAGATAAGGGCATCTTTGTCCAAGGAGGGCTTCCATAAAACTTTGAAGATGATGGATTCCCTAACTGACACGAGTCAGGAGGAAATGGATGAGAAAGCTCTTAGTTGGGACAACCTCAATTTGGGAGATGAAGTTCTTAGCACTTCAGCATATCAAGGTATTGTATAAGAGGAATGGGGAAGTTGAAATCCCTCTACATGGTAAAGGTATTAACAAATCATCTCTATTTAAAGCACTAACTGTTCATATTTTTATCACTTCCACTTCAAGAGCAGTTGGATGTCTATGGAAGGCTAATATTGGATCTGACAAATTCAAATGTAAAATTATGAGGAAAATAAAGTTTTGATTTTGTTATGCTCTCTACCATCCATTTTTTAAGCACATTGTCACCATTGTACTACATGAAAGTATACAATAACCATAACAAAGATTTTGTATATTGTTCTATCAAATAAGTTGAGAATTAATGTGTACTGAGGGCTTATTTGTAAAAAAAGGTAGGAGCTTGGAGAAAGTAAAGAAGAAAGAGAGAGATCAAAGTCAAATTTTAAAAAGAAAGAGCAACGCCACTACTGCAAGAAAATTGGACATTGGAATCATAATGTTGCTATTGCAAGAAAAACTCAAAATAAACGGTAAACAAAAAGGCAATTCTAACTCTAAAGTAGCAGCAATTGTAGAGGAGCCAAAAGATAGGTCTCATTTAGTTCTAATAATAGCAATTTTTTTTTGTTTCTTCAGCTGAAGGTTGAATCCAGGATAGTCAATGTTCATATTACTTGCCACTCATGGCGATCAACTTATATCTATGGAATTGTCCATGGTGGAAATGTTCTTATGACTGATGATATGGCGTGTAAGATTGTTAGGATATGGATGACTCTGATTAAGACATATGATGGAGCTGTGAGAACTTTTAAAGAGGACCAACACGTGCTAACTATGAAGAAAAATCTTATGCCTTTCGGTAGTTCGAACTCTAATGGTGCAGATTCACTGTTGAAGTTGGAATTTACTTTCTTCAAGGCAGCATAGTGATAGGTGATGCATCAATTTCTTACTCATGTTTTAACTAAATTATGACACATAAGATTTACGCATATGTCATAGCAGGGCCTATTAGATTTGAGTAAAAGAGGTTTGCTTTATGGTCAAAACACTGAAGCCTTTGAGATCTGAAGGCATTGGTTTCTATATAAGAATCATAATTTCCTAATGAATTTCATAGAATAGACTAGATTCATTCTAACTTATGTGGTCCTACCAATGTTAGATCAAAAGATAGATCTAGACACACATTTACCTGCATAGAAAATTCCTCAAAGGCATGATTTTTCTTACTTGAATACAAGAGTGTGGTATTTAAAATATTCAAGAGTAGAAGACAAACTTAGTAGAAAACTGGCAAAAAGATCAAGTGGTAAAGGATTGACAATGGCTTAGAATTTTTTCATCTACGTCATTTTGTTATAAGAAAGACATTGTTAGACAAACAATTGTAATGGATACACCTCAGCAAAATAAAGTTGTACTAAAACTAAACATGACACTATTGGAGAGAGACAAACATATGTTATCCAATAGTGGTTTGACCAAGTATTTTTTTGTAGAGGCTATTAATACTACATCTTTATTGGTGTACATATCTCCAACAATTGCCATTGAGTTCAAGACTCCTAAGGAAATATGATCAAATAATCCTACATATTCTTCAATAATAAGGTGCTTTGCTTATGCTTATATCAAATAGGGCAACCTTGAACCAAGCTCTAAGAACAGCTTATTTCTTGGGCATGGAGTGGCGTGAAAAGATTGACTTTGGTGTATGGATGCCACATGCAATGGATTTTTTTATTAATAGGGATGTTAAATTTAATGAATCGGACATATTTCAGTAGAAGTTAGAGTAGATTGATGATTTGAGAAGATATTAGATAGAAAAAAAAATGAAATATTATATTTGAAGTGGAGCATATACAATTAGCTGATAACCCACCACAGGTCCACAACAGCCTACTATGCCTGAACTTCAGAAGGAGGTAACATTGTGACACTCAAAAGAAACTATTACTTCTCACTGATTAAAAGATAGAATAGAGTACCTTAGAGATTTATATATAAGGATCCCTCCTGCTCTTACAAGGTTGCTTATGCTTTGTGTGTAGCAGAGTCTACTGGTGATCAAATGCAATCCAATTTTGAGGATGGTGTCAATGGAAGTTAATCAAAGCAATAGACCACAACTATGGTGGAGGGAGTTGAAGGAGTCTTTACAAAAGAATGAGATTTGAGAACGAGTTCAACTCCCTAACAGAAAAACATTGTTGGCAACAAATGGATCTACAAGCATTACGAGGGGATCTGGAGTGAAGATAGCATCCAATATAGAGAACAATTAGTTACAAAAGGCTACAGCAAAAATGAATGTGTTGAATTCAATGAAGCTTTGGTGATTTAAGAAGATTTGATTATCCATTTTATTTTTGTTGATATGAGGAAGGATTGTTGAGTTTATATCAAATAGAAGGCGCAAACTTGTAATTATTTAAAGTTTTAATCCTTATCTCCTCATATTGCTACTTATTCTAAAAATCAGATGAACTACAAAACTTGAAAATAGTTGCGACCCTTGGACCAATTGTTGTTCATAGTGTCAATAGTGTTAGATAGAAGAAGTTGTGGATTTCGTTATGCCACCTGATGGAAAAAAGAATACAGTTTCCAGCAATCGAGCTAGAATGCCAATTCAAATTGTTCACAGTCAAGCAAATCCTTTTGGTTATTTTATTCTTAAAGATTTGGCTAGAGGGATTTCTCCTTTTGTCCTTAGGCTTTCTTTTGAGAAAGGTAACTTAAAGATATTGGTTAGATCTCCTCCATTCTCATTAATTTTGTGAGAAGAGAAATTGATTAGTTTGATAAGTGTTCTCAATTTCTATTCCTCCATACTTGGACAGTGGGCTTATTTGTACCTCCTTGCCTCATTGCCTCATTGAAGTAAATTAATATTAGCATAAACAAATGAATCAATATATTATTTTCTCTATGTTTACTTTTACTATTTTATATTATATCTACATATGAGGTGTTAGTTGCAATGATGTATTCAAGCGAAGTTTCCATTTTCTTATGTTTCAAAGAGAAGGGCTCCTTATATGCAAAGAAGTTGTAGAAGTCACTCTCTAATATTGTGCTACATGCGTACAATTTACAACAATTTATAAATCAAATTAAGAAGCCAGCATCGAAATTTAAAAACTTCAAAAGCAAAAAAAACAGACCTCAATTGTGCCAACAACATATTCCGATAAAACTGCAATTATAATTGTAAAACTGACCAACCAAACTAATGCACTAAGAAATCCCATGACTGTCTCATCTTTAGATACCACATCATCATTGTCATCATCCTCCTGCTAAATAGAAAAAAAAAACTGATTCCTTTGACAAGATGAATTATAAAGTTGGAAATATAAATTTAATCATGCATAAGAGAAAATACTTTAATGGTAAATGCTACCAATTTTTAGTTCATAGGCTGACTAATGTCTTACCTCTGGTGACTCAAATAGTTGGCGATGGGTCTTCAATTGGAAAAAAAGGTAAGCCATGTAGGTGGCTAGCATCACAATGCTGCAAACTCTTGACAGTGCTAAAGTAGGGACAATGGCTACATTTTGCTCGCCAGAGGTCACAGCATATCTAAACAATAGTAGAAGCACATGACACAATGCGCCCAGCATCAAGAGGCTTGTGTTTACATTAGCTTGCTTCTAAAAAAAATAGAATTTGAATATTAGATATGAAATAAAACAAATGAAATGAAGTCCTAACTATCGAAATATGAGAACTTGAAAAATAAGTTCTTCATTTTGAAGGAAAAAATAAACTTTTATTCGGTGAGGTTTTCTATATACCCGGTCAAAATATTGCTCCTTTCGGAGGTTAGCAATGCCACCACAGAAGAGGGAGGAACCAAGAACAAGAAGCAAATTGGAGAGGATTGAACCAATCAGGGAGAACTTGACCACTTCAATCTTACCCTTGTGCAGTGCAAACAAAGCTATGATAAGTTCTGTTGCATTCCCACATGTAGCATTTAGTAGGCCACCAACTGTAAGTACATGTATACCCTCTACCATAAGTGCATGTATTTAAAATAAGAGTGCTAAAAAAAAAAGAGTCGTTAAATACCAGTAGTGCCAGTGTAGAACGCAATTTGTCTGAGCCATCAATACAAAAAATGAAAAAAAAAAAAAGGAGTTATTTGATATGATATGGACAAGATAAAGAAGTAAAGCATTAATCTTGAGTGTTACCCCTGCATAAGCTAGATATATACTGACCATTCATAGTAAAAATGAAAATTTAATAATGAGAAGAAAATGTGTTGAAAGAGCAATGCAAAAACATAGATTTCAAAGTGACATTGGATCCTAATTGTAAGCATATAGAAGATGTTGCTTGAGGTCTCTGAATTGGTATGTATGTATGATAAGTTGTTGTAGATCATGATGAGTTACTTTGGCTTGAATATACAACTTTTAAGAAAATTAATTTCACATCAAGAAATCGCATTGTTATCATCTAATTTTTTATTTTACATTGAAACTGCTTTTCTTATTGTACAGGTTGTATGAGAGTGATAATTAATCCCACATAAGATGTGAAACAAATATTGCATTACTAACATACTAATAGTCACTCTTAAGTCTTACCGATTAGTTTGAACTTTTGAGTTGATACATCTATTAGCATATTGAGCTCAATTTGGACATGCTATTTCACCTTGGTAACACTTATAGCCTTAAATTAAGAATATAATTACATTCATTTCAAAACTTATGACATTTTGGAATAGGATTATAGTAGGATTAAATAAAAAAGTTAATTTCACCATTGTCAATATCCTTATTTCTTAATCAAGGAAATCTTCATGATGAATTCCCCCTAATTATGACTTAACTCTGCCTAACCTAAACCTAACCTCATCCATGATTAACCAAGTACTACATTGTCTTCTTGCATGAGTAAGCCATTATATATTTTGGAGCACATATATAAACTTCTCTCCTCTCACGCTCGATTACCCAACAATCGTGATGGGCTGGCCCTATGCCCACATGTCATTGCTCCCTAGCAACTAATCACATTCATAGTGGATTAGCTTTGCACCAGCGATCCTTATGCCCACATATCATTACTCCATAGCAGAATACCACGTTCGTTGTGGTTTTGCTCTGCACTGGTAAGCTCTTAGCTTTGCCCCAGCGATCCTTATGCCCACATATCATTACTCCATAGCAGAATAGCACGTTCGTTGTGGTTTTGCTCTGCACTAGTAAGCTCTTGCTTATCTTTTCATGTATGCAGCTTCCGCTAGTTGCTCATTGCGGCTTGTTATTGATCGTGTTTCCTTCTCAAGCTTCATTCTAGTTGTCACGGCTGTTGCATTTAAGTCATCATCTTTGCCTCTCCAGTTTATTGTGTTCCACTCACATGCTCTTTGGCACTCGCTCATATGCCATTTGTGTTGCATTTAATAAATCCCTTTCTTTGTGAAGACCATTTTTCATCTCGTTTCTTGTGGCTTTACTTCCCAGCACTTGTGTGAAGGTTCCTAAACATGCTTTCTCTTTACTCATTTGTTGACCCGTATTTGAAAATAAAAAAAATGAGGAGAAAAGAAATCTCTTCGTACCTGTTCAATGACGAATCGCACGTCGTCGCCGCTCAAATCCCGTAAATCTAGCGACTCGGACATCCGACCACTGGCTTCGCACATTCGACGTCATTTCTCCCACGACCCTTGTGTCGTTAAAACGAGAAGAAAGGAGGCAGAAGCGCTGGCTGGTTCTCTCTCCCTCGTCCGACTTTGCTCCTGCGATTTTCCTTCCCTGTCCGAGCGAAAGTCACCACAGTTCGATCGGAAGCAACGATCGGAGCTCGTCACTGTGCAAGAATCTCCTCCCTATCGCACGCGTCTTCGGCCTCATCCCTCGACGACATCCTCTCCGATCGGATTGGAAGTTCCGACACTTTGATCGGAAGCGGCCATACGAGCCGCTCGCAGTGAAGACAAATTTCTCCCTTTCGATCGCTACTTCGCCTCCTCCGATGCTGTTCAACTTCGCTGCCCCCGACGACATTTCTCCCTGTCGGACCGGAAGTTACGACATTTTGACGGAAGAAACGACGGGAGCTCGCTGCGGCAGTAACTTTCTCCCTTCCAGCGCACTTACTCGCCTCCTCCGTGCGGACCGACCCCACTCCTCTGGCGATCCACCTCCGACGCCGTCCCTCCCTGTCAGATCGGAGGTGACGACATTTGGATCGGGATCAACAACGAAAGCTCGTCGTTTCTTCAGCTCCTTCGTGGCTGATCCGACTTTGCTCCTTCAACGACTTTCCCTTGTCGTCGGCTCGGAAGTCACGACATTTTGATCCAAAGCAACAACAGGAGCTCACTGGCGTGAAGTTAACTTTCTCCCTTTGGCGCCGCTTCCCCGGCTCCTTTGTGGCTACTCGGCCTAGCTCCTTCGACGACATTCCCTCTCTGTAGGATCGGAAGTCACTACATTTAGATCGGAAGCAAGAACGGGAGCTCGTCGTTTGTGAAGGTAACTTTCTGCCTTCCGAGCGCATCTTCGGCCAAATCCCGTAAATCCGTCAAGAAAAAAAAAAATATTTATATTAATTTTAATTAATTGAAATTAATCTTAATTAATTAAGGTAATTATAATCTAATTATTTTTAATTATAATTAATTAAAAATGACTTCTAATTAATTATGATTAATTAAATCATAATTAATTATGTTATTTTTAATTAATCATTGTTAATTATAATTAATTATAATTAATTAAGATTAATAATAAAAAATATGTGTGCTTCTCGCGCCTCGACATCCGAGCCAACTCCACCGCCGGTCCGCCGGACCCCAAGGTATAAATTTCTAACTTAAATCCCGCGCTTGACGCGCCGGTGGACCCCCTATACACGCTCTTGTAGCACGGTGGGAGGGAATCCGGTGCGACATGTGCGACGAGGCGGGTAAGCCATATACACGCTCTTGTAGCATGGTGGGGATGGTGGCACCAACGATTGCTACGCAAAGGTAGTATGTTCCAAATCCCATTCTCGGCGTTTGCGGCGGACCAGGGAACCACCTATACGCGCTCTTGTAGCACGGTAGGAGGGAGCCCGGTGCGAAGCATACGGCGAGGTAGGTAAGCCCTATACACGCTCTTGTAGCGTGGTGGGGAGAGCTACTGGTGTTTCGTACGGGTACTGCTGAGCCCCATACACGCTCTTGTAGCGTGGTGGGATGAAAATTTGTACGGCCGCAGTGTCTAAGGACACCTACCATACACGCTCTAGTAGCGTGGTGGGAAGGCCCACCTCTCCTATTTTCCCCCAAACGGGGGATATGCCGGGATGCTGCCGAAATTTTCACTGAAATGTACAAAGACTTGAACAATTTGAAGACCTTCTTGGGCAACAATATAGAAGACCTGTACTCGAACAAAAATACGTATAAATTGAACTAAATGAGCAGAGGACTTGTACGAAGAACAGAGGACTTGTAGACCTAAATCTGAACAAAATTCTAAATGATTTTTAAAGGACAAAATCAAATGAGATAAAATCAAACTTAAACCAAATTCAAGTTAATTTGAACATTCAAATGAACTTGCAAAGAACTTCAGAGGATCCTGGACAATCAATTTGAACATGTACTTCGAGCTCATGTTTGAACTCGGGCTATACGACATCAAGTGGAGACTTGTAAACTTGATGAAGTCAAGTCTGAATGAAACTGAATTTGGATTCAAACATATACAAAGAACAAAGCTTGAATCACACACGAGGGAGTTCAAACTACAAGAACATTTATATGGTCAGTAGTGACACGAAGTATGTTTTAAGACCTCGATGCATAAATTCCTACAACAATCACTACAATGCCTGTTGATTGAGAAGGCAAAACTACTACTAGATAGTCAAAGACCCGTCCTCTATAAACAAATCCCGACATCAGACCACCTGAGATAGGTGAAAGTTGGATATGATACTGATGTAAATGACTCTTCTACGAATACTTCTAGGGGGTCGTAGTAAATACAACGAATCCCTATAAATGAATACAACCTACTTGTGGATAACAACAGTGGGTACCTCGTAGGCACAACGAACCATTGTGGGCATAAGTACAATCAACGCCCACCTGAGATTGATGAAAGGGTGGATATGATGAAGTTAACAACGACTCTCCTACAAATACCTTCAGGAGGTCGTAAGGGATACGACGGTCCCCTACAAATGGATACTTGTGGATAACAACAGTGTATTGAAAGTACAATGAATCACTGTGGACACAAGTACGTATATCACCTATAATAGTGGTGATTAAGATCTTCAAGTATTTCGAGTACAAGAGCGACTCGATGTACAAAAAGTATACCCCCCTGGCTGAAGGGAGGAAATATTTGAACAAATTAGAACCAAACATCCTGGTGTTCCAAAGTCTCTTCTTAGTTCTATACTTAAGAAGAAAATAGTTCTGGTGCCCACAAACACTGAGAATAACAAATCAATTACACTGATCATCTTAAAAAGAGTTCTCTACAAAGCAACAAATTTTAAAATCCAGAAAGTCCTCCCCCGATGAATGAGAAAGGGGAGTCAACATCAAAACGCCATGCCACCGGATCCGCAACACTCGTATTAGCGGACATAAGGCGTGTATAAGCTCTCAAATGAAAAGTTGTGTGCATCCAAACAATAGTACACAACTACAATTATTTCAAACTACCCATGCACGTGCACTATAAATTGTATACACATAGGTATACTAAAGGGAAAAATATAATCTCGACCCGCATGGGCCCCAGCGAGCGTGTTATTAGTACACACGTGACGTCTAGGGATGCTGCGCGGGTCGATAAGTGAATTCAGGTTCGAACATGATCCTTCTATACAGATCAATAAAAGTCGCAGGGTTTAACCTTCAAACAAACACATGGTTATGAGAATCGATGTATTTGTTTCAATACATTCATATTATACCTTCAAGGCCTACAATCAAAATAATTCACTAAACAAAAGGTATAAAGCCTATGAAACCCTATCCTCCTAAATAGATAGATAGGAGTAGACAGGGTTCGAGATATTGGATAAATATACGGTCACGAAGTCGACCGAAATATTTATCTTATACATTCATATTAAGCCTTCAAGGTCTACAATCAAGAAAATTCACAAACAAAGGCACGAAGCCTATGACAAATATGATCCTTGTCGACAATTAGACAGAGTCGACAAGGTTCAATCAACGAATGAAAATGATCCCAAACACCCCGATGATGGCCGTGTTGAACGCTAATCTCAACCGGAGGGGTTCACAAATATTTTTAAATGTCCTCCAAACTCCACCCAAAAATTCAAAACTCCGCAAATCCCAAAGTCCAGATATTTAAAAATCTGAAATAAATCTATCAATGCTTAAAGCAAAATTCATCCACCATCCACAAAAGTTTGTCGAGGTGGACAAATTCAAATATAACTTCAGCTCACATAGAGCCAAATGCCTAGTCGAAAATATCACTAGGATCCATTCTCAAACAATCTACTACCAGTAAAGACGTGGTACGTGTCCTCTAACCGGCGGTTTCGCCGCCAAATGGCACCGCGGGATAAACGGTTATGACCCGGGGCCCTCTGAACCGAGTGATTTTGCCGCCAAATGGCACCACGCAATACCAGTTATGGCCAGAGCCAATACGTTTCTTAGTGGCATCAAATTCTTGAGATATGAATCAATATGATATGATCGATAGGGCACAAAGCCCTCTGTCAGCTAAGGTGGATTCAAATTTGTCCCATCTGACAAACATCCAACCCAGGTCTACAAGGTCCCCTTGAACGAAACAACACATGGCTGCCGACAAGGATCCTTCTGTCAGGTTGGGTCGACTACCTCCTCTGACTAAGTAGACCAGGGACCACGATGGCTCGGGAAGACGGAACCATGGGATCTTGATCGGGTCCATAATCCATTCCCCCACCATTCGCTTTAAGTGAAAGATGGCGGAAATTTCTATTTTTAAATATCAGAACTTCCAATCTCCAATATCCTAAACCAATGCTGCTACTATATGCCATATAACACGTATTCTATACGTATTTGATTGATGACTAGCCTTAATCAAAAGTTCTCTCTCATGATCGGGAGGGGTAATTAACTATAGGGGCTTGCGCCTATAGGAAACCAGAACTCAGATCATAAAGTCCTCGTAAAATGAGGGTGAAATCTCTGGGTAGTGTCTTATCTACAAACATATCCGCCTTCCAAAATTTACCCCGGAACCTAATCCGTTAAAACTCCCTCGCTGAAATAAAAAAAAGAAGCAGGCGGGGAGGCCGGGACCGAATTTTCGGAGCCCACATCATTCCTCTACACCTATCATATTTGGATGATCCAGCTATTCATGATGGTCATCCTACTTAATCATGTTAAATCTCTCTGAATGCTAGCCTCAGCCTCCCAGATCATTTGCCCTCTCTTTTTCCTTCGCAGGTGCTGTTAGGTGGAGGGTTCCTCAAAGTTGAACTCGCTTGCAAGTTTTTTCATTCCTCCAACATGGCACGAGTTCTGTTAAGCACAAGACAGCAACTATCTTATATGATAAACCTACTCTAATTTTTTCGAAGTCTGAGATTTCTAATATGACATCTTCATTTTTCTACATTTTGGTTGACAAATATTTTTTTATACATACAAGCTTGGAGATTCTTCGTCCCTTCATGTTTGATTTTTGTTTGCTAGGTGACTACCCTATTAAGTTCTTGATCGATGTTACATGCATATCAAACTATATTTGGAATTATTTTCTTCTAGACTTTTCCTATTGTGCTCATATTATGTGAATATCCTATAAATCTAAATGCTGAAGTGATCTTCATACTTTGATACTTCTAAGGAGCCTCTATTACCCTTTTTTGGGTTTTTTTTTTTCTCATATTTGGGTCCACTACATCAATCAATATTCATTATATATTTTTGGGTGCTATTTTTTGGCTCTCTCAACCGTTCTTGTTAGTGTTCTTATGCAATTGATATTTATATCCCATTGGCTTGGGAGGTAACAGATTGAAACTTCATCAATAGCTATTAACGAAAATTTAAATTTAAATATTTTCCTTCAATATACAAGTCTTGCAAATTATTTAGACATGATTATGTCAATTTCTTTAAGCCCATCCGAAATTAAGGAAATCAGTAGCTGATGATCCTAATTTTGGATTTAGTTCTTTTAAATCATAATATGGAAATGCAAGATTTTTGTGTTTAAAATACATAATAAAATAAAGCCTACCAACGTGATGGGTGATGCTCCCTTTACCTAAATCTCCCCGGGCACTCTCATGCTTTGTATATTAATCTAGATTCATCTTAATTTGAGTTTGTACTTGTACTTGTTACTAATGATTTGTTAGATGAGGCTAGGGCTAAAAAGAAAATTAAAGTTAATAGTATTAAAAATAAAGGTATTTTAATCATATATATCTTCTTCTTGAATTTTTTTAGTAAATTTAATTTCTACTTAACTAATTTTCTTGTGTATAACAGCTAGCTCGAGTCAAAATCTTTCAAAAGAGGTCGTATATTGTATTAAAATTATTCTTAAATGATGAGGCCTTTAGCTTGATATTTTTATTTAAATTAATAAGACTTACTCTTTTAATTTATATATTTATTTATTTCAAACAAGTTAAATAATAAAAAAAAATCAAATGAAAATAAAAAAGGTCAAATACTAATGTATCAATGGATGTCTCATCTATTATGCCTATGAATGGATAAGTTGCATTGGGACAGCATAGTTTGACCTAATTGTGTTTTAGGATTTGTCTCTTAGCTTCCACTAAGTCATCTTTTCCATTAATTGAGCTACTAAGCATTTAAGGTGTTGTTGTATGGCTATCGCCTCCTATGATTATGATTTGTAGACATTGATTGATATGATACACCCATGACAGTGGCACTTGTAGAGAAGCCTAGATGGCCATTTGGTGCCCAAAAATGATGTAGAACATAAGCATTTCAAATTTAACATTCACCTAGATAGGCAATCAACAATTGTGCTTCGACATCAAGAAAATAAACATTCGAACTCCTTATTCATACTGTGATATAACTACATAATATAAAGCTTAGAAAGTTATAAGCTGGTGTGCATAAAGAATTCACGTCAATTAAATAATAAGTAGACCAGAAGGAAAAAAAAAAAAAAAACTAACTTTCAAAGTTTATGTTTATCATGAAATAATGAAATGAATTTTTCTTTTGAAGCAAGCAAGCCCCATGTTTTAAAACCCATACCTCCAATTATGTATTTTTTATCAGAACAGAAAATATCATAAAATATCATGACGAGTCTATAGAAACAATCATTAAAAATTTATATTATTAGACAAGTAAATGTAACGTCATATATAGGTAAGCTGTTTTTCAATAATTACGGAATACTATGCTCAAATATCAAATCCTATATGTCATCAATAAAAAGGTCCCAAACATCATTATCCGCAACCAAATGCTGAGGCTCACCACAGAAAAAGTAGCCTTGAGATGAATTTAACAATAATGAAAAACAGATGCAATTCTGGAGCAAAATAGGATTGAACAGAAAGGATACAGAACTTACTCAGTGAGGAAGCTGACTCGTTCTGCAAGTGGGGTAAGGCCTAACAAACTCAATGCGAATACCCATGCCTGCCACCAGAAATATAGTAAGTTGTATACCAAATTCCTAATAAAAACTGGACGTTAAAATAATGAGAAATCCAATTAAGCATGTATGGTTACAGGAAAAATAAAAAGATAAGGAGCTTCTCATTAAAAAGAATTAAATAAGAGTGCAAGGCAGTTATTCCTTGACAACAAGAAAGCTCTATAAATAATAATACGGTCGAATTTGTTCTTCATAAAAATACGTAGTTTTTTGTTGTCTTGTAGTGCAAGAGTATTTGTCTTTTAGCTTTTATAGAAATGCTTTACAGTTTATAATATATATATATATATATATATATATATATATATATATATATTTATATTTATATAGTTTTCTGTAAACACTTTTGTAGTTTATACAGAACAATTTCTTCTTTAATTAAGTTTTTCATGGGAGCTCCTGATCTAATCTTCCCCCCTAAATTTACATTTTACAAGCAAGCAACAAAAGAAACAAAATACACGTACGGCTGATGCATAGAGATCCGAAATCCAATGCAACTGAAATACCTTTCAATATGGACATTTCCATAGTAAAAGCAAGAAAGTAGAATAAAATGCAAAGTTTTCACGTCATCACGCCTTGAATAAATGCCTTAGCAAGGAAGTTGTCTCAATTCTCCAGCAATGGTGGTTCGTCAAGCATCCTATGCATGACAGGTGAGCTCCGTAGGTCAAACACGGAGCTTGCAACAAAATTCGGGCAGTATATAACATAACCAAGCATTATATAGGCTTCGTTTGGGACGATTTTTTTTTACTTCTCAAAGCAATTTTTTAGTATTAAAAATATTTTTTTACTAAAAAAACTGTTTTTTGAATCAGGTAGAAAATTATTCCAAAGGAAACCATAAAAACAGTGCTGGAATTAAAGAAAGGTCGATAACACTTTCCCCTAAATTTGAAGAAGTTATTACTTGCGATATTCGTAGGTGTGAACAGCAGTGCACAGTGTACTCCTATGTCCGCACCAATTCAGATATAGCTATGTATATAATAATTTCTGAATTTCTCAAAAAAAAAAAAAAAAAATTTCTGCTAAATTTAAGATGAGTTTTTTATAGTTCTATATAGTACAAAAAGCTATTTTGATCCAAACATATGTAATTATATGTATAATGTGAAATGTTACTTGCCCATAATTTTATTAAATACTGATTCCGCTGTTGCATAACATCACATTGACCACATGCATATTACTTCATGAAGTCTAAAAATCTGACTTGTTAATCAAATCGCACGAGTACTAAGATTTTATTTGGGACAGCTTTAGACCATAAATTTTTTATCACTTTCTAAAAATATTTGGGTTAGAAAGTTGTTTTACAAAGCAACAAGAAAGTTGCTCCAACCAAGACTAAAACTTCATTTGGTATGGCAATTTTTTAGTTAAAAAATTCAAAATTTTGTATTAAAAAGTTGTTTTAAGAAGCAGTAAGAAAGCCGTCCCAAGCGAAACCTAAGGCTTTGTTTGGGACGGCTTTTTTATTGCTTCTTAAATCAACTTTCTAAAATTTTTGTACTAAAAAGTTGCTTTAAGAAGCAGTAAAAAGGCCGTCCCAAACGAAGCCTAAGCTCGCTGAATCTGTCATTCACTTTAATTTGTGTGGTACACGATTGATTACACCATCCAAGAACTCAGTAAGGGATCGGGCATATATTGCTTTTTATTTTTTTAGGACCAATGATAAGGTTATTTCTTGTCACACTACTCTCAACAGAAAGCATCATCAAACCAAGTCTTAATTCTGCACAGAAGGTAATATAAAATGCAGAAGCCTAATTGCTCTAGTTACTGTGTGCTACTATAATTCCTTCCTCATAATCTTCTTTCTCCACTTATATATAAATCTAAAAGAGATGGTAAAAAAAAGGAACAACAAGCAATTGGTAACTGGCTTTCGATGTAAATACTTCCCCGCTTACCAAAAACCCAGAAAAAAGGAATTGGATAAAAGAATCTCCATGTAATACGATACAAAAGCCGTTGTCTGCTTGTAAAGAAAAGAACCAAAGATGTAAAAGCTGAATTCAAGGAAGATTTCAAGGGAAGGAGAAACATTGACTCACGCGTCCGAAGCCGTAGTTCTGCGCAGCAATGGCGAGGGGAACTGCCGGGAAGAGAACGAAAAGCTTCGTCCCAAGAAAAATCTCATGGAGATTAGACATAAAATTGCGTAAAATCCCACACCGGACCTTTGAGAGGAGCGAGAGATCCGATTTCTTGCGAAGCGAGGAGGAGGACATGTTGTGCGCGGTGCGACAATGGCCGTTGCGCATATCCTTGCTCAGACCTTCGCCAACGCTGCCGGGCTTGATGACCTCAGCCTCGTGCAACTCCAAAGCCCCGTGCTCAGTCGAATTCATGGCCTTCTCTTTAGAGGCAATTCGTCGAACGGGTAGTATGCGAAGAGGCGCAGCAACTTCTCAGCTATTGCGTCGCCTGGGACGTACAAAATCCCGCCGTGCTGTATCTAGATGTTTGGACATCTGAGAGAGAAAAGATGGCGATATATAACGGCGAGGAATACAATCCGATCAACGGATCAAGTGAAAAACGAATTATAACAGAGGAGGTGATTTCTGCGAAGGCTCTTTTACAGTGTCGAATTGTAGAAATGATTTGGTGTGGACATGACATTTTTCATTAATTTTACTGTTTTTATCATATCGTTTTTATAAAGCTAACATTTTTTTTCTAAGAGATTAAAGAAATTTTGACTTTATATCCCATAATGCTCTTAATGAAAGCAAATTCTGATGAAATTAGTCATCAAATTTTCATAGGTTGATTATGAATTTTAAAGGGCTATTTTTTTTGACGAAAAAGGAATGTTATATAAAAGAAATGTGGTGTAAAAGAAATATTTTGAAGCTATTTATATGAGAAAAAAAGAATAAACGATTTTTATTTTTTTGTTTGAAGCAAAGTGAATGGGCGGCTATGGAGGAGACAGGGTGGCAACGGTCTGCGTCATGTAATGGCTGATGATGGCGATCGACAGTGAGTGATGGGGGCGGGGTGGCAACGACCAACGGCGGGGCATCAGTGGCAGGTAGTGGGGCAACAACCGACAACCATGGTGGCAGTTGGTCTGAGTAGCCAACAGGCGGCGAGTAGCAGGGGAGACAGTGGCTGCCGTGGATGGCCAAGAAAGCACTCAAGCAGTGTAAGATATTCTCGCTCAAATTAGGCGAGAACATTTTATCTCAAAAATGAATTAAAATGAAATACATTACATTTACTTTACCTTGAATTTTCTTTTCATCAAATCAAATATCAAAAAGTGAAAAAATAATACATTTACTTTACTTTGCATTCATTTTTCTTCCAATCAAAGCCCCTAAGTCATTCGAAATTGATTACTTACATAAATGCTGAGTTTTTAGTTGTTTTTAAATCAATCGTCAAAAAAATTCAAAACTCTTATATTTCTTTTATATTCCGAATATTAGCAACTAAATAACCTCTAAAATTTTATGATTAGTTGATTTTTCAATAACATATAAAAATAATCAACAAATCAGATTTTGATTGACACTACAAAATAAATTAAAATTAATAAGAAATCATATCATACAAATTTAATAGATAATTTTGAGGAATCATAAATCTAATTTGTATTAAAAAAATTAGTTAAGAGTAATTTTCCTTTAAAAATCTAACATTTCACTCCATTTTAAAACAATAGAAAAAAATTTAAGCAATAAAAAATAGTGACAAAAAATTAACAGAAAAGCTTTGTTTATTGTGGGAACGATAATTTATTCATCCTTATATTACCTATTTTATCCAGCAAAAGTATACTGACTTTTAAAAATAGATAACAATTCTCTCATAAACAGAAGCAGATAGGATCCATCAAAATTTTATGACGCAATTTGGATAAATAAAAAAGAGAGTGAGAGAAAGGAGATAAGCCTTTATCATATCCACTAAAAGCCAATCAACAAATTAAAGGCTTGGTTTCCAGTAAGTTATAAACTATTTATATATCACGTAGTAATTAATTATTTAATTGGAGCAACAGAAAGTGATTTTTGAACCCAACCACGTGCTTATTTATTTCACATCTTTACATAGAATAAGAATTAAATGCCTACCCAAAATCATGAATATCTCAACTACTCCCCATTATAATAATGTCAATTTTATTAATCTAGCATGCTGGAACTGAAAGCCTTAGCCAATTTGGAAGGGGGGAAAAATTGCTCTCAATCCTGCCTAGTTTAAGAATGATCTCACACAAAAGAATTGGCTTGGTTAGACACGAATCTTGATGTATATTTACAAAATTAAATTCAGTATTATCCAAACTCTAATTTTACTGGACTTATAATCAAACTAAATTTTCTGACGAGATAACTCAAAAATACTAAAATCAATCCAATATGAGCCTAAATGCACTCAAATTAGAGTTTAAAATATATTAGAAAGTTTCATAATATTAATTGGGTGATCAAATGATATCAAAATATAACATGATTATAATCGAATTGAGTGGCTCAATGTGACAACCCAGGATCACTTAACTTTGGCATCATTAAGACACTTTAAATACTGAACAAACACTGTGATCGAGGGGAACAATGCAGGTCGTCCGCTGAAATGCACATATTTGCATCAGATTTTCACTTTTTATTGAGCATGTCAGTCCAAAAAATCTATAAATAGATCTCTACTCTCTATATGAAGATGAGATTGGACCTTGAGCTAGATATTCAAGAGAGCTCTGAGGCTTGAAGAATCCCGAAACACAATCCAAGCACCGCCGTCAGCTAATCCTTGCCACTTGGACGTTGCTGCTCAAACTTTCACAAGCCGATCATTATCGGATGTCCACTCATTCACAGTTGCCATCGCCACCAGATATTTGCCAACCATCATTGTTAAACCTCTGCTTGGCCTCTATTGTTCAATCTCCTACACCCCTCTCCTAATCATACCTTTCATCATCTAAACACCACCATCAAACCCTCTGTTGACTACCATCCTTCAACCTCAATCACCTGACTTTGTTCCTTCTGACCTTCATCGTCTACCGACTACAATCTCTTCAATCATCATCACATAACTATGATACCTTAAATCTCATTTGCCCAACTACGACCCCTCTGACGACCATCACCCAGCTGTGATCCCTCCTACTTCAGTTGCTTGACTATGGTCTCTCTTATTACTATTGCCTGACTACCATCCCTCTCACAGTCCCCTTCAATCACGGTCGCCTGATTACAATCCCTCAAACCTTCGTCGGTTGATTATGGTCCCTGAGGCCATCGTCACCCAACTACGGTCCCTCTGACATCTAATGCCCAAATATTGTCCCTCCAACCATAATTGCCTAACTATGGTCCCTTCGATCTTAGTCACTCGACTTCAGTCCATTCGATCTTAGTTACTCGACTACGATCCCTTCAATCTTAGTCATCTGACAATGGTCCATTTGATCACTGTCACATGATTACGATTTTCGTCACACAGCTACTGTCGACCTCTGTCAATCGACTAGGATCCCTGTAACCTCAGTCACCTGGTGATCTGTCAGAACTTTGTCACCCAACTACTATCCCTCCAACCTGTGACGCCCCAGGCATCCATAGTGAAAGGATTCGTCGACAGTCTTGATCAACCTCACTTCTTGCTCTCTTGCTCTGACCTGAAATTGTTAACCACATATAATGAGCTTCAAAAAGCTCAACAGGTCACCAAAGCCTACAATTGAAATCAAAGCACGGTACTGAAATAATATGCAAGTCAATCAATCAAATCCATAACAGTCAATTGCACATGATCAGTGAATATATGCAGCATATACGAAAATCAGTAATCAATGCATGATCGATACAATCCACAATCATCGGTAAACGAATCGATAAACAGTAGGAAGAAATCCATAAAGCTCAATAAATCAGTACATACGTCAAATCTCGGAAGAATCCATAAACAGTAAAAAAATCTATATTCAGAAGAATCTCAGTTAAATCAATCAGTCAAATCGATAGAGAAAAATCGTCGTCTCGATAATATCAGTTAAATCAACATCGTATCAATATAATCAATCATCTCTGGTCAATAATATCAATCGGTATGAAATCATATAAACAATCAAACCAATACATCACAAGAACGGTTGAAATCAAATCAATACAGTAAAACCTATTCCATATCAGTTAATGAATCACATGCAGCAGTTCAATATGGTGCATCAATGAAGTGATAATATCAATGAATCGATACAATACAATAGTCTTACTGAATAAGTATAATCATGAGATGTATCGTTGTATCCATTGTGTTGTTATATCCATATCCATATATCCATTGTGCTGTTGTAGAAATATCCATATATCCATATCCATATCCATATCAGTAACTGTATCCAGTGACATGTACAAGTATCAATGAATCAATATCAATGAATCAATAGTATACATGTCCATAGTATCAATAAGTCAATACAATATCGATATCCATATCTGTATCAGTATCAATATCAATGTTCAGTGACATGTATAATATGCAATATCAATGAAATCGTACAGTAACAGTAAACCCGTAAATCCGTCAGTAAATCCATTCAGTAATAAATCAATTCAATACAATAAATCCGTCAATATCAAAAAAATCAATAAATCCATTCGCTAACAATAAATTCGTTGATAAAATCCGTTGATATCAATCATGCGTAGGGTAATCAATAAATCAATCAGTAATCAATAAATCAATTCATATCAGGAAATCCATACAAGTCAATGTCAATAAAATCCATAATGAGATCATAAGGACAATACTGTACACATGCAATTCAATACAATAGTCTTACTGAACAAGTACAATCACTGGCTATTAAGGCATTTTTTGAGTCGATAATCCATAGTGCTGTTGTAGAAATTCATAAATATATCCGTTGGCTCAATAAGAGTCGTCACTCTGTGCCCGTCGGCCGCCCGTCGGCATAATAATCTCCTTATGACTCCCAATCGTTGTATCAATGATCAATAGAGGATATCGCCAAACCCTTTTTAAAGGAAAGCCCGTCGGCCCACCATCCTTTACAGGTCACGTCAATCTCCAACCAACGGTTCAACCAGCCTTCACTTATCTTTCAGTAATAGTAATATATATTCAATCATATATCCACATTCATATACATAATCAATCATTCAAATCATCAATTCAAAAAATCAGAGGTTATACGAGAAATTGGCGGTATAACGACAGTACACGGAATGTACACAGAAATCACAAATTCAGAAATTTACCAAATTACCAGAAATCGTGTAAAACAACGTTACAAAACTTTACTTGTACTGAAGTAATATTTTCCAACATCCTCATAATTTTCTATTCGATAAAAATCGCACAGAACTCAAAATACCCTGTAGAAACTTTACAGAAAATACTCAAATCGTGTAGAAATATCATATCAGAAACATATCAAAAGTTGTGCGGTAAAACTTTCGTCAATACAAAATTATGCACGTTTTTCCGTAACGAAAACACAAAACTGAGCAGAAAAATATCATAACTCAAAATCTTCGAAATCAGAAATAGGATTCGGATTCCTTACTTCGAGACAAACAAATCTTCCAACTGCGTCGTCGGACGAAAAGCGCTCCGCGGCCTCCAAAATCAAGCTTCTTCTTTTCTTTCCTTCTCTTTCTCTCTCCTTCCTTCTCTTTCTCTCTCTTCAAATGATTCAAAATATCTCAAATCCGATACTTATCAAGCAGGATCGTCCAGGACGATGCCCAGATCGTCCCGGGACGAACTCCTCTGGACACGGATCGTACAGACGAAATTAATTCCAATTTATTTCATCCCTGGACGATGCTCTCGGGTTCAGTTCGTCCAGACGGTTCGTCCCGACCCTTACAGGTTCGTCCAGACGAAATTGGCAGATTCTTCACAATTTTCTTCAGTTCGTCTGGGACTAAAGTCAGTTCGTCCGGGACTTAAAGCACTCAAAAAATCAGCTTTGGAGGGGTTTTACACAACCTCTGTCATCGTACTACGATCTTGTCGACCAAACAATCATGCCAATGATCTCTTAAAAATAGCTTTGATTTCATTGTATTTTTTCCAACTTCAATTATATAATATGCTATATACGACATATATTTGCTACATTGTGTCAAAGCCTTCTCTTCGAGGAATGTCATCATTTACAATCAATGACAAACACTACTAGAATCATTTCAACTGAGTTAGGCCCCATGATTTTTCTTTTTCTTTTTAGGTTTTTCACAAAAAATATGGTGTCTCTTATGATTCTCACATCTCTCTCTCCCCATCTATGTGTGTGTTGAATTTTCACATAAAGTTAAAACTTTAAATTCTATATCTCTCTACTACCATTAATGTTCTGGCATGCAACAAAGAAAAAAAAAAGAGAGATATTAAACTTTAAGAGCTTTTATATAAAGTTTGCATAATTACTTAAAGTTTTGTGGGTGAAAATATTTTTATTATTATAAATTACAATGTTAATTATGACCTATTTCAGACTATATATGACACCACACATGTTGGTGGATGGTGTCATGGCCTTGTATCTTCTATATATCCTTTGGTTCCATGTTGGACTCTTTGAGCAAGTCATTCATTGATTAATGCACTAGGCAATCCCTTTGGATGCGACATATAGGACATGTTTATATGGGAGAGTCCTTTAAACACAAAGGTGAGTCCAAGGAGGGTGTCTTTCATCCACTTGATGCAAAAGATGAGTCATGCGAGGTGGTGACAACTACGAGTTGACAATTATTTGAATTTAGGATACCGTGCGTAATCTTGATCCCTTGAAGTGTGCACTTCCTGTAGCTCGCATGATCAAAGGATATTAGTGGTGAATCATTGGTGTGTATGATAGTGAGTGGCCTTGGAAACCCAATCTATGTTGAGGTGAGTGCCTCTCTTGAGTCTTGAGAGAATCTATATGAGTCCTTTGATGTACATGTCCAGGGCAACTTCTCAATTTGGTTGATTTGGATAAGTTTTGGCCCCCACGGGCAACTACCCTAGGCAGATGATGTGACTACTTGGGTGAGTCCTCCTAGAACTAGTTAGACACCTCTAAAATACTTATATGGATATATACAAATATTCAACTATTTAGACAAAAATTATGTGAGATAACTTAAAAATTCATTCATCAAAACTAAGAAAAACATTTTATTTGGAATAAACCAAGAACCACTCATCGAGATAAAAAGAAACTCTATTTCTCATGTACTTAACAGACTAAACTGTCAGCACATTCCTATTCCAATTTAATTTAGATTTACCTAAATCAATTAATGTTTTTTCCTCAAAAGCACCACAAACGATACTATTTAGAAATCGAGCTAAAATTCCTAGCGCTATTATATTTATTTGGCATTGCAGTCCTCACTTGATAACAATGGCGTTGCATGCAGGATTGCACTTAAATGCTTAAAACGTCAAATGTTCCTAAACCGTTAGAAGCTTCTCTGCAATTTCTTCATTACAATGGACCTGCTCGATTGAAAGGGACGGAGCTCCGGCGAACTCTTTGGCTTCACCAATTTGCATCACCGACAATGTTAATTGACGGCGAAGCACAATTAAAGCGCAGGCCACCTTTTACACGGCACAGATATATATACGCACGTAACAGTGAGTTTCGTCCGGCTAAGTCCTATGCTGTATGAACGGACAAGGACGAAAGCTCTATGTCAGTGGCGTGTTAAGTGCTTTTTTTATTTTAAGTTTCTAGTATAATATATAATTATTGTATAATTTTTTTAAATATTTTTTATTATATCATTATGTGTCAATCATTTATTTTTATATCTGCAGAAGTTTTTTTTCTCCAAAAAAAAAAGTGGGTGAAAAAGATTTATTTTGGCCTTTAGTTGGGACCACATTGAAGACTTTATCGGATGCAACTCAATTTGGCCTGTTAGTTGGGAGCTTTGGCTATCAACTAAAATGTATTGGGTTCTAGTCTTGCGTGTGTGAGTTTGTCTTAATTTACCTAAATGTCCCAAAAAAAGACGTGATTGGGAGCTTTGGCTACCAACCAGAGAATTTTGAGTTTGAAACTATGATGTGCATGTGAATTTGTATTAATTGATCTAAATATATCAAAAAGAGAGATGATTGAGCTGAGAAAAAGGGTGAGGAAACTTACTAATCTAAATGTAACTCATTTGAGTTTA
This sequence comes from Dendrobium nobile, assembly GCA_022539455.1. Classification (NCBI taxonomy): domain Eukaryota; kingdom Viridiplantae; phylum Streptophyta; class Magnoliopsida; order Asparagales; family Orchidaceae; genus Dendrobium; species Dendrobium nobile. The sequence goes on from CM039734.1 coordinate 60,863,802, forward strand.
TTGGTTGGTTGTATACATAGACTTCTAATGAAGCAATTTTATGTTTGAGGTACTAAATGTATATATGTGTGAATTGATGATTAAATTCACCAAAATTTAAAATAAAATCATCAATTTTTTAATGGAGAAACTATTATAAAGGTTCATGTGGATGCATGTACTGAAGAAAATTTTATAAAGTAATAGCCTTTATTAGATTTATCATTATTTAATTGAATGCAGTTAGTAAAAATTTTAATTTTGAATTCTATAAATCCTTTTAAAATTCTTTATTTCAAATATATTAGTATTCTTTTTATATATCTAATAAGTGAAAAAAAATCATTTTCTAGAAAAGAATTTCAATCTATAAACAATCAAAAGAGCCCTAAAAGTGACTTTTAATGTTATTTTATATGAGTTAAATTAATCTAGCATTGTCTAAGACATTAACAGTGCCACACTTCATGAATATTTGTATTTCATTTTAACTATTTAACTAGAGCTTACTAATGAATATTAGAAAGAAACATGATTGCATTTTTGTCTTGTTTGGAGTCTCATATCACAGGATCCTTATCCTTTCCTAAAATATGTAAAATCATGTAATGAGCACTAGTAACAAGTAATTAAAATCTTACAATTGAAATTAATGTAAGATAAAATAGAACAATATGCTATAAATCATATAAAAATATATATGCATCAATGTCTATATTGATTATCCGTATCAATTAATCCTTCTATAGTTCATCATATATCAATCAATTACATTATCAGTCACAATATCATTAACATTCAACAATACTAATGTTAGTAGTAATATTAGAATCATGATCAATAACGTTAAATAGTATTATTAATAGTAAAAATTATTAATGTCAGTCACAATATCAATATAGTGTTCGTAACAATGTCGGTATCAATATTTAGATATTAAATAAATGTATCTTAAGAGTATCTTGCTTATGCACTTATAATTCTCAATCAGTTGCCCCTTATAACTCTCAATCAATGTACTCTTTAAAACTCTCATTGAATCATATGAATTGATCGCCCTAACTCCTTATAACTCTCTATTAATCTCCAGCTCCTTAATTATAACTCTTAAAAATTTTATGTTTTTGAGATAAATTTATTTCATATATTTGAGTTATTACAAACAGTATCTATAAAGTAATCAAAAGAGCCCTAAGAGTGGCCTGTCAATTTTGTTTATTAACACTTTATTACTTTTACTAATATTTTTAATGAAAGAATAAATTTTAATTTAAGAAATAAAATAATGTTTATAATGAAATGAGTACCATCAACCGGTAGAATTGATAAAAATAGATGTTCTATGCAATTATTTCTACTAAATGGATCTCCTCTTCTATTTAAAAAATAATTGAGGATATTATTAATTGTCGCCCGACTTCCAACATTCTTCATAGACCATCACCAAAGCTCTTACTTATGCATCATTCATCAACCATTGATGTCCGTAGCACACTTTCCATTTAACCAATCTTCCCTTCTATTAGAAGAACAATCAACTCAAACTACTCATAATTGTCTGACGACAAACATCTGATATTCGTCGTTGACCATTGCCAAATGCTTGCCAATAACCAATATCTGATACATGTCAAACACTAAAATCATATATTCGTCTTTACATTTGCTCGATCTCTTATTATATCAACATAACAATCAAGTCAAGCGCTCATTATCACTCAATTTTCAACATTTCTCAATGGTCGTCAACCAACACTTACTAAAGATTGATATCTATTATTTGTCTATCGATGATGTATAATACTCATTTTCATAGCGACTCGATCGACCCCATTGTGGATTTTGTTTCTACCCAAATTTATTTGATCATTTTTCTTAGGCTATTGACTTTGCATCACATGACATTAACATAGCTCACATTCCTTCTCGGCTTCTCTTATGGTTTTGGATTTATTTGTAGCGACAAATGAATTAATCATTCATTGGCGGCCTACCAACATTTTCCTTTGGGGAATGGTAGGCTGTCAATTAAACATTGGTAAGATTAATATAAGTGATTAGAGAGCTGGATAAACAGCTAAGAGTTTCTACGGATGATGATAAAATTACAACTTCATGTTCGTGGATTTAAAAAAGTTTATTAAATTTGGAGAGGTAGATTTTTAATAATATATATAATTGTAAGTGTTATGTGTTACAAAATTTTAAATTAGGGCATCTCCAACCGAAAATCTCATTTTTCACTCCAAAATGCAGTGAAACCAAAAAATGTCGTGATTTATCTCCAATGGAACGCCATTTTTCCGTAAACCATCGTTCTCTTCATTAGCGCCTTTTTCCCAAAGTTCAGTAGAGATAAAAAGAATGGCGCAGATGAACAGTGCGACTCCAATATTGACGTCGCACTGTTAATCCGGGATCAAATGTCTTAAAAATGGCGTTCGGTTGGAGCAAAGCAAGAACGGCAAACAAGTGTTTGCCGTTCGGTTGGAGATGCCCTTAGTAGAGTGTGTGTTTTATATCTCATATTATCCAAAAATTCAACATGGGCAGATAAAAATAATAAAATTAGAAATTTGTTATATAAAAGACTCTGAAAGAGAAAAAAACCACTCTGTATAACCAAGTTGAAAAATTCACTATAGAATAAATAAAACAAGAATTCTCCTTTTTTATTGTTTTTTTTTAATTTTTTTTTATTTTTTTATTCTCCTTTTTTATTGTTGAATAAAGGGAGATTAAACATAGGCCTGATTTTTTTCTTAGGTGAATTATAAAAATTAAGTATCCAAAGAGAGATAGTTAACACCAAATAATAGACCTTAATTTTTTCAATAAGGAGTACAAAAAATAGGTGTCAACAACAAGGTTAATTATCTTAGCATTCTTAAGATAGTGGCGATTTCTGATGTTGATCTTTGATGGTGATGAAGGTTATCGACAGTTATAGCTAATGGTGGTTGTTGACAACGATGACTGAAAAATGCAAGGAAGCCTCTCTCTCTCTCTCTCTCTCTCTCTCTCTCTCTCTCTCTCTCTCTCTCTCTTCCTAATGTGAAGAATAAGGCTCTATTTATAAGTTTTTTTAGATGGACATTTTGGTAATCTAAATCAAAATCCAAAACACTCCATCGTACAACATATATTGATTTCATTGATCATTAAACATTTATTCAGCATTTAAGTGTTATAATGAAGTCAAAATTGAGTGATCTTGAGCTCGTTGGATTTGTCTCGTCGAGTCGCTCATTTTGAATATAAGCATATCTAATTTAAAAATTATTTGGTCATCCAATTATGCTCATAAGCTTTTAAATATGTTTTAAGCCTTTGATTTGATCCCTTTGGGTTCCGATAGGATAGATTTTGATGTCTTTGGGTTCATCTTGCTGAAATATTTAGTTTGACTATAAATTTGCAAAGATTGACGTTCGGATGATCCCAAACTTAATTTTGAAAGTTTTCAATTTAATTATGTCTCGAGATTCGTACCCAATCAAGATGATTTTTGGTGATATATCAATAAGAAAATTTAAAAATAAAATTTTCTTGTTATACATAATTATATAGATTTTTTTATTATTTTTAGAGGAACTAAACACTGATGTAAATTTAAAAACTTAGCAGTGTGGGTGATAGGAAATAAATAATGTATTGATCTTTTTTTTTCATGATGCTCTAATTCTTCTAAAATGTTTATTTATAGCCTACGAGGAACATTAAAACTCCCTGATAGTCTATTAATTTTAACTAATCATTTAATATCCATTATATTATTTATTTCTTAGCACAGAATAATTGTTAGGCTGCTCATTATTTTTGGCTTTATGAGGTGTTAGATGTGGGGCGATCAGCGATGGCCATCGAACGCCTTGTCCCTCTCAAATTCATTTTGCATCACTCTCCTTTTTATCATGTCAATCGAAATGTTTTTGTCATTTTTGGCCTTGATCGCCTTTGATGATCACGACAGTGGTGGCAACTTGATTTCCCTTTTTCCAAGGCTCAACCGTCCAAGAACTTTGGACTGCATAGGAATTTATGAGTGTATAGAGTAAGTGTCGTATTGAATGGAGAAGCAGAGTATGCCTACGGGTCTATTTCATGAGAAATTATTAAGTGTTGAGTATAAAAGTAGTTACATGCAGACTCTAATAAAATGTGTCATGTTGTCTAGGGGTGTCAAATTTTGACACGACCCGAAACACGAACCGGATCTGATTCGAATAAATTCGGATTCCGGTTGACCCGGTTAGCAAATGGGTTGGGTTCAGGTTTGAATTTTTAACCCATTTCAAAAAACGGGATGGGTTCGGGTTGACCAGAAAATTCGTAATCAATCCGACAAAGACCTGAAATCAAGTCTGACGAGTCCATTCGGACCATTCCGCCCGCACTTGCGACTCGCCAGGCTCGCTGTCCTGCGGTCCTAGGCTAAACCCTAATCAGCTAGGCAACTGTCGCTGCTGCTATCACTGTGCCTCTACTGCCACTTTGCCGCCGCCGCTACTTCATCGTTTCTTCGCCGCCAGTCTGGAAGTAGCGACAGGTCTGATGTGAGCTCAGTTCACGCTTCTTCAGCCAAATCAAAAAATTTGGGTCGGGTCTTGTCAACCTGATAACTGGTGCAGGTCGGGTCCGGGTTGAAATATCAAACCCGTTTTTTCGAAACGGGTCAAGTTCGAGTTGATCCGTTTAGATCTGGGTCAACTTGGGTTTGACTCGAATTGACACCCCTAATGTCATATGTATATATTGTGTGTATAGATTTATACACGCACTCCGTACATTCGAAATGATGCGTTTTTATTACAGTACAGACGCCATCCAGACTCCCCACGTAATAATTTATCCTATTTCATATAGCTTTCTTATTATTTTATTTTATAGATAATAACCATAATTTTATTTTGCTATTATTTTTTTTTTATGATTATCATTTATATAATCATATTTCATGATGAAAAGTTATCATTTACGATCAAAATAGCTAAGTTATTTTCCTCACAATAACTTCACAACTTACTTTACAAAATATTGTAATGATCCCAAACTACCATTTTTTATTTTTGGAATATTTAAACTAAGGCAAACTCACAAACACATCACATATATAAGATTTAAACCCAAGACCTTTTGGTTGATAATCAAAGCTCTCAACCAAAAAATCAAGACGAGCTGTGTTAACTACCATGTCTCCTAAAGAAGCAGAAGTGCCATTGATGCGAGCCAATAATGAATTCATGCAAATCAGCAATCAAGTTACACGCTAGATGCCGGATAGCTTTGATTCAAATCAAATTAAAACCATGCAATTTAAATTTAAATATGGTTCTTGATACGTTATCAAAATATTATCTTGATCGGGCACGAATCTCAATGCAAAATCAAGTTTGAAGCTTCCGACATTAAAATTGGATAATCCGAACTCCGATTTCAGCAAACTTATAGTCAAACTGAGCGTCTCAAGAATACAAACCCAACGACACCAAATCCAACCCAATCCGAGCCCAAACGGGTCCAAATCAAGAGTTAGAAGCGTTGTTGGAAGGTTCGAACCATAATTTGGATTACCAAATGGTTTCCAAACATAACATGCTTATATTCAAATCGAGCGGCTCGGCGAGACAAATCCAACAAGCCCAATATCACCAAAATCTGACATCACTAAGAGATTCAAATGACCATCGTCCATGGTCAAGGGATTCAACATCGGCCATCCATCCAACCACTCCCCATTTACCCTTGATCTCTCACATATTTACGGGTCATGCCACTCCAGAAATCCATAAATAGACCCCTCATTTCTCTTGAAAGAGAATCTAAGTAAGAAAAGAAGGAATAAGAGAAGGAAGAAGAAGCTCCTCCTCGACCAACGCCGGAGTTTCGCCGGACCACCGCGCGCCGGAGTTTCGCTAGACCATCACCTAAGGCACTCGCCTTCGGCGGACCACCACCTGAGGCCCTTGCCTTCGCCGGACCACCACTTAAGGCCCTCACCTTTGCTGGACCACCACCTAAGGATCTGAACTCCGCTAGACTAACACTTGAAGCCCTAACTCCATCAGACCATCAACTGACGCTAGAATTCTATCAAATCACTATCATTCTACTAATTGACGCTAGATTTAACACTAGACTTCAACCATACGGTTGACATTTGTAATCTGATCGCCCTCTGGGACGAGTCAACCAACTGTACTCAACTCAAATTCTAGTGAAATCTTTTCAACTGGTTAGAAACCGTGGTTTTTCCCTTTCCAGGATTTTTCATGTAAAAAATCTTATGTTCTCTGTATGTGAGCTGGATATTCGTGCAACGCTAAGACATAAAATTACAACTCTATCGCCGTGTATATTCTAGCCCGCAACAGTTTTAATTATTTTGTTTGGGACAGTTTTCTTATGTTTTCTAAAATAACATTTTAGTTAAATTTTCTTTGGAGTTAGAATTTTTGAACTAAAAAATGATTTTAAAAAGCAATGAAAAAGTTGTCTCAACTGAAGCCTAAAATTAAATTAAGTACAAATCAATTTAAATTTGAATAAATATGAACCATTTCCTGTCCACACCAAAATAAATTCCGTAAATGATTTGTCACTCTCCACATCAAAATGAATTCCTTAAATGATCTGTCGACCAAAAATAAGCAAATATTAATTTGCAAAACTGGTTAGTTGAGTTTAATAAGAGTAAATTCAATGTAGATATTTTGAGATAATTCACATTAGTAAAGAAAAGAGATATTTCATCATAAATTTTAACAATTATTTAAGAAAATAAGTGGTTAATTCTTATTGGAGATATTTTAGTTAAAAAATATATTTGGCGGATGCTTTCCTATATAAAAAATATAATAATAATATTAGTCCAACCAAAGATAAAAATTCAATTGTTTAGATATTCACACCAACAATTAAAAAGCATAAAAATAATATTTATATTATTATTATTGTTGTTGTTGTTGTTGTTGTTGTTGCTGCTGCATCCTGAAGCATTTGCGGCGGTTGAGAGATGTAGAGTTTAGCATCCAAATCTTGTACGAAGATCCATCACACAAACAAATAAGAGAGAGGAGTGCAAGAGTCGTAAGACACATCAAGACTTTTATATGGAAAACCCTGAAAAAGAAAAAAAATCACAGAATAAGCCCCAATTAAAATGATTTTACTAGTGTTTATTGTTGATTAGAAATGAGGCCCTTCCTTATGGGGAAGGCCTTGGCTCTATGTAGTCAGTATACATAGAAACTTTGGAAGAACCCAATGTCATGAGAGATGTTTCAAGAGAGTGTTGGCCAATTCATTTGATCGGAAGGACTGCACTCGAGTAACGATGGTTGGCAGGGGACGAAGGTTGAAGGGACCGCAATCAACGGGCAATAGTGGTTGGAGGGACAATAGTCAGCGGGCGACAGAGGTCGGAGGGACCATAGTTGGTGAGTGACAAAGGTCGGAGGGATCGTAGTCGACAGGCGATAGCGATTGGAGGGACCATAGTCTACGGAGGTTGGAGATACCATATGTTGACAGGAGATGGAGTTCAGAGTGACAATTGCCGGTGGGCGACGAATGTAGTAGGGAACGTAGTCGGCAAGTGACGTTGGTCGTTGGGGCTGTAATTAGCGGGCGATGGTGATCCGAGGGAATTTTTTTTGGGAGGTGATGTTTTGACACCCCTACTGCTCGATCAAGGCAATTTTTGATTATGTATCAATTATTTATGATAGAAATGAATTGAATATATGTTACGCAAACGAATTCTAAGGATGGCACAACCTGCAACCGGGAGTTCTTTTAGCATTGGCTTCAGCAATGGTTTTTGATCCTGAGCCCAACTACCCATTATCCAACTTCAAATGAGCAGATACTTACTTAGAATTTTAACTTGTTTATTAGTTTATTGCAGGTATTTTCTAAGTCTTGAACCATTGAAGGCTTGAAGAATGAAGAGTTGAAGTCTTGAACCATTGAAGAATGAAGAGTTGAAGCTTTTATATTCAGTTATTTTCTTATTTACATCTATTATGTCAGTTGTATCTTTGTAATTGAGGAATTGTAATTGTTAACATGTAAATTAATTGAAGATTTGCAATTGAAAAAAATATCCCTTGGTTTTTACAATTCAGAATTGTAATTTGTACATGTAAATAATTTTAACTTTTTCACATTTTAAAGTTATTAATTATTAAAACAATAAGACCTGTTTAAATTTTTTAAAGTGCAGAAACGGGTTAACGGGTCGGGTCGGGTTGACCCGGACCCGACGCGGGGTCGGGTCGGGTCAGCAAAAATGACCCGTTTCAAGAAACGGGTGGGTTCGGGTTGACCCGAAATGGGTCGGGTCAATTTCGGGTTGGACCCGAACCCGACCGAAAACGTTTTTGACAGCCCTACCAGTATTCATATATTAAAATATATTAAGAGTATAATTGCACTTATGATTCCCAATCAGTTGCCCTTTATAACTCTCAATTAATGTACTCCTTATAACTCTCATTAAATCACGTGAATAAGTTACCCCGACTCCTTATAACTCTCAATCAATCTTCAGCTCTTTATACCTCTCATCAGTTAAATCTTTGGATCAGTCGTGTATCACGTGGAATTTTCATATCATGTATATTGATATCACTCAATACTTCATTTAAAATGAATAAAATCATAATAAAATTATTCAAATGATCAAATATATAACATAACCAAATTGCACATGAAAGCGTTATAAAATTAGGAGATATGCAAAATTTATGAGAAAAAAAATTTATAGAAATTAAATCATCAAAAATAGAAGTATAGAGATTAGTCATTTATAACGAATAGAATAAAATCTGTACATGAATGACTGATAATATAATCCAAAGACCTTTTTCACATCTCTTTTCTCCCCTCTTCAATTTATTCTTGGCCAAGTAATCAGTGAGGGAGTCCATGGAATGAGCTATATATATATATCCTAGCGCCGCAATGCTTACAGATCGTGTCAAAGCATTCTACTTCAAATTTTTATGTTTTCTATTTTATTTCACTATATTTGTAATTATTAAAAATAGTATCTATAAAGTAAACAAAGGAGCCCTAAGAGTGGCCTGTCAATTTTGTTTATTAACACTTTATTACTTTTACATAATATTTTTAATGAAAGAATAAATTTTAATTTAAGAAATAAAATAATGTTTATAATGAAATGAGTACCATCAACCGGTAGAATTGATAAAATAGATGTTCTATGCAATATCTACTAAATGGATCTCCTCTTCTATTTAAAAAATAATTGAGGATATTATTAATTGTCGCCCGACTTCCAACTTCTTCATAGACCATCACCAAAGCTCTTACTTATGCATCATCATCAATCATTGTGTCGTAGCACACTTACCATTTAACCAATCTTCCCTTCTATTAGAAGAACAATCAACTCAAACTACTCATAATTGTCTACGACAAACATCTGATATTCGTCGTTGACCATTGCCAAATGCTTGCCATAACCAATATCTGATACATGTCAAACACTAAAATCATATTTCGTCTTTACATTTGCTCGATCTCTTATTTATCAACATAACATCAAGTCAAGCGCTCATTATCACTCAATTTTCAACATTTCTCAATGGTCGTCAACCAACACTTACTAAAGATTGATATCTATTATTTGTCTATCGATGATGTATAATACTCATTTTCATAGCGACTCGATCGACCCCATTGTGGATTTTGTTTCTACCCAAATTTATTTGATCATTTTTCTTGGGCTATTGACTTTGCATCACATGACATTAACATAGCTCACATTCCTTCTCGGCTTTCTTATGGTTTTGGTTTATTTGTAGCGACAAATGAATTAATCATTCATTGGCGGCCTACCAACATTTTCCTTTGGGGAATGGTAGGCTGTCAATTAAACATTGGTAAGATTAATATAAGTGATTAGAGAGCTGGATAAACAGCTAAGAGTTTTCTAGATGATGATAAAATTACAACTTCATGTTCGTGGATTTTAAAAAGTTTATTAAATTTGGAGAGGTAGATTTTTTAATAATAATATATATAATTGTAAGTGTTATGTGTTACAAAATTTTAAATTAGGGCATTCCTGTTTGCACTCTCGTTGCTCCCCACTAACATCTGATTCCGTGGACCACCTGCAGCGATTCACTGCTCTGATAATATCCTCCTTTTTCAGTCTGTGTCCACGGCTTCATTATTGTGTTCCCTACTTATCTATATATACTGGATACCATTGTAGAAGTGATATGGAAATAGAATGCTACAGTAAATTTACATTACTCTGTTTTCTTCTATATTCCATTCATCTTCTTGCTGATTGCTTCTTCTTTTCACTTGCAGGTTCTCACCACAGCAAAGTTCTTTTATGGTATCGAGCACTGAATCATGGCTTATCCGATTCATCTTCTTCGACTGCACCTCCGCCAGCTGCAGTGACGTTGCTTCCCCTGGTAATCTCTAACTTCAACATGGCAAATTCCAATTCCGCTCCGCTGAAGTTTTTGATGTCCAAACACTGAATCATTGTTAACATTCAGCTATCAATGAAGAACTATGTATAGGAGTCTTCAGATTCACAACTTTTTGCAGCAAATGGATTTGAAGGGTAATTATCGGGACAACAAGCGTGTCCGAGTTGTCTCGTGACCGATCCCGAATATCTAGCTATGGCGCCTTTAGATCAAAACTTGTTTCAGCTTTATTCTCAACATATCTCCATCTGTACTTTCCTATGTTCTTCACTTGTCCACTGCACACGAGATCTGGGCATGCTGGCCACCAGGCTTCGCCGACCAACAGGTCGCGTGTTTTACAACTCAAAAATGAGTTGCATAACTATACAGATGAAAGATTCTTCAATGACGCAGTACTTGGCTCAAGTTAAACCCTTGTAGATATATTGCTGCGCAGGATCTCACGTAGACACAATGAAGAATTCATAATGTACATTCTCAATGGTTGCCGGCTTCGGATAACTCTTTCAAGAGCTCTGTACGAACTTCTCAGCTACCTATCAGCTGGAGACTTTATACTCTTTTTGTGCAGTGAAGAAATAAATATACAAATAGAACTGAAAAAAGGAGGATATTATCAGAGCAGTGAATCGCTGCAGGTGGTCCACGGAATCAGATGTTAGTGGGGAGCAACGGAGAGTGCTAACATCCCCCCGCAAGTTGAGTGTCCAAGGATTGGACTGTCAACTGGAGTCGCGCTGTTTGAACCGAGAGGTTGGAAGAGGTTTGGTAAGTATAGTCTGCTGGTTGATTCAAGTGAACTGATATGTTAAAACAGAGATTGCAGCTGCTCGAAATGTGTTCACTGATGAAATGATAATCAAGCTCAATGTGCTTGGTCCGAGCATGGAAAACAGGGTTGTGTGATGAGTAATAGTAGGGTGTTATCACAGTATATTGGGTAGGATCGGATTGAGGAGCATGAATTCTTGTAGAAGACGTCGTACCAGAGGACTTAATGTGGGGAAAAAGCCACAAGCTGCCATTTAACAATAGTAGTACTACTGTGTTTACACCCTTTTCTGTAGTTCTTTCTGACGTTTGGGGACCTGTCCCCCGTCACAATTCTATCATGGATATCGCTATTTTATCACATTTATAGATGCTCATTCTCGGTTTTGTTGGATCTACTTGATGCACTCAAAAAGACCAAGCTCTCTCTAAATTCATTCACTATAAATAATCTCATTCCAAATTTCTTCAATGTCAAAATCAAAATTCTCCGCACGCTGGAGGAGGAGATATACTACATACTAACTTTAAAACAATTATCTACAATCAAATGGTATCAACTCACCAACAAACCTGTCCTTATTACACCGGAGCAAATGGTTTAGCCGAACGTAAATAATCGTCATCTTCATTGTATATCACTCGAAACTCTTCTTCATGAAGCCAACCTTCCCATCTCTTTTGGGCTGAAAGCTTTATCAACTGCTTATTATCTTATATTCGTCTTCTACTAAAGCTTGTAATCTCACCATTCCCTATCAAACTATTATGGAACGTTACCCGATTACGAACACCTACGTACTTTGGTGCTTATGCTGTTCCCTGGTACGTCCTCTCACCACAAACAAACTTCAACCTCGCTTCAAGACGTGTATTTCTCGGCTATTCCTCTTTCAAAAAGGTTATTAGATGCTATAATCTACAAACTCGAAAAATACACATTTCAAGACATGTTATCTTTCATGAAATCATTTTCCCTTTCATAACTTGTCTCACACTCCTCCAAGATCCTCACCTCCTCCTATCTTCATCTCCTCTGATGCTTATTTTCTACCTCACCATTAAGCCCATATCTCCCACTCTCAGTCCAACTCACTCGTCCTCCTCTTTCCCTACTCACACATCCACTGAATCCTCACTCAATTCTCCCACTATCTCAACATCTTCTGTTACTCCTTCTCCCCTCTACTCCTTCGCCTCCTCAACATCAAATGCAAACGAGATTTAAAAACAGGAAATCTTAAACCAAAAACAATATTTGATCTCTCGGCTGTCACAACATCCAATTCAAACTCCTACATCATATACTCAAGCTAACAAATTCCCTCAGTGGCGTGAGGCCATGTCCAAAGAATTTCTTGCCTTTCAAAAAACAATTCATTGGTCTCTCACACCACCACCGTTAATCTCCCGTCCTTGGATGCAATGGCTGTTTAAAACTAAAACTTTCATTCTGATGGACAGGTCTCCAACCCATAAAGGCCGCTTAGTGGCTCAAGGCTTTGCACAAGAGTATGGAATTAATCTTTAAAGAAAACATTTAGCCCTGTGGCTAAATGCCCACTGTCGTATCCTTCTTCTTATAGCTCTGCATAAAGGCTGGCCTGTTTTTGCAATTCAACATTGCTAATGCCTTTTAAATGGTGAATTACCGGACACCGTGTATATGAAGCACACCTCAAGGCTTTGTTGATGAACATTCCCTCACTATGTGTGGCAAATTGAACAAGTCATTATATGGACTTAAACAGGCTCCACGACAGTGGTTTGATAAGTTACCACCTCTCTTAAAGAATTTGGTTTAGCATTAGCAAACCTGATCCTCATTCTTCTTTCTCAACCGGGTCATGTCTCCTTTACTTCCTAATTATATGTTGACGATTTACTTCTTAACGGTAATGATCAAGCTCTTATGCAGTCTCTTGTTCAGAAATTACACACAGATTTCTATCCAAGGAGCTTGGGTCCATCTCACTCAATTTTCTAGGTGTTCAAGTTTTGCAGCAAACAAATTCTGGTCTCTTTCTACATCAGACCAAATATGCTGAGACACTACTTGCTAAATTCGGCTTTTCAGATTGCCGTCCTGTCTCTACTCTCCTGGCTATAAAACCACCAGCTTGCACTGATGCAAACTTGCCATTCGCTGATCCTACACATATTCGCCAACTTGCTGGATCGTTATGTACCTTACAATTACTCGTCCGATTTAGCGTTTGCAACAAACCATATTTGCACAATCAATGCATCACCCAACCAATCAACATTTTCAGTTCTCAAAAGACTCCTTCGTTACATTAAAGGGACTATAAAACTTCGTTATTACCTTTCTTCCTGGTGACTACAGCTCCGCACATTGTTGACTCGGATTGGGCTGCGGACAGATCGGATCGGAAGCCGTCAATGGTTTTTGCTCCTACTTGGGTCCAAATCTTATTTCGTGGCAAGTTAAAGAAACAAGCCACTGTTTGCTAAATCCTCTACGGCGGCTGAATACGGGCACTTTCAACCGCTACATTGATGTCCTCTGGTTACGACGTCTTTTACAAGAATTTCATGCTCCTCAATCCGATCCTACCCATATTTCTGTGATAACACCTATACTATTGCTTTGCACCACAACCTGTTTTCCTGCTCGACCAAGCACATTGAGCTTGATTATCATTTCATCAGTGAACACATTCGAGCAGCTGCAATCTCTGTTTTACATATCAGTTCACTTGATCAACCGGCAGACATACTTACCAAACCTCTTCCAACCTCTCGGTTCAAACAGCTGCGATCAAGTTGACAGTCCAATCCTTGGACACTCAACTTGCGGGGGGATGTTAGCACTCTCCGTTGTCCCCACTAACATCTGATTCCGTGGACCACTTGCAGCGTTTCACTGCTCTGATAATATCCTCCTTTTTCAGTCTGTGTCCAACGGCTGCTCATTATTGTTGTTCCCTACTTTTTATCTATATACCTGGATTACCATTGTATGAAGATGGATATGGAAAACAGAATGCTACAGTAAATTTACATTACTTGTTTTCTTCTATATTCCACTTCATCTTCTCTGCTGCTTGCTTGCTTCTCTTCTTTTCACTTGAAGGTTCTCACCAATAGCAAGTTCTTTTATCTCCAACCGAAAATCTCATTTTTCACTCCAAAATGCAGTGAAACCAAAAAATGTCGTGATTTATCTCCATGGAACGCCATTTTTCCGTAAACCATCGTTCTCTTCATTAGCGCCTTTTTTCCCAAAGTTCAGTAGAGATAAAAAGAATGGCGCAGATGAACAGTGCGACTCAATATTGGCGTCGCACTGTTAATCGGATCAAATGTCTTAAAAATGGCGTTCGGTTGGAGCAAAGCAAGAACGGCAAACAAGTGTTTGCCTTCGGTTGGAGATGCCCTTAGTAGAGTGTGTGTTTTATATCTCATATTATCCAAAAATTCAACATGGGCAGATAAAATAATAAAATTAGAAATTTGTTATATAAAAGACTCTGAAAGAGAAAAAACCACTCTTATAACCAAGTTGAAAAATTCACTATAGAATAAATAAAACAAGAATTCTCCTTTTTTATTGTTTTTTTTTAATTTTTTTTTTATTTTTTTATTCTCCTTTTTTATTGTTGAATAAGGGAGATTAAACATAGGCTGATTTTTTTCTTAGGTGAATTATAAAAATTAAGTATCCAAAGAGAGATAGTTAACACCAATAATAGACCTTAATTTTTCAATAAGGAGTACAAAAAATAGGTGTCAACAACAAGGTTAATTTATTAGCATTCTTAAGTAGTGGCGATTTCTGATGTTGATCTTTGATGGTGATGAAGGTTATCGACATTATAGCTAATGGTGGTTGTTGACAACGATGACTGAAAAATGCAAGGAAGCTCTCTCTCTCTCTCTCTCTCTCTCTCTTCCTAATGTGAAGAATAAGGCTCTATTTATAAGTTTTTTTTGATGGACATTTTGGTAATCTAAATCAAAATCCAAAACACTCCATCGTAAAAATATATTGATTTCATTGATCATTAAACATTTATTCAGCATTTAAGTGTTATAATGAGTCAAAATTGAGTGATCTTGAGCTCGTTGGATTTGTCTCGTCGAGTCGCTCATTTTGAATATAAGCATATCTAATTTAAAAAATTATTTGGTCATCCATTATGCTCATAAGCTTTTAAATATGTTTTAAGCCTTTGATTTGATCCCTTTGGGTTCCGATAGGATAGATTTTGATGTCTTTGGGTTCATCTTGCTGAAATATTTAGTTTGACTATAAATTTGCAAAGATTGACGTTCGGATGTCCCAAAATTAATTTGAAAGTTTTCAATTTAATTATGTCTCGAGATTTGTACCAATCAAGATGATTTTTGGTGATATATCAATAAGAAATTTAAAAATAAAATTTTTGTTATACATAATTATATAGATTTTTTATTATTTTTAGAGGAACTAAACACTGATGTAAATTTAAAAACTTAGCAGTGTGGTGATAGGAATATAATAATGTATTGATCTTTTTTTTTCATGATGCTTAATTCTTCTAAAATGTTTATTTATAGCCTACGAGGAACATTAAACTCCCTGATAGTCTATTAATTTAACAATCATTTAATATCCATTATATTATTTATTTCTTAGCACAGATAAATTGTTAGGCTGCTCATTATTTTTGGCTTTATGAGGTGTTAGATGTGGGGCGATCAGCGATGGCCATCGAACGCCTTGTCCCTCTCAAATTCATTTTGCATCACTCTCCTTTTTATCATGTCAATCGAAATGTTTTTGTCATTTTTGGCCTTGATCGCCTTTGATGATCACGACAGTGGTGGCAACTTGATTTCCCTTTTTCCAAGGCTCAACCGTCCAGAACTTTGGACTGCATAGGAATTTATGAGTGTATAGAGTAAGTGTCGTATTGATGGAGAGCAGAGTATGCCTACGGGTCTATTTCATGAGAAATTATTAAGTGTTGAGTATAAAAAGTTACATGCGACTTAATAAAATGTGTCATGTTGTCTAGGGGTGTCAAATTTTGACACGACCCGAAACACGAACCGGATCTGATTCAGATATTCGGATTCCGGTTGACCCGGTTAGCAAATGGGTTGGGTTCAGGTTTGAATTTTTAAACCATTTCAAAAAACGGGATGGGTTCGGGTTGACCAGAAAATTCGTAATCAATCCGACAAGACCTGAAATCAAGTCTGACGAGTCCATTCGGACCATTCCGCCCGCAATTGCGACTCGCCAGGCGCCGCTGTCCTGCGGTCCTAGGCTAAACCTAATCAGCTAGGCAACTGTCGCTGCTGCTATCACTGTGCCTCTACTGCCACTTTGCCGCCGCCGCTACTTCATCGTTTCTTCGCCGCCGTCTGGAAGTAGCGACAGGTCTGTGTGAGCTCAGTTCACGCTTCTTCAGCCAATCAAAAAATTTGGGTCGGGTCTTGTCAACTGATAACTGGTGCAGGTCGGGTGGGTTGAAATATCAAACCCGTTTTTTCGAAACGGGTCAAGTTCGAGTTGATCCGTTTAGATCTGGGTCAACTTGGGTTTGACTCGAATTGACACCCTAATGTCATATGTATATATTGTGTGTATAGATTTATACACGCACTCGTACATTCGAAATGATGGTTTATTACAGTACAGACGCCATCCAGACTCCCCACGTAATAATTTATCCTTTTTCATATAGCTTTCTTATTATTTATTTTATAGATAATAACCATAATTTTATTTTGCTTATTATTTTTTTTATGTTATCATTTATATAATCATATTTCATGATGAAAAGTTATCATTTACGATCAAAATAGCTAAGTTATTTTCCTCACAATAACTTCACAAACTTACTTTACAAAATTTTGTAATGATCCCAACTACCATTTTTTATTTTTGGAAATTTAAACTAAGGCAAACTCACAAACACATCACTATAAAGATTTAACCCAAGACCTTTTGGTTGTATATCAAAGCTCTCAACCAAAAATCAGACGAGCTGTGTTAACTACCATGTCTCCTAAAGAAGCAGAGTGCCATTGATGGCGAGCCAATAATGAATTATGCAAATCAGCAATCAAGTTTACACGCGGCGCGTAGCTTTTCAGTTTTTTCTTTCTTGCTAATTAGTTGCTATTATTTTGGAAATATCTTGGTTGAAGACTTCAAGTATCATCCTTGTTCGGTTATTTCTTCTGATTTAAGCTATTATGCAAATTTCCTTTTTATTTGCCGATTAGGGCTTAGGGTTTATTGTATCTATGGTTGAAGACTTCAAGTATCATCCTTGTTAGGGTAGAATTTAAGCTATTTCTGGCTTAGGGTTTATACTTTATTGTTGATACTGCCTTTTGTAATTTTTTTTTCTCTGGATCCCGATTCAGTTCCTTTGTTCCTGCATGATCGTGAATGAAAATTTTTTTGGGTTGTTGGTGCTGCCTTTTGTAAATCCTTGTGACTAGAACTTGAATGTCTGAATGTTTCATGACTGTTTGAGTGCCTCTAATCGACTAATCCTGGCTGCATGGCTGCATGATCGTTCTCTACTGAACGGCTGAACCAATATGGCAATACTGCAATATGATTGTTTCATTTGTTTTGAATGTTCGTGCATCATTTTCTTTAAATATATTCAAAGAGTCAAGTGTTTGTATTATATGTAATTAATGTCTTATTGAATTTATTGATACCAACTTAGTGTTTGGCTATTGACTTTTTGTCTTTTTAGTTTTTGCTATGTATAATATGGACTAAATTGATAAATTCTTTAATTAGTTTATTAGATGGAGGATTCAAACACACTTCCTGAACTTTTTATTGATGAGAATGAGGAAGTTCACATTGAAGATAACGTGGTAGAGCCATCTAATGATGGTTCAGTGGTAATTAAGAAGCGTAGGAGGATGACTTCCCAGGTTTGGGCCATTTTGAGATGCTTTCTAATCCTACAGATGGTAAGCAAAGATGTAAATGTAAAAAATGTGGTGCACAATACTTGTGTGAGAGTAAAAATGGGACTGGTAACTTAAGAAGACATTTGCAAAATTGCAAGAAAAGAAATCTACGTGACATTGGCCAGCTCATATTGCAAAGCACCTCAAATTCTTCTATTGCTATGACTGATCATAGGTTTGACTCGTCAGAATTTCGTGATTTATTTACTGCTTGCATAATTATGCATGATTTGCCCTTCCAATGTGTAGAATGGTTGGGTGTTCGAGCACTTTGAGCTATCTTCGTAAGGATGTTCAACTATATTCTAGGAAACAGCAAGGAATGATTGCAAGAAATTATTCGTTAAAGAAATTTCAAATATTCGTTCACAGTTATCTAAGTGCTTTAGCAGAGTTTGTGTTACATCTGACCTGTGGACATCTATAAACACTGATGGATTTATTTTCTTGACCGTGCATTTTATTGATAATGATTGGCATCTACATAAAAAGATCATTAGTTTTTCTTTTATGCCACCACCTCATGACGGTATTTCGCTTTATGAGAAATTGCAATGTCTTTTTATTGAGTGGAGAATAGAATCTAAGTTTTTCAGTATTACATTAGACAATGCTTCTGCAAATAATGTTTGTGTTGATTACTTGAGAAACCAAATGAATTTGAGGAGTGCCCTTCTTTGTGAAGGTGAGTTTTTTCATTTAAGATGCACCGCACATATTATTAATCTTATTGTCCAAGAGGGTATGAAGGAGATTGATGGTTCAATCTCCAAAATCAGGGAGAGCATAAAATATGTCAAAGGCTCTCAAGCAAGGAAGCAAAATTTCTTGATTGTGTTAGGCAGAGTTGTTTGGAATCTAAAAGGGGTCTACGACAAGATGTTCCTACTAGGTGGAACTCCACTTTCATAATGCTAGATAGTGCTTTGTATTATCGAAGGGCATTTCAACACCTACAATTGGGTGACTCCAACTATAAATTCTGTTATTAAGTAATATATGGTTCTTAAAGTCTACCAGCTATGCAATTAGTATTATTTACTATAAATTCTGTCAGTATTTATGTATTATGTAATCTGGACTCTTCTTATTTCATGAACTATGCCACTATGGACCTGCACGGCTGCGGGCTGCACTCTTTTATTTCCTGAATTATGCTACTGAGTACTGGCTTGTGAGTTGTGACTTGTGAGTTGGGAATGAGTTGTTACTTGTTACTTGTTAGATCCGGCTTGCTGCTTTGGAGTTTGATATCTATTTTTATTGCACTTATATGTGCATGAATGAGATTTGTGAGACCTGCTGTTTGGCTGCATAACTGAAACATGCTGTATTTGTGAGACCTGCTATTTTTGGTTTTCTAATTGCTCTCATTAGGCCATAGGCCCATAACTGCAGTCTGCATTCATATTTCCTGTTTTGATTTGCTGTTTCTGGGCCTTGCTGTTTCAAATTATTTGCTGTTCAATGCTTACTCGAGTACTGAATTTTCTGGAGGTTATTTTTTGGAGTCTCTGGACTCTGCCGAGATGGTTTTTTTGTAGTTGGATATGGGGGCAATGATGTTCAATTGCATAGTCGCTCCCTGGACGGCGGTCGTCTGCAACCGAATTCTATGGATGGCACAACCTGCAACCGGGAGTTCTTTAGCATTGGCTTCAGCAATTGGTTTTTGATCCTGAGCCCAACTACCACATTATCCAACTTCAAATGAGCAGATACTTACTTAGAATTTTATACTTGTTTAATTAAGTTTATTGCAGGTATATCTCTAAGTCTTGAACCATTGAAGGCTTGAAGAATGAAGAGTTGAAGTCTTGAACCATTGAAGAATGAAGAGTTGAAGCTTTTATATTCAGTTATTTACTTATTTACATCTATTATGTCAGATTGTATCTTTGTAATTGAGGAATTGTAATTTGTAACATGTAAATTAATTGAAGATTTGCAATTGAAAAAAAATATCCCTTGGTTTTTACAATTCAGAATTGTAATTTGTAACATGTAAATAATTTTAACTTTTTATCCATTTAAAAGTTAAAATTATTAAAACAATAAGACCTGTTTAAATTTTTTAAAGTGCAGAAACGGGTTAAACGGGTCGGGTCGGGTTGACCCGGACCCGACGCGGGTCGGGTCCGGGTCAGCAAAAATGACCCGTTTCAAGAAACGGGTCGGGTTCGGGTTGACCCGAATTGGGTCGGGTCAATTTCGGGTTGGACCCGAACCCGACCCGAAACCCGTTTTTGACAGCCCTACCAGTATTCATATATTAAATATATTAAGAGTATATTGCACTTATGATTCCCAATCAGTTGCCCTTTATAACTCTCAATTAATGTACTCCTTATAACTCTCATTAAATCACGTGAATAAGTTACCCCGACTCCTTATAACTCTCAATCAATCTTCAGCTCTTTATACCTCTCAATCAGTAAATCATATGGATCAGTCGTGTATCACGTGGAATTTTCATATCATGTATATGATATCACTCAATACTTCATTTAAAATGCAATAAAATCATATAAAATTATTCAAAATGATCAAATATATAACATAACCAAACTTGCACAATGAAAGCTTATAAAATTAGGAGATAATGCAAAATTTATGAGAAACAAAATTTATAGAAATTAAAATCATCAAAAATAGAAGTAAGAGATTAGTCATTTATAACGAATAGAATAAAATCTGTAACATGAATGACTGATAAATATAATCCAAAGACCTTTCTCTCACATCTCTCTTCTTCCCCTCTTCAATTTATTCTTGGCCAAGTAATCAAGTGAGGGAGTCCATGGAATGAGCTATATATATATATCCCTAGCGCCGCAATGCTTACCAGATCAGTGTCAAAGCATTCTACTTCAAAATTTTTATGTTTTTCAAATAAATTTATTTCACATATTTGAATTATTAAAAATAGTATCTATAAAGTAAACAAAGGAGCCCTAAGAGTGGCCTGTCAATTTTGTTTATTAACACTTTATTACTTTTACTAATATTTTTAATGAAAGAATAAATTTTAATTTAAGAAATAAAATAATGTTTATAATGAAATGAGTACCATCAACCGGTAGAATTGATAAAAATAGATGTTCTATGCAATTATTCTACTAAATGGATCTCCTCTTCTATTTAAAAAATAATTGAGGATATTATTAATTGTCGCCCGACTTCCAACATTCTTCATAGACCATCACCAAAGCTCTTACTTATGCATCATTCATCAATCATTGATGTCCGTAGCACACTTACCATTTAACCAATCTTCCCTTCTATTAGAAGAACAATCAACTCAAACTACTCATAATTGTCTGACGACAAACATCTGATATTCGTCGTTGACCATTGCCAAATGCTTGCCAATAACCAATATCTGATACATGTCAAACACTAAAATCATATATTCGTCTTTACATTTGCTCGATCTCTTATTATATCAACATAACAATCAAGTCAAGCGCTCATTATCACTCAATTTTCAACATTTCTCAATGGTCGTCAACCAACACTTACTAAAGATTGATATCTATTATTTGTCTATCGATGATGTATAATACTCATTTTCATAGCGACTCGATCGACCCCATTGTGGATTTTGTTTCTACCCAAATTTATTTGATCATTTTTCTTAGGCTATTGACTTTGCATCACATGACATTAACATAGCTCACATTCCTTCTCGGCTTCTCTTATGGTTTTGGATTTATTTGTAGCGACAAATGAATTAATCATTCATTGGCGGCCTACCAACATTTTCCTTTGGGGAATGGTAGGCTGTCAATTAAACATTGGTAAGATTAATATAAGTGATTAGAGAGCTGGATAAACAGCTAAGAGTTTCTACAGATGATGATAAAATTACAACTTCATGTTCGTGGATTTTAAAAAGTTTATTAAATTTGGAGAGGTAGATTTTTAATAATATATATAATTGTAAGTGTTATGTGTTACAAAATTTTAAATTAGGGCATCTCCTGTTAGCACTCTCCGTTGCTCCCCACTAACATCTGATTCCGTGGACCACCTGCAGCGATTCACTGCTCTGATAATATCCTCCTTTTTCAGTCTGTGTCCAACGGCTGCTCATTATTGTGTTCCCTACTTTATCTATATATACTGGATACCATTGTATGAAGATGATATGGAAAATAGAATGCTACAGTAAATTTACATTACTCTGTTTTCTTCTATATTCCACTTCATCTTCTCTGCTGCTTGCTTCTCTTCTTTTCACTTGCAGGTTCTCACCAACAGCAAGTTCTTTTATGGTATCAGAGCACTGAATCATGGCTAATCCAGATTCATCTTCTTCGACTGCACCTCCGCCAGCTGCAGCTGACGTTGCTTCCCCTGTATCATCTCTAACTTCAACAATGGCAGAATTCACAATTCCAGCTCCGCTGAAGTTTTTGATGTCAAACCTGAAAACCATTGTTAACATTCAGCTCTCAAATGAGAACTATGCTATATGGAGTCTTCAGATTCACAAACTTTTTGCAGCAAATGGATTTGAAGGGTACTTATCGGGACAACAAGCGTGTCCGAGTTGTTCTGTGACCGATCCCGAATACAAGCTATGGCGCCTTGTAGATCAAAACTTGGTTTCAGCTTTATTCTCAACAATATCTCCATCTGTACTTTCCTATGTTCTTCACTTGTCCACTGCACACGAGATCTGGGCAATGCTGGCCACCAGGCTTCAGCCGACCAACAGGTCGCGTGTTATACAACTCAAAAATGAGTTGCATAACATACAGATGAAAGATTCTTCAATGACGCAGTACTTGGCTCAAGTTAAAACCCTTGTGGATAATATTGCTGCTGCAGGATCTCACGTAGACACTGAAGACATCATAATGTACATTCTCAATGGTTTGCCGGCTTCGTATAACTCTTTCAAGAGCTCTGTACGAACTTCTCAGCTACCTATCAGCTTGGAGACTTTATACTCTCTTTTGTGCAGTGAAGAAATAAATATACAAAATGAACTGAAAAAGGAGGATATTATCAGAGCAGTGAATCGCTGCAGGTGGTCCACGGAATCAGATGTTAGTGGGGAGCAACGGAGAGTGCTAACATCCCCCCGCAAGTTGAGTGTCCAAGGATTGGACTGTCAACTTGAGTCGCAGCTGTTTGAACCGAGAGGTTGGAAGAGGTTTGGTAAGTATGTCTGCTGGTTGATCAAGTGAACTGATATGTAAAACAGAGATTGCAGCTGCTCGAATGTGTTCACTGATGAAATGATAATCAAGCTCAATGTGCTTGGTCCGAGCATGGAAAACAGGGTTGTGTGCTAGAGTAATAGTAGAGGTGTTATCACAGTATATTGGGGTAGGATCGGATTGAGGAGCATGAAATTCTTGTAGAAGACGTCGTAACCAGAGGACTTAATGTGGGAAAAAGCCACAAGCTGCCATTTAACAATAGTAGTACTACTGTGTTTACACCCTTTTCTGTAGTTCATTCTGACGTTTGGGGACCTTCCCCCGTCAATTCTATCAATGGATATCGCTATTTTATCACATTTATAGATGCTCATTCTCGGTTTTGTTGGATCTACTTGATGCACTCAAAAGACCAAGCTCTCTCTAAATTCATTCACTATAATAATCTCATTCAAAATTTCTTCAATGTCAAAATCAAAATTCTCCGCACCGATGGAGGAGGAGAATACAACAATACTAACTTTAACAATTATCTACAATCAAATGGTATCACTCACCAACAAACCTGTCCTTATACACCGGAGCAAAATGGTTTAGCCGAACGTAAAAATCGTCATCTTCTTGATATCACTCGAACTCTTCTTCATGAAGCCAACCTTCCCCATCTCTTTTGGGCTGAAGCTTTATCAACTGCTAATTATCTTATTAATCGTCTTCCTACTAAAGCTTGTAATCTCACCATTCCCTATCAAACTATTTATGGAACGTTACCCGATTACGAACACCTACGTACCTTTGGCTGCTTATGCTATCCCTGGCTACGTCCTCTCACCACAAACAAACTTCAACCTCGCTCTCAAGACTGTGTATTTCTCGGCTATTCCTCTTCTCAAAAAGGTTATAGATGCTATAATCTACAAACTCGAAAAATACACATTTCAAGACATGTTATCTTTCATGAAACTCATTTTCCCTATCATAACTTGTCTCCACCTCCTCCAAGATCCTCACCTCCTCCTATCTCATCTCCTCTGATGCTTATTCCTACCTCCACACTTAAGCCCATATCTCCCACTCTCAGTCCAACTCACTCGTCCTCCTCTTTCCCTACTCACACATCCACTGAATCCTCACTCAATTCTCCCACTATCTCAACATCTTCTGTTACTCCATCTCTCTCTCCTACTCCTTCGCCTCCTCAACATCAAATGCAAACGAGATTTAAAACAGGAAATCTTAAACCAAAAACAATATTTGATCTCTCGGCTGTCACAACATCCAATTCAACTCCTACATCATATACTCAAGCTAACAAATTCCCTCAGTGGCGTGAGGCCATGTCCAAAGAATTTCTTGCTCTTCAAAAACAATCCACTTGGTCTCTCACACCACCACCGTATAATCTTCCCGTCCTTGGATGCAAATGGCTGTTTAAAACTAAACTTTCATCTGATGGACAGTCTCCAACCCATAAAGCCCGCTTAGTGGCTCAAGGCTTTGCACAAGAGTATGGAATTAACTTTAAAGAAACATTTAGCCCTGTGGCTAAAATGCCCACTGTCCGTATCCTTCTTCTTATAGCTCTGCATAAAGGCTGGCCTGTTTTGCAATTCAACATTGCTAATGCCTTTTTACATGGTGAATTACCGGACACCGTGTATATGAAGCAACCTCAAGGCTTTGTTGATGAACAATTCCCTCACTATGTGTGCAAATTGAACAAGTCATTATATGGACTTAAACAGGCTCCACGACAGTGGTTTGATAAGTTAACCACCTCTCTTAAAGAATTTGGTTTCAGCATTAGCAAATCTGATCCATCTCTTCTTATTCTCAACCGGGCTCATGTCTCCCTTTACTTCCTAATTTATGTTG
The DNA here is from genome assembly GCA_022539455.1 of Dendrobium nobile. Lineage (NCBI taxonomy): Eukaryota > Viridiplantae > Streptophyta > Magnoliopsida > Asparagales > Orchidaceae > Dendrobium > Dendrobium nobile. Next base: position 60,889,042 of record CM039734.1, read on the forward strand.
ACGATTTACTTCTTACCGGTAATGATCAAGCTCTTATGCAGTCTCTTGTTCAGAAATTACACACAGATTTCTCTCTCAAGGAGCTTGGGTCCATCTCCAATTTTCTAGGAGTTCAAGTGCAGCAAACAAATTCTGGTCTCTTTCTACATCAGACCAAATATGCTGAGACACTACTTGCTAAATTCGGCTTTTCAGATTGCCGTCCTGTCTCTACTCCTCTGGCTATAAAACCACCAGCTTGCACTGATGCAAACTTGCCATTCGCTGATCCTACACTATATCGCCAACTTGCTGGATCGCTTATGTACCTTACAATTACTCGTCCCGATTTAGCGTTTGCAACAAACCATATTTGCCAATCAATGCATCACCCAACCAATCAACATTTTCAGTCTCTCAAACGACTCCTTCGTTACATTAAAGGGACTATAAACTTCGGTATTACCTTTCTTCCTGGTGACTTACAGCTCCGCACATTTGTTGACTCGGATTGGGCTGCGGACAGATCGGATCGGAAGTCCGTCACTGGTTTTTGCTCCTACTTGGGTCCAAATCTTATTTCGTGGCAAGTTAAGAAACAAGCCACTGTTGCTAAATCCTCTACGGAGGCTGAATACCGGGCACTTTCAACCGCTACATCTGATGTCCTCTGGTTACGACGTCTTCTACAAGAATTTCATGCTCCTCAATCCGATCCTACCCCAATATACTGTGATAACACCTCTACTATTGCTCTAGCACACAACCCTGTTTTCCATGCTCGGACCAAGCACATTGAGCTTGATTATCATTTCATCAGTGAACACATTCGAGCAGCTGCAATCTCTGTTTTACATATCAGTTCACTTGATCAACCGGCAGACATACTTACCAAACCTCTTCCAACCTCTCGGTTCAAACAGCTGCGACTCAAGTTGACAGTCCAATCCTTGGACACTCAACTTGCGGGGGGATGTTAGCACTCTCCGTTGCTCCCCACTAACATCTGATTCCGTGGACCACCTGCAGCGATTCACTGCTCTGATAATATCCTCCTTTTTCAGTCTGTGTCCAACGGCTGCTCATTATTGTGTTCCCTACTTTATCTATATATACTGGATACCATTGTATGAAGATGATATGGAAAACAGAATGCTACAGTAAATTTACATTACTCTGTTTTCTTCTATATTCCACTTCATCTTCTCTGCTGCTTGCTTCTCTTCTTTTCACTTGCAGGTTCTCACCAATAGCAAGTTCTTTTATCTCCAACCGAAAATCTCATTTTTCACTCCAAAATGCAGTGAAACCAAAAAATGTCGTGATTTATCTCCAATGGAACGCCATTTTTCCGTAAACCATCGTTCTCTTCATTAGCGCCTTTTTCCCAAAGTTCAGTAGAGATAAAAAGAATGGCGCAGATGAACAGTGCGACTCCAATATTGGCGTCGCACTGTTAATCCGGGATCAAATGGCTTAAAAATGGCGTTCGGTTGGAGCAAAGCAAGAACGGCAAACAAGTGTTTGCCGTTCGGTTGGAGATGCCCTTAGTAGAGTGTGTGTTTTATATCTCATATTATCCAAAAATTCAACATGGGCAGATAAAAATAGTAAAATTAGAAATTTGTTATATAAAAGACTCTGAAAGAGAAAAAAATCACTCTATATAACCAAGATGAAAAATTCACTATAGAATAAATAAAACAAGAATTCTCCTTTTTTATTGTTTTTTTTTAATTTTTTTTTTATTTTTTTATTCTCCTTTTTTATTGTTGAATAAAGGGAGATTAAACATAGGCCTGATTTTTTTCTTAGGTGAATTATAAAAATTAAGTATCCAAAGAGAGATAGTTAACACCAAATAATAGACCTTAATTTTTTCAATAAGGAGTACAAAAAATAGGTGTCAACAACAAGGTTAATTATCTTAGCATTCTTAAGATAGTGGCGATTTCTGATGTTGATCTTTGATGGTGATGAAGGTTATCGACAATTATAGCTAATGGTGGTTGTTGACAACGATGACTGAAAAATGCAAGGAAGCTCTCTCTCTCTCTCTCTCTCTCTTCCTAATGTGAAGAATAAGGCTCTATTTATAAGTTTTTTTAGATGGACATTTTGGTAATCTAAATCAAAATCCAAAACACTCCATCGTACAACATATATTGATTTCATTGATCATTAAACATTTATTCAGCATTTAAGTGTTATAATGATGTCAAAATTGAGTGATCTTGAGCTCGTTGGATTTGTCTCGTCGAGTCGCTCATTTTGAATATAAGCATATCTAATTTAAAAATTATTTGGTCATCCAATTATGCTCATAAGCTTTTAAATATGTTTTAAGCCTTTGATTTGACCCCTTTGGGTTCCGATAGGATAGATTTTGATGTCTTTGGGTTCATCTTGCTGAAATATTTAGTTTGACTATAAATTTGCAAAGATTGACGTTCGGATGGTCCCAAACTTAATTTTGAAAGTTTTCAATTTAATTATGTCTCGAGATTTGTACCCAATCAAGATGATTTTTGGTGATATATCAATAAGAAAATTTAAAAATAAAATTTTCTTGTTATACATAATTATATAGATTTTTTTATTATTTTTAGAGGAACTAAACACTGATGTAAATTTAAAAACTTAGCAGTGTGTGTGATAGGAAATAAATAATGTATTGATCTTTTTTTTTTTCATGATGCTCTAATTCTTCTAAAATGTTTATTTATAGCCTACGAGGAACATTAAAACTCCCTGATAGTCTATTAATTTTAACCAATCATTTAATATCCATTATATTATTTATTTCTTAGCACAGAATAATTGTTAGGCTGCTCATTATTTTTGGCTTTATGAGGTGTTAGATGTGGGGCGATCAGCGATGGCCATCGAACGCCTTGTCCCTCTCAAATTCATTTTGCATCACTCTCCTTTTTATCATGTCAATCGAAATGTTTTTGTCATTTTTGGCCTTGATCGCCTTTGATGATCACGACAGTGGTGGCAACTTGATTTCCCTTTTTCCAAGGCTCAACCGTCCAAGAACTTTGGACTGCATAGGAATTTATGAGTGTATAGAGTAAGTGTCGTATTGAATGGAGAAGCAGAGTATGCCTACGGGTCTATTTCATGAGAAATTATTAAGTGTTGAGTATAAAAGTAGGTACATGCAGACTCTAATAAAATGTGTCATGTTGTCTAGGGGTGTCAAATTTTGACACGACCCGAAACACGAACCGGATCTGATTCAAATAAATTCGGATTCCGGTTGACCCGGTTAGCAAATGGGTTGGGTTCAGGTTTGAATTTTTAACCCATTTCAAAAAACGGGATGGGTTCGGGTTGACCAGAAAATTCGTAATCAATCCGACAAAGACCTGAAATCAAGTCTGACGAGTCCATTCGGACCATTCCGCCCGCACTTGCGACTCGCCAGGCTCGCTGTCCTGCGGTCCTAGGCTAAACCCTAATCAGCTAGGCAACTGTCGCTGCTGCTATCACTGTGCCTCTACTGCCACTTTGCCGCCGCCGCTACTTCATCGTTTCTTCGCCGCCAGTCTGGAAGTAGCGACAGGTCTGACGTGAGCTCAGTTCGCGCTTCTTCAGCCAAATCAAAAAATTTGGGTCGGGTCTTGTCAACCTGATAACTGGTGCAGGTCGGGTCCGGGTTGAAATATCAAACCCGTTTTTTCGAAACGGGTCAAGTTCGAGTTGATCCGTTTAGATCTGGGTCAACTTGGGTTTGACTCGAATTGACACCCCTAATGTCATATGTATATATTGTGTGTATAGATTTATACACGCACTCCGTACATTCGAAATGATGCATTTTTATTACAGTACAGACGCCATCCAGACTCCCCACGTAATAATTTATCCTATTTCATATAGCTTTCTTATTATTTTATTTTATAGATAATAACCATAATTTTATTTTGCTATTATTTTTTTTTATGATTATCATTTATATAATCATATTTCATGATGAAAAGTTATCATTTACGATCAAAATAGCTAAGTTATTTTCCTCACAATAACTTCACAACTTACTTTACAAAATATTGTAATGATCCCAAACTACCATTTTTTATTTTTGGAATATTTAAACTAAGGCAAACTCACAAACACATCACATATATAAGATTTAAACCCAAGACCTTTTGGTTGATAATCAAAGCTCTCAACCAAAAAATCAAGACGAGCTGTGTTAACTACCATGTCTCCTAAAGAAGCAGAAGTGCCATTGTGCGAGCCAATAATGAATTCATGCAAATCAGCAATCAAGTTACACGCTAGATGCCAGATAGCTTTGATTCAAATCAAATTAAAACCATGCAATTTAAATTTAAATATGGTTCTTGATACGTTATCAAAATATTATCTTGATCGGGCACGAATCTCAATGCAAAATCAAGTTTGAAGCTTCCGACATTAAAATTGGGATAATCCGAACTCCGATTTCAGCAAACTTATAGTCAAACTTAGCGTCTCAAGAATACAAACCCAACGACACCAAATCCAACCCAATCCGAGCCCAAACGGGTCCAAATCAAGAGTTAGAAGCGTTGTTGGAAGGTTCGAACCATAATTTGGATTACCAAATGGTTTCCAAACATAACATGCTTATATTCAAATCGAGCGGCTCGGCGAGACAAATCCAACAAGCCCAATATCACCAAAATCTGACATCACTAAGAGATTCAAATGACCATCAAACAGTCCATGGTCAAGGGATTCAACATCGGCCATCCATCCAACCACTCCCCATTTACCCTTGATCTCTCACATATTTACGGGTCATGCCACTCCAGAAATCCATAAATAGACCCCTCATTTCTCTTGAAAGAGAATCTAAGTAAGAAAAGAAGGAATAAGAGAAGGAAGAAGAAGCTCCTCCTCGACCAACGCCGGAGTTTCGCCGGACCACCGCGCGCCGGAGTTTCGCTAGACCATCACCTAAGGCACTCGCCTTCGGCGGACCACCACCTGAGGCCCTTGCCTTCGCCGGACCACCACTTAAGGCCCTCACCTTTGCTGGACCACCACCTAAGGGTCTGAACTCCGCTAGACTAACACTTGAAGCCCTAAACTCCATCAGACCATCAACTGACGCTAGAATTCTATCAAATCACTATCATTCTACTAATTGACGCTAGATTTAACACTAGACTTCAACCATACGGTTGACATTTGTAATCTGATCGCCCTCTGGGACGAGTCAACCAACTGTACTCAACTCAAATTCTAGTGAAATCTTTTCAACTGGGTTAGAAACCGTGGTTTTCCCCTTTCCAGGATTTTCCATGTAAAAAATCTTATGTTCTCTGTATGTGAGCTGGATATTCGTGCAACGCTAAGACATAAAATTACAACTCTATCGCCGTGTATATTCTAGCCCGCAACAGTTTTAATTAAGATTTTGTTTGGGACAGTTTTCTTAATGTTTTCTAAAATAACATTTTAGTTAAATTTTCTTTGGAGTTAGAATTTTTGAACTAAAAAATGATTTTAAAAAGCACTGAAAAAGTTGTCTCAACTGAAGCCTAAAATTAAATTAAGTACAAATCAATTTAAATTTGAATCAATATGAACCATTTCCTGTCCACACCAAAATAAATTCCGTAAAAGATTTGTCCCTCTCCACATCAAAATAAATTCCTTAAATGATCTGTCGACCAAAAATAAGCAAATATTAATTTGCAAAACTGGTTAGCTGAGTTTAATAAGAGTAAATTCAATGTAGATATTTTGAGATAATTCACATTAGTAAAGAAAAGAGATATTTCATCTTAAATTTTAACAATTATTTAAGAAAATAAGTGGTTAATTCTTATTGGAGATATTTTAGTTAAAAAATATATTTGGCGGATGCTTTCCTATATAAAAAATATAATAATAATATTAGTCCAACCAAAGATAAAAATTCAATTGTTTAGATATTCACACCAACAATTAAAAAGCATAAAAATAATATTTATATTATTATTATTATTGTTGTTGTTGCTGCTGCATCCTGAAGCATTTGCGGCGATTGAGAGATGTAGAGTTTAGCATCCAAATCTTGTATGAAGATCCATCACACAAACAAATAAGAGAGAGGAGTGCAAGAGTCATAAGACACATCAAGACTTTTATATGGAAAACCCTGAAAAAGAAAAAAGCACAAATTAAAATGATTTTACTAGTGTTTATTGTTGATTAGAAATGAGGCCCTTCCTTATGGGGAAGGCCTTGGCTCTATGTAGTCAGTATACATAGAAACTTTGGAAGAACCCAATGTCATGAGAGATGTTTCGAGAGAGTGTTGGCCAATTCATTTGATCGGAAGAACTGCACTCGAGTAACGATGGTTGGCGGGGGACGAAGGTTGAAGGGACCGCAATCAACGGGCAATAGTGGTTGGAGGGACAATAGTCAGCGGGCAACAGAGGTCGGAGGGACCATAGTTGGTGAGTGACAAAGGTCGGAGGGATCGTAGTCGACAGGCGATAGCGGTTGGAGGGACCATAGTCTACGGAGGCTGGAGATACCATATGTTGACAGGAGATGGAGTTCAGAGTTCAGAGTGACAATTGCCGGTAGGCGACGAATGTAGTAGGGAATGTAGTCGGCAGGTGACGCTGGTCGTTGGGGCTGTAATTAGCGGGCGATGGTGATCCGAGGGAATGTTTTTGGGAGGTGATGTTTTGACACCCCTAGTGCTCGATCAAGGCAATTTTGGATTATGTATCAATTATTAATGATAGAAATGAATTGAATATATGTTACATTATAAATAATTGTCTTGATCATGCATTAATCTCAATGCATATTTAGATTTGAGAACTTTCAAAATTACATTTAGGATTATCCAAACTCTAATTTCAGCAAGCTTATAGTTAAATCAAACATCTCGATGAAACAAACACATCAACATCAAAAGTGGCACAGTCTGAGTCTAAATAAACCCAAATTGAACACTAGAATCACAATTGAAATATTAAGATATTAATTGGATAATCATATGATATCCATTTTTGGCATACTTGTAATTAATCGAGTGTCTCGACGAGAAAAATCCAACAAGCTAGAGATTTTTTAATTTCAGCATTATTAAAGAAATGATCCATGGTTAAGAGAATCAATATGGATCATAATATGAAGTATTTTAGATTTTTTTTCATATTTATAGGACCTACCACTCTAAAAATCTATAAATATTCCCATAGTCTTTAAATGAAGAGGAGGGAGGAACTTAAACCCTTGGCTAGAAATTTAAGAGAGCTCAAAGCCTTGAAGAACTCCGAAGCTCCACTCGAGCAACGCCGCCATCTGACCTTCACTGTCCAACAACTTCTATTGGACCTTCACTAGCCGGCTGCAATTGTCAGACTATTGCTTAACCATCGCCATCGGACCTTCATTGGCCATTTGTCATCGCCAGACTACAAACCTCTAACCTCTGTCATTCAATCACGATCCTTTTGACCACCATTACCAAACTATGATCTTCCGACCACCGTCGCTCGACTTAAGTCTTTTGAACTCTATCACCCAACTATGATCCTTCCGACCACTGTCATCCAACATCCATTACCCGATTACAATCCCTGATCATCGTTACTCGACTATAATGCTCCAATCTCTATCATCTGACTACAACCCTTCTAATCACTATGTACCACCCATCACATGCTTATGATCCTTCCGATCGGCCACTGTTGCACAAATTTGATCTTCTCACCACTGTCACTTGAAATATGATACTTTGACCTACAAAATTCTAATCATTATCGTCAGGCTATCATGATGCTTATTGATATCATCATGCTTATTGATATCATCACTTATCATTGCTAATAATGTTAATGCATGCCACCACTTATAAGATCAATATGTGTCGTTTACATCAACTTTGCCTCTCAACTTCAACCTTACGATTTATGTTGAAGTTATTGGTTTATAGTGTTCTCTTCTCAAATGAGTATGACCAAAACAATAACAAATGTCCTATTAAAGACAACTCTCATACAAAAGGGCTCTTTCAACTTCAGCCTCTTAATATATTTATTGTATTGTATCTATGTCTTCTCTCAAGGAATAGTATTATTTATAATAAATGATAAATATCAGTATAATTATTTTAATGAGGTCAAGCCCATATATATATTTTTTCTTTATTGGCCTTGACACAAAAAGTATGGTGCCTTTTACAAGTTTTGCACTCATCTATTATATGTATGTGTGTTGAATCTTCATTCAAAAATTAAGAAATTAAACTATCTATCTTTCTACCTTCATAAATGTTAATGCACACAACACTATATAAATAGTATATATATATATATATATATATATATATATATATATATATATATATATATATATATATATATATATATATATATAACTCATTTATAATGTTAGTATCATTATTTATACTTCAAGAAATTTTATTAAATTAATATATTTTATCCGATCCAATTCAAAAATTGTATCGAAATAATATATTATTATTTCGAATTAAGCTCTAATCCAAATTAAAATATTTGATTTCAAAACTTTACTGACTCGCCTACCCTTCATAAGGAGTTTTTATTTGGTTCAGTCGACCGAATGAGAGAAACATTCGGTCGCAGACAAAAATCCTACGGTACCGAGGTGTACCGTATTTTTTGAAAAACTCGGTACACCTCGGTACTGCGGGATTTTTGCCTGCGACCGGATGTTTCTCTGCATCCGGTCGGAGGACGTAATAATTGTTCCTTCATAAGATAGTATTAACCAGATGAAGTTCAATATTTAGCTGCCCCGTTAACTACGAAAAGGTTAAAACATCCTGTGAGCAAACTAATTAGGGGAATAAAAACCGAGCTTACGCCTGACGGTTGCGCTCTAAGTATAATTAAGATTGTAATTATTCTTCTATTAAAAAAAAAACAATTCGATTGAGCGCTGTCACGATAGCTTTCTGTTGGGCGGGATCAGAGAGAATATGGGTTGGGAGGACGGGGAAAAGACACCTGGCTTGCGGCTGCTTGATAATAGAGGAAGAAGCGGTCATCCACTAATGGCGTCCATTGATCGGCGAACGCCATTCCTCTCTCTTGGGGATTGCCATTTCGTCTATCACTTTAATCGATTGTTCCTTGTTCGAGGTAATGATTGAAGGAAATGAGATTGATAATAGTTATCGCCTGAGTAATGTTGGAGTTGGCGTCGGTCTTCTAGGGTTATTTTCTTCTGAATCGGTTGCCCTGCTTGCAAGGTGCATAAATTTATCTACCAGGCTATTAAGGCATGGTGAGTACTTCATTTGAGTGTTCTTTTCGATAATGTAATTGCTTTATGACTTCCATTGTATTATTATGGTTAATTTTGCTATCTTTTGGATTAAAATGAACTTAATCCGCTAATTGATGCGCATAATTTTGATCTAAAATAGATTATGAAAAAAGAGAAGTTTCTTAACTATGTGGAAAGATTTTTAGAAAAGATGAGGGGGACAAACTTCTAATTTGAATTGCTGAATTTGTATTTACTTTTGATAGGTTAAGTTTGAAAAAACCTAAGCAACAACATAACTAAAATTGGACCAAACAATACAGCAAAAGCTAAGGAAAATTCTTTCTACATTTCCATGCATAAACTCTAGTTGAAATTTGCGGAGATTTAAGCTTTGTTTGGGATTGCTTTCTAAAGAGGCTTTTTAGTTAAAAAATTTATAATTAAAAAAAATTATATTAAAAATCTGCTTCAAAAAACAGTAAAAAAAAAGTCTCAAACGAAACCTTAATTAGGGGACAAACTTCGGCACATAAGTTTTGAAGCCAATAAGAAATTAATTAACTGAAGCATGTGTTTTCTTTGAGGTGTCTTCTAAGTATAAAATTAAGATTTTTAACTATTTGGCTTGCCAGGAAGCCCTTCTATTCTTTATAATAATTTTTTTTTGAAAAGTATCATTTTTGTTCTGTTAATCTGTATGATTTCGGCTCTTGAAATGATAAATGCTTCTCATTACATAGTGCTTACACTACTAGGTCTATGCAATATGTTATCATGCGGGAGAAATTATTCTGTGTGGATGCCGACGTAGTTAACCGTCCGGAGACCAACCAGAATGCGCCACATCAACAGTACCGAACACGGTACCGAGCGCTGTACCGAGTGTTACGGAGCGCTGTACCGAGCTACAGTACAGAATGGGGGTGACATGATGCATTTGATTAGTACGTTCAGCATCCGCATAAAATAATTTGCCCTTATGCGGGCAGTATAAATGTCATCCAGTCTATGTTATAAGCTCAAGATGTCGTGCAGACCTCCTCAGCCATTAAGTAAATTAATACTAGTTGTGTGAGCAAGGCAGTGGTGAAACACTCTCAGGGCAATAGTAACTCTGTTTCTAAATACCTCAATTTTGTCATGCTATTTTCCTGTAATGGTAAATGAGAAGTTGAATGGGAAAATTTATCTTATGCGTTTTATTTCTAATACTTACAGGGAACAACAATTAATATCATTGTTGGTTCTCATGTCTGGATTGAAGATTCTGCTGTTTCCTGGACTGATGGACGAGTTACTAAAATCACCGGGCAAGAGGCCGAGATTCAAACGACTAATGGGAAAACAGTAAGCTCATTTTATAATCAAATTTATTGAGAAGTTACCAACTTAACATTCGTCTGTTTTGTTATTATCCACATTCACTTTTCAGTTTGATTTGCATTTCCTGTTTACGTAATTCACTTCACTATCGCTTGGTTTTCAATCTATTACTAGTTTAAGAAAGTTGAGGTAGACGCGAAAGAGATGGCGTTGATGAAAGACAAACTATGGCTACTGACTGCATATTTAAATTGTGACAAGTGACAACTTCCGAGAAATAAAAAATTAGATCCAATAGCTAAGAAGATTGAACGTCAGCAGCGGAAAAGAAGACTTAAAAATATACTCAAGGGAAAGATGGAAAGAGCTGTAACGAGAGAGAGAGAGAGAGAGAGAGAGAGAGAGAGAGAGAGAGAGAGAGAGAGAGAAGGTAGAGAGCATGAGAGAGAGATAAATAGATTAAATAAAATTTTGTGGATTAATAATAACTATTTATTTATATAAATCAAGCATCGATTTACTCGCCAAATTGTAGTTGATTGTGCATGCCGATCTCGATTCACATCTGTGAAATTTCTATTTTCACCGATTGACCAACCTAGCTAATATGAGTACTGATCTTAGCTATTTCAATTGCCCCGGACACATCGTCTCTGTCTGTTTTACAATTTTGAGTTTTAGTCTATGGGTGACTTTCATACTACGTCGCATCTTTAGCCTTCTGTTTTTATTGTGCACTATTGACTGGACCCCACAGCTGTTATCTAGCTTAACAGGAAACAACGTTGCTTATAATTGTCAAATGAGTAACTCCAAAGGCTTGTTTGTCCAGGTTATAATTATAGGAGATGATGCACTTTAAAAGCTGAAAGTCTAGCACAACCATTAGAAAACTAAAAACTAACTCTTAGGATATTGCCACATAATGTATCCTAATAATATTCCACAAATTTGCGTTCTGATCCACATCTGTAGATAAAAAATATTCTAGTAGGGATTAGTTCTCACAAACCTTTAATATTAGAAAGTGTAAACTTTATACATCTGGGCGAAATGCAGAATATTTACAGGAGATTTTTGAATGGAAGTACTTGAGTTTGCAAGTAATCCAAAAGGAAATATTTGAGTTTGCAAGCAACCCTAACAATAATTGATACAAAAACAGCGGAAATAATGCTATACTCTTGATGAAATCTATCCAAAACGATAGATTGTAATATTGGATTCAAAGCAAAAGCAAAACACGAAGCAAGATACAATCGATCCTCAATTCAAGAGGAGGATCTCTCTCCCAACTCTCTAGCAAAACCTAGAGCCCATAAAGAACAAATCCTAGATCTCAAATTTCTTCCAAATTCAAGTGAAAAACAAACCCTAGGCAAAAAAACTACTTAAAGCCAAAGGTCTCTTACAAAAAGACTAAACAGCCCTTAATTCAAACTTTCCCTCCTAAACATCAATTACATAAAGCAATTGGGCCCACTAGGGCATTCGGCCCCCACCTGGCTTGGGCCGCCTGCTGTAGCAGAGAGCCGGTCCAGGTTGGACTGGTTCAGCCGGCCACTCCTGGGCCGACATAACAATTTTCCGCCAATGCTAACTATGAAAAAAAATGTTGTTTAAGTATGAAGTTTGGTATTGCTCTTGCTGAAAGGCTGCCTTTGACATGAATTTCACTTAAATCTTTTAGGTTATTGAAAAACTTTCAAAAATATATCCCAAAGATATGGAAGCTCCTCCAGGCGGAGTTGATGACATGACAAAACTATCCTATCTACATGAACCTGGGGTTCTGCAGAACTTGTCAGCCAGATATGAATTGAATGAAATTTACGTATGATATCATCCTTATTTCAGTTGATTAATTCTAGGCTTCGTTTGGGACGATTTTCTTACTGCTTCTTAAAACAACGTTTTAGTAAAAAATAAATTTTTTGTACTAGAAAGCTGTTTTAAGAAACAGTAAGAAAGTCGTCCCAAATGAAGCCTAGGCTTATGGGTTTCAACTTGCCATAACGCAATTCCTTAATCCACAGACATACACAGGAAATATTCTCATTGCTGTGAATCCATTTCAAAGATTACCTCATCTATATGATATCCACATGATGGAACAATATAAAGGAGCACCTTTTGGAGAACTAAGTCCTCATGTTTTTGCAGTTGCAGATGTTGCATATAGGTAAGATCCTTCGACTTCTGTATTTAGGCATTCTGTTTTCCTTTCGAAGTGTTTAATGTTATGTGGTTTTTCAATAAAATCAGAGCAATGATCAATGAGGGAAAAAGTAACTCTATTTTGGTAAGTGGTGAAAGTGGTGCTGGTAAAACCGAAACCACTAAGATGCTTATGCGATATCTTGCCTATATGGGTGGTCGGGCTGCAACTGAAGGAAGAACGGTAGAGCAGCAAGTTCTAGAAGTAAGAGTCTATGCTATTTTTTGTCTAGTAAAATTAGAAATGTTTTTGAATTATTTACTTTTTTTTTCAAGCTTTTGATCAAGCTGCACAATTAATATTTATTGAAGCTAAAGCTGGTTCATGCCATTGCAGTCAAACCCAGTACTGGAGGCATTTGGCAATGCTAAAACTGTCCGAAATAATAATTCCAGGTAATTAATCATATTTACTCTCTGCAAGCTAATACATTTCACAATATGCTTAAAATAGTTTTGCTTCTTTCATATTCGTAGGAGTGATAAATTAATCTTCTTGATCGGTAACTTTTTTCTTAAATTTATGCAGTCGATTTGGTAAATTTGTAGAGATCCAGTTTGATAACAAAGGAAGGATATCTGGTGCTGCCATCAGAACATACCTTCTAGAAAGGTCAAGAGTTTGCCAAGTTTCTGATCCTGAGCGCAACTACCATTGTTTTTACCTTCTATGTGCAGCCCCTCCCGAGGTTTGCTATTTTCTTAAATTTTAATTTTAATATGGAGACCTTCCATTACTTCAATATCAAATCTTTTAAATATTATTAACTTTCCAGGAGATAGAGAAATATAAGTTGGGGAATCCAAGGTCATTTCACTATCTTAACCAATCAAATTGCTATGAATTGGCTGGTGTAAGTGATGCCAAAGAATATTTAGCTACCAGGAGGGCAATGGAAATAGTTGGGATTAGTACACAGGAACAGGTATTGTTTTCATTCTACAACGTTTTTGTTTTGTGCTATCATAATTTCCTTATTAATGACATGGTCCACGCCATCTTCCAGGATGCAATTTTTAGGGTTGTTGCAGCTATTCTTCATTTAGGCAACATAAATTTTGCTAAGGGTCAAGAAATTGATTCTTCTGTTCTTAAAGATGAGAAGTCTAAGTTCCATCTAAAGATAACTGCTGAACTTCTCATGTATACTTCTTTTCTTTTAAGCTTTCATGAAATCGGGTTTCCCTCGTGTGTTAGACCTTAATGAACTATATTTCAGGTGTGATCCTCAGGCCTTAGAAGATGCTCTTTGTAAGCGTGTAATGATAACACCTGAAGAAGTTATAAGGAGACCTCTAGATCCAGTTGCAGCAACTGGTAGCAGGGATGCTTTGGCAAAGACAGTGTACTCCCGTTTATTTGACTGGTAATAGAATTGCACGAGATGCAAAAAAATTATAGTACAAAATTTAGGTTTCGTTTGGAATGACTTTCTTTCTGCTTCTTAAGTATCAAAATTTTAATTTTTTTACTAAAAAGCTACTTTATGAAGCAATAAGAAAGTCATCCAAAACGAAGCCTTAATTTAATCCAAATAACTGAAGGGCTTAAAAAAATAATTTTGCAGGCTAGTTGATAAAATTAATAGCTCAATTGGGCAAGACGTTAAGTCCAAGTCTCTCATTGGTGTCCTTGATATATATGGTTTTGAAAGTTTTATAACAAACAGGTAGGGTTGCTTTCTACCAAAGTTTCAGTTTAGATGTATGCTATTTACTTCATTGGTTATTTCTAAATCTTCTTATCATTTTGAAGTTTTGAGCAGTTTTGTATTAACTTTACAAATGAAAAACTGCAACAGCATTTCAATCAGGTAATATTCAATCTTTATAAGTTTTTCAACTTGCCAAACTCTTATTCCTTTTGTATATCTAACGTTAGTGCAAGATATTTGTGCATTTTCAGCATGTCTTCAAGATGGAACAGGAGGAGTATACCAAAGAGGAGATTGATTGGAGCTACATTGAGTTTGTTGATAACCAGGATGTCTTAGATCTTATTGAAAAGGTTGCAGTAATTGCTTTAAGTTATAATTAACTACCATATGTGCCTTATGTTGGGATAGTCAAAATTCTCCTTCCATCTAACTACAGCTGCGTATGCCTATAGTTCCGCTCACATCACCAATCTTGCTTTAATCAATAAAACATACTTCAGTGCTATAATGTTAAAGTTATAAATTTGTTTCTAGGCCATTGTTGACATGCTTAGTAGTTTATCTTGTTCATTGCAAAATTCTCTACTCATTTGAATATTAACTTATGTTCATTCCTTTTTGTTAAATGTCAGCCGTCCCTTAGCATTTTTGATCCCACGGCTAGGATGAGAATCGTGGGAGGCTAAACTATTAAATCCTAGCCATCCCTCGATATTTTGATCCCACGGCTAAGATGAAAATCCATGGGAGGCTCACCTGGACCACACTGATCTCCTTCCATATTTAGATGACTGATTTAGGAAGGATTATATTAGAGCAATTATGCATTATTCCGTAATTATTTGTTTCTTTATTAAGATATCTTGTATATATCTATAAATATGGACAAATTTGTGTAATAAAATGAAGCCTTTTCCCTCTCCAATTCTCTGAATTTAACATTGTATCAGAGCCTTCATTGCCGTTGACGGAATTCTGAATTTTTTGTGCTGTCGTGCCTTCATTGCCAGCCTTCCCTTGTTGTTGTTATCCTATCTATAACCAACGCAACCTTCATTACTGCCCTGCTTGATATAGCCTTCATCGTTGCCCATTGCCTCCACAATGTTTGAAGCAAATTTTTTCAAGAGCTTTGACCAAATGGAAGACTCTATGGTGCACAAAGGTAGAGAAGATCTCCAAAATATACAACCTTTCTATCGCTTAAATGGGAAGAATTATTTGAAGTGGTCTCAATACATATAAACATATTTGAAAGGACAAGGAAAGATGAATCACCTCATTGGGGTAAGACCAAAAGAAGATCTTAATTTTTGGGCATGGGATAAAGCAGACTTCATGATCATATCATGGTTGTGAAATTTCATGACTCCAAAAATCAGCGATATTTTCATGTTCATATCTACTGCAAAAGACATATAGGATGCCACCAGACAAACCTTCACAAAAGGTCGAGATGTTGCACAAATCTTCGAAATTAAAGTCAAGGTTGTAAACACAAAACAAGGAATCAAGACCATGACTGAATATGCCACTCTCCTTCAAAAAGCTTGTGGCAAGAACATGATCACTACAGATGCATAGAGACCAAGTGTCCAAAAGATGCGGCTATCCTAAAAAACTTTATTGAGAAAAATAGAGTGTGTATAACTTTCTTGCAGGATTTAGTATAGAGTTTGACCAAGTTAGAGTTTAGGTCCTTGACAAAGACGAGACACCCTCACTAAATGAGCCCATTTCTCTCATTCATGTTGAGGAAAGCCGACAATGCGTAATGCTGGAACTAGGCTGTCAATATTTGACACGGCACGAAAACTCGACCCGGAAATTTCAGGTTGGACTTGACCCGTTTGAAAAATGGGTCGGGTTCGGGTTCCATAATTCAACCCGTTTGAAAAATGGGTCGGGTTCGGGTTGACCAGACGAGTTGCCGGGTCAACCCGCCAACTCGTTTAAAATGAGATGTCAGCACTGCCCCTGCTGCCCATGAACCTGCCCTGGCTGCCCGCGCCCTGCCCGCTCGACAACACCTGCTAGCCCGCCGCCAGCACGCCCATCGAGGTCGCTAGTGCCTGCCAGCACACGCACTCGAGGCTGCTCGCGCGCGCGCCTACGCTGGCCTGCGCACCTGCCCGCTCAAGCCCGCTCGAGCTCGCCCGCGCACCGCCCACGCCTGCTTGCACACCACCCGCGCCCTCTTGCGCCCACCCGCGTCCGCGCGTTTCGTGGTTCCGTGTTGGGTTGGGTCAACCCGGCAACCCGACTGGTCGAGTCCGGGTCCGCATTTTCGACTCGTTTACATACCCGGGTCAGGTTAGGGTTGACCTGCTTGAACCCGGGTCAGTTCCGGGTTCGACCCGTGACCCGAAATTGACACCCCTAGCTGGAACCAAAGATTGTTGAAGATTCAACAATGGTGGCAGCCAAAGAGGCATCATGGAAGGAAAGATATAAGTATTTCTCAAAACCTCAAGACAAAGATTCCCTTTGATACAGTTATTGTAAGAAATCAAGACACACAAAGGAGACATGCTAAAAGTTACATGGAAAGCCCCCAAGTAATGAGTGAAATCAAAGAGGTAGACAAAAGGGAACATCACAAACTAACACCACAATAAGTTAGCCCAACCTAGAAACACGGTCCAATTTTATAGAGCTCAACAAAGAAGATATTGATAAACTAAAATAACTCATGTTATCACTTGAAAAATCACATGCATCTTCTTCTCTTGCACTTTCAAACAAATTTTCTATATTCATTGGATTAAGTGCCTCAAAAAATCATTTGAAAGGAGTATGGATCATTGACTCAGGAGTAACATACCACATGACACACTCCACTACCCACTTCATCAACTACACTCCTTGCCCGAGTGATAAGAAAATCATCATTGTTGATGGTTCTCTTACTGCAGTACCAGGCCAAGGAGATATACCCTTATCTCCCTCTCTCACCCTAAAAAATGTGCTCCACGTACCTCAATTATCCACAAACCTAATCTCTATATAAAAACATAGCAGTAATCATAATTGCCAAGTCCTATTTAACCATACTTGTTGCTTATTTGAGGACTAGGGATCGGGGAAGAATATTGAACATGTTAAGGAGAGAGATGGATTGTACTATCTACAAGAGCTGAACGAATCCATTATTATCAATAATGATTATTCTATGTTATCCTTATTTAGTAAAAAAAATTACTATTTGGCTTCATCATTTTAGATTAAGAAATAAAAAAAAATCCATCTTTTGATGTCTTAAAAAATACGTACCCAATTTTTTTTTTTCAAATTGGAAAATGAACCTTTTCATTATGAAACTTGTAAGTTGAGTTAGCCAAGAATAAACGAGTTTCTTTTCCAAACAAAATTGAGAGATGTCATACCCCTTTCTAACTTATTTATAGTGACATCTAGGGACCCTAAAAAATTCATAACATCTCAGGGGCTCGATGGTTTGTATCCTTCATTGATGACTACACTCGAGTCTCTTAGATCTATCTCCTCAAAAATAAATCCGATGTGAGCACTTTCCTTCCCATTTTTCACACCATGATTCAGAATCAATTCGGGGTAAAAATAAAAAAAATTATTTTGATAATGCCAAAGATTATTTAACCAAAATCTTTCCTCCTATTTTCAAAAGGAATGTATCATTCATGAGTCTTCCTGCATTC
Organism: Dendrobium nobile; assembly: GCA_022539455.1. Lineage (NCBI taxonomy): Eukaryota > Viridiplantae > Streptophyta > Magnoliopsida > Asparagales > Orchidaceae > Dendrobium > Dendrobium nobile. Next base: position 60,907,160 of record CM039734.1, read on the forward strand.
ATACCTCAAAACAAAATGGATTTGCAAAAAAAAATGGCCATCTTCTGGCCTCCACCAGTGCACTTATATTCCACCACAATGTACTCAAATCATACTTGAGGGAAGCCCTTCTGATCGCCACATATCTCATAAACCAACTACCTTTAACAACATTGGGACTAAAAACATTAATGGATATCCTATCATCTTTTTACCTTGAATTTTAAACCCATAACAACCTCATACCCAAAATCTTTGGTTGCACTGTCTATGTTTACATTCATAATCAAAATAGAGGAAAATTAGATCCAATAGCATTTAAATATATTTTTGTTGGATATTCATCCACTCAGAAAGGTTATAAGTGTTATCATTCCTCTACCAAGAAAATTCTTATATCTGTTGACATTAATTTTGATGACCAAAAATCTTATTTCTCCAAACCTCATCTTCAGGGAGAGATTGAAACTGAGGAAGATGAGAAAGTGAGCTTGCCCCTCTTGACCTTTCACCTCCAGTTCAAACCAATCCATCTAAACCTGAAATCAAAGCAAGAAAAACTGAAGACAAAATTATTATGGATAATACGAGGTTTGAGAAAGTGTATTCAAGATGTACAAATCAAAATTATACTTCAGAGCAGATCCAATAATCTAAATAGTCTCCTGAAATTAAGGTAAATACAAGTTCATCAAAAAAATCTCCCGTGTACCTCATAACCAACTTTGTATCTTTCCACAACTTCTCACATTCACACAAAAAATTTCTGATTACACTAAATAATATTCATATTCCTAATGATATTTCTGAAACCTTATCTAATGAAATTAAAAAAGTGCCATTAAAGATGAAATGCAGGCCATGAAAAAGAACAATAAATGGAAGATTACCGACCTACCAGTAAAGAAAAAATCAGTTGATTGCAAATGGGCGTTCTCTGTGAAATACAAAGCTAATGGTACACTGGAAATGTATAAGGCAAGATTGGTGACGATGGGTACACTCAGACGTATTGGATTGACTACTAGGAAACTTTTGCACCTATGGCTAAGATGAATACCATGAGGATCCTGCTCTCACTAGCAACTAATTATAGTTGGCATCTGAAACAGTTGGATGTCAAAAATGCATTTCCACACGGAGACTTGGAGGAAGAAATATTTATGGAGATTTCACTGGGATTTAAGGAATAATTTGGGGGTAACAAAATGTGTTGGCTAACAAAAGCTCTATATGGGCTAAAACAGTCACTTAGAACTTGGTTTGGAAGATTCTCAAAAGTCATGCTACTTAATGATTATCGACAGAGTCAATGAGACTATACATTATTCTTCAAGCACTCGTACTCAGGGGAAGTCACAATTTTATTAGTTTATATAGATATCATCTTGATCAGGAATGATGAAAATGAGAAAGTAATTCTAAAGAAATGTCTTGCAAAGGAACTTGAATCAAAGATCTTAGTAGATTAAAATATTTTTTTTGGAATTGAAGTAACCCACTCCAGAAAAAAAAATCTTCATTTTACAACAAAAATACATTAATGATATTAAAGAAATAGGTAAACTAGCTTATAAATTGGTACCAACACTAGCAGAACCAAATCTCAATTTGGGGGAAACTAATGAAAATCCAAATTGCAGATAAAAGAGCTTACTAGAGACTCCCGGGATAATTGATCTACCTTACCCATACCAAATCAGATATAACATTTATTGTAAGCATGGTCAGTCAGTTCATGCAAAATCTAAAGTAGACTCACATGCAAGCTATAAACATAATACTGCACTATCTTAAGGGGAACCTAGGTAAAGGGATTCTTTTTAGAAGAGACTATGGAATAACCCCATAAGCATATATTGATGCAGATCACACATGATCACCTGTAGATAGATGATCTACCTCAGGATATTGCACATTCCTTAGAGAAAACCTTGTTACATGAAGAAAGCAAGAAACAGAATGTGGTGACAAGATTTAGTGCGGAAGCATAATACAGAGCTAGGGCCTTAGGAATATGGGAGCTACTGTGGATCAAGGTAATTCTAGAAAACCTAAGGATCAAGTAGGAAAGACCGCTGAAGCTACACTGTGACAACAAATCAACAATTTGCCTAGCTTACAATCCGGTTCAATTTGACAGGACCAAGCACATAGAAGTTGACATATATTTCATAAAGGAAAAATTGAATAGTTGTCTTATATGTATCGACCATATCTCATCAAAAGACCAATTTGCAGATATTCTTACCAATGGATCGATAACTCTACCTTTCTGAGACTGATTACCATATTGGGAATGACGGATCTGTAATCCCCAGCTTCAGGGGAGTGTTAAATCCCAGTCCTCCCTTGGCATTTTGATCCCATGGCTAGGATGGGAATCCGTGGGAGGCTCACCTATTAAATCCAATTCATCCCTTGGCATTTTGATCCCACGGCTAAGATGGAAATCTGTGGGAGACTCACCTAGATCACGCTGATCTCCTTCCATATTTAGATGGCTGATTTAAGAAGGATTATATTAGAACAATTATGCATTATTATGTAATTTTCTTTATTATGATATCTTGTATAGATCTATAAATAGGGACAAATTTGTGCATTAAAATGAAGTCTTTTCCCTCTCAAATTCTCTAAATTTAACACTTTTTTATATGATTCTTTCATAGTCAAATTTTATTTTTAAATTCCTTACATTGATACAAAATACATATTAAATATTTTCTTTAACCAATTTCTCATTTTTCTAGTTAGGGGTATGAATAGCTCGAGTAATTTAGTAATTTCAATCCTATAGAGAACTTATTTGTTTTCTTTTTTATTTTTTTCCCTTGCAGAAACCTGGAGGGATCATTGCTTTGCTTGATGAAGCATGGTATAAAAAATGCTTTTCTTTGCGATCCACTACCTTCATTGAAGTAACTGTAGCCTTATGTATTTCAATCTGTTTGTAATTTTCTAGAAGCTGCTTTGAAGATGCTTGAATTCATATAACTTAAGTTGAATTGTTATTCTCTTGAAAGAATTTAGCTTGTCAGTAATCATTTCAATTTTATTTGCAGTATGTTTCCAAAATCAACATATGAGACATTTTCTCAAAAGCTTTATCAGACATTTAAAACGCACAAGCGTTTTGTCAAGCCAAAGTTGTCTCCAACTGACTTTACCATTTCCCATTATGCTGGAGAGGTTAGCTTAATAATTATATTGCAAAAATGGAGCAATAACTATTACTAACTTGTCAGGACAAAGTCGGGATTTATTTTCTCTGCAGGTTCAATATCAATCTGAACAATTCCTAGATAAAAATAAGGACTACGTTGTAGCAGAACACCAAGAATTGCTGAGTGACTCAAAATGCCCATTTGTCTCGGGCCTCTTCCCTCCACTACCCGAGGATACATCAAAGTCTTCTAAATTTTCATCAATCGGTGCTCGTTTTAAGGTGTGACATTCTCCCTCAATTCTGGTAACCTTTGGTGGCAAAGAATTGTGGAGATATAATTCAAGTCTAAATTAAATAAGAAGCTGTATTTTCAAATACTGCAATAAGTACCGTTGGCTTTTTCTGATCTGTATTATAGCATCAGATTTATGTTTTCTAACACAAATACATTAATGTCTATTGTGGCTTTTGTGTTACAGCTACAACTACAATCTTTGATGGAGATACTGAATTCAACTGAACCACATTATATTAGATGTGTGAAGCCAAACAATCTTCTTAAACCTGCCATTTTTGAGAATGTTAATGTCATGCAACAATTACGTTGTGGTGTGAGTGCATATTTAGTTTATGAATGTTATTTCTTGGATTTGAATTTTCACGAACCTATAAGCTCACTTTTAGACCATTCTAAAAATTAATATTTTGCCATCAGGGTGTTCTGGAAGCTATCAGAATTAGTTGTGCTGGATATCCTACTCGTCGTACATTTTATGAATTTCTTCATCGATTTGGCATTCTTGCTCCAGAAGTTCTAGAAGGAAAGTAAGGTTCATCAACCTTTATGATAGAATTTTACTTGTTTACCCAATTTCCTTTTTGTTTGGATATTTTGATATTTTTTGGTTTTCAAGCGTTCATCTTGTATCAGCACCTTTTGCAGCTACGATGAGAAGGTTGCTTGTGGAAAGATTTTAGAGAAGAAGGGACTAAAAGGTTGGCAGGTAATTTGATCTGGCTAAAACTCCGTGCCTTTTACAATCATTTACTTCAACACACTTCTTGTTACAATAGATATACATTGCTTCTTAAAATATAATAGCAACTGCTTTTGTTTTTTTGCCACGACATGGCATCATATTTTATGCTCTTTGAGAATTTTTACACTTTTATATTACATCTGAATTATTATTCCATTTTTAAAGTGTTTCTAGTTATTGATTACTTGGCTTTGCAGATGGGAAAAACAAAAGTTTTCCTTAGAGCTGGTCAGATGGCTGAATTAGATGCTAGGAGGGCTGAAGTACTTGGCAATGCTGCAAAGACTATTCAGCGCCAGATACGAACGCACATTACTCATAAACGGTTTGTCGCAACAAGGAAGGCTAGCATTCTAGTGCAGTCATTATGGAGAAGTGAGTTTTTCTACTGCTATCTTATCTGGAATTTGATTTTAGTGATAATATTGCTGTTATCATTTCGGCATGGTTGTAGGAAGGTTGGCTCAAAAACTGTATGAGCACATGAGAAAGGAGTCGGCTGCAATTAAAATGCAGAAAAATTTTCGATGTTACTGGGCAAAAAATAAGTACACAGGTCTAAGGGTGTCAGTTCTTGTCCTTCAAACTGGTTTGAGGGCTATGGCTGCCCGAGATGATTTCAGATTTAGGAAGCAAACAAAAGCATCTACAGAGATTCAGGTTAAGTAGTTAGTTCTTAAAGAATTGAATTATTAGTTATTTTTTGTTTGTTAGCATTGATTGAATTGACATAATTTTTGCAGGCTCAATGGCGTTGCCACAAAGACCATTCATATCACAAAAAGTTAAGGAGAGCTTCAATTGTCACACAAACTAGGTGGAGGGGAAGAGTTGCAAGGAAAGAATTGAGGAAGCTTAAAATGGTCAGTAATCCTTTTAATTGCTTGTTTTCATGCTGGAAATTTGGATTCAGAAATTTTGCTTGCTAATAGAATAGCGGTTGCATCAAAAGCAAAATAAATGGGCAAATTCATCCTTCAGGCCAAGCAACTCCCTCCCTCTCTCTCTCCCTCCCTCCCTCCCTTTTTCCGCAAACTTTTAGTCGAAATGAACATCTAGATAATATTTAATACGGTAAACAAAGAAAAGAAAAACAGAGAACCAGGTATAATGTGTCGTTTAGGATCCCAAAGCTAGCTGAAAATGAGGACTAAAGGTTACCGGAATCTGATGTTGAAATATCTCTGATGAAGGTCAGCCCGCTCGCTTCGCCTGTTCCAGCTCACTTTTCTTGAAAAAGAACATTTGGCTGTAGACTAAACAAGGGATAATTCAGATAATCTGATAGTGGTCAAAGATCTCCTTAGATGGGTATCTTGAATTAAGATTCAAAAGTTTTGAGGAAGTAGTCTGCTACCCAGCCTTCTTGCATGGAATTGACTCAAAAGCCTCGAAGACGTGTAAGGGATTGTTCTAGTGATCCTCACAATAAAGACCTCTTTCCTTTGCCAGCCCTCGTTTTGCTCAACTGCCCAGGGATTTCAAACTCACCATAGCGGCATCTGGAACTGCAAGTCCCGCAAGTCTGACCTGCTTTCCGACTGGACAGGGCTCGGCACCTTCTAGTGATGGTTTAGGGGATCTTGGCAAATTCATGGAGTCTACTATCATTTCCTCTCCAACTCACCTCCCTAATTATAGGGGGAATTATAGGGAATTCACCCTAATGGGGCAGTTTGGACACAGAATTTATGCTGAATCCTGCCAAACGGGATTTGAGGAGATCTTAAAACCCACGGCGAAATAAATCCTCCATTTCGCTTTTTTTGCCGTAAATCCCGGATTTGATGAGTTCGTTCAAAACTCTACCTCGGAGAAGCAGGCGACAACGAAGAAACGGAGTAAAGTAATAGCAAACCCTAGAAGGTCCAGGCAATGGTAGAGAAGAATAACTTATTATTAATTAGGAATATATCTAATTAGCTTAATTGATATAATTTAAAATATAAATAATTAATTAGATGGTTAGTAGTGTAAATATTAATTAATTAATTAATTAATGAGAAAATTAATTGTGATTACTAATCAAAATTTTATTAAAATAACACTTAAAAGTCATTAAATAATTATTACTATAAATAGTAATTAAAAATTAATTATTTTAAATAATAATTAACTAATTACCAGTGTAATTAGTATTCAAATAATTTTTTTAAATAACACTTAAATAAGTAATTAGATAATTAGTATTGTAATTAGAAATTAAATTAATAGTTATTTATCAAATAATTAAGCCAACTTCAAATTATATTTTTTATAATTTTAATTTATTCATGTCATGATATTTAAAATACAAATTAAATTTAAAATATAAATTAAATTTGAGTTTTTAATGAACTATCCATCTTCTGAGTTATGTTGTCAAATAAGTTGAAAGATTTCTTTTTCGCTGAACAATTTTTTCAATATCTAATACCCTCAAAATTTGATAAATCCGAATTTACAGAAATTAATAAATCCAACTTAAGCTTTTTTTTTGGTTCTATATTTTAAAACTTTTTCATGAAATTTAAATCCAACTTGAATTAAATCTTACTTGTTGCCAAATGAAACAATGATAATAATTTTATTTCTCCATGGGAATCAAACTATTTAGAAAATGAAGATGATCAAAGGAAAAGAATTTAAAATGAAATAATGATAATAATTTAGTTTTTGTTTGGGATATCTTTCTTATAATTTTTTTAGAATAAAATTTATAATTCAAAAAAAAAAAATGTACTAACAAATTACTTCAAAAAACAGTAACAACTATAACAACTTTTTTATTGTTTTTTAAAACAGATTTGTAGTTCAAAATTTTCTATTTTAATAAATTTTTGAAAAAAAAAGTTTGTTTTAGAAAAGGAAATTCATTCCAAATAAAACCTTAATTTCTGCTTGTATATGTCAGATTGAAAGTCGTGGAATACATTTTCAGTTGGGTGATAGTTTTTTTATGGTAATTTTGCTCAAGTTGGACCTTCGCAAAATGTCTCATATTCCTTGTTTGCAGCTCCTATAAACACGAACTGTTGGCTATAAAATAATAACTCTCATTGCATTCAGGCAGCCAGAGAAACTGGGGCACTCAAAGAAGCGAAGGACAAACTTGAAAAAAAGGTGGAAGAGCTTACATGGCGTTTGCAGTTGGAGAAGCGCTTAAGGGTAATTGTTTTAAAATCTACACTTTCCATAATTTAAAAAAAAATGCTTGTAGATTTAGGCTTCATTTGAAAAAATAATTTTTTAATACAAAAATATCTTGAATTAAAAAATTTTTTAACTAAAAAATAGTTTTATAAAATTGCAAAAAAACTATACCAAAGGAAGTCTTAATGTTTTCCCCCTCTGAGAAAAAACAAGCATGAATGTTATCCTTGCTTCGCAACTATCATTAGGTAGCAATGAATCGCAGACCCATTTAAGGTGGTAGCTTTTATGTTACCTTAAAGATATGGTATTTCAATAGTGAGAAATGAAGTTTCACAGATTCGAAACTATGATGAGATTATTGTATCATTATGATCAATTTTTGTAACTCTTCTGTACACAGACAGACTTGGAGGAAGCAAAAGCGCAGGAGATTGCAAAGTTGCAGAGCTCTTTGCAAGTGCTACAGAATAAGGTTAATGAGACTAATGAGTTACTTGCAAAGGAAAGAGAGGCGATGAAAAAAGCAATTGAAGAAGCGCCACCTATCATCAAGGAAACTACTGTTCTTGTTCAGGATACTCAGAAAGTTGATTCATTGACAGCTGAGGTTGAACAGCTGAAGGTAATAACGTTGTCGCATTTTATTAAGACTTTGTTTGGGACAGTACTGCTTTCTAAAATGACTTTCTAATATAAAACTTTCTAATTCAAAAAAATTTTGTACTAGAAAATTATTTTATTTTAGAAAGCAAGAAAAAAGTTGTAAGGAAGCCTAAGAATATACCCTTCCAAATTTTTCATAAGTATCCAATTTGTACATAAACCTTACCATTATATATCTTTTTCAAAGCTAACTCAAAAACTCCATACCAATTTTTTGTATCACTCGAAAAGACATATTGGATGATTTTTCAATGTTAATGAATATATAAGAAAAGTCTAAAATAGTCTCGTGACTCTTCATTTATGGTCAATTTAGTCATAGAGTACCATATTTATCTCATTTAATCCCTTGACTATATAAAATTAATTTAAATGATCCCTTAATGAGTAGATTGAGATTAATTTTATATAGTTGAGAAACTAAATTTTGATTAATTTTTTTTATTCCTTTTTCTATCAATTTCTATCTGGGAAACTATTTAGTATCAATTTTTTAGAATTGAGAGACTAAATTGAAGAAATGTGATGCTTCAGAACTAAGCTGTTCACAAATAAATAATCGGGGGACTATTTTTAACTTCTTATAAATATATTTAAAGAAACTACTTTCAAATTTGAGGTAATTAAAGAAATTAATTAAAGAAATTTTGTAAAGCATGTAATTTCTTTCAGGAATTGGAAAAGGTAGATGACACTTAACAAGAAGCGGTGTTTATTTTTCTTTTTTTTTTCAACTATTATTTTTTATCCGAAGTTGTCTATAGCATGTGGCTCTATTTTGGCCTGTACTTGCAAACTAGGTTTATCGATATAGAGCTTGTTCTCTATTTTGTAATTTGTTATGACTCATATTCACGCAAATAAATGAATCTAATCATTACAGTTTAATGAAAATCAGATTTGAGGCATCTTTACCATACTTGTTTATTTTGCAGGCTTCTTTAGGCTCAGAAAAGGAACGAGCTGATGATTCTTTACGAAAATATGGCGAAGAACAAAAGAAAAGTGAAGAAAAACAAAGAAAGTTGGAGGGAATTGAAGAAAAATCTCGGCATCTACAGGACCATTTGAATAGGTTATTGAATATCAAACATCTTTCTTTCTATTCTTCAGCACTTTTTCTACAAAAAATTAGTCAATAGAGCAAGCAACAATATTATCATAAAACTAAGCCCACTAATTTATTAATTAGATTACTGTTGACATCTATATACATGTCACATTCGATTGAGTGCGCCAAAGGAGGCAATTAGTAGACAGATCACACACAATGAATGTTGAAGCACCACGACCACGATTTAAATTATTCAAAGTTCATCTAATTGCAAAATAGATCGCATCAGTGCATTTAGAACACCAAATTTATCAAAGAAGGCGACTCGGTCAAAAATCGATGATGAAAGTGACATTTGGAAGGCGTGATGCTTCACTAAATTGCTCAAATGACCTTCGATTATCAAACGGGCTGCGCCGACTCGATCAGAACATTAAATTTACCTGAGGGGGACCCTCGCAGTTAAGCGGTCGAAATCAACAAACTACGGACGAAACATTGTGCGACGTTTTCCAAACATTATCAGTTTGCAAAACGGACTTCATCGTTGTATCTGAAACGTCGAAATCATATAAAAAATGCTATAATATTGCTCATTCCAGCGAAGGCAATTAAAATCGTTGGACTACAGACGAAATATTATAGCTCATTTACAAGCAAAAACACAATCTCTTACTTCCTATTAAGCAAACTTCACCTGCGAACTGTAATAAATGACAACTAGAATGAGACAAAATAAGCTAAATAATCTCTACTACGACCTACAACGGAAACATAATTTGCCTTCACATCACTGGATCTAAAACATTTATACAAGCGACATAAGGTGTTTTTTGAATTTTAAATGAAAATTTGTGCAAATTTTAGCGATAACCAGTTGCACAAATAATTCAATAGTTTAAAATTCCCCTCATGCATTAAATTAAGATTCCTTAAATCTAAATGTGATGCATCGAGAAGTGTGCCAACGCCTCTAAGAGCGTGTAACAACCTTGGGAAGTTGATGACATCCCTGTAAATATGTTACCGCCTTGAGAAATGAGGCACTACCTCGGGAAGCTGATGACAACCTTGGGAAGCTGACCATTGCTTTAAACTCATAATTCAAAGGTCCGAGAATGCTGCGCCGATCAAATGCTCAAGTTTCATCCTCCTCCTTCAAAGGACTGGAGTCGACACGACTTGAATTTACAAGAGAATGCTTAATTGTAATTCCACAGTGATATTTAATATTAAAGTTCATATTAGGCCTTCAAAGGCTCTTTAAATAAAACCCATCATAAAGATGTAAGCTCTTGATTTCAATGTTCATAATAATCAATAATTGAACCCGATAGTCTCTGTTACGGACGAACAAATTTGACTAGGTTCAAATAATTAAAGATATCAAACATTTTATCCCCGATAATGGCCGTGATGAAAGCTAATCTCAATCGAAGGGGACTCTATCCTTTTAAATGCCTCCAAATTTTTATAAATACAAATATTTTCAAATAATTACAATGTCACCCCGATAATGATCGTGTTGAAAACTAGGGGTTAATTTTCAAATCCTACTAAAACTCCAATGCTCTACACCTATTAAGAATATTAATATTTAAAATTAAAATTAATTATCTAAAACTTAAAGCAAAACTCATCCACCCTCCATAACCATTTGGTTAGGGCGATGAACTCAAGAATAACTCTAGATCACAAAGAGCAATATCCAGTTGAGAATATAACTCAGATTCATTCTTAAATTTTATTCTGTTAATAAGAATGTGACATTTGTCCTCTATTTGGTAGCTTAGCCAGTACGGCTCCACTTTAACCTGTAGCTTGGCCAAACGGCTTTACATGGTATGGTTATGACTGGTTCTCTAATTAGTGGTTTGACTAGATGGCTCCATAAAGAATCCGTGGCTTAGCCTGATCAACTCCACATGATTAACGATTATGACCGTGGCCCTTTGACTTGGTGGCTTGATCGAATGACTCTACTATATTACAATCATGGTTAAAGGCTTGTATGCTCCCCAATGGCTATTTACAATTGAGTAACGAATTATAGGGTATATTCGATAAAGCACAAAGCCCTCTGTTAGTTGAGATTGACTTAAATTCATCCCTTAGGCAAGCATTCATCTCAAGTCTATAAGGTCCCCTTATATGAAGCAATCCATCAATGGCTGCCGACAAGGATCCTTCGATCAGGTTGGATCGACCGCCTCCTCTGACTGAGGAGACTAGTGACTGTGATAACCCGAGATGATGAAACAAATGGATCTTGATCGATTTTATTATAATTACCCCCACCATCCACTTTACGTACAAGAAGATGAATTTCTAAATTTAAATATTAAATTTACATCTAAAATTGCCGCTACTATATACTTAATACTAAATATTTGCTTAATGACTAACCTTAATAAAAAATTCTCTCTTCATCGGGAGGGGTAATTAACTATAGGGGCTTGCGGCTATAGGAAACCAAAACTCAAATCTTAAAATCTTTGCTAAGATGGTGAAATCTCTGGGTAGTGTCTTATCTCTATCTAATTTACCTTTCAAAAATTCCCCCAAAATATAATCCATTAAAACTCTCCCCGAATATAATGCATAGAGTCGGGGCCCCAAAGCTAAAATTTCTAAAACCGAAAATAACTTCATCATGTTATAGGAAACTTTCAAGGCTTAATAATCAAATTACGGAGAATTAATGTGCTAATATTTAGTTGATTGAAGGCTTTTTCTGTCAAATTGAGACCACAACCTGAAACTCCAATATTTCAACAATTACAATGGACTAGCTTTGAGGTTTTCACTTAAGTTAAACATATGTAGGTCAAAATGTTAGAATGGTAGTAAAATTTCAAGCAAGACCAAAGAGAGATGAATAATAAATACATACAAATATCACAATTACAAAACACACATTCTATGTTGTTCAGTTAAATGTACCTACATTCATGAATACTTATAGATCGAATAATCTATTAAGCTTCAAAAGGGGTATATGAAGAAATTACATTTTGTTTGAATAAAGATAAAAAATACATATCTATGCTATCGACTAAGAGAGAATGCAGTCCTATGTTGCAAAGGTGAATGTTGGATGTAGAGAAGGAGATGATCTTGATGCTTGTACTACTCTCCTTTATTATTGTGGGAGTCTCAAACACTTGTTCTTTTGATGGAATCAAAACTACCACCTTCTTCTTGAAGAAATATAGTATCTCCCTCTTTCAAGTACTTGGTAAAACTTCACCCTTCTCTATAGGTTTGTACTCTCTCTTTCCTCTCTTCTCCTTTTCTCTCTATTTTCTTTTGAGTGGGGATGCTTTGTGTTTACTAATTTTGGGCCCGACAAATCAACCAATCTTGGTGGGGATCCTTGAGCAAATGGATTAAGGGTTTGAAGCATTAAATTAATCCTCTTCGAGCAAGCATTAAACTTTTACCATCCATTATGTCTACTTTATTTGGCTTCCCTTCCAAGGATTCAACCATCATGAATGGTAAAAGTTTAAAAATGAAAAAATATCAGGGGTTACAAGCCTCATATCACTTGAATGGAATAAACTATCTAAAGTGGTCCTAAAATATGAAGGCCTTTCAAAAAAAAAAAATCAAATATCAATCAGCTTGTGGATCCTCCCTTAGAATTGAAAGGCCCAAAGTTTATAATTTGGGATAAAGCATATTTCATGATTATGACATGGTTGCAAAATAACATGGTGTCTGAAATCAATGGGTCATATATGTTCTTTTTTACTACAATAAAAGTTTAGGACGTTGCAAAATATAAGTACTTAAAAATCAATGATGTTGCCCTCATATATGACATTAAAACTAGATTTCAACAACCAAAGGTAACTTTCTTGCTACTCAGTACTTTAATACAATAAAGGTTTAATGTCTTGAATAAGATTATTATTATTAAGATCTCAAGATAACATGTTATAATGATTTGGTAATCCTGAAATAATTTGTGGAAAGAGAAAGGGCATCTGAGTTTCTTGTAGGACCCAACAATGACTTTGAGCAATTTGATGTCCAAATTGTAAGCAGAGTAAACCTATTATCATTAAATGAGATTTTTTCTTAAATAAGTCGAAGAAGGAAGAAGGATACTAATGCTAGATGCTATGATCTCTAAATATACTTGTCATAAAACCACAAAATCTTAAAATAAGAGGCCAATTGCTACATACACTTTTCATAAAGAATGATAAAATCTTTCTTGCAGAATCAATCTTGTTGAGTCCTAGAAAATTCGTTGTGGTAAAGAGATATAAAGTTTTTTGTCTTAGCTCTATACGAAGATCCAGCACACAAACAAATGAAAGATAGAAGTATAGCGTTCATAAGAAACCAAGATTTTTATGTGGAAAATCCCGAAAAAAAGGAAAACCCACGGGGCCTAGCCCAGTTTGAATGAATTTATTAATATTTGTAGTTGATTACAAATGAGGCCCTTTCTTGAGGGGAAGACCTTGGCTCGATATAACCAATATACATCATATAGAGTGCATTATATGTTGGGAGGAAGAATCAGTGTAAATATGTTCGGTTGGTCGGTAGGACCATAGTCGCCGAGAGATGTAGATTGGAAGGACCGTAGTCAAGTGATGGTGTTCAGAAGGATCATAATCGGGCAAGGGAGGTCGAAAAGATCATAGTTGGCCTGCAACGGAGGTCAAAAAGTCTGTTTTCGGGTGACGACGATTGAAGAGACCGTAGTCTGGAGATGGTAGTTAAAGAGACCATAGTCGGTGGGTGACAGAGGTCGGAGAGACCGTAATCAAGTGACGAAGGTCAGAAAGATCTAGTCGGCGGCGGTGATTAGGAAGAAATCCAGCAATAATTGGTGGTCGAGCGTAAGTCCGATAACAGTTGGTGACCAGGCAACAGGTTTGGGGCAGGGCATAAATTCGGCGTCAATTGGTAGCCGAGCAAAAGTCTGGTGATAGTCAGTGGCCAGGCATAAATCTAACGTCAGTTGGTGGCCGGGCATAAATCCAGCATCAGTTGGTGGCCGGGCGGAAGTCCGACAATAATCGGTAGCCGGGCATAAGTCTAGCAACAATTGTTGGTCGGACAAAAGTTCGACGATAGTCAGTGGCTTGGCATAAATCAGGTGTCCGTTGGTGCTCCGACGGAAGTCCGATAATAATCGGTTGTTAGGAATAAGTCTGGCGACAATTGGTGGCCGAGTGAAAGTCCGGTGAGAGTCAGTGGCCAGGCGGTGTTTGAAGAGGAAGTTGGTAGCAAGAGGGATCTCAGATTTGTCTTCCTCTCCGTTCTTCTTTTCTTCCTCCTCTGCTTGGTCCCTCTCAATGACGAATAAGGGGTCTATTTATAGCAATTTTGGAGTAGCATGGCCAGTAAATTTGGAGAAGATTAAGGACAAGTTGGGAGTGTTTCCAATGGACGACTGATATTAACTCCCTTGATCATGAACTGTTTATTGAGTATTTGAGTGTCTTAATAATGTTAGAATTTGGTAATTTTGGTCTTGTTGGATTCATCTCGTCGAGCTGCTCGATTCGACTATAAGTATGTGTTGAATCTTATACAAAACTAAAACGTTAAATTCTCTCTCTATTGTGGTAATTATTCTTGTACTCAAATGTAATAAAACTTCAAGCAATATCAAATAAAGTTGAAAAATAAATACACCATATATCATAACCATAAGACACACAACTTAATGCACTTCGATGAGATCCACCTATGTCCAATATTGTACAAGTTCAAATAATCACTAAGCTTCAAAAGAGGGTAAATACATGATTATGCTTCATATAAATAAAGACAAATACATCACTTTATCTATGTCACTGATTGAGAGATTCAACCACCTACTACGAAGATGAATGTTTGACATGAAGTAGATGGTGTTGATGCTACTACTATCTCCTTATTTATTGCAAGAGTTCCATCAAAAGCTCTTTCTTTAATAGAATCGAAACTAGAAGCACATCATTCTTCTTAAAGAAATAAATCTCATTTCTATAAGCACTTGAAAAACTCCACCCTTCCCTCTATCTAGGTTGGTAACTCCGTTTCCCTCTCTCCCCCTCTTTTTTATATTTACTTGTGATTATAGATACATTGCAACCATTTATGTTTCGGTTGAAATTTTTAAAAGGCAAATTAGATTGTAGATATGATATTACCTAAAGATTTGGCCTCATTTTGTGAGGACTTTATGATCAGATTCCATATTTCTTAGAAGCGTAAGCCCCTATGATTAATTACCCCTCCCAATGATGTGAGAGAACTTTCGATTAAGACTAGTTGTTAGGAGTTAAATGCTTAGCATATAATAGTAGAGAATTTTTAATTTTAGGATTGAGTAAAATCTAGCGCCTTTTTGCTTGAAGTGGATGGTAGGGAAAATGATGGCAGATTCGATCAAGGTTGCATATGCCAATTCTACGACCAAACTCATCCCAACTGTCTTTCACATATAAAAAAACAAATTGATTGAAACAAGCACCCCATGCTAGGTACCAACAACTTTCCACGTCCTCCTTGTCGTGTATTCATCAACTCCAAAGCTTATGCCTTCCTCTTCATTTGCTCTCATCAACAATAAAAATATACCTCCTTATCTATCTTGATGAATCTTTTTTATCTACAGTGATGATAAGCTTCTTTGATAGCATGCCGCTCAATTGAATTCAACATTTTATATAAATGATCTAAGAGAAGTCTCCTACTTTGTGAGTGTCAAATTCATCCTCTCCAAACAAGGAATTCTTCCTTCACAACATAAGCACATCCATAATCTCCTTGGATGCACAAAAATGGTCAATTCCAAAGATCTCACTACTCCCATGTTAGCAAGTCAAGTACCTAAAATTCTTGATGGTGTCTCTCTCATTAATTCCCGAGGTTTGGCCTATTATTGGTGGCCTTCAATATCTCTCTTTAAGCCAACTAAACATCCCATCAACAAGCTCTTTTAATACATGCATCAACCAACCTCCAATCATTACCAAATGCATTTTATGTTAGCTATGCGCTATATTACAACATCAGCTCTTTCTTCATCAGTGATCCCCCCTCTCATTTTATAGATTCCCATATGTGGATTGGGTTAGAAATATTACTAATTAGATATACACAAGTGTATATATTGTGCTTCTCAACCACAATTTTATCTCCTAGATATTTTAAAAATAGCATACAGTAGCTAGCTCTTCGGCGGAGGCCGAATACCATGCAATTGCCTTCCTCACCATTCAAATCACTTGGTTGTAATCTCTATTTCATGAACATGTCATTCATCTTCCTTATACACCTACAATTTTTTGTTTACAATATTGAAGCAACCTACTTATGTGCAAATCTGATTTTTCACTCCATAATGAAACATATTGCTCTGGATTTTCACTTGAATCAAGAAAATTCCCAAGTGACACTCTCCAAATATTCATGTTCCATCTGCCAGCCAACTTTTTCATGCCCTCACAAAACTTCTATATCGGGAACAACTTGAACAACTACTTGTCAAGATTGATCTCCTCTCCAAGAACTCCATCTTGAGGGAGCCTATTAGAGAAAACTTATAAAAGCCTTGTTTACAATTCTATAGTTTTGCTATTTCCCATTCTATATTAGGAATGCAATTAGAGTAGGTGTTAATATATGTTTAATACACCTTATTATTTGTCACTAATGAAATTATATTAGCACTCCTACATAAGAATAAACCATAATGAATATTTCATTCCTCTCCACATCAATTCTATTATCTCTACAACACTTGAATATCTCTGGTAACTTATTTTTTTAATATTTTCCCATAGCTGCTGAAATTTTTGTTGTGATTTTTTATGCATACAGTGATCATTGATAATGGTTATTTTACTTGTTCAGCAGCATGCAATTTTCACTGTATGTTTTAGGAACGTTAGTAGCTTTCCGCAAAGTAGCTATGAATGCCATTTTTTGCCTAGTATTTTAAGAAATGGTTGTCATCTTTAATTCAGCTTTTTTGCTACTGATTATGCCATTTTTTTAAAACCAGGCTAGAGGAAAAGCTGTCAAATCTAGAATCTGAAAATCAGGTTCTTCGTCAGCAGGCTGTGTCCATGGCTCCCAACAAATTTTTGTCAGGACGTTCTAGATCGATTGTACATGTCTGTCTAGACTCTAGCATTGCACTCTATTCTATTTATTGATTGAAAATTTCATATTTCGTGACCATTCTTAATAATGTGCATATTTCTGTTGATCAAACAGAGGAGTTCGGATAGCGGACATATCATTGTTGATCCAAAGTCTTCTGCAGTAAGATTTGAGCTTCCTTGTTTTTCTTGCAAGTTTACGATATTGGCTGACCATGGATTTTATTTTTAGGATATTCATTCCTCCTCTTCTGTAAAGGAACTTTCCGAGTTAGAGGACAAACCACAGAGATCTCTAAATGAGAAGCAACAGGTGAACTTGGTTCACTTTTTCATCTGTTATTTTCCAGCTTATGTTGGCCTACCAAATCTCTTTTATGATATTTATTGGAAATTTTTTTTCAGGAGAACCAGGAGCTTTTAATCAGGTGTATTGCACAGCACCTGGGATTTGCAGGGAGCAGGCCTGTTGCAGCGTGTATCATATACAAATGTCTTCTCCAGTGGAGATCATTTGAAGTTGAGCGAACTAGTGTTTTTGATCGAATTATTCAGACAATTGGGCATGCTATTGAGGTTTGATGGCTTACAGTATGATTTAGGCTTCGTTTGGGATGGCTTTCTTACTGCTTTTTAAAGCAACTTTCTAGTATAAAAGTTTTATTTGTTGTACTAGAAAGCTGCTTTAAGAAGCAGTAAAAAAATCATCCCAAACGAAGCCTTAGTTTAGCTATGGTAATCAGCTTATTGGTCTTAATTTTTTTTACTTATTTAACTTTGAAGACCCAAGAAGACAATGATGTGTTAGCTTATTGGCTTTCCAATGCCTCAACATTGCTATTACTATTACAACGGACTTTAAAGGCAAGTGGTGCAGCTGGGATGGCTCCACAGCGCAGTCGATCTTCATCAGCTAGTTTATTTGGGAGAATGGCTCAAGTATGATTTAGCGTTACTTATGTGCTTAAGGACTCCTCTGCTTTCTCTACACTTATTATGCATTATTTTCTTTTATGTTGTGTAGAGTTTCAGGGGAACTCCTCAGGGAGTGAACCTTTCTTTTGCCAATGGCGGCTTAGTTGGTGGAGTTGATACTTTGCGGCAAGTGGAAGCCAAATACCCTGCTCTGCTATTCAAACAACAACTTACAGCATATGTGGAGAAAATTTATGGAATGATTCGGGATAATTTAAAAAAGGATATCTCTCCCTTGCTTGGCTTGTGCATTCAGGTACTCATTCCCAGTAGTTTAAATATAACGATAAGATTTTCTTGCTATTTAGATATTTGGTGTTTTCAATCAAATTAATAATGCAGGCACCGAGAACATCAAGAGCAAGTCTAATCAAAGGTGCTATACGTCCACAAGGACTATCAGCCCCAATTGCTCATTGGCAAGGGATTGTAAGGAGTCTTTGGAGTTTCTTGAATACATTAAAAGGAAACCATGTTAGTATAATACTTTTCTCATTACACAATTAGCATATTCATATTTAGCCTTCCCATAATAACATCAATATTTTGTTTCATGCTGGTCATAATCTCGAAAGCTTTACTGAATTTTTTTCTGCTTTGCTCAGGTTCCCCCGTTTTTAGTTAGAAAGGTGTTCACACAGATATTTTCCTTCATCAACGTGCAGCTATTTAATAGGTTATGAGTTCTCCAATTTTTTGAATGCGTTGCCGCATGTATGAAGAGTTTAATGACAGTATTGATCTCTCTTTTGATGCAGCCTTCTGCTGAGGAGAGAGTGCTGCTCATTCAGTAATGGAGAATATGTTAAAGCAGGACTTGCTGAACTAGAACATTGGTGCTATAAAGCTACTGATGAGGTATTTTCACATGCTGATTTATCTCATACATATCTCTCAAAGGATATAGAAATTGGATTTCGCTTAACAAGGTCAATTGAAGTTGGCCTGCAATTTTAACCAGACTGCCATTGTTTATCCCCTTTTTCATTGATGAATTGTCAGCTTACCCACCACCGAGGCTTAGGGTGGTTGGTGGGCGAGCACAGTTGGGAACCCCCCATCCCGGTTCGAATCCTCTCTACTACGACCTCGCCTCTTCAGTGGGGCAAAGTAAGTGTGGGTCCGATGCCGGTGGGTGGCCTCGCTAGGTTCCGCTGAGGGATTAATTACACCGCCAAGCGCTCCCTTTGGAGTGGCAGCGGGTAGATAACCCCATTCCAAAAAAAAAATGTCAGCTTAATTGTTCTTCTAAATTTGTTCTTTTTATTACTTCTTTAAATGCTTTTTAGTACTATCAAGATTTATTAAGTTTCCAAATTAGCTCTCAATTATTGTTGCTGTTACAATTTAGTCGTACTTTGAACGCCTTTTTGGGTGTCAAACCAACTCATAATCTTCTCTCAGTGCAGAGATACTTTCTTTTATATGTCCTAGAGGAAACGATGAAAGATTATATATATCTATTAATTACTTTGAAATTGTAGTATGCAGGCTCAGCCTGGGATGAATTGAAGCATATCAGACAGGCCATTGGATTCCTGGTAACGATTCATTTCCTTTTTGTATTATGTTATGCATTATATGAAAACTAGTAGCAGCTTAATTGATTCACAAAACTCTTCTTTATTGCTCCATTTATTCATTTTCTATGTTGGATGTGGTTTTTGTTGGTGCTAACCATACAATCAATTGAAAATCATCCTGATACTGATGACTAATCTTGAAAATTAGTTGAAAAAGATAAATTTCTTCACTAAAACCTGATACATGAATTCTCTTACTTCCCACTGTACAGGTAATTCATCAAAAACCTAAGAAGACATTGGATGAAATAAGCCATGATCTTTGCCCAGTAAGTAAATCTTTTTAATGATTTTCCTTCACTAGTGTTTTCTTAAAATTCAACCAGCTATCCTATGCCCACAGGTGCTCAGCATACAGCAACTATATCGGATCAGTACAATGTACTGGGATGATAAATATGGCACGCATAGTGTGTCCCCAGATGTAAGTTGGAGCCTGAACAGTTATCACTTGGATTTTTCATTGCAAATCTAACAATTTCAAATCTGTGGGTTGGGATTTCACATCAGGTTATATCAAATATGAGGGTATTGATGACAGAAGACTCCAATAATGCTGTCAGCAACTCATTCTTGCTAGATGATGATTCTAGGTTATATATTTCTCCTTATTACCTACCAGGGGCGGAACCCCCTTAGGGTCAGGGGGGAAATTGCCCCCCTTAAAAAAAAATCTTTATTATATAGTTCTTTAAATATTTTAGTCTTTATTACGAGGTTTTTAGGCAATTCCCCCCCCCAAATCTTTTAAAAAACTATGATTTAGGCAATTGCCCCAACAAATAATAAAGAGCATTCATCATTTTATTTATTAATTTGAATTCAAAAAATATCCTTACAACCAAAATTTGTTCCAGGGGCCGCCAGAAACCCCCGCAGGTCCAACCCTGTTAGGGGACGCTGCCCCCTTCCACACCCGACAGTTACTTATAAGTTTGTCCCTCCTAAAAATTAAGGCTGGTTCCGCCCTTGTTACCTAACTCCTCTGTCATAATCCATCCTTTGAACCTTGGATGATTCTCTTGATTGCTTACTTTGGTGTACTAATTATACAGCATTCCATTTTCGGTGGATGACATATCAAAATCAATGGAACAGATTGAAATTTCCGACATCGAACCGCCGCTACTCATTCGGGAAAATTCAGGCTTCATGTTCTTGTTGCCGCGTTCTGATTGACTTCCGAAGGTCCCCTTTTGATGGCCTTTGGATCTCTTCCTGTCATAGATTTAGGCAGATTGCCAATATGTTCTAAAGTGCTATTCTTCAAGTGCCTAAGGCAAAGCAGTAATAAGGTTTTCTAAAATTATTTGATTAACAGCTCTGCTAGAACTTGAAACTTCGGAGTGGAAGATAAAACAGACTTTGTAACTATGCTAATTTATTACCTTGCTGCAGGCATGTTTTTAGTATACATGCAGGCTCGTAGGATGGTTTCTTTGTTTTAAAGCCATTCTTTTCACGTTTATTTGGCTTACATTTATCAAATAAAGTTCATATTTTCAACTAGAAATTGAAATTCTTTAGTCAAATGTTTATCCTCGAGGATTATTATGTTAATTCAGCTGCCAGCATAATGAATTCCCATTGTATTCTGGAGGATCATCATCGATTTTTCATCTCTTTTTTATTTCTACCAAGTCTTTATGAGGCGTACTCTTTTTTTTTTTAAAAAAAAAAAAGTCAAACGTTTTATTAATACAACATCGAAGGTTAATGAATTAACACAACTCATCTTTATCTGTTGTTCGATAGTTTTGACTATTAGCTAAGAGATTTTGAATTCAAAGCTTGTATATGTGATGTATTTGTCAATTTTTCTTCTTTTTCGTGTCCAAGGGATTCGTTGAAGATGATTTTCTTATTGCTTTCTAAAATAACTTTAAAATATTAAATTAAGTCCAATCAATCTTCCTCTTCTTTCCTATATATATAAAAAAAAATCACACAAATTGATTCAGTATAATTAAATCACATACTTTTCATTTCTATGTCGAACAAAGAACTCACCTATTCTTATGCTTAGTTTGAGACGGTTTCTTCTTAAAATAATTTTTTAATATAAAAAAAATTAAATTTTATATTAAAAATTACTTTAAAAAATAATAAAATTATTGCTCCTCTCTTCTCTCCTCGGATTACTCCCATTAGAATCTTCTCCCCCTTCAGTTTTGCTTGACTGGCTATCTTGATAAAGCATATATTCAAGATTTCACTTTTTCTACAGCGTTCAAATTATTTGTTGATGAAATTGAATATATGATTTCAACTTATGTGAAGGAATTAAAATAAATAATGGCGATTGACTAGATTATTTTTTATTTTAAATTAATTCAAAAACAGTTACTTTCATATATAAAAACAAAATAGCTTAGGTTCATTTCAAGGCAGCTTTCTATTTTATGAATTTATTTTATAGAAAATAATTTCTTAAATTATTATAAAAAATTAATTTTCAAGTATAAATTAATTTTAAAATAATAATCAAATAAAAATATAATTTTAATTTAATAATAATAATAATAAAATTATTTCAAATGAAGCCTTAACCTTCACCTTCATAATTTGAGATTGAACATATTAAATGGTACATTCAATGATTAATGAATTATTAAATAGCTATCTTAAGAAAATTATAATAAAAAAAACATTTACAAGAGTGACATTTTAAGATAGACTTTCCAAAGAAAAATATTATCCGATACTTAACAAAATGGTTCTATCGCAGCACTTCAGCAATAATGATTGTGAAAATTGCTTTGAAGGAGAAATTATTCTGTGTGGAAGCGAGATGCAGAACGTGATCCGGAGATCAATCAGAATGCGCCACATCAATAATATCAAATCGTATTACCGAACTGCAGTGCAGTACAAAGCATGAGGAATGACATGACACATTTTTATTGATCTCCTGACGGCATTCATCGTCATAAAGGACAATCTCAAATATTTTTCATCCAAAGGACAATCCTACGCATCTTACAACTTAAAAACTCATCATCATCACAGTTGAAATTACAGTCAAAGATAGCTACCGAAAAATCAAACAATTAACATATCAGTGAACACTAATCAAACATTCTGACTAAAGTAGATAACATAACCCAAGTGACCTTGCTTATAGATAGCGATGGACAATTTGACACTTAACAAACACTTGATACATTCTACATACAAAACTTTTCAATAATAAATCCCTCCAATCTGCAGGATGAGAGAAATATTAGTAGATAAAATTGAAAAAAAGGTACAAATCATTAAGTTATTATAATCTAAACGGTAGAAAGTACACCAGGAGAACTAATCTGGAGTCTCTCAGCTGTTGTTTCTTTGCTTTGCTTCGGCAAAAGCCATCCCCCAGGTCAATGCCTTATTAGATTATTTTGTTTCTGATGTCTTCTAATTTCTTCAAGATCTCACCTGGAGTTCTGTCCAGTTCATCAGCAATCTTCTTCTGCAAATCAGGAGAAAGGGTTGGATATTGCTCGCAAAGGTCACCATCAATTACATCCTGCAAAGATTTATACAACATTAAAAAGACGTAAACGATACGGAAAATACATAAGGATTTAGACTTCATTTGGGACGGGCTTTCTCACTGCTTCTTAAAGTAGCTTTTTTGTATAAATTTTTTTAATTTTGTACTAAAAAATTGCTTTAAGAAACAGTAAAAAAGTCATCCCAAACAAAACCTTAAATTTATATAACCTTCACTTCTTAAACCGCAGCACACCGTGCTACTGAAAAAAAAAGAAAATATGTGAACGTAAATAGACCCAAGTTGCATATAGCGATGAACTTTATTATACATATGAATTAATGTTGAAATAGCCTGTCATAAACGAAGCCTAAGTCACTGTGCATAGATGTGGCCACGATGAGGTCATTCAACACAAATAAAAGCGGTGCCTTCAAAGAGGTTGGGGCACAAGCATACTGAACAGAACAGTGCAGTGTGATGGTCAATCAACGGCAAAGGTCCCCAAGAATCGATAAGAAAGTCTTCACAAATGTTGGAGAAATTGCATTAGGAATATGAGTTACGGGTTTGGTCATCACTAGAAATGATGATATTTACTTGGCCATCACTGCTGATTTCGAGTGATGCCTTACGTATACCGGAGCTGTTACTGTGTTCACACAAGGTGGTTTGACAAGTATTTTCCTATTTCGGTTAGATTACATCAAAGATCAGCCTTAAGCCCATATCTTTTTGCTTTAGTCATGGATGCACTCACTAGGCATTTGCAAGAGTACCCTGGTGTATGTTTTTTGTTGATGATATTCTTCTTGTCGATAAGACTAATGAAGGAAAACTTGAATTATGGAGGTCAACCTTAGAGTCTAAAGGCATTCGTTTGAGTAGATCTAAAACTAAATATATAAAGTGTAAGTTTAGTAATAATAGTTCTTTTGGGGAGATTATGATTTTGGGTGATCAAGTCATTAATAAGAGTACACGTTTTAGATATCTTTGGTCTATTGTTCAAAGTGATGGTGAAATAGATGAGAATATTATTAGTAGAATTCAAGTTGGATAGTTGAAGTAGAGGAATGCATCGGGCTTGTTGTTTGATAGAAAAGTCTCGCTCAAATTTAAGGGAAAACTCTATAAGATGACGGTTAGATCTGCAATGCTTTATGCTGCAAAATGTTGGCCATTAAAAGAGAAGCATAATATAAAGTTAAATATTGCAGAGATGAGGATGCTCAAGTGGATGAGGGGCATTACTCTAAGAGACAGGATACGAAATGAGCATTTATGTGAAAATGTTGGAGTAGCTCAAGTGGAAGATAAGATTAGAGAGAGTTGACTTAGAAGGTTTGGTCACAAAAATCGGCGACCTTCCGATGACCAAGTTAGGAAAGGTAGAGATTGGCCTAAAAAGATTTGGTTAGAAAAAATTAGAAATGATCTTTCTTTATTAGATTTTAATAAGAATTTAACTTTTAACAGGACATAATGGAGAAAAATAATTCATGTAGCCGACCCCACACAGTGAGATAAAGGCTTGATATTGTTGTTGTTGGTAACGCATTCAAGGATGATGCAGCTGTGGTCCAGGAGGATAACAGTGAGGTGCAAAGAAACCCAACACACAGAATTGGCAGGTAATGGGTGAGGCGAGTGAAGGGCATAGTTGGCAAGAAAGATATCGTATACAAGGGAGAGGCTGGAACATGCCAGTAGGCATCCGTGAAGATGCTTGCAAAGCCAAGAACCATCTTTGAGGGAGAACCAAATAATATATGGCAACTGATCCCAAGTTTGTTGGCATCCGTGAGAGTTGATGATATTTTGTGTTATGAACTTGCTCAAGGATGATGCAGCTGCGGTTGAGGAGGCTAACAGTGAGTTGTTAAGAAACCCAACACTGAGAACTGGCGAGTGATGACAAAGTTGAATGGGTTTAGGGGAGTGAAGGGCATAGTTGGCCATAAGATATTGAACATTGAGGGAGAAGGCTGGGCATGCCAGCTGGCATCCCTTAAGATGATGGTTGCAAAGCTGAGAGCCGCCTTTGAGTGAGAACCAGAGAATATGGGATTACTAATCTCTGAGTCCCTCGGGGTCAACAAGAGTTGCCAAAGAAAGAGGCTGTTATATGCTCATGGCTTTGGGTCTTCGGAGTTCCTCACTGCTCAATCCGACTCCTAGATTCAAGCAGAAGGATTTGATCAAGCTTAACTGGAAAACTAGGTTGGAGTCAAAAGATCAAAATATCTCTTTTTTCTCCCAAGAACTTTTGAGAACTAAAAATCAAGGCCAATAATCAAGATTCGTCAATTATATCTGAATTAGTGGTTTGTATTGTGCTAAAGCTTTAAGGTTTTTTGATGGGTTCGTAAAAGGTTGAATAGGTACTCAAATGCCCATATTGAACATCAAGGAAATTAGATGGGCTTAAATGGCAAGACTTAATCACAATACGAACCTAAACTTGAGCAATTGAGCCACCTTAAGTTAAGATTATGTAGTTAAGAGTACAAGACCAAACCGATTTATGTTATGATCAGTGAGTAGTTAATTGAGAGGCAGATCAATTAGCTATATAGCTCCATCAGCGTTATGAGAGTCATCTACTAGTTGAAGGCCCCATTGGACCATGTGTGATAACTGATAACTATGATTAAATCAAGAGACCGCAGTGCATCAGTGGGTAGAGAAAAGATTTCAAGTGCCTCTAATATTTTGAAGATCAACATCAAACTTTAATTCAAATTGGGACCTTTACAATAGCATCAATGAGTTAACTTTCATTATGCTCTACAAAGGCTTGTTGTTGTTGTTGTTGGTGGTGGTAGGAATTCCAATTCCTACCCAATGAAAGTTATTTTTGTGGAGCATAATTATTAATTAATGAGGACACCCATAGATTCCATAATAGTGCAGTAAAAAAGGGGCACATAAGCGTTCTCTTCCTCATTCCTAATCATAACATGCTAAAGCTATTACACATCAGACAAACAATGCCTAAACGTTGAAACAGTTGCTAATCAACATTTTAGTCATCGAAAAATGCTATTCTCATAGTGAGTCATTATTTTTGCCTAAAAGAAAGGAAAACCACACAATAATGTAGCAATAATACCCTTTCTACCAGGTAATATGCAGTTATATGTTATTTTTTCTACTACTACAACAATAAACATCAAGCCTTTATCCCACTACGTGAGATTGGCTATATTAATCCTTTTTTTTTCTCCGTTCTGTCCTGTTAATGTCAAATTCTCAATTAAATCTAGTAAAATAAAAAAAGACTTTTTAATATTTTTTAATCAAGTCTTTTTATATCTACCTCTACCTCTCTTAACGTAGGTCAAATCTAATACATCTACCTGGCATGAATCCAAATTAATTTTGAAAAACATTAGTATCACGTCATAAGTTATGATCAATAACTCTATCCCAAAGTTTTAAAGTATGACACAATAATGTAATTCCTCTATAATTCGCACACTCTTATGCATCACCTTTATTCTTAAAAATAGGAATCGACACGCTCCTTTTCCACTCATCTGACATCTTTTAGTCTTCAAAATAATATTGAAAAATTTTGTAAACCCATAAATTCTTTCATCTCCTAAGCATTTCCATAACTCTATTGGAATATCATCATGTCCAACAGCTTTTCCACATTTCATTTTCTTTAAAGCCTCTCTTACTTCAATTTTACTAATATGCCGATAAAACAAAAATTTATATTTTCATTTAAGGTGTTTAGATCACTGAAGTCAATCGTATTCTCACAATCTTTATTGAAAAGTTTAACAAAATATATCATCCACTTTGGTTGAATATCCTTGTCTAACAAAAACACTATTTGATCTTCACTTAATGCACTTCACTTGAACTAATCTTTACTTCTCATATCTCCTTACTTGACTAACTTAATCGTACAGCTTTCGCCCTCCTTAATATCTAATTTATTATATAAATTATTAAAAGCTAAATTATTTGCATTACATATTACTTTATTAGACACCTTACGGGCCTCTTTATAAATTAAGTTCTTTTTTCTAAAGTTAATAAATTAAATTTTATAAATTAAGTTCAGGATTTCAGAATATAGAGGTATACGTTTAGCTAATAGATTGTAGCTGTAGAAAAACTTATTCAACATAATAAACTACTGATTCATTCAATCATGCAGAAATATTTTTGTTTCCCAACAACGTCATAGTTTTCTAACACGAGTAAAAAAATCTCTGCAAAGATGTATGTCATAAAAGAAATATGCACTTTTTCATTCCTTCCCAACCAACGTTTTAAATTTAGAAGCATACAAATTCAATATGATGGAGTTAAACTCGTCAATACTAACCAAAAGAATTCTAAAAAGTATATGTACCTTCACAGGAAAATAGGCAGATCTGTACGCCATGTGGTCTCTACCACACAAAGGTGGATGCTCTTGCCTCAAGTGCATCTCTAAATGAGAAAAAAAATCCACATCTTCCCGGGATGTGAATGCAAGCAATGCCCCTAAACTACCCATCACAGTGCCATATATGATGCATTCACCACCTCCAGGTATAAGTGATGCCCTCTGCAGACAGGTGACAACATCACCAACATGGAACTGAACTATTTCCTCCACCTTGTTGGGAGCACCATTCAACTTCCCCTGTTCCCACTTAATCTTTCCTCCAGTTGGATCTTCTTCTATCTCATCTGACACATCCTGGGGCAAGCGTACAAAGTAAATATTGCCAAACTTGTCTGCCCCTGCCATTGTGTCAAAATCTACATGATGTGATGCTGTCAACCATCTGGGAACAGAATCATCTGCAAATATATATAGCTGATTTTCATCCCGCCTATACTTGCAATAATGAAAGGACTGCAACAACAACAACAACATCAAAATCCAAACGCAATTAGAGAAAGCAAAAGAAATTGATTGAATACTAATGACATTATAATGAAAATGCAAATGCCAAGACCAAAGCAAAATCCCCAATCATGCTCTTTGTCCCTCCATTCTCCCCTCCGCATCACAAAAGTGTGATAGCATCACCAGATCTATATGCAATAACAGACAGATTATTCGTTTACTAGGTTATAACAAGATATTAGCAAAGATCTTAAGTTCAAATTCTACCCATGCTTTTCCAATATCCTATGGCTATGCATTTAATCAAGATTTGAAATTGTGCAATCGGGTATTGAAACATTCTCCATCCATGAGACGAGGCATAAGCCTTGAGGAATTTTTAAGGCGTACATCTCAAAATCAACAAATTGTATAAAATAATAAATATTATATACATCAAAGTATGAAGCAAGAAGTAACATATTAACATAATAACCTATTATCATATTAAAAAATGACACATTAACATTCTAACACAATAAGTAGTAATAAATTATGCAAAGTATCAAGTAAAATATTAACATCATAATATGAATAAAACGTGTTATACAAACATTAAAGTAAGAGCTCCTCATGAAGAAAATAGACTTGGCTAAGAGGAGGAAAGGCGGCGGTTAGAAAGGAGAAGACTAATGGTGTGCATGAGGGGAGAAGGGATTGGGTGAGAAGATAAGCGCTCTAGTAATGGCTATCCCATGTGACCGAATTCATGCATGAGTGAGGCATGAGTTTTATTTGTGTAATTAGACCTGTTTTATTATGTTTATTTTACTTATATTTATTTTTTTAAATATACCCTAGCTCCAAATTGCACCCGCCTCACCAAAATCAAAGTGACTCATGCCTCACATCATATAAGGCATATGCCTCACATGGCACTCAATGGGGTATAAGCCTCATTGTGAATTTTTCAAAAAAGCGCTAAAGCATGTCTCATATTGTGCAATTTTTAAACATACATTTAATATAACATTACTAGCTTATAACATGTTATCAAATAAGCCTAAAGTTCAAATTCTGCCCATTGCTTTTCCATTAGCCAACAAATGTGCTTTTCCTCTAAGTCTATAACAATAAAAGATATGTGGACTGTAGACCATGCTTGGTTCAAGCTATCAAGTCAAAAGAGGCTAATGCCTTAGAGCTTATTTTCAAATACAAGTTATTTTTAGGTTGCAAATCATCAGCTAAAGCGATTTAAATAATTAAACTAATGTGCCTACCAGGCTTTGATAAAATTAATGTTTAGAAAGACATGAAGCTCTACTTTACAGGACAAAGATACTTTAGGTAAAATTGTATTATAAAAAAAACAAAAACCTTAAGTAAACAAAAAACAGTACTATTAGGATCGTCCGCTCATTGTAAACTTTAATAGAATTCCTGATTGTGTTGGACTCATTGAATTAATCAACAAAAGGCAAATTTGCCAGATAAATATCAATTCCCTTTTAGGAGATACCCTTCATTTCGCTTCAAACATCACCTTGGGTGTATTTTAAATATCCTATATCTTAGTGATTGCAGAAATATCAATGACACTTAAAATAATGGCTCCAATTCATCAGTAATAAACATCAATTAACGTAGTGAATGCTAACTAGCAGCCCTGCAAAATAGCATGAAAGTTCAGCTGTAGGACAACTAGCACCACTTTTCCAACAAAGATTTTGGACTGAAACTATAGAGACATCAATAGCAGACTATGAGTATAAAAGATAACAAAAAAAGCTGTAATGATGAAATTAACAGTTAAAATCTTTACTATGCTAGAAAGCAAAGCACGCTAGCTTTTCATCAGTGTTGGAAAATGCAATAAAACCTAATAAATGAACTCATGCTCTATTTGGATTAATAAGGATTTAAAGGATAAAATTTAGCATACAACAACAACAACAACAACAAAAAGCTTCAATTCACTCCTACCAGCTCCAACTTCCCCACTGTTAGTCATATTTGGATGAACTTAAGAACATTAAAGAAAAAATAACTTGAATTAGAATACATAAATTTATAATTTGATGAACAAATGCATCTGAGAGGTACCATTTGTAAGCAAGCAATAATAATTTAAGCTTACAGCATGGAAAATCTAAAATTTAAGCATAAAATTACAACCATTTGAATTGTACGATTGCAGCAAATCTTTTGTGCCACCGATAAAGATTCAAGAGGATTTCTCCAAACATACATAGTGGGTGGAAGAAGTGTGGTTGGACAATCCCAACTAAAGCAGTATTAGAAACTAATGTCCTAAGTGTTAAAAGGATAACTGGAGTCCTATAAAAGGTGGACTATCTAAAGTACTAAAAAAATTTTCACTTCTCCACTATCTATAGGGCCCTATTATGAAAAAAAAATAAACACAGGTGAAGGGATAATGTTATGCTTGAACCGGCCCAGGAGGGGCCGGCTGGACCCGGTCCGACCCGGGTTTACACCAGGCGGAGGCGGAACCAGGAAAGGGAGGAGGGCGGACAAGGTGGGCCCCACTTGGGGCTGATTTGATTATGTGGGAGGGAAAATTTTGAATGTAAAGAGTTGTTTAGGTAATTTGTAGGAATCCTTTATTGTTAATTAGGAGGATTAGGAGGGAAAGGGGGTCATCTTGAATTTGAATGAGAAATTGGAGATCTTTTGGTGTTCTTGGGCTCTAGGGTTTGCTAGAGACTTGTGGAGAGTTGTTCTTCCTCTCGAATCGAAGAACGTTGTACCTTTCTTTGTTTTGCTTTCATTGCTAGTGAAATACAAGTCGTTTCTTGCATTTTCTCTCAGATTTCCCTGTTTTCCTGCTGTTTTCTCTGCTGTGGACAGCAGTTTGCTGCTGTAAATTTATTGGTTTGGATTAGAATTACTTGTGAACCAAGTAATCAAATTGGTATCAGAGCATCGTCGTGGGACTTGTGGCGGCTGAAAATCAGGAATTTCAGCGAAGTTCTTGAGGGAGTCGAAGGAATTTTTTCCGGTTTTTCATGGAAGGAAAGATGGCCGGAAAGAAGGTGGAAGTATTAGAAGGCGAGTTCGGACAACTGAAGACAGATCTGGAGGGAAAGTTCCTGGAAATCTCCACCAACAATGACAGGTTTGAAGGGAGGTTCGCGGTTATGGAAGAAATGATGAAGAAATTATTGGAGATGAAGACCAATCCGACGACATCGGAAGTGAGAGAGACTACTGACGGCCATGGCGTAGGAGGAAACCCAAACCCAATCCGAGGGAGGAGGAATCCGGAGGTGGAGATTCTTGAAGGAGGACGACATGCCGCCTCTAGAACCACTTTCTAGGGAGGAGATGAGTATGGGATACGACACTCCTCGGGATGCTGATTATGAAGGCAGAAGAAGGGATTACGATGAGGGGTTTAGGTATAATCCCAGAAGGGAAAATAGGGACACTTGGGGAGCACCACCTCATCGTGGAATGGGAGGTTATGGAGGATACCGGGGATACGGAGGAGATCCCAAGGTGAGGAAACTGAAGATGCCCATCTTTGAGGGCGAGGATGGACATGGCTGGATTTATAAGGTGGAACCGTATTTTGCAGTCAACGGGTTGACAGAGGAGGAGAAACTGACAGCGGCAGGACTATATTTGGAAGGGAAGGCACTGGCATGGTACCAGTGGAGGGACATGAGGCGACCCATTCGAAGCTGGAGGGAGTTCAAGGGCTGTCTGCTAGAGCGTTTCCGAACCAGCAGGGGAGGAGACTTCTACGAGCAGTTCTTTGCGCTGACACAGGAGGGGACAGTAGCAGAGTTCCGGGACCGGTTTGAGCACCTAGCTAGCAGGTTGGACCGTCTTTCTGAGACCGTGCTTGAGGGGAACTTCATGAAAGGGCTCAAACCAGAAATCAGGGCAGATGTTAGAGTGATGAGACCACATGACCTGGGGGAGGCCATGGAGTTGGCACAGCTGGTTGAGGACCAGAAGCATCTAGAGAGAGGGACTCGAGGCAATAGCTCAGGGGGATCCTACAGAATGACGACCACTTTTCTAGCTCCCAAGGGAGCTGCACCGGGGGGTATACAAGAGGTACCAAAGGAGAGGACTGGAGGAGGAGGGCATGGGGGAAATTTTAAAAAGCTTACTGATAAGGAGATGCAGGAAAAGAGGGCCAAGGGATTGTGCTTTAGATGTAATTAGAAGTACATGCCAGGGCATAGGTGTAAGGACCGGACTCTTCAGGTTCTCCTCGTTTGCGAAGATGAGGATAAACGAAGAGGGAGGAGGGAGGAGCAGGTCAGAAGTGGAGGAGGAGGAGAAGTTGCACCTAGATGTGGCAGAAGTCTCTTTGAACTCTGTAGTGGGATTCACTTTGAGTCACACTATGAAAGTGAAGGGGTGATAGCTGACCACGAGGTGGTGGTTCTGATAGATAATGGGGCAACCCACAATTTCATTTCCACCCAGCTTGTTGAGTTGCTTGGAATGGAGTTAGTGGATACCGGAGGCTATGGGGTGATGATGGGCACGGGGAAGGTGGAAATGGGGAGAGGAGTTTGTAGAGGAGTGGTGCTGACTATTCAGGGAATACAGGTGAGGGAGGATTTTCTTCCCTTAGAATTGGGGAGTACTGATGTGATTTTGGGAATGAAGTGGCTGCAGACTTTGGGGGAGACCAAGGTGAACTGGGGAGAACTGAGGATGGAACTGGTAGTTGGGGGGAGGAGAATGGTGATACAGGGAGATGTCGGCCTGTCTAGGATGGGGGTGTCTCTCAAGTCCATGATCTGAACCATCCAGGAGGTTGGGGGTGGATACTTAGTGGAGCTGCAACGATTGGAGAAAGTCAGTGTGGGGGAAGAGGGAGACATTCCTCTTGAAGTGCAACCGGTCATACAGCAGTTCAGGGAGGTTTTTCAACCTCACAGGGTTTGCCACCTCAGAGGGAGCTGGAGCATGCCATTACTTTGAAGGAAGGGGAGACACCGATCAGCGTTCGCCCTTACCGCTACCCCCAGATCCAAAAAGATGAGATAGAGAGGCTGGTCCGGGAGATGTTGGAGGCAGGGATCATAAGGCCAAGTGTAAGCCCTTTCTCTAGTCCAGTCCTCCTGGTCAAGAAGAAGGATGGGAGTTGGAGATTCTGTGTGGATTACAGGGCTCTGAATAAAGGCATTGTACCAGACAAGTTCCCAATTCCAGTGATTGATGAACTATTAGATGAACTATTTGGGGCAGTAGTGTTTTCCAAGCTAGACTTAAAATCCGGATACCACCAGATCAGAATGAAGGAGGCGGATGTTCCAAAGACAGCCTTCAGGACACATGAAGGGCATTATGAATTTCTGGTAATGCCCTTTGGTTTGACTAACGCTCCTGCTACATTTCAGTCTCTGATGAACAGGGTCTTCAGGCAGTACCTCAGGAAGTTCGTACTTGTATTCTTTGATGACATATTGGTGTACAGCAAAACTGAGGGGGAACACTTAGAACACTTGAAGGTGGTTTTGGGAGTATTGCAGGAACATCAGTTACAAGCCAATCTGAATAAATGCAGCTTTGCCCAGGCCAGCGTAGAGTACTTGGGACACGTGGTATCCCAAGAAGGAGTAGCAGCGGATCAGAATAAAATAGAAGCAATGCAGAAGTGGCCAATGCCGAGAAACCTAAAGGAGTTAAGGGGGTTCTTAGGATTGACTGAATACTATAGGAGATTTGTGAAGGGATATAGTGCTATCGCATGGCCATTGACGGAGCAACTGAAGAAGGATGAATTTTCTTGGGGTGAAGCAGCAACGCAGGCATTTGAGAAACTAAAGGTAGCCATGACTACAGTTCCAGTGTTAGCACTTCCTGATTTCAGCCAAGTCTTTGTGGTAGAGACAGATGCTTCAGGGTATGGGCTGGGGGCAGTGTTGATGCAGAACCACCGGCCAATAGCCTACTTCAGTCAAGTACTGTCAGCCAGGATTAGATTGAAGTCAGTATATGAGAGGGAGCTAATGGCCATCGTATTGGCTATACAGAAATGGCGGTCGTACCTTTTGGGAAGACATTTCATTGTAAGGACTGATCAGAGAAGTTTAAAATACCTGCTAGAACAAAGGATGGTGACTGAGGAGCATCAGAGGTGGTTATCCAAACTATTAGGTTATGATTTTGAGATCCAATACAAACCTGGTTTGGAAAATAAAGCAGCCGACGCCTTATCCAGATGTGTGGGGAAGCTCCAGGAATTAGCTTTGTCAGTTCCTTTGATGGTAGATTGGGGGTCCATCAAGGAAGAAAGTATGTTGAATGAAGAGTTGAGGAAGATCAGGGAAGGACAAGAGTAGTCATCCGGGCTACTGTATTGAGGGGGAGAGACTATTATATCATGGGAGGTTTGTGATGCCACGGACTTCCATACACATTCCCCACTTGTTGCAAGAGTTTCATGGCAGTGCAGTTGGGGGTCATTCAGGAGTTCAGAAGACTTACAGGAGGCTAGCATCCGAGCTCTACTGGAAGGGGATGCATAAAGATGTGGAGGAGATGGTGGCCAGGTGTGAAGTGTGTCAGAGAAATAAGTACATGGCCATGGCTCCGGGAGGATTACTACAACCATTGACACTTCCAAACAGAGTTTGGGAGGAAGTGTCCATGGATTTCATTGATGGCCTACCAATATCGGAGGGGTTCACAGTCATCATGGTGGTGGTTGACAGACTTAGTAAGTATGCACATTTCGTTCTCTTAAGACATCCATACACCGCAGTGTCAGTAGCTGCAGCTTTTATCAGGGAGGTGGTGAGACTACATGGGGTGCCTGAATCGATTTTGTCTGATCGAGACAAAGTGTTCCTCAGCCAGTTCTGGAGGGAGCTGTTCAGGATGCAGGGCACGGTTCTAAAGAGAAGTACCGCCTATTACCCACAGACAGACGGACAAACGGAGGTGGTAAATCGAAGCTTGGAGACCTATTTGAGGTGTTTTGATTCCGAAACCCCACGGTTGTGGGCAAAGTGGCTGCCATGGGCTGAGTATTGGTACAATATCTCATTCCATTCCGCTTCCCAGACGACCCCATTCAAAGTACTATATGGGAGGGACCCTCCACACCTAGTGCACTATGGAAGAGAAAGCACACCAGTATCGTCTGTGGAGCAGTACCTAGAGGAAAGGGACAAGATACTGGAAGAACTAAAGAGACATCTGATGAGGGCACAACAAATAATGAAAAAGCAGGCGGACTCACACAGGAGAGACATGCAGTTTGAAGTGGGGGAGAAGGTGTTCCTAAAACTACGACCCTACAGGCAGAGGACAGTGGCTAGAAGGCAGAACGAGAAATTGTCACCGAGGTACTTTGGCCCTTATGAAGTGTTGGATAGGATTGGAGCAGTGGCATACAGATTGAAGTTACCCCCCTCAGCCACTATACATCCAGTGTTCCATGTGTCTCAGCTGAGGAGAGCCATTGGGGAGCATGCAATGAGTGCAGAACTACCAGCCACTATGACGGAGGATTTAGAAGTGGTTTTAGAACCACTAGAGCTTGCAGGAGTCCGATCAGATAAAATGGGCAATAAAGAAGTGCTGATCAAATGGAGAGGCCTCCCTGATTTTGACGCTACATGGGAGCCTTTTGAAAGAGTGAAGGAGCAATTCCCTTCTTTTCACCTTGAGGACAAGGTGAGTTTTTGGGAGGGGAGTAATGTTATGCTTGAACCGGCCCAGGAGGGGCCGGCTGGACCCGGTCCGACCCGGGTCTACACCAGGCGGAGGCGGAACCAGGAAAGGGAGGAGGGCGGACAAGATGGGCCCCACTTGGGGCTGATTTGATTATGTGGGAGGGAAAATTTTGAATGCAAAGGGTTGTTTAGGTAATTTGTAGGAATCCTTTATAGTTAATTAGGAGGATTAGGAGAGAAAGGGGGTCATCTTGAATTTGAATGAGAATTTGGAGATCTCTTGGTGTTCTTGGGCTCTAGGGTTTGCTAGAGACTTG
Organism: Dendrobium nobile; assembly: GCA_022539455.1. Classification (NCBI taxonomy): domain Eukaryota; kingdom Viridiplantae; phylum Streptophyta; class Magnoliopsida; order Asparagales; family Orchidaceae; genus Dendrobium; species Dendrobium nobile. The sequence continues at coordinate 60,943,192 of CM039734.1, forward strand.
TGGAGAGTTGTTCTTCCTCTCGAATCGAAGAACGTTGTATATTTCTTTGTTTTGCTTTCATTGCTAGTGAAATACAAGTCGTTTCTTGCGTTTTCTCTCAGATTTCCCTGTTTTCCTGCTGTTTTCTCTGTTGTGGACAGCAGTTTGCTGCTGTAAATTTATTGATTTGGATTAGAATTACTTGTGAACCAAGTAATTCCTATCAGATAATTCCTGAGGACGCGCAACCTCTCGAATAATTCATCAAATGGAAAACAGTCACTGTTAACAAAAAGATTTTAGCCTGAAAGTGAAAAACATGTCAGGTTCCGTAAAGTGTTTAAAGAATATGATACGCTAACTGGAATCCTTTCACGTAAGCTGGGCTTCCTGAAGTGTTAAAAATTTACCCTCCACTATCCATGTGACCTTATTAGTAGAAAATATAAAAAACTAAAAGAAAAGTATAGCGATAATTCTTAGGGATGCACGATCTCTTCAATAATTTATCAAATAGAAAACAACCACGCTTAACAAAACTAATCTTCTCCCTGAGAGTGGAGAAAAACAAGTCAATAGCATACCTCCTGAAGATCGCCAACATAAATTCTGTCCCGATAAGTTTGAATTGAGTTTATTGCATTTGGGAAAAGTTTGTTTTCACATTTCCTTAGCAGTCTTCTTTTGCCCAAATCATATAACCTAAGCACTGAACCAATACCTGCGAGCAGTCTCCCTTGAAACTGGCACAAAGCAAGAGGAACTCCTTCCACTTGAGTTTTATGCAGCAATTCCAGAGATTTCCCTTCATCTATGAACCTATAGATGTGAATAAAACCTGCACTTAAAGATTTCTTAGGCAAAAACTGCAATCCCTTGGCAGTACCAACAGCTACCAAAGTTCCATATTCCTTATCATGGAAGTTCACGGTACATATACTGAACGCCGCCTCGTTATCCTGCAGCTCTAGAAGGCATGTTGTGTTACCCGACTTTGGATCAAGAACTCTAATGCAAGAAACCCACTTGTCTGATTCTGCTTTAGGGTACCCGTACTGCTCATCAGAAAGAGGATCCTCCTTCTCCTCGTCATCACCACCAACTCCACCATTCTCCATTTGTTCTCTGTTATTTGAAATTCCATTTTCAACTCCAGCAGCTTCCAAACACTCTCTCCTAGCTGCCTCTCGCTCTTCTGCAGTAAATGCCCCTAGATCGCTCTCAATGATAACCAAATACTTCCGCTTGGGCTGTAATACAAACTTTCTAGGAGTATATCTTAAGGGGATTACTGTCTCATTAAATGTCTCTCCCAAACGTTCAATGGTGAAGATCCGTAGAGCATCCCCAGCTACAGCAACTACACCTTCTGCGCACTGATCAGAAGCAAATGCAGCGGCAAATTCAAGTGTTTCATAAGACAAAGGAGTTAGCAAGAAATGTCCCTGGTGTATATAACCAAGCCAAGGTCTACTTGACAAACATAACATTGCTTGCCTACCCCTTACTATTGCTTTGAAGAGCTTAGGAGCTCTCAAACCCAAGAAACGAGAACGAGTATCAGAAAGCTGGCCAGTGACCATATCAACAACTGTTCTGAAAAGAACACCATTTTGCAAACCAGCGTTCAGGAAAACACTGGCGGGATGATCAGCCCCATCCTCCCCACCAGTAGATGCTTGCACTTCAAGCAAGAGGAGAGATTCAGGAGGTGAGGAAACACTTTGCACGCTCAACACCTGCATACAGTCATCAGGATCCAAAGAAAGTATCCGAATTGTGTTATCATATGAACCCACGGCAAGGAAACGGGATCTCTGTTTTCCCTCAGGAACTGGAGCAATATCCAAGCAAGCCACATCTCCAGGCATCTCATGCTTCTCCACCTCCATCAATTGACCAGTCATGTCCATTTCAAAGTAAATAAGTTCTCCTCCACTCAATGCGATCACAACCTGTAGTCTGTTTGAACCAACCTTGACAATGGTCTTCTTACCGGGAGTTTTCCACTCATTAATACGCCCATCCTCTCTAATGTGCCTAATTCCATTCGGATGAACCTGCATGAGAGAATCATCGCCTAGCAAAGAAACTGCAAGAGACGGTGTGGTATCCAGAAAACCACTATCACTGACTTCCTCCACAGTTTCTCCAATGGATAGCACAAGTGTGCCACTTGGAAATGACACAACAATATATGCATCGAACTCATCACTAACATTCTTCTTCACTGTCCAAACAGCATTGGGCACACCAGGTAGCTGAGACACGGCCATCTCACTAATGGCCAGCCCCGGCCTCAATATCCGAATTGAAGACCTAGGTCCACGGCCACAGAGAGTAAATATTTGAGGAGTCTCTTCTTCGAAAAGGTTCAGAACCTTCATATCCATAATTGGCATGAGGCTTGCAATGTGATCTATCCTCACAAGATTCTTCAATCCCCTTGGCTGGAAGAAGACTGGCTGGAACCCTTCTTCAGTTTCCATTAGTGTTGCGGATGATGCCTCCACATCATCTCCATCGCCAATAGACTGAAACTGGTAAAGCGCGTGGTTACCAAACTCTGACGCTGCAAACAAAAAACCAGTTTTTAGGACACACATAGCTGAAGTGACGGGTATCGTGTCAAAGTACTTGATCTTAAGCTCCATGACACGATCCTGCTCATCCCTCTTATGCTCTAAAGTGACCTTGAAGATGTCTCCATATTCAGTTTGCAGGAGAAAGAAGAACATGGACTTCTGGCGATGGGTGGCTGCCGAGACAATGAGAACACCGCGCTCTGCAGGGAGGTCAGCACGGCGGGGAATGACAGCACGGACATCAGGGTGGCCCTGGTTCTTATAGATGACAAAATTCTCAGCACAGACGAGAACACCGCTAGGGCCATCATCGCCACCGGGAACTGTTACGAGAAGGTTAGCTCCATTATCAATTGGTTCGGTCCATTTTCGAGATACATGGTTGAGACCTAGGTCAAGCTCATAGAAGGTGAGGTGCTTCTGGGCTTCGGCAGCTGCCTGTCCGGTGGAATCCAGGTCAGCCTCAGAGTAGTCAAGTTCAATGGCGGCAAAAATGGGATTATCAAACCCACAGTCAACCCCAGTGATAGAGTAGGTTATGGTGTGGGATTTATGAGCCTCGAGGGGGGAAGAGATTGTTAGGCGAGCTGCGGTGTCACGGTTGAGAACGTATACAAGTTTCTGCTTCTCGCAGGCCGCAATCATAACGGCACGGCCCTTTGGATCAACAGCAACGTACTGTCCTGGTACAATGCGGCGGCAGCCTGACTTGCCGAAAGTCTCCTGGTAGAGCTTATGGAAGCAATTCTTCTCTTTGTGGTACTCCATGATGACGATGCGTCCCGAATCGGAGCCCACCAAAACGTAGTCTTTCTGGGAACCGGTGAGGCGGAAGTGGGCGAGGCAACGGATTGTTCCGAACACCTCGACAGAGTGAAGGGTTTGGATCTTGCCAGCCTCGTCGGGGCGAAGAAGATCGATAGTTTTTCCGCGGGCAACCACAATCTCCTGGGTCTTCCCTCCGATGAAGTTTCCATTGATGGCGCAGACTATACCTGTCGCTTGTTGAAGGGTGAGGCTGTAAAGGTACATCGCCGCAGCTTCGCCTCTCGAGAGGCGGAGAGCAGGCTAAGTAGATATGCTCGAGGGACACAGGTTTTAGGGTTAGGGCTTTATGGGGTGGAACGAAAAGACGATTACACAGAACGAATTGTTAAGTAAATTCAGTATAAAATGGTCAATGGGTCTATTTGGGGGAAAATTTATTCCTCCATTGTTCGGATGAAAAGAATAATTTGTAAATATATATATTGTAAGGAAATATATGTGTATATATATATTGTATATAGGTGTTTATATATCTCAACGATTCTTTTCATATAGACTCCGCACAAAATAATTTATACATTTAGAGACAGATGGAGCACTCTTCAAAGGTATTGCCCATTAACTTCAGGGAAATAGTAAGAAATTTATATTATTTAAAATTATTGTGATTATTATAAATCTTATTTTAAGGGGATGTTTGAATCGAGATTGTGAATATAAGCATTAAAAAAAGAAATAATGACTATAGTTTTAAAATCTCAATTTAGAATCCCCATTTATGACTTCCATAAGATATTAAATAATCACATAATGTCTCTTAATTTAATTATAACTTAATTTTTTATTCTTGATAAAACCATCCCAATCATCCAAATGGAGAGAAACAACCAACATATCCAGCAACAAATCGTCTCAGCCATCACATAAACAAAGTCTAACATCGTTGTGAAGATGTTTAACATGCTCAGTAGAAAACCAAAGACGAAAAGAATTTAAAATTTTAGGGTTTAAAAAAAAAACTTACATCACTAGGTTAATAGAAGAGAGAAGAAGTGAGAATAATGCCAAAAAAGAATATTATGCATTGGGGAAGTCAGCTTGTCATCATCGAGTTTGTGAATCGCTAATGAACAACTAGGCGAGCAAGAGACAAAAGGGACTAAACGCAAGCAAAATGAATTATGAGAGGGGAACTAACAAGATCTTATTTAGTTATTTTCCGAACTTAACTCTTGAACCATTGGATCTAAAATTGATTACTCAAAACCCATCGTTTTTTAACCATGCTTCTCTTAAGAACCAGCATCAATTTTACGAATCGACTATCGACCGGCAGGGAGAGCAATTTTGCCCCGATGAAACGTAAAAATGGACACAAATCAAGGGTCCAAAGTATAATTAAAATGGTCTTCAAATATGACTTGCTTATAGTTGAATTGAACAGCTCGACGAGACGAATCCAATGAGCCCAAGATCACTTAACTATGACATCTTTAAAGCACTTAAATGTGAAATAAATGCTCTATAATTAAGGGAATCAATATGAATCATATGATGGAGTACTCCAAAATTGTTTTGAATTTTCTTCATATTTATGAAACATGTCATTCTCAAAATTTATAAATAAATCCATATTCTTTACATGAGAGGGACTTTTTGGAAGAGTTTGGATCCTGGGTTAGAGCCTTAAGAGAGCTTTGAGGCTTGAAGAATCTTAGAGCTCCACCAAGGCACCATCGTCGTCAAACCCAATCTCCTAGCTACCAATGTAGGACCTTTGTCTGCTGTCGGGTCTTTGCCTGACCCCTATCACCTAGTAATCTAAATTTTCAAATATTTATTTTATTAAATATTTTCAATCATTTAAAGTATAGTATGATGAAAGTATAGCATAATAAATTATTGTATCAAACAAATTAATAAGAGCATTGTTATCCAAATTTAAATAATAACATTAAGTAGATAGATAAACTAAAATTTATATTATAGAATAATTCATACTAGATTTTCCCTATTTCAAAAAGAATTTTAAAGTATTATGACCCCTTATGACACCATTTGTACTTATAACCCTAAAGCATGACATATTTGCCACTAGAATATGACTTATAGTCACTACAACATGCTTTATAGACATCAGACTATTCCATATCACAAACATAATTTTAAATGATTTTAGCCCATTATATGTCATAGTAGATATTTTCATATCAAAACTCATTTAATATCATATAATTCGATCATATAAACACATATTGCATCACATTTTAATAATTAAAGTATAAGTGACCTCATGTTAAAATTGCACAGTTTTATATAGTGGTTGGTAATATAAACTACCACGTTTTTAAAAACTAGACCGAAGATGGAACTGGAAAAGAGAGAGGTTTAAGCTTCAATGATTTGATCAATATCGAACCACGGTTGAATCAGATGATATAATAAATATTAAAAATATTTAAATACTATATTCAACTATATGATAGCCAGTAATTCTATGTGTGTGTATATATACATGTGATGAATCTTAAAGTTAAAGCTATTTTAAACAACAATAACAACAAAATTTTATCCCATTACATATATAATTCATTTTGTATTGTATGATTAAAATTGTATTGTATAACACACGTAAGATTCTATATTATTTGACCAGTAACTAAATAAATAATCATTTAAAATGATTTAAAAAAAAACTTCATATTGTATATTTCATGTTATATATACATACAACTTTATTTCTTGCTATTTACATATCTAATGCCCAAAAGATTAATATTACAAGTCTACCACACATATACAATTTTAATATCAAATATACAATTCTTATATTTCATTCCTACCACTTATACCACCCTATAAATTTTAATATTTCATTTCATGCACCAATATTTGTCCATATATATATATATACATACATATACATATATATACATACATACATACATATACATATATATACATACATATACATACATACATATACATACATATACATACATACATATACATATATATACATACATATATATACATATATATATACATACATATACATATATATACATACATACATATACATATATATACATATATATACATACATATTTATATATATATATATATTATATGTGTGAGAGGAATTTTATTTTTATTTTGTTTTCACCTTATTAGAGTTGGTACACGATAAACTTTTACAAGAAAAGACCAATAATCATTCGTTTCTCATGTGGCTACTGCTACTTAGCAGCTTTTCTAGTCTCTACATAACGAATTTTTATTAGGTACACAACTCTCCTTGGCCTATTGGTTGAGAGCTTAGGCTTCCAACTAAGAGATTCAAGGTTCGAGTCTATGTGTATGCGTTGTGTGTGTGAGTTTGCCTTAATTGGCCTAAATGTCCCAAAAAAAAATTTTTATTAGGTGCTTAGTTCGGACGCAGCTTTGTGTACACCTGCACTGTACATGTGGATATTATTTTATATTTCTTATTTAATTTTTTTTTCCAACTTGACTAATCCGGCCTAGAACAAATCATGTTCAAATTTTAGGGCTGAGCATTGGCACTCCTTTTTTAAATGAAATACCGAGAAAACATCATATTTTTAGGATTTTAGCTCAAAAAACATTTCATAGCTACTGAGAAAAAAAATGAGGGGAAACTGATGAAAATGAAGATTGGTTTGGAGGAGGTCAAGGTGATAAAGATGAAGACTAGTCTGGGGGAGGTTAAGGCGATTAAGTTAAGGACTGGTCTGGAGGATGTCAAGGCGATGAGAAAAAGATTTGTATGGAGGAGGAGAAGCCGATGAAGATGAAGACTGGTCTAGATAAAAGAAAAGTCGATGAGATGAAGATTTGTTAGGAGGAGGAGAAGCCGATGAAGATGAGATTAGTTTGGAGGAAAAGTCGATGAAGAAATGAGGAATAATGGTTTTTTTTTGTAAACTTAGGGAATATGTAATTTTGAAGTATTATTTGTATATTGATAGTTTTTTCTGTGCACTTAGGGGGAATATGAATATGCTTTGTTTATTGATGTTTTTTTTTTCATTGCAGATGACTATTGGAAAAAACACCACTGACGATATAACACCACATTCTTAATCAAAGTATGTTATGTACCAATGTGTATCTGTTCTATTGTTTGTGATATTGAAATTTTGACGTGCATTAGTAGACATTTTAATTAAACTGAAAATATGCTATGCACCACTACATTCGTTTATGTGATGTTTTGTTTATTTTGATATTATAAATCTCAGTACCAATGCTCGGTACCGCTCGATATAAATGCTCGGTACCACTCTGTACCAATGCTCGGTTCCGCTCGGCACTGCTCGATACCTCTCAATAAGCAATACTAAATAACTATGTATTTCTAAATCAAATTTGTTACATCTAAATTAATATGATTTATACACAACAGTACTGAACATAAATTTTCCCTTAATATCAATTCAATGTTTATACGTATAAACTCTCAGTACCAATACTTGATATCGCTCGATATCTAAACTCGGTACCACTCGGTATAGCTCTGTATTGGTCGATACCTCTCTCCAGCGCTTAGTATCGAAACTCGGTACCTCTTAGTACCATAACTTGGTATCGCTCGGTACTGGTCTATAATGGTCGATACCTCTCCGCAGTACTCAATACCCTACTCAGAACTTATCGGTACCAATGTGAGTTATATTACTAATTCAATTATGATTATGTTTTTGAATAGTTGATATCGAGCGGTACCTAGCAGTATCGAGTGCTCATTCTATGTACCGAGAAGCGGCACCAAGAAGCTAGGACATAGAAACAAGCTGAAAAAGCTTTAAAGTTTCTGTAATACATAGTTGTGGAAAAGATGAGAAACTTTAAAATGAACTAAAATATCACTGAAAATCATAGAGTACAAACGATTGCGCTTTTACTGCTGCAAATCATGGAGTACAAAAGACTTATAAACTTTGAAAATAAACAGAACTTCAAAATTACTCTTACAATAATCCTAACATATTCCCTAAATGTATAGAAAAAAAAAACTATCATTCCCCCAACTTATTCTTTCAACTTTAGCTATTCCTATCCCTCTTCATAAATGTTTGCATAACGTCATATTCATCAGCTTTTTCTCATTTCTTTTTTCTTGGCCGCTATGAAAATGTGTTTTGAACTGAAATTCTAGAAATGATAAAAGTTTGGCGATATTTCTTTAAAAAAAAGCGTCATTCAAAATTCTAAATAAATAAATAAAATAATATCCACTTGGGACATTGGATTCCGGACAATCGAATAAAAGTTCCTCGCCCTCTTCCATTCGTCAATGTTCGTCATGGTGGCCTCAGGAGCCGCAGCAGCGCGCAGCACTGGCGTCCTCTTTGCCCTCAATTCATCAAATCCCTACAATGCTAGATGGACTCGAGAACAACCACTTTCAATACAGCTAATCCACAAAGCTCACTCTTCTTTTTATTCCCCACTTTACCTCACACACTGTTATCCCGATGAAAAACCAGGCAGCCATCAATCCACCTCCGAACAATCTTCAGATCAAGATAGTACTTCTATCGCCAATCCCAATTCTCAGAAACCCTTCAAAGCATCTGGCAAAGCGCTTCCGCTGTCTCCCTCTTCTTTCTCCCGCGGTCTCGTGTTTGACCTAGGTCTCAACCAGTCATGGGACGGCCATGATGTCGGATCACCGGTCGTCAAGCGCTATGTCAGCGACGAAAAGGAACGCTGGTTCATGTGGTACCATGGCGATGACGCCATCGGGCTAGCACTATCTAACAATGGAATCCACTGGGAGAGGGGGACCGGCGCTATCGAATCCGCCGCCGACGCTGGCGAGGTCATGCGCCGGAGCACCGATTGGTGGGCGTTCGACACGCATTCCGTTCGACCCTCTGATGTTCTCATCATGTCAAGCTCCAAGCTCAGAGCTTCCAACGCCGTTTACTGGCTCTACTACACCGGGTTCGGGCCCGAAAAGTCGCTTCCAGGTCTAGCGATGAGCCAGGACGGGCGCCACTGGGCAAGGATCGAAGGAGAGCACCACAGTGGCGCGCTATTGGATGTGGGAGCCGCTGGTCAGTGGGATTCAGCCTTTATAGCGTCGCCCAAGGTTGTCTACCACGGTAGGAATGATTTTAGAATGTACTATCACTCGCTTGATGAACAATCAGGGGAGTATGCGATCGGCGTTGCGAGGTCAAGAGATGGGATGAAGTGGGTGAAGATTGGGAAGGTTTTGGCTGGCAGTGGAGTTGCTGGAAGTTTTGATGAGGCTGGTGTTCTGCACGGGCACGTGGTGAGGGATAAAGAAGGTGGCGGGTACTTGATGGCATATGAAGGAGTGGCGATTGATGGGCGTAGGAGTATTGGGATGGTGGCATCCGGCGATGGGTTGAATGGTTGGCGGCGGTGCAGTGGGAAGATGGTATTGATGCCTGATATGGATGGGTGGGACTGTGGAGGGGTAGGAGAGCCCTGCTTGGTGCCAATGGATGAACAAGAGGGGTCGAGGCTTTATTACAGGGGAGTTGGGAGTAGTGAGAGGGCTGGAATTGGGTTGGCTGTTTGTCAAACTAAACGAATGAGCAAATTTGATAGATGGTCAGGGTTTCAGTTATGATTGAGATCAAACAGTTCATTTTCATCTTTCCATATAGAAGAGTAATATAATTTTTTAGTTATGTAATGGTATGAAAGGCCTCTCTTTCTTTTTAGTGGTGTTTCTATTTTTTTATTAACTTACGCATGTATATTCTAAAATGTATTACTATTATTATCTCATTATTAGGAGATAGTCTCTCATCATTTATTTATTTTAATACCTCCATTCTTCAATGTATATATATAGATATAGCTTGTATTTAGTTTTATAGATAGATCACAGAATATGGAGATTCAATTTCTTTACCATTCTCCTTCTTTCCTAACTCAGTTGCTGAGCGAGGTTCTTTCTAATCTTGCTTCTGCTGAAGTCTGTCTTCCTCTATAGTCACATGCCTTGCCACTCTTCTTTCATACCTCCGCAGAAACTATTTCATTTACCCTACAGTTCTCACCTGCATTGCCTATTGAGTTCCCCCATATTGCCGCCGCCGCTCACTACAATCCCCTATTAACTTCAAACCTTTAGTTATCACAACTATTTGTTGCTGTTGCCACTACTTTCTCTCAATTGGACCAAACAAATAGAAATTTGTTATCACTTCATTTGAGATCATGTAGCTTGAGTTATATAATTTGTTAGCACATATTATCTTCACACCAATATTTTCACGATTCCCTTAGTTGAGGATTGATTTTGTTCACTTGGATGTCATTTAGGTATCTTTTGATCGTGAATATTATTGAACAAAATCTCCTTAAAGATGTCATTAAATTATAGATGCCAAAAGAAATAAAAAAAAATAGGACATAATGGGCACCTGTAAATCCAGTTGTATGAATTTGTTGTTTTACATGAGGGATACAGTGTTGTATTGCAGATGAAGCTGACTATGAAAATGGATGATTTTGGTAGTTTTATGATTCCCTGCAAAATTGGAAGTGAGCATTTCGAAAATGCGCTTTGTTATTTTGGTGCGATTATAAATTTGATGTCATTATCTATTTACGAGTAACTGAGATATGTGGAACCTACCACAATATCATTGCAGCTAGCTGATATTTAAATGAAGTACCTTGAGGGAATTGTGGAAGATGTACTGATTAAGGTCGACAAGTTTATATTCCCACCAAACTTCATTGTTTTAGACTTGGATGACGGAGATCCCAAGTGCTCGCTTATTTTGGGTCGATTGTTACTCGCAACATTGAGAGCTCAAGCAGACATTTTGATGGGGACTATTACAACTGAGAGCACAAGTAGAAAAATTGGTATTCAAAGTTTATGAAGATGCAAACAAAACAACAAATGAAGAACTACCATTGCGCATTCACTAAAAAGTCAGAGGTATGTCTTGTTCCGGTTGTCAAAGAACTTTATGCCAATGCTAAGGACCATGTTACAGACATTGCTTTTGCTTTATGAATAATTCGCTTTACAAGCTGTCCAATATAGAAAACGATGTACTTTTTGACCATTTCGGGTATAAGATGCAAGTTTGCGTGAAGGTGTGATTGTGAATTTTCTTCCTTTGGGTCTTACTAATGTTTCCAGGGCCAGACACATTTCTATCTCAGCAAGGTCGCTATGAAGTCTTCACCTGAGTGATGTCACGAAGGAGAGAGGCCTGCTAAACTTTGCAATACAAAGCCACCTCTCCCTCAATGTCAGTAGATTTATTCATTCCAACATCCTCAAGTCCACCCATTATTGATGTATGGCTTGTGCCTATAGGCTGGCTACCTTATAGTGCAAGAGAGGAGGTGTTGCATCCAAAATCTGCAATCATGCTTTTAAAAATTCAGCAAATGGAGTCCATGCCGTAGCACAATAGTAAGTTCATGAAGGAGATTTACTAGATGTATCATCCTCCCTGGAAGCCTAGAAACCTTGTCGCTATTCAATTTGAGGGACATTTTGCTGCTGGAAGGAACTTTTTAGGGCATAAGTGGTCAGTTGTATTGATTTGATATTAATTGCAAATCAAATTAGATTTAATTAAATCAGACTTAGTTTGAAAAGCTGTGATATTGTATTAAATGGAGTATTTATTATTTCCCTTTGTTGTTGATTTGATTAGGACTTAAATTAGGAAGTTGTTTCCTAATTTCAGTGTCTCCAATCTATAAATAGAATTCTAGGGGCTTCTGTTGAGAGTAAGAGAGAGCTCATTGTAATTTTTATTTCTCCAATTTAGTGAAATCATCATCCCCTACCCGTGGACGTAGGCATTTTCGCTGAACCACTTAAATTGCAGTGTTTGATTTAGTTTTTAATTATGCTGCAAACTCAATAAATTGGTATTAGAGCCAGATTTCAGTGGGATTTCCGACGGCAATGTGAAGAAGAACGAATTTCTATTCTTGTGGTTCGTCTAGGCAGAGGAAGAGAGTCAGATTGGTGTAATTTCGGCTACGTGAGACAGCTGTAATTTGGTGGAGGCTATGTGATTTGGTGGAGCCATGGATACTGATGCGGTGCATCTATACTACCGTGATCCTGAGGAGCACGTTATCTTATTTTCTCTTTTTCGTTAGCCGTTTCGCACATGAGCACTATCTTAGTTACTTTAGTTAGTTAAAACGTACTGTTGTGCCTTTTTACTTTTTGTCCCGTTTGGGAAACGCCTGGAGAGGAAGGATAGGAGTATATGAGTGCTGAGTAAAGCAGAGTATAGCAGTTTTTGATGAATTTCTAATACAGAATTTCTGTTATTCCTCTTGTGTTCTGTAATCCTTTCCATTGCAGGTTTTTGATCTTCATCATATTGGTATCAGAGCTCAGCATGGGGGATGCAAACAACCGGGTGGCTGCCAGAGAGAATCACGGCCTGGAAACTTTGTGGACGGAGCACCGTCAGTTGGCGAGGAGAACGGAGGACATCGCCAATAACATAGATCGTCTGTTTGGAGAAATGCGCCGAGAATTGAGGTTGATTAACGCTCGTCTTGATCGGAACGTTCATGCTCGAACGGCAACTCCGGTGGTGATGCCGGTAGTGAGACGGGAGCCCGTGACGGACAGAGAGCGGCAACAAGATTTTCAGCGGCCAATAGATTCGGATTCGGATGCGGAACTGAGGCAATTCAATTCGGGGGAGCTGACTGATTCTGAAGAGGAGCCAGTTTTGATTCGAAGACATCGCCGGAACGCCAGAGACAGCTACCCAGGTGAATTTCGAGTTAAATTAGATATACCCTATTTTGAAGGAAAACTTCACATAGAAGACTTCTTGGATTGGGAGAGGGCCGTTGAAACTTTTTTCGAATACATGGAGATTGAGCCGGAGAAACAGGTGAAGTACGTGGCGTGCAGATTGAAGGGCGGCGCCAGCGCGTGGTGGCAACAAATTATTCAATCCAGGAGGCGAGAAGGGAAGGGTAATGTGCGAAGCTGGCACCGTATGAAACAATTGTTGAGAGGCCATTTCCTCCCAACAGATTTCGAGCAAATGTTATATATGCAATATCAACATTGTGTGCAAGGTTCTAGATCGGTAAATGATTATACGGAGGAATTCTATCGCTTGAGCGCGAGAAACAATCTCAACGAATCCGATAATCAATTGGTTGCAAGATACATTGGAGGGCTGAAGGAGTCAATTCAGGATCGTCTTGAGCTAAACTCGGTTTGGTCACTTTCACAAGCCGTGAACTATGCCCTCAAGATAGAGACACAATTGCAGAGACAGATGCATCATAGGCCACTCAGGAGAAATTCTGAATTCCAGCAGTCAACTGAGGCAAGTAAATTGGGTTCTCAGGGCACACCGAGTGGTAACAGATCAGTGCCAGCTACAGCGGCCAGCAATTCATACTCTGGTAATAGCAAGAAAAATGTGGAAGCCAAGGAGAATCAAAAGGGGAAGGGTCCGGTACGAGAAAACCCATATGCTAAACCTACCGGTATTAAATGTTTCCGATGTTTTCAAGTGGGACACAAGTCCAACGAATGTCCGACCCGGGGCCAAATTCAATTGATGGATGGTGAAGAAGAAGAAACTTTCGATGACAATGAGGCGACCGATGATGCCGATGCAGAAGATGTGGCACGAGATGAAGGCGACCCTCTGGTTTGTGTTTTGCAAAAGTTGCTCATAGCTCCTCGGAAACCCAGCAAGACTCAACGTAATGCTTTATTTAAAACTAAATGCACTATCAAGGGTAAAGTCTGTGATTTACTCATCGACAGCGGCTGTACGGAGAATGTTATTTCTCGAGCAGTTGTTCAAGCATTACAGCTTAAAACCTCCCCCAATCCAAATCCGTATAAGATAAGCTGGGTACGAAAGGGGATCGAAATCACAGTCTCAGACATGTGTAAAGTTTCGATTTCCATTGGCCGCCACTATGTGAGTGAAATTCTATGCGATGTTGTAGACATGGATGTATGCCATCTGATTCTTGGAAGACCGTGGCAATTCGATATGGGAGCCATTTATGACTGTCGGGCGAATACTTACAGCTTTGAATGGAAGGGGAAGAAGTTGCGTTTGTTACCTCATTCACCAGAGCAAGAAGGCAGCTCGTCACATAGCAAAACGGCATTGTTTGCTGTTACCCGAAAGGCTTTACTCAACGCCTGGAGGGAGTCCGATTGCATCCTGGCATTGGTCATTTCAGAACAGAACACCGCTACAGAATCGTGTGCTGTCCCAGAGTGTGTTAACCAGTTGTTGCATCGCTTTATGGATATTGCTCCGCCTGAGTTGCCGTCCGAGCTACCTCCGGTTAGAACAATTCAACATCAAATTGAGTTAACTCCTGGATCAACGTTGCCCAATTTGCCACATTACCGCATGAGCCCGAATGAACACAGGATTTTGCAACAAATAGTTGATGAATTACTTGAGAAACAACTAATCCAACACAGCCTCAGTCCATGTGCAGTACCAGCCCTGTTAGTGCCCAAGAAGGATGGTAGTTGGAGGATGTGTATCGACAGTCGCTCCATAAACAAGATTACAGTTAAATTCCGTTTTCCAATGCCACGTATGGAGGACATGCTGGACAAATTGGCGGGGCTCAAATCTTCTCCAAACTGGATCTGAGGAGTGGCTATCACCAAATTCGGATTCGACCAGGCGACGAGTGGAAAACTGCATTTAAAACTCGCCAAGGTTTGTACGAATGGAGAGTAATGCCATTTGGCTTATGTAATGCGCCGGCAACTTTTATGAGATTAATGAATGAAGTTTTAATGCCCCTTCTCAATAAATGTTGTGTGGTGTACTTCGACGACATTCTTGTTTTCAGCACAACTTTGGAAGAACATGTGAAACATTTAACATCAGTTTTCGAAGCTCTGCGACACCACAAATTGTATTTGAATATCATAAAATGTGAGTTTGCAGCTCCTCAAGTGGCTTTCCTTGGATTCAGGATTTCGGCTGCTGGAATACAAGTTGACCCAAGGAAGATTTGTGCCATCCGAGATTGGCCAACACCACGCACTTTTTTTGATATCCGTAGCTTCCATGGACTG
The DNA here is from genome assembly GCA_022539455.1 of Dendrobium nobile. Taxonomy (NCBI): domain Eukaryota; kingdom Viridiplantae; phylum Streptophyta; class Magnoliopsida; order Asparagales; family Orchidaceae; genus Dendrobium; species Dendrobium nobile. The sequence goes on from CM039734.1 coordinate 60,958,621, forward strand.
GCAAATTTTTATAGGCGGTTTATCAAGGGATTCAGTTTGATCATGGCTCCAATCACTGACATCCTCAAACAACCGAAATTTTCATGGGCTACAGAACAACAACAAAGCTTTGAATTGATCAAAACCGCCTTGACTAACGCCCCTGTTCTCGTTTTACCAGATTTTGATAAGCCATTCACTGTTGATACTGATGCTTCAATGGTGGGAATCGGTGCTGTGCTATCCCAAGATAATAGACCGGTTGAATTCTTCAGCGAAAAATTAAGCCCATCTCGACAAAAGTGGACGGTATACGAACAGGAACTGTATGCTGTCATCCGAGCGCTGAAACAATGGGAGCACTACCTATTACATCAAGACTTTGTTCTTTGTAGTGATCATAAGGCTCTCCAATATATTAATACTCAAAAGAACATCAATCGGATGCATGCTCGATGGATTATATTTCTGCAAAAATTCACCTTTGTGTTAAGACACAAAAGTGGAACACAAAATCGGGTAGCTGATGCGTTAAGCCGGAGAGCTGTTCTCTTAACTCAGCTACAGACGAATTTCTCAGGATTAGAAGGTATCAAAGATTTATACATTGATGATATTTTTTTTAAAGACATTTGGTCCAAGTGCAGGAACCGTGAATCAGTAGCAGATTATTGCTTAAAGGATGGATTTCTATTTAAGGCTGGCTTGCTGTGTATACCGAGTTCCTCCTGGAGGCAACGCATAATCCACGAAGCTCACGCAGGAGCTTTGGCAGCTCATATGGGGCGTGATAACACCATCCTTCAGTTACAGACATGGTTCTTCTGGCCACACCTCCGGCGTGATGTGAATAAATTCGTGCAACGGTGCGCGGTCTGCCAAAGCTACAAGGGAGGGGGACAAAATACCGGCTTGTATCAACCATTACCGATCCCAAGCTCGATCTGGGAAGATCTAAGCTTAGATTTCGTGTTGGGTCTCCCACGAACAAAGCGCGGTAATGATTCCATTATGGTTGTAGTGGATAGATTCTCCAAGATAGCGCATTTCATTGCGTGTAAGAAGACGTTTGACGCCCTCAACATTGCCAAGCTTTTTTTCAAGGTTTTAAAAGGCGAAATCGGGAATCGAGGCGTTTTTTCTAAGCGAGGCGAGGCGTAAGCCTCGAGGCGGATCGAGGCGTAAGCCTCAAAATGATTTAAAAAAAATAATTTAAAAAAAATAATTTAAAATTATAAATAATGACAAAAAATAACAAAATATTATGTAAACTATGAATTTGAAGATTTGTTTTAAGATAATATTACTGGAATACAAGATTTAAAATAAACTCACTTAAAAATAAAACATTCCCTTAGGATCAAGACCCAAAGCAGGCTCATCATCACTTTGATTGTCTTCAGAAGAATCTTCATAATTAATGTCAAAGTCATCCTCCAACTCTTCTTCATCTATAATATTTTTTCCTTTATCTCCTATATCAGTTAATATTTCATTAGGTCTAAAATGAAACAATAGTAACATACAAAATAATTCATTATATTTAAGAATACCTTTAAATTTTTTTGAAGCTCCAATCTCACTTTGTTTCTTTCTTTTATATATTTGGGTAGTCGCTTGATTGTCTTCTTCATTGACATTACTTTCTCCTTCTGCTTCAACTTCAGATACATCAGCATTTTTAGGAGTAACCCATTCATCATCAGATTGTAACTCATCAACAAGCAAAGGGTCGATTTCATTCTCAATATTTCCTTGATTTTGCAATTTGAGATGTCTATCTTTTAGTTTTTTGTTAAACATAACATAAACTAGTTTGTTCATTCGATCTGCCGCCAATCGATTTCTTCTCTTTGTATGAATTTGATTGAAGATACTCCAATTACGCTCGCATGCAGAAGCCGAACATGTTAGGCTAAGAACTTTAACTGCAAAAGCTTTCAATTCAGGAACATCATCTCCAAACTGAGCCCACCAACGTTCTATATGAAGATAAATATAATATTTTATGAATATTGGTTGAAGTAAAAGACTTGAATATAAATATTAACATTAAAATTATAAATACTCAAACTATAAACATACCAGGAGATCGTGTTTTGTAGCATGCTTGTGCTGCTCTAAATCCAAACATTCCCTTCTTCAAATGAAAATCCTCAAGTTGATCATTCACTTTGAGGTAGTCTTCTTCAGAAATAAGTCTGTCCATACATGCATACAAACCAGTTTTCACCTCTTTATCAACATGAAAATCCTTATCATAATGAAATTGGGGATTTAAATAATATGCAGCAGCATGTAAGTGTTGGTGTAATTGTCGATCCCACTTTTCATCTATAATATCCCATATTTCTTTGTAGGCACTTTCTTGACCTCCCAATTCTTTTGCAATGTCTTCTTTAGCCCTATTCATTGCTTCATAAATAAATCCCATAGCTGGGGCCCTCTCACCATCAACCATTCTAAGAACCTTTACTAATGGTCCTGTTGTCTTCAAAGCATAATTTGTACTGCGCCAAAATGAATCGTCTTTCATAACAATCTTTTTAACATATTTTCCTTCTTGTTTTTTGGCCCATGAACTTTTATCCCACTCTTCAGAAGCAAACATTGCTTCCAAAGGTTGTCTTAACTCCTTGAATCTCTGCAATGTTAAATATGCAGTAGCAAATCTTGTAACAGCAGGTCTAATAATTTCCTTTTCAGTGAATTTTCTCATCAAGCTGAGTACCCAAGAATGATTGTATATAAACTTACTGACGAATTTGGCCTTCAATATGGCTGATTTATGTTGAGGCAACTGTCCCAACCTCTCAAGCATCAAGTCAATACAATGTGCAGCACAAGGAGTCCAGTAAAGGTGAGGTCTCTTCTCCATTAACATTCTTCCTGCAGCTTTGTATGCACTTGCATTATCAGTAACAACCTGTACTACTAAGGCATCTCCCACTTCCTCCACAATTTCATCCAACATTTCAAACAATAATTGTGCATCCTTTACAAAGCTTGAAGCATCTATTGATTTAAGAAAAACTGTTCCATATGGATTGTTAACCAAGAAATTAATAATACTTCTATGTCGAATATCTGACCAACCATCTGACATTATTGTCACTCCTGTCTCAATCCAAGTCTTCTTAACATCATCCACCATTTTTGAAGTTGTCTTAACCTCCTCATTCAGCATCCAAGTCCTCAGCTCATACATGCTTGGAAGTTGTAATCCTCTTCCATAGCTTCCAACAGATCGTAACATATTGATCCACGACGGACTCCTAACAACATTAAATGGAATCCCATTTTCATAGATGAATCTGGCGATATCCAAACAAATTCTGTTCCTGAGTTCTTTTGTAGTTGTTGGAGGCTGAATATCCTGAGTATTTATGTTTTCATCGTTATCAATATTTAGCATAAATCTATCCATGGGCCCCCGACTGCCTCGATCAGAAGAAACTAGATGGCTTCCAGTACTGGAACCTTCATGTTGTGATCCATAGTAAGAAGAGTTTCCTATCATCTCTTCCATATTTCTTTGTGTGACCTCCTTTGTGGTGGCAAACTTCTTTAAATAATTTGTACATTCCTTTTTCACCTCATCAGGAACTTTTGCTGATGTGAAACTACTAGGAGTTACGATCGAAATTAAAAAAGAGAATTGTAAAGTTTGCTTTTTATAAGTTTATGTGGATCATGCAAGATAGAGTTAAGATTTAGAAAGTTAACTTTGCTTAGGCCAAAGAGATGCACTTGAGATTAACCAAGATAGTTCATTCAAAAATCGAGGGAATTAAATGCGAAGTACAAGTAACAAAACCCAACTTTTAACAACGAGAATTTCACCTTGGGGCCGTATCACTCAAAGATTGGTGGACTTTTGGCGGAGATAGAAGATCCAAGCGATGACGGAAGTTACCACTAGAGAAAGGGCGCCGAAGAACTTCGTCGGAGAAAGAGTAGCCGGTGGGGATGGATGTCGTAGGTGACCGTCAAGGCTCCACGTGTGCTTTGAAAGTTGTCGGTCGTAGATGCTTGCAAGGATGGGCACGACTCTCTCCAAGTATTCTTCCACAGTGGTTTCGTCTTCAAATCCTACGTCGAAGCACGGCGACCGTAGGACGTTGATACTCCCGTCGGCGTTGAACACTAGACCCCACTCAAGCTCCGGATCCGCCATTCGACATTGAAGTGGGGAGGGGAATGCGTCGTCTTCTTCTGAGAGAATTCAGATTTTCTCTCCTTTGTCTTGCTTAGACCTCTTGAGATGAGTGAAGAGAAAATTTTCTCTTGGGATGGTGAACGTTGAAGGCCAGCAAACAAGAAAGAAGACAAAATCTGAAGTGAGCACTTCAGATTTTCTTTGGCAGGGAGTTAATTAAAAAAAAAAAAAAAAAGGGAAACGTTGACAGAGAGGGAGAGGTGCGGGTAGAGTAACGGGATTGATGGGCTGTGGTGTAATTAATTCCTCAATCCTGTAACGGATCAGCAAGATAAATTGGGAATTAAGGCTGCAGTGAATTCGGCCAAGAGGGGTGGGGAGATTTCAAATTGTTTCCAAAGAGTTGGGTATGATTTAGGAAACAATTCCTAATGAAATTATTTGCTGGGGCCTGCGGTTATTGAAGAGAGAGAGGGTTTTTTTTTTTATGGCAAATCCTGAAATAAATTTCAGGATTTGAAATTTGGGAGAGAATTTTATTTGAAATTAAATTTTAATTTCAAATGGGTGAGGAATTAATGGGGCAATTAAAGAGGGGAGCCTGGTAAGGCCGGCGGTATCAAGAGAGAGGGATTTGGTGATGGGAGCAAGTAATTGGTTTCCAAATTGGCTCATGTGGTTTAGGAAGGATTGAAATACAATCCGTTTGAATTTGAATTCCCTTATGATTTGAATTCTAAAACTTTCCTAATTAGGAAATTCCAAAATTGGAAAGTTTCGAAATTCGAATTTTGAATTTTCAAAATTGGAATTCGTGGGGGATGGGGAATGAAGTCGACGGTCGAGAGGCTTACCACTGGATGGTGGAAGGTGGGATGGCCGGCGGCTAAAATGGGGTTAGGGCCGGCGGGTTGGGAGAAGGGAAGGGAGCGGATGACGGGATAAACCACGAGTTACGGACTCTTCCAATAACTGGTGGGTGTTGCTTTTCGCCCTCACCTTGGGCTCTCGTTCTCCTCTCTAACTCTCCACACAAGAAGAAGAAGACAAGATAATCAAAACAAATTTTCATTCATAATATTCATTAAAAATCAAAATGATACAATAGACCACTATATATAGGTCTTGACTCATGAAAAGTGAAAAGACTAAGTTGCCCTCTGGGCTACAAAGAAGCATAACTCCCCACAGGGGTAAAATGGGAAAACAGTAAATCAAACAATACAATAAAATAAGATACATCATGTCATCAAAAGTAGAGACGCTGAATCGTGGCCGTCGATCTGCGGTTTCGCCGGCGATAAACATGTCGGTAGCGTCTGTCGATGTCCTCATCATTCTCCCCAGGTGGGAGAAAACTCGACCCTGTCGAGTGAGTGTCTCTAGAGCTCTCGTACCACTCTAGAAGGTCTGGGTCTAGGCTCTGCAGCTCCTCTCGGTCAACCCACGTATCCTCCGTCGCCGGGGTCCCTTTCCAGTGGACTAGGTACCTTCGACGTCCACCTTCTTTCGTAGTAATGATCTCATCATCTAATATGTATTCAACTATCTCCGCATTGGGTAAGGGGGGTAATTTTGGGAGTGGAGGAGGGTTGGGGATCTCACCAGGTATGGTCACACAAGGCTCATTTGAAAGTGGATTGCATGGGTTAAATTCTGGTCCCTCGAAGGTTACTAAATCTTCTATGTTAAATGTGGGGTTAATGTTGAAACCTTCGGGAAGGTTTAGTACGTAAGCATTGTCATTCACCTTTGAAATTATCTTGAACGGTCCGGCGCTTCTCGCATGCAGCTTCTTTGCGGGTCCAGGAGGAAAACGCTCCGGACGGATCCGAACCATCACAAAGTCTCCAATTTCAAATACCTTAGCTCTTCTTTTATGATCAGCCATAAATTTATAAGTTGCATTACTTTGTTCAATTTTCTTTTTAATTTCTTTGTGTAACTCCTGTAGATGCGATGCATATGATGATGCTGACTCAGATGCTCTAACTCTAGTGCTCATGGGGATTAGGTCAATGGGTTGGTTGGGGAGGTATCCGTACACTATTTCAGCAGGGCTAAGACCAGTAGTTCGATTCACAGAGTTATTGTAGGCAAATTCGGCTATAGGCAATTTAGAATCCCAGTCCTTAATGTTTTCTCCAACCAAGGTCCTCAACAGATTTCCTAGGCTCCTATTCACTACTTCCGTTTGACCGTCTGTTTGGGGGTGAAAGGCGGTAGAGAATTGCAATTTGGTCCCCAATTTATGCCATAAGGTCTTCCAAAAATAACTAGTAAACTTCACATCCCGGTCCGAAACTATGGTTTTAGGCAGCCCGTGAAGTCTCACAATTTCATCAAAGTATAGTTTGGCTACTCTAGAGGCGTCGAAAGTCTTGGAGCACGGGAGAAAATGGGCCATCTTAGAAAATCTATCGACAACTACACAGATTGAGTCATGTTTCCTAATGGTCTTGGGTAGCCCTAAGACAAAGTCCATGCTGACGTCCTGCCACGGTTGGTTAGGCACGGGGAGGGGTGTGTAAAGGCCGGTGTTTTGTTTCCGTTGTTTGGCCAGCTGACAGGTGTGACACCGCCTCACTAATCTGCTAACGTCCTTCTTAAGACTTGGCCAGTAAAAACGATTCTCCACAGCTGCAATTGTCTTGGCCTGACCAAAGTGACCCGCTAAACCTCCAGCATGCAGTTCCCACACAAGAAATTCCCGCAGTGAAGTTGTGGGAATGCAAAGTTTTTGAGCCCTAAACAAATACCCATCTTCTAGTATAAAATCTCCTATGATACGCTCGTCTCCAGTTGTTAGTTTGGAATAAGTTTCTCCAAAATCGGGGCAGTCCAAATAGTTTTCTTTAATTTGCTCAAAACCAATCACCTCAGTCCTCATCTCACGCGTAACCATCATTCTACGACTTAGTGCATCCGCAGCCTTGTTTTCAGACCCAGCTTTGTGTCTAATGGTGTAAGTGTATTCTTGAAGGAATTCAACCCATCTCCCGTACCGGGCATTCAGTTTCTTCTGGGAATTGATGTATCGCAAGGCTTCATGGTCAGAGAAGATAACGAATTCTTGGGGAAGCAGGTAATGTCTCCAATACCTGAGGGACTGAATTATGGCGTAGAATTCCTTATCGTAGGTGGAGTATCGTTGCCTGATATCATTTAATTTCTCGCTGAAGTAGGCAACAGGGTGTCCTTCTTGGGATAATACTCCTCCTATTCCTATACCAGATGCGTCGCAGGTTACTTCGAAAACTTTCGAAAAGTCGGGTAGACGCATGACTGGTGCTTCAACCATCTTTCTTTTTATTTCCTCAAAAGCCTTGGTGGCTGATGTCGTCCAAACAAAATCTCCCTTCTTTAAACAATCCGTTATGGGACCCACGATGGTGCTAAAGTTCCTGATAAATCTCCTATAAAACGTGGCCAATCCATGAAAACTTCTGACATCTCTAATATTCTTTGGTATAGGCCACTCGTTGATTGCTCGTACTTTTTCGGGGTCGGCAGATATCCCATGGGAAGAAATTATAAACCCAAGAAAAGTTACTTGATTTGTAAGGAAAGTGCACTTCTTAGGGTTGGCATACATTTGTTCTTTCTTCAAGATTTCACAGACTTGTTGTAGGTGATTCAAATGTTGTTCCACCGAATCACTGTAGATCAAAATGTCATCGAAGTACACTACAACAAATTTTCCCAGTAAAGGCTTAAGGATCTGAGTCATTACTCTCATGAAAGTGCTAGGCGCGTTACTCAACCCAAAAGGCATTACTGTCCATTCGTACAACCCATCCTTAGTCTTGAACGCGGTTTTCCATTCATCCCCCGGGCGGATCCTAATTTGGTGATAGCCACTCTTAAGATCGATCTTGGAAAATAGGGTGGCTCCGGTCATCATGTCCAACATGTCATCTAACCGAGGGATTGGAAAGCGGTATTTGACGGTGATTTTGTTGATAGCACGGCTATCAACACACATTCTCCACGTCCCATCCTTCTTAGGGGTAAGAAGGGCAGGAACCGCACAAGGACTAAGGCTCTCCTTAATGAACCCTCGCTGTAATAATTCATCCACTTGTCTTTTGAGCTCCCCGTGTTCAGTGGGGTTCATCCGGTAATGGGGTAGGTTTGGTAGGGACGCTCCGGGCACCAGGTCTATGGCATGTTGGATGTCCCTTAGAGGTGGCAGTTGGTTGGGTAAGTCGTCGGGAAAGACATCAGAAAAAGTCTCTAACAGGGGTTTAACCTCTTCGGGAATCGGTTCTTCTTGGTCTACACTTAATTCTCGGCCGACTAGGGCGTAAAGAGGGGCTCCCGACTCCAGTTCCACATCTAGGTCCTTAGCAGTTATCAAGTTCACGCCCGTGTTGGGTTTCAGGGAGTTGGGCTTAACTTCTTCTTTAGTAGACTTAGGTTGAGTGGGTAACAACTTAATCTTCTTGCCCTCGTGTTCGAACACACAGGTGTTTGATCGTCCATAAATGTGTACATCGTTGTCGAACAGCCAGGGGCGGCCGAGGATGATTTGACCCACATCCATCGTCAACACATCACACCAGATTTTCTCCTTGTATCCCACGAACTCAATAGGAACCAGACTCCTATCTTTTACTTCCAAGGTGGTCGAATTTATCCAAGCTACTTTGTAGGGGTTCGGGTGTGGGGTGGTCCTCAATTGCAGCTTCGAAATCATTGCTGACGATACGGCGTTAATGCAACTTCCACTGTCTATTATGACCTTGCAATTTTTGTCTCCAATCTTAGTGAAAGTGTAGAAGATTGAGGTCCTTCGCCAGTCGTCGCTAGGTTTAGGTTGGGAAAAGGCACACCTAACAACCTGCAGATCTAAGTAGTTCATCTTTTGAAGGCAGTGAACAACAGCAGTATCTCCTTCTTCGAAAAACTCCTCATCGTCGTCCATATGGTGGACCAAGTCAGTTTCCGGCTCATTCTCTTCTTCCGTCCCTTCCTCAATTATAGTGACCTTAAATGGGCTGGAGCACTGAGAAGCAATGTGTCCGTACCCATGGCATCTAAAACACTTAGTGCCGGCAGTGGTTTTGGGTGTCTCACGTTCTGGTGTTTTCCCTTTATAGTCTGAACGAGGTTGGGCTTGGTTAGGAGCAGGCCGACTACCAGAGGGTCCAGTGGGTTTGTATGGTTGGCTAGAGGAAGACTTAAAAGGGTTAGGTCTCGAGTCTTGGGTCCTGGTGGTGTGGCTTCTCGATTCTTCCAAGTCTAGTACAAGACTACAGGCAGCTTCGTACGTGGTTATTCCTCGAGCAAAGAGCTCATTCCTAAGGTCTTCTCGTAGTCCGGCTCTAAACATGGACAAAAGTTGTGTGGGAGTGGTGGTCTCCTCCCCGTTACAACGGATTAAGAAATCATCAAACATGGAGATGTATTCCTTAACGGGTTTACTCCCTTGGGTTAGCCTATTCCAACGATCTAAGAGTCTTGGGTAGTACGAGGGAGGAAGGTATTTCTTTTTCAGTTCTTGCTTCATCGCTCCCCAGTCAGCTATGGGGTATTCTCCTCGGGTCTCTCTCATGTGCTCCACGTTAGTCCAGTATTGGTTGGCTCTACCCGTCAATTTCATTTCGGCGAACCTAACTTTCTTCTCTTCCGAAATGTTATACCATTTAAAGTAACTGTCCATCCCTTTAATCCAGTCGAGGAAAACTTGGGGTTCTAACGTTCCGTCAAAAGTTGGGGCATCTATTTTAATGCTCTTAAGGAGCTGGGCGTCATTGTCTCTCCAAGGCGCGTCACGACCTACCGGTTCTTGGTGGGGTCGGTGGTGGGGTCGGTAGTAATCCCTAGGAGGTCCGTACTCAGTTCGGGCATCCTCGCCATAAGGTGATTGAGGTCTAGAGGGCGTGTAGATCGCCGGGTGTCCGATTCGTTCAATGTTGTCAAGTCTCTCTCCAGTATGACGCTTAAGGTCCGCCACACTTGTTTGGGTATCTCTAATTTGCTGCGACATTGTGCCCAACTGGCCTACAATCATGTCTAAGGTTGCTTGAATGTGAGTGGGATCCATGGTTGGGTTCTAGGGATCACTAGGAAGGTTTCTAGGTCCAAGGCAGCAGCTAAACTCCCTAAAATGTTTGCTGGAATTGCACTTACAGCAGCTGTAAAGTGCTGGACAGCAAACACAACGATGGGTGAAGTCACCTAATTGTCTAAGCAATGTTCTTGGGTGAAGGCAGCACCTAAACAGTGGACTTAGGGTCACTACCGGGTACTTAACCGCTGCAGGAAATGGTGGACAGCAACTAGGAACTACAAGGAACTCAATTTTCAGGTTACAAATAGTGCAGAAATTTGATGGCAGCAAGTGTAAAAGTGGCCTAGACTACTATGGATGTCAATGTAAATGTGGTAGCACTTAAGCGCATGAATACACTTAGGCACGGTGAAGTAAATGATGCAAAAATTTCAGGCCAGCAGTAACAAAACAATAAATAGACTTAACTAAAAGCTGATATGCATGCAAACCTCTAATGGTAAGCTAAAAGGAGTTTCCTAGGATGCATCTAACATGAGCAAAGCATGCTAGCCATGCTCTGATACCAAATATGATGTCAAACTACTAGGAGTTACGATCGAAATTAAAAAAGAGAATTGTAAAGTTTGCTTTTTATAAGTTTATGTGGATCATGCAAGATAGAGTTAAGATTTAGAAAGTTAACTTTGCTTAGGCCAAAGAGATGCACTTGAGATTAACCAAGATAGTTCATTCAAAAATCGAGGGAATTAAATGCGAAGTACAAGTAACAAAACCCAACTTTTAACAACGAGAATTTCACCTTGGGGCCGTATCACTCAAAGATTGGTGGACTTTTGGCGGAGATAGAAGATCCAAGCGATGACGGAAGTTACCACTAGAGAAAGGGCGCCGAAGAACTTCGTCGGAGAAAGAGTAGCCGGTGGGGATGGATGTCGTAGGTGACCGTCAAGGCTCCACGTGTGCTTTGAAAGTTGTCGGTCGTAGATGCTTGCAAGGATGGGCACGACTCTCTCCAAGTATTCTTCCACAGTGGTTTCGTCTTCAAATCCTACGTCGAAGCACGGCGACCGTAGGACGTTGATACTCCCGTCGGCGTTGAACACTAGACCCCACTCAAGCTCCGGATCCGCCATTCGACATTGAAGTGGGGAGGGGAATGCGTCGTCTTCTTCTGAGAGAATTCAGATTTTCTCTCCTTTGTCTTGCTTAGACCTCTTGAGATGAGTGAAGAGAAAATTTTCTCTTGGGATGGTGAACGTTGAAGGCCAGCAAACAAGAAAGAAGACAAAATCTGAAGTGAGCACTTCAGATTTTCTTTGGCAGGGAGTTAATTAAAAAAAAAAAAAAAAAGGGAAACGTTGACAGAGAGGGAGAGGTGCGGGTAGAGTAACGGGATTGATGGGCTGTGGTGTAATTAATTCCTCAATCCTGTAACGGATCAGCAAGATAAATTGGGAATTAAGGCTGCAGTGAATTCGGCCAAGAGGGGTGGGGAGATTTCAAATTGTTTCCAAAGAGTTGGGTATGATTTAGGAAACAATTCCTAATGAAATTATTTGCTGGGGCCTGCGGTTATTGAAGAGAGAGAGGGTTTTTTTTTTTTTATGGCAAATCCTGAAATAAATTTCAGGATTTGAAATTTGGGAGAGAATTTTATTTGAAATTAAATTTTAATTTCAAATGGGTGAGGAATTAATGGGGCAATTAAAGAGGGGAGCCTGGTAAGGCCGGCGGTATCAAGAGAGAGGGATTTGGTGATGGGAGCAAGTAATTGGTTTCCAAATTGGCTCATGTGGTTTAGGAAGGATTGAAATACAATCCGTTTGAATTTGAATTCCCTTATGATTTGAATTCTAAAACTTTCCTAATTAGGAAATTCCAAAATTGGAAAGTTTCGAAATTCGAATTTTGAATTTTCAAAATTGGAATTCGTGGGGGATGGGGAATGAAGTCGACGGTCGAGAGGCTTACCACTGGATGGTGGAAGGTGGGATGGCCGGCGGCTAAAATGGGGTTAGGGCCGGCGGGTTGGGAGAAGGGAAGGGAGCGGATGACGGGATAAACCACGAGTTACGGACTCTTCCAATAACTGGTGGGTGTTGCTTTTCGCCCTCACCTTGGGCTCTCGTTCTCCTCTCTAACTCTCCACACAAGAAGAAGAAGACAAGATAATCAAAACAAATTTTCATTCATAATATTCATTAAAAATCAAAATGATACAATAGACCACTATATATAGGTCTTGACTCATGAAAAGTGAAAAGACTAAGTTGCCCTCTGGGCTACAAAGAAGCATAACTCCCCACAGGGGTAAAATGGGAAAACAGTAAATCAAACAATACAATAAAATAAGATACATCATGTCATCAAAAGTAGAGACGCTGAATCGTGGCCGTCGATCTGCGGTTTCGCCGGCGATAAACATGTCGGTAGCGTCTGTCGATGTCCTCATCATTTGCACATGGTCCCACATTGACATGAGTGCAGGCTAGATGATCCTTCAATCTCTTGACGCCACCAGTTATGCGTTTCTCACAGAAATTACATTTCATGTAAACATATCCCTTCTTTGCACCTTCGCCTGACACTTCAACTTGAGTTCCATATTTCCATGCAGGATCTTTCCTTCTTGTGCCACTAGTCATTGCTAACAATATGACATATTTTAACAATTATTTACATCACTAATAATAAAACAACATGTATAAAAAAATATACCAGTCTGCCGGGGGTCCAAGGGGGCGCTGCCCCCTGGCGGGGTTCGACCTGCCCGGTCAGGTCGCGGGGTCAAGGGGCAGCGCCCCTGCGGGGGTTTTTGTTTGTTGTATATGCTCAATACCGAGTGTACCGAGCATGTATCACTCAGTACCGAACATGTACCGCTCAGTACCGAGCATGTACTACTCAGTACCGAGCATGTACCGCTCAGTACCGAGCATGTACCGCTCAGTACCGAGCATATAATACTCAGTACCGAGCATATAATACTCAGTACCGAGCATGTACCGCTCAGTACCGAGCCTGTACTTGCTCGGTACACTCGGTATTGAGCGGTACCTAGCATGTACTGAGTGGTACCGAGCTTGTACTGAGCGGTACCGAGCTTGTACCTTCTCGGTACCGAGCATGTACTGATCGGACGAATGAAAGAAAGCCGAATAAGGAGTTATTCAAGCTTTCGTTACTGCACGTCAAAGTCAATGCCACAACACCGCGTACCTGCTCTTCCGACCTAATCGATGCCTGAACGTTTCCTGCACTCACAACTTCGGCTTCGTTTCTTTCCCTGTGTCGTCTCCTTCCAACTTCGTCTCCTACACTCACGTCTTCGTCTCCTTCCCTCACAGCTTTCCCTCACGGCTTCGCCTCTAGTTCGCCTTTCAATTCTCACAGGAAGCCCTAATCCTATGCGCGAATACACGAACACGAATCGGCTGTGTCGTATTTACATATATACCGAAGAAAAAATTTCGAGGCGGTGCCTCATACTGCCTCGAGGCGTTACGCTCTAATGCGTACGCCTCATGCGAAAAAATCGTAGGCTTCGCTGGATGGTTCGAGGCGTAAGCCCCGATACGCATGACTTCCGCCTCGACTTGAGGCGCGACTCAATGCGGACGCCTCGTCCGCTTTTTTAATGATTGCTTTTTTTTAAAGAAGTGGTACGTCTTCACGGCATTCCCCGCAGTCTTACTTCGGACAGGGATGTTAAATTTATTAGCCATTTCTGGAGGGAGTTGTGGAAGCGCATGAGTACACAGATACAATTGAGTTCAGCTTATCATCCCCAAACAGACGGACAAACGGAAGTGGTTAATCGAACTCTCGGCAATCTCCTCCGCTGCCTTGTTCAAGAGCATCCTAAATTGTGGGATGACATTCTCTGTCAAGCCGAGTTCGCCTTTAATTCCATGACTAATCGGTCCACGGGTATGTGTCCGTTTAGTATTGTTTATACAAAATTACCTAACACGATACTTGACGTTGCAGTGCTTCCCAAAACTCAAAGTAAAGCTGCTTCTGCATTCGCTGATCAATTTGTCAAGTTGATTGCTGACGTTCGCTGCAAGCTACAGGAATCAACCCAAAATTATAAAACAGCCGCAGATGTACACCGACGGGAACGCATATTCCAACCAGGAGATTTGGTATACGTACGTATACGCAAGGAGCGGCTACCACCAGGTCCTCAGTCGAAGCTAAGCAGGAGAAAATGGGGACCGTTCGCTATTAGTAAAAAGATCAATGACAATGCATATGTTGTCGATCTTCCGGCCGAATTTACTACGTCACATACTTTCAATGTTACTGATATATTTGCTTATGTGCCACCAGATGACAGCCCAATTACTATCGAATCGGTACAATCCGATTCTTCTCACGGAGGGGACGAATGATGCGGTGCATCTATACTACCGTGATCCTGAGGAGCACGTTATCTTATTTTCTCTTTTTCGTTAGCCGTTTCGCACATGAGCACTATCTTAGTTACTTTAGTTAGTTAAAACGTACTGTTGTGCCTTTTTACTTTTTGTCCCGTTTGGGAAACGCCTGGAGAGGAAGGATAGGAGTATATGAGTGCTGAGTAAAGCAGAGTATAGCAGTTTTTGATGAATTTCTAATACAGAATTTCTGTTATTCCTCTTGTGTTCTGTAATCCTTTCCATTGCAGGTTTTTGATCTTCATCAGATACATCCACCTCATTGGTGGAGAAGGTGTCAATTCATCATGTGGTTACATATCCCGTTAAAATTGACGTACAAAATTTGATGGCAAAGAGAACTTTGACATGTGACGAAGTGAGGTGATGTATGCGCTGTATTCTTTGAATCTAGAGTAAGTTCTGGAGAGCGATGAACGTCCTAAGGAGATTTAAGAGAGAGATTGGCTCAAGATGAACAAAAGCGCTTATGGCTTAATCAGAAATTATTTGTCTCAAGAGATCTAGTATGGGGTGATGATAGAATTATGCTATGAAGCTGTGGAGGACTTTGGAGAATAAGTATCGGACGAAAAGTGTGGAGAGTCGTCTTCATAAGAAGCGTCGGTTCTATAGGTTTTAGATGAGGCATGTGATTACAATTAATGAACATCTGAATGATTTTACAAAGCTGTTGGCAGATATTTTGAACCTGGATGAGAAGGTTGGAGATAAAAACAAGATGCTCCTTCTGTTGAATTCACTCCTAGATGAGTACGAAAACTTCACGATGACGCTCATTCATGGAAAGGAGGTCTTGAATTATGATGAGGTGACTACTTCATTGCTGAATCAAGAGTTCTGGCATCGGGACAAGGAGCTTGCAAAGATAAATTTAGTTGAGGCTCTCACACTCCAACAAGAAAGATTTGTGATGCAGACATCCGATGGTGAACGATATTCAAAGGAAGGGTCAAAGATCGATGGGCGAGATCACTCCATTTTATTTTAGTTTATTAATTGTATTTTGATTTAATTTTGCATTTTTTTCTTTTTTATCATTTTTTATTTAAGAGTCTTGTCTTATGTAAGCCCAATGGACAAATTTGCCTTTTAGTTTCTTTTGAAGCCTATTTATAGAGGCCCCTCTCTTGAATTAGGTATGATGGAGTTTTAATAAAAAAATTGTTCTGCACTTTTGTTCTTTGGGAGGACGTTAGTGAGAATTCCTATGGAGGGAATCGTAGTTTCCATCAACCACAGGATGGGTCCGGGCTCGTGGCTTAAAGTCCCTTGGTGAAGGGCAACACATCACCCGTCAGTCTCAGGTAGAGTCCAATGCTCGCAGTTCTATCTTTTTTCTTTCTTTCTTTGTTTTGTTTTTCCTTATTTCCCTAAACCGCCACCTCTCCCTTTCCCCCCCTCCAAGCCGCCGATCACCTTGTGGCCACCCCTTTCACTAACCCCACCCAACTTCAACCCTAACTGCCACCTTTTCCGTTCCATCTTCCCATTGGCCGAGGTCCACCATGGTTCAACCCACTCGTCGGACCACCTCCTTCCATAGCCCCACTTCCCTCAAAAAATTCCTCTTTCCTTATTTAGGTTGCCATTAATTTAGAAAGATTTTAAATTCAAATTAATCTAATTTGAATTTCAAATCCATCCTAACTCCCTCTTGATTATCTTTCTAAATTAGATTTTGTTAATTTGGAAAGTCATTCAATTTTGAATTTAAATAAATTTAAATTTCAAAACCTTTCCAATTTAATAAATTATACATTATGGAGCCTCCTCCAATTATTCCCAATCTAAAATTAATTTCAAGTTTAATGCCCCCAATCCCATTTAATGCTTGATCTACATACATCGAATGTGGACATTATCTTTCCCTCCACCCGTAACCGGCCCCTCCCCTTTTCATATTCTCTCCTTAATTAATTCTCCATCCCACCAATTAAGGCCATTAACCCCTCTTTCTCTTGATTGGAGCCAATCTCGCTTTGATAGCCTACTTTCCTAAAATATTCTAGATAATTTTGGAAAGAGAATCAATTTGATTTGAATTCAAATGCAGATTTTAAATTCTTTCATAGCCTACTTTCCTAAAATATTCTAGATAATTTTGGAAAGAGAATCAATTTGATTTGAATTCAAATGCAGATTTTAAATTCTTTCCTAAATATCTAGGATTAAATTAGGAAATTCCTTAAATTAATCCCAATCAATTTCAAATTAAATTGGAGTAATTATCTCTCTTTTTAAAACTGAAACTCAATTTAGGAGAGCATTAACTCTACCAATCCACTCCCCAAACCCATGCACGCCGTCGGTTTTCCTTCCCCCCTAGAATTCGAAATTCATATGAACCCCCCTTCCTTCTTATTCTACATCAGTTTGGTATCAGAGCATAGTTGCCCGGGATGCGAACTCGACGGAGTCGAGCTCTTTTCCACCTCGGGAGAATGATGCGAACATCCGATGGTGGATGATATTCAAAGGAAGGGTCGAAGATTGACGGGCGAGATCACTCCGTTTTATTTTAGTTTATTAATTGTATTTTGATTTAATTTTTCCATTTTTACTTTTTTTATTTAAGAGTCTTGTTTTATGTAAGTCCAATGTACAAATTTGTTTTTTAATTTCTTTTGAAGCCTATATATAGAGGTCCATTCTCTTGTATTAGGTATGATGGAGTTTTAATAAAAAAATTATTCTACACTTTTGTTCTTTGGGAGGACGCTAGTGAGAGTTCCTATGGAGGGAATCGTAGTTTCCATCAGCCACATGATGGGTCCGTGCTCGTGGCTTGAAGTCCCTTGGTGAAGGGCAAAACATCACCATTCAGTCTTCAGAAGAGTCCAAGGCTCGCTGTTCTATCTTTTTTCTTTCTTTCTTTGTTTTTGTTTTTCCTTATTTTCCTAAACCGCCACCTCACCCTTTCCCCCCCTCCAAGCCGTCGATCACCTTGTGGCCACCTCTTTCACTAACCCCACCCAACTTCAACCCTAACCGCCACCTTTTCCGTTCCCTCTTCCCATTGGCCGATGTCCACCATGGTTCAACCCACTCGTCGGACCACCTCCTTCCCTAGCCCCACTTTCCTCCAAAAATTCCTCTTTCCTTATTTAGGTTGCCATTAATTTTGAAAGATTTTAAATTCAAATTAATTTAATTTGAATTTCAAATCCATCCAAACTCCCTCTTGATTACCTTCCTAAATTAAATTTTGTTAATGTGGAAAGTCATTCAATTTTGAATTTAAATAAATTTAAATTTCAAAACCTTTCCAATTTAATAAATTATACATTATGGAGCCTCCTCCAATTACTCCCAATTTGAAATTAATTTCAGATTTAATGCCCCCAATCCCATTTAATGCTTCCACATACATCGAATGTGGATATTATCTTTCCCTCCACCCATGACCGGCCCCTCCCCTTTTCATATTCTCTCCTTAATTAATTCTCCATCCCACCAATTAAGGCCATTAATCACACTTTCTCTTGATTGGAGCCAATCTTGCTTTGATAGCCTACTTTCCTAAAATATTCTAGATAATTTTGGAAAGAGAATCAATTTGATTTGAATTCAAATTCAAATTTTAAATTCTTTCCTAAATATCTAGGATTAAATTAGGAAACCCCTTAAATTAATCCCAATCAATTTCAAATTAAATTGGAGTAATTATTTCTCTTTCTAAAACTGAAATTCAATTTAGGAGAGCATTAACTCAACCAATCCACTCCCCAAACCCATGCACGCCGCCGGTTTTCCTTCCTCCCCTAGAATTCGAAATTCATATGAACCCCCCTCCCTTCTCGTTCTACATCAATCTGAGAAGAAGAAAAAGGGCGGCAGGAAGTAGGGAAGGTCTTGTGGGCGTAGTTTTGGGAAGAATCAGTGTGCTTTCTGCTTGGAGATTGATCATTGGAAGAAAGATAATTCGAAATTGAAGGAGAATAGAAAGGGAGTGTCCACTGAGGCTAATCTTAGCATGGAAGAGTATAACATGTGTTTTCTTTTCCTCCAAGCATGAAATAAATTTTCTTTCTAGGGATTAGATATATATTAATTTTTGTTGGTTACTTCTTGAACGCAATTATTTGAGTTTTTGTGTTTATCTAATTAAACTTGTTCTTTTAATCACTGGTAATTACTTGGCTTCCAATTAGAAGTTCAGGAGATCAGTTTCAAATAAAGAGTTGGAGAATGGATTGTGGTGGGTGAAATATCACGATGGATCGTGTGATAGAGATATCTATGTTAACTCGTGTAATCAATTAGATTTGTTGCACCAAATCAAAGAAATCTATTTGCATTGAAACTATCATTGAGAGATAGGTAGGTCGTGTAGAGAGATTAATAATTTTGTACTCTTTTGAGAGAATGGTAGGATCCATCTTAGATATGATTATAGTAAAATATATTGTATCTAGGACTGCTACTGAATCTAGCTAAGTCGAGCAGGTGTTTGTTCATGTTTAAGTTAATTTATTATTAGCTTGTTTAAGCTTGGCTCAAGCTCGATTCAAGCTTTTCTGTTTGTATTCAAGCTTGATTCATTTAAAATGATAGATATTCATATTTGGTTTATGTTCAGTTTATTTCATGCTTATCGAGCTTAAACAAATGAGCCTTTTCAAGCTATTGACAAGCTTTACTTTCAAAATATTCATTAGCATAAAAAATTAGCCTTATCAAGCCTTCGAACAAACAATTATCATAGAGCCTATTTGCAAACATATCTAGCGAGTATCTTCAGGCGGCCATTGAACGAGCCTGTTCATGAATATATCTAGTGAGTGTTTTCGAGTTATCAAACCTGCCTGTTCATAAACAAACGAGCTTAGAAAATATTCCTTTTATAAATATGCTTGTTCATGAGCACTTCATAAACAAATAATCTAACAATCATGAATAAATGCTTATTCAGTTAAATGCTTATTCAGTAGCAATTTATTTTAATGCAAGAGTATAACATAATAAATAAAATTAATATTTTTTTGTAAATAAGAATCATTTATTATAATAAAATAAAAAATTATGAGAAAATATATCAAATAATGGTTTAAACCAATATCAGGAAATGTATTTAGTTTCAAACAAACATGAATTAAGCTTCTTAATGATTTTTTTTGTCAAGCTTTGTATCGAGCTTGTTCCTAAGCTTTAATGATGTTGTTCATGAACATAAACGACTCAAACACATGCCTGTTCAGATTTGTTTATTTAATCATCGAGTATTTAAAAAGAATGTTCAAATTTGTTAGGGATTGGAATATTGTGTGATTGTGTTATAGAGGTCATATACATGTGCTATGCTCAAGACCTAGATGAGATCATGAGTTTTATCTATTGATGCATGACAAGTGGTTTGGAAGAATGTGGTTTTGAGGAATGATGTTTGAGTAGGTAACAATTGTAGTAGGATGAATGAGGGTTTGGTGATTGTGAATTTAGTGTTTAGCATGACATGTAGTGGAGACAACCAATCGTGGCTTGGCGAGGAGTGAGTCTTGAAGCAACTATAGGGTGGTGTAAGCTTAGACTAGAGTAGGATGGCACACTTAGGCTCTATTTGAGGGATGAGGGAAAGGCCATGATGGATTTCTTCACATAAGTAGGGTTGGCGTACTTTGGTGTGCTAAAGAAGTCAAACTCATAATAAATGGGAAAAGGTTGCAAAGACTGTTGTAGCAACTTGCATGTGGGCTTTTGACCCAAGAGCGGGGAAGGCGCAAGCTTGATCTAACTCTTAATATTGGGTTAGTCGAGATTTAGTTTGTATTTAATTGAACTAAATTCAAACATTTAAGCCATTATATAGTTAATCCTAGCTTGAAAAGAATTCACTTAGTTCAATTATTCATATGATTTACATTTATATTTCAATTAATGTATTATAATTGAATGGTATTAAGCTAAATTAAACTGATTAGCTCCACACTCTATTCTCTGATTGCTAGTGATGGACTTAAATGAGGTTTGAATCGGTCTTTAGGATCAAGCGTGCATCGAGTCAGACTATGACGTCAATCTTAGGCCGAGTTAAGCTCGAGTTAAGCAACTGAACTGCTACAAGGATTCATGACTGACAAAGCTTAAGCTTTAGCTGATTATTGACATGCCCTTAAATGGTGAACCACTTAAATTAGGTTTCATTGAGATCAATTGTAGATACACCATAAACCATCATGATTCATTGGATTTCATTCAGATTAATGCAAATGAAAAGAAAATCGCTATAGTAGCCAAGCCATTCGGAACTACAAAATGATTCATATCATATTAGCCTGGTAGCAGAGCATAGTTTGCATTGTGTCAACAGATTCTACTAATGTTTGGGGGTCTATTCATTAAGTTAGGGTGACATTTGATTGCATACGAATGAACATTTTCAGCTGTGGGGTGCCACTGAGTTGTCTAGGGCGTATCACAAACTGACTAGTATTCCGTTGGGTTGTTTTGGAGATCAACAATGGATAAACAAAATTAAGGACTATTTATGTGCTGAAACCGGGAATTTCAAACAACTGAAATAGGGAATGCAAGAGTTGAATCGAGATGACCTGTAGCAGGAAACCAATCTTAATGAGATAATCAAAACATATAGCATCATCAACATATTCTAATCCCAATAATTTATGGTTAGCTTTATGAATCCTTTTTTTTTTCATTAATTCCTGCTGACTACCATATGAGATAGTAATTTTATTGTGTAAGTCGTTTTCTATCATCTTGCCTTGTTACTCTTGAGCCATCTTTTTTGTCCTATCCACTTCTTTCACATTAATTTTATCAGCATATCGTTTTTGTATGAAATAACAAATCACTTCAATACATCTAGGTGCCTCATGTTAATGTTGTCCTGATTTTCAATACATCCAGGTCCGTCCTTTGATGTTCAGGATTCAGATAGATACAATCTGTTTTAAATGCTATGATTTTGAAGAAGATGATGTTGGATAGTTCAGCTACCTCAGGACCCTCGTTATTATGCTCTATTGACTACTGCAGCATCTAAATAAAAAAATGCATTTACACATTTTTAACAGCATTGTTCTGCAACTTATTCATGCCAATTTAGATGTGGTTAACATGTCTTGTCTTTGCATCCATTCCCTTTTGATACATAGAAATGCAACATTCCATCTTTTGATGAACTTGAAAATCAATTTCTTATTTTCTTCACATTTGTTGAAGAGCCTTGACTACGACCATCATGCAGGATCTGGGGTGGAACCAATCTTAATTTTTAGGGGCAAACTTATAAGTAAAAGGTGTAGAGATTTTTTTTCATATAATGTAAAACAATATGACGGAGGAGTGCCCCTGTGGGGATTTTCGGGGGTAGCGCCCCTAGGACAAATTTTGGTTGTAAAGATATTTTCGGATTTTCTTTGTATTTGGTTCATCGTTCTCTAACAATAACACCTCTACATAATGTGTTTAATTATGCTGGGGGAAATTGCCTAAAGACAATAATATTTTAGAACTTTCAGGGGGCAATTGCCAAAAATCTCTTGTAATAACCCCTCTACAAAACGTGTATAATTCTACTAGGGGGCAATCGCCTAAAGATGATAGTATTTTAATTTTTTTAGGGGGGCAATTGCCTAAAGATTTCTATAATAAAGAGTAAAAAAGATTGGAGTGGTACAAATTACTTAAAAAATCCATGTAATAAACAAATTTTAAAAATTTTTAGGGGGGGTAATTGCCCCCCTAGACACTTAAGGGTTCCACCCCTGCTACAATGTACCAAATAATATATATAAATATATATGCATTATGTATATAAAGGATTCTATGCATCTGTTAAACCGTTACGCTTGTATTGTTCTATTAAATTGAAAATGGATGTTAGTAGTTTGATAAACTTCAGAATATTTCCTTGCAAAATTTATCTTAAACTTATATTCTTGCAGATGCTCTCAACTCATAAATGTACTGTATAACTACTGTACTTCCCGGAGAGAACTTAATGCACCAGTCTAAACTCTGCCGTTCAAAATATCCATATTTTTCCAATTGTGTTAGGGCCCGCAAGAAGGAGCTGAAAGTGACAAATAACTAACAGTCCCATTCAGCCTTCGCTCATTAATTGCATGCAGTGTTGCACGCCTTGAATAAATAAATGTTAGGGAGAAAAAACTTGCTGCCCAAGACCTTTAACTACATATCATAGCAATAAAAGTACTGCAATTATTATTATCATGACAATCCATGTTAACATATATGTATAATTCTTCACAGTAGAGCAAAGTCAGAACTAAAAATAGCCTATTTAATTCCCTTTTTTTCCTTCGTTTTTTTCAGTCTTCCTTGATCATTCATTTTCTCCAGATTTGCTCCTAGATTTACCAAGTAAAAGCAGAGGGATGTAAGTGAGTCGACTCAAGAGCTTCAGTTAAATCTCTTCTTTTCAGGATGAACAGGAAGTTGGCTGTGACTCGACTCATCTAGCTGCCACACTGAACAATTTTTTTGAAAATAGCAGAAACTGAAGGGATTGAAAAAAAGGGTGACTTAAAAGTGGAATGGAAATCATACCTTGGAACTTTGGTACTGAATTTCAGATTTACTAGAACACAGCTGGTGGTGAATTTGAGGGAGATGATGAATTGACCAAATTGAGTATGCTGTTCCAGTAGTTCTTGTTCTCTTCCCCTTCACCCTCACCTTCTTCCACATCCACACAGCTGCCACCTGCATTGTCAGAATCATCGCAACCTTCTGTTGCGTTCTGCTTATTAGTGTTACCTATTAGCATTCCAGTAAAGCCGGCTGCAAATCCTTCACTGCAGGATCCTGTAAGCCATGAAGTTGCTTCTACATTAGCAAAAGCGTTTGCTGTGTCCAGTGAGAAGCCTGGCCTCCTCAGACATTTCCAGTCTTCCTCCTTTCTATTGCTGTCATCTGCAGTCCCCATGCCTTGGATTCTTGGTGGCAAAATGTTCTCTGAGAAGCTCAGAGTGGAGGTTGGCGACTCAAGATCAATGTTGTGGCTTCCTACTAGGCTATTGGCTGCAGGCTTGGGCCACACACCTTGCCAAGCTCGGAGCGCGTCAAGAGAGGGAGATGCTACCGTTGGGATGGCGACAGGAGGTGGTGGTGAAGGTGAATTTTGTGGAGGAAAGTTCGAGGGAGGAGCACTGCTGCGGAGCTTGGATTCACGTACGAGGCGAGCCTCAGCCTCAAGGCGGGCACTCTCCCATTGGGCCATGTGGTTGAGATTTGCAGTGCTCCTTGCATGGCCGTCGGCGGAGGCAAGGGCATCACTCTTGGGTTTATGTGTCACTGGGTCGATCCCCATCTTTGCTAGCTGCTTCTTCAAATGTGTGTTCCAATAATTCTTGATCTCATTATCGGTTCTCTTGGGAAGGTGCGTCGCAATTGCGGACCATCTACACAGAAAAAATTATCTGAATTTTAGCAAACATTAATGGTCTAAGTAATCATTTGGTTTTCAAGGGAATATCACTGACTGACGGATGGTTTCATTTAGAGTTTGATGAGAAACTAAACGCAGAAAGAATTGGAAGCTAAGGATCTTTTGATCAGAGCTACAGAAATTGAACTGTTTTGTCACATTAATCTAAAATTAGGCTTATTATAGGGATATGCAGAACCACAACGAAAGGAATTAATTATGAGAAGAGCCCTGCAGGCAAAAGATTTGGAGAACAAAAATTTATCAATCAAGAAATTGTGGAAGGCTAATACGTAGTATAATGCAGTACTGGCATGGCATATCTTGTCTAATTTCATTTTTATTTTTTGTTCTTTCAGTTTAGAAGAAAAGTATGCAGATGTGTACTCACCTGTTACCAAGCAGAGCATGAAGCTGGATGATGGTCTGTTCTTCCTGCATACTAAACTTCCCCCTCTTGATATCTGGTCTGAGGTAGTTTGTCCACCTGAGCCTGCAGCTTTTCCCACATCTTTGAAGCCCTGTTCAAAGAAGAGGCAAACCTTGAATCAGTGCTAGAAGAAAAAATTCACATGGATTCTGCAACGGACTCACCAGCTTTGGCTGGCAATGCTCTCCAGCTTCCATGGCCATGCTCCTCAATATAGGAAAGCAACTTCTGGTCCTCCTCTGGCGTCCATGGCCCCTTCTTCAAGCCAACCTTCTCACAACAAGGGGATCTGCCCATATTCTTTGGCTTCCAAAGTTGTGACAACAAGGAGATTCTTCTGAAGGTCTCTTATTACAGTATTATCATGGAAACGAGAGTGAAATTCTGCTTATGGGATAAATTGGCCATTAGACTGGGAGGGGAAGGATAAATAGTGACGGAGGGTAGAGGGAATAGAGAAAGGTCAGCAGCATTAATGCCATGTGAGTATTTTTAGTAATATTTACACAGCTATTTTAATCCATGTTTTTATTTTTATTTTTTTTTATTTTGCAGGACAACTTTATTCTATAGACAATAATTTTGATATGTATAAAAGTGGCCATCTTTTGGATATCGGAGGCCTTGCTCGAGGTATATTCCAAGGTAAATAAATGAAAACAGATTATTATCTAGACCAAATAAATCCATACAGTTCCTCACTTCCCTTCTTCAACAATACCTTTAGTTCCAAAGTCCTCATGGCTCGTTAGTTTTATTTGTGCAGTCTCTGTAAATTGTGAAAAATAATCAGCGTAGTCTTGTTGGGCGCACAGTTGTATATTTAAATTTCTTGCCACTTGACAATCCTTTCATTGATTCTGATTGGCCTCAATTATACGAACTAAGGCTCCGTTTAGGATAGCTTTATTACTGTTTCTTAAAGCAATTTTTTTATAAAAATCTTTAACAAGCTGTTTTAAGCGCCAGTAAAAAAACCATCCCAAACGAAGCCTAGAAAAAAAAAAAAAAAAAATCAGTGCCTTTTTATGGGCAGCCATGCATCAGCTGTGAGAGAGATGTAAACTCCTATGCCCTTTGCTCTTCATGGATCATTAAGAATGGTACAAAACCATCTTGTTTAGCAATTTATCATCGCACAAAATGAATATATTTACTTCTTCGTTTTTTTCTTGGTTTAGATGATAATAATCAATGCAGCAATCTATGAGTGATTTATATTATAAAAAAAATATTCATTGTTGAAAGAAAAAGCTTAGTTGGTCGATTCTGAGCTAATTTCATTTTTGATTATGTAATCTGACATCTAAATTATGAGTTGGTTCTAAATCTTTAAGCTTATGTGATGTCATGTGATTGATGAACCGGTTTTTTATTGGAATAAAAAAAAGCTTCCCAGTCTTACAAGAAATTATTCTGTGTTGGGATCAGACGCAAAATGTCGTTCGGAGACCAACCAGAATTCGTAATGTCAACAATACCGAGCCGCGATACCGAACAATATCAAGCAGTACCGAGTGCAGGTGGTGTGGTGTGTTTTGGTTGGTCTCTGGATGATGTTTCGTGTCCGCACAGAATAATTAATCTTTTATTGAAAGAAACATGTGCCGGACAATGGCATGATGACACGTTGGTGTGTGATGGGCTTAGTACTAAGCTACTACAGACCTATCCATCCAGTTAAAGGTAACTACTTTTCAGCAGTGTTTTCTGGTGATATTTGTTTTATATAGAATTGTCTTCAGCAAACACTGGCAAGTTCTTGTTCAGGTTCAATAAATGCGAAAATTTCATCTATTAATTAGCAGCACATGGGACAACTCAGTAGAGATAGATTGCTCTTGACTGACCCCTTCACATCGTCTAAATTTGACAAATTACATGAAGTAATTTGGACATAATATATTGACTTGGAGGTGTTTTTTAGTTCATTTCTCTCTTTTTATATGGGATGGTTTACCTTGATTGGTTAAAATTGATGAGAACCTTATATTTTGAGATATCATCAATAGAGACTTTTGTCTCCTTCAAAATTAAAATGGGAAATTATGCACACTTTTCTTTGGGTGCCCATATGCGATTGATATGGTTAGGGCATCTCCAACCCAAATTCTCATTTTTCACTGCAAAATGCAGTAAAATCAAAAAGTCCTGTGATTCATCTTCAGTGGAACGCTATTTTGCCTCCAAATCATCGCTCGTTTCTTTCGCGCCTTTCTCATACGAGTTCGGTAGAGAGAAAGAAATGACGCAAGTGAACAGTGCGACGTCAATATTGACTTTGCACTGTTCAACTGAGATCAAATGGCGGAAAAAATGGCATTCGGTTGTGATGTTTGAGCGCCTCCATTCAGCTGTTTGCCGAACAGGAGATGATCTTAAGAAGGTTATACAGGAATGTACTTTTATTTTTTCGGTATTTCTCTAACAAATTCAGGAGAATAGCTCAGACCAGGAGCATTATTTTATAACTAAAAAGGTTGTACTTTAATATGTTGAGATATCATCACGGGGATCTGCATATTATTTGAATGTTTGAGGTTTAATTCGCTTTAAAAAGAAACTTAAAATCTAATTAATTAGCTTTAAAATAATTTTAAAATTAATCAACTAAAATTAGAAATTCAAAATCTTAAAAAAAAAAAAAAATCTGAAACTTAAATCAAAAGTTTTAAACAGTTGATTTTAAAACTTAAATAAGAACTTTAATTAATTTAATTAAAACTTTGCTTTAGTTAAATTAACATGTAACTAATGAACCAATTAATTTAAAGTAATCTGAAGTTTTATTTAAACTAATTAAAATAAAATTGAATCTAAAATTAATTAGTTTAATTAATTTTAAACTAATTTTAAGAGCAAAGCTTAATTAGTTTAAATTGAAACTTTGATTCATTAAAATTGAATTGAATAAATAATTTACAAATAAAATTAAAACTTACATAATTAAAATCAAAATCTTGATTAAATTCAAACTTTAACCTAAATTAAAATCTATTAATCAATTAATCTAATTAAGCAAATCAAATTTAATTTAAGCAATATATTAAAATACACTGAAAATCTAAACTAACTATCAATTAAATTTAATTAAAATTCTACTTTTAATCAGTCAACTTAATTAATTAATGAAATTAATTAAATCAAAATAAAATATAAAACAAAAGAGCATAAAAATAATGTTTTCCACTAATTCAACCTAAGTGCAAGCTATAAACTCTCAAGCAATAGCTCTTTAACAGCTCTCCAATAGCTCTCCAAACAAACTCTCAACACACTCTCAGTTGTAGCCTCATCAGCATCTGCCTGTATACAATATGAACTCTCTAAGCTATCCAAAGTATTGCAAGTACAATCTACCTGCAAGAAAACAAATACAACATTAATACAGTATATCAAATATAACTGGTAATGTAAAACTAGTATTGATAAAAAGAGCTAAGTGATGAAGTAAAACTAGCAAGTAAAGCTCAATACTGCAGGTAGAACTAGTACTGGAAAGTAAAGCTACTACCACAAGCACTATTCAAAGCTTGAGTAGACAATAACTTTTAGCTAGTAAGTGTAAAAATAAATGACTGCAAGCTAGTACTAAAACAAAGATGGCAAAACAAGATGCTGACATTGGTGTCGAGAGAGTGAAGTGTGTAAAGTTATGTTCTCACTATTCTAAGACCCCATAAGCCACTTATAATAGAAGCAGTAAATCCTACGAGTAGCCATTTCATTAAGTATATCTACTAAATGAAATAATATACACTTGATTTTCATCCGGTCACCTTCAATGAAAGCCGTAAATCTGACCTTTAAAGAAAAATGTCCATGTAATAACATATTCCTAGACCCATCTAACGTGCATCATAGCTTATAGGCTTAAGTTGTAATCCCCACTATACATGCCCCTTAACCTACTGGGCTAAATCGTAAGACCTGTCATTAAGCAACTTCTAAATTTAGAAGTCATAAGACATATCATCCTAACCAAAGAATTGGGCATCTTAGTCTATAATGATAAGCTGTAAGACCCATTATATGAGCCACCTCTAATAAAGGCCGTAAGACCTATTAGTAGAGCTAATTTCAAATGAAAGCCGTAAGCCCCTCACAAATCCAATCACACGGGATACTTTCAAATGAATGCCTTAAGCTTCGTCCCAAATCCAATATGAGCAACATCTATATGGAGTCATAAGTACCTACCCAAACTAAATAATGAATATATATCCATTTCAGTTTACTTGAGATCCCTAAGATGAGACAATCTATAACTGCAAATTAGATTTTCTGGACACTATGATTAATAATCGCTAGTGTTGGTAGACTAAACCCTATGGTATTCCTAAGGTGACGGAATCATGAGATCTTGATCGGGTTTACCTTCATCCCCTACATCCATGTACTGTTGCAAATACATATGTACTTCATGCACAGTCTAAATATAACTTTATCCTTAATCGAGAGTGTTATTCTATGCATTAGAAGGGGTAATTAATTATGAGGGTTTGCACTCATAAAAAAGTAGGACCCATATCTAAATAAACCTTGACGCTACTCTCAGGAAAAATCTAGGTAATTCAAAATTCAATCTACCTTAGAAAAATAAGGACCTTAAGCTTGAGAGAGCGAGATTCGCGCCTATTTTTCCTAAGCGAACAATCATCACTCCCCCACCATTCATTTTAAGTGCAAGATGGCGAAATTTCTAATTTTAAATATCAAAATTTCAAATGTTAAATCATACTGCTACTATACGCCATATACTATGTGCCTATTTGACGACTAGCCTCAATCAAAAGTTCTCTCTTGTTATCGGGAGGGGTAATTAACTATAGGGGCTTGCGTCTATAGAAAACTTGAACTCAGATCATAAAGTTCTCGCAAAATGAGGGCGAAATCTCTGTGTAATGTCTTGTTCAAAACCCAATTTGCCTTCTGAAAAATTTTCTCGAAACATATTTGTTAAAACTCTCCTCGACCACTCGAAAAGAAATAAAGGGGTCTGCGGAGAGGCCAGGGCGAAATCTCTGTGTAATGTCTTATTCAAAACCCAATTTTCGGAGCCCACATGAATCTTGTTTGACAGCATTCTTCTTGTGGTGTATGTCCGTGTTTTGTTATATGGCTAGAGGTTTATCAACATTTATAGTTTTTCTTGGTCTACGGAGTTGAACTTTATGCAATTCTATTAATCTTCATGGATTGCCGTTAGTCTTGCTTTATGCAAAATCTACTTCATATTAATTTTTGTCCTGCATGCTATTTTTTCTTGAGCTTTCCTAGTAAAAGATTATCCACCTTCATTGTTTATTTTTTTAGTTCTATTAACCTCAATTTTGTTATTTTGGGTGGGCATTGATCAATGATGTTGAAAGCTCAACCCAATCATTCTTTTTGATGACCATCCATCTCCTTAAATTTTTAATGTATTTTATATATAATAAATACATTAACAAGTCATTCTTATTTGATATTTTTAATAAAAAAATTCAATTTTTTTCCTCTTAAAAAAAATTTACATGTCCTGTCAAAAAAAAAAAAATTCTGCGTCTATAATCGACCAGTAATGTCTATTGCCTGCTTATGTACATACTGAATAGTTATAATTCTCGAAGCTATACTCATATGAGGCCTTGCCACTATAATTTTCATTCTTATCAAGTTATGAAGGTAGATATTCACATATTATATGCCATCCATCCAATAATCTTATAGCTTTTATTTGGAGTTATGGGTTGGACACTGTTGCACCGCTCTTTTGTAGCAGCTTCAATGGGTCCTAATTTAGGGAAATTATCTCACCTAATCAATGTTTAATAGGTAAGCGACTTTCTAATTTATTAAAGACAATGATGATTTGATTACTATCATATGGGTGATAAATTTTATGGTTATAACATTATTAAAAATTGTTTAGGTCAATGGAAGCGGTGCGATGGAGAATCATAAGTAAGGTACAGACTTTGTTTGGGCTGGGATAGTTATTTTATTGCTTTCTGAAATAGCTTTTTAGTAAAAAAAAAATTAATTTAAGAAATATATGTACTAAAAAATTATTTTTAGTAAACAATAAGAAAATTGTCTCTAAAAAAACTTGAAAGAAGCCACTTCTACTTTTGATGGACGATTCAATCGTTTGCCATTAAAAAGCATAAACAATTATTTTATTTTCACTTATTTTTTACCTAAAAATAAATAAATAATTTTTGAAGGGTTTTTAGAGTTTAAACCCTTAGGATTTTTTTTTTCCTTCTTCTAACTTGATATCTAAAAATATATATTACTTTTCCAAAGGCAATTTTTATTTACAAGGAGCCATTTGAACCAAGAGCGGAACCAACCTTAATGTTTAGGAGGGACAAACTTATAAGTAAAAGTGTAGAGATTTCACAGATATGCCGGGGTTCAAGAGGGCAGTGCCCCTTGTGGGGTTCAAAATGTAATAAAGACTAAAAAATAGATGTCGGGAGATAAATTACCTAAATAATATATATATATATATATATATATATATATATATATATATATATATATATATATATATATATATATATATATATTATTTTTTTTATTTTTTTTTTGGGGGGGGGGGGGGGGGGGAGGTAGATCCTCCCTTGATTTGAACCCTAAAAAAAAACACAACTCAAAGATCAGAATAGATCTCCATGATGCACAACCGACAATGTCTTTAGTTGATTCTTTCTCAATGTTAGTATTGTTAATATCAACTTTGCAGCACAGTATATGCAAGGTTGGAAACTTATGACACAATTGAGGCATTTTTACTCTTTAGGAATATCAAGGAATTATTAAGAATAAAGGGTCATTTATAATGAAGAAGACTTAGAAGTAGGGCACACCCTTATTCTAATTAATTCGAGCAGTGACCAAAGATAAAATTCAATATAAATAATAACTATATAAAGGAGACATTGGGGGCCATCCTTCTTTATTCCTCATCACCCTTCTCTAACTACCACCTTCCTTTAGCCCCCACAAGCCTTCTCTCTCAACGAAATGCAGTAATCGCTGGCATGAACTGATGTCTATTTCACTATTTGCAGCGTTGCTTGCAAGTTCATGATAATATTTTGAACTTCTATCCTTACTTGTATCTGTGTTATGACTGTGTGAAGAATTAATTAACCAGCAGCAGCTACTCTTTCCTAGTAGAGATGAGGCTCTTAATTAAGTTTTTATAGCCGAAGTTGCCTATTTGCCGTCGATTGGGAGGGCTTCCATCACTTTACTATTATTATTATTTTTTTTTTTTTTTGTGACGAGGAAGCACTGTTCTTTGGCCAGTGAAAACCCCAGTCGACCTAGCATGCAACCCACGCCAATTTACACAGGCCAATACTTAAGGCTTTCACTCCTTGCCAAGGGATTCGAACCAAGGACCTAGGCTTTGACCAGCCGGCTCTTCACCACCCGGACAAGCAACGGTGGATTTATTATTATTATTATTTATTTATGGTTGTACTCATCATCATCATCATCATTATTTTCTCATCCTGACTATTTGGGGCCAATTTTTAAATTCCATTATCCATTTGTCGGTGTTCATGATATGTCCAGTCTGTTGGACTCATGATTTATCACACAATTTTTATCAATGTTGCCTATGGTCCTTCCTTCCTAATTATTTGATATATATATATATATATATATATATATATATGATCATTTAATTTTTTAATTATATTTTACTATATTATTATACATTTACTTAAAATATTTTTATTTTCATTGATTTATTTGTCAATAACTTTTTTTAGAGTTCAACACTCATCCATACATCTTAGAAGATGTAATTATAATTTTATAAAATTTATCTATAATTATGAGATATGCTTTAATTTTAACAATATTATCTTAACTTAAACAATTATATTACCATCATTATTCTCATTTTCAATCTTAGTTTTATAACATATACACTTTTATAGTAAGAAGATGGCTTCAGGCCAGCTATCTATGTATGAAAATAATAATAAAAACAAAGAAGTTTCAAAAGAAAAAAAAATCTTCTAACAAGAGAATGGCTTCAGGCTATCTATGAGATTCTAATTCAGAAGAGAATCTCCTTCAAAATTCAGTTTTCATAATTATGCCAGGTTAAGTATTGTTACAATACTCTTCTGCTGAAATTAATTAAAAGGTGATATTTTTATAATTAACAAAAAGTACGTAGGGCCTGTAGGATGTGATGTTTCAGAGTCACCATGGAGTTTATATCCTTCATTAACTTTTTTTTTTTATCAAAGAAAGATCAATGACTTAGGCTTTGTATGTTTGAGCGTTTTTTTTCCTTTTACGTTTTTGAAAATGGAGGAATTTTTTTTTGTGTTGTTTGGTTCGTCAAATCACGTTTCCAATAACTTCTTTTTTTTTTTTCTGCAGTTTTGAGAAAGCTTTTTATATATGCTTCTCCGTTAGAATACTCCATTTTCTGAACTAATATTTTTTAAACTGTCTTTTAAAAAACACAAAAAAAACAAACGAAGCCTGGCCCAAACCTTTTTTTTTTCTTGATTCTTTCATTCTTTCACTACTTTAAACTATCATCAGCCACCTTCCAACTATTAATCATTAGGATTAATAAAGCTGCACGCTACTGGGCCTATGAACATTAATTTTCAAAGCTAAAAATAATTATCAACAAAATTGAAATCATCACTTCATGCCTTCCATCAATAAGAATGCAAGTTAATTCTAGTAGAAGCCAAGTTTTTTTCATTGGATTGAATGGTTCATGTTATTACATTCTTGGGAGGAAGACGAACTTCTTGCGGGAGAGAGAGACTGCATGAAAAATATCATTTTTCTGCGGCCATTTCAGTCGGAAAATGACTAAATCCGCTGGTAATTTATGTTTCCAGCAGATTTCCGACAATAATTTACGAATTAGAAAATAAATATCATCGAAAAAAATTCTGCCGGAAACATTTCAAGCGGAATCTGCCGGAAATTGATTAAAAAAAAAAAGAAAAAAAAATCATAATTTAGCCCGTGAATCAGGCCGCCTGCCTGCGAAACTTCGGGCCCATGAACCAGGCATTCTGTCGGAAATCAACGTTTTTCCGGTAATGAGAGAGAGGGAGAAGGAGAGGGAAGAATGGAGCTACAGTAATCTTTAACTCAATCTATCTAATATCTCTCCAGTTTATTGAAAAATGGAAACTTCATAAAAAACTAGACGTTGAGACTCGCGTTTTGAAAAAAAAAAAGAGAACTGAGATAAACAGAAACGCACTCAATTCAAAGCTCAAAAATTTAGATAATGGATATGAGGAGAGCTAGCTATTAGTATAAGAATAAATAGCAGGAGAACTCAGATGATTATCATCGTATTTTACTTTAGATTATAATTATAAGAGATGAGATGGCGCATCTTTAGTTGTAGAATGTGGAAAGAATAAAGAGCATACTTCCAACATTTAAGATCTTTCGAATAAGGCATTGCTTCTCCTCTACGTCTTAATTCCTTTCCCCTCGATCTTTCCTTCTCTCTCTCTCTCTCTTTGTGGGGAATCACATAGAGGGTCATCAAGAAATTTAAGGCTGGTTAGGGTTTTTTTTTGGGTTGAAGAGCGAATAGGAAGGATATAGAATGTTACGAGATTAATATAAATGGTATTTAAGACTTTACAGTAGTGACGAGGTAGTCTTCTCAAATCTCAAGTTAAAAAAAATTAATGATTTTTTTTTTTTTTTGGAACGGAGTATCTATTCGCTGCCACTCCAAAGGGAGCACTTGGCGGCATAACTAATCCCTCAGCGGAACCTAGCGAGGCCACCCATCGGCATTGGGCCCACACTTGCTTTGCCCCACCGAAAAGGCGATGTCGTAATAGAGGGGATTCGAATCCGATATGGGGGGTTCCCAACTGTGCTCGCCCACCAAGCACCGTAAATCTCGGTGGGTTAATGAATCTTTTCATTACTAGTAGTATCATCCTTAAGTTTTATCTAAGAATAGAACCTTGCGTCATTAAAATGCATAGAACTAAATACTGGTTTTAATTTGCACATGCTTCTGCTCACCTTGAACATCAAAACGGTAAACAATAAATATTTTACTTACAAAACTTTAAGGTTCATTTTGCATGTTTGTTGAACCTGAATTACAACCTTGGTACAGTTGGCCAGATTAATGGGTGAATGGCTGTTTTCAGGAGAGGAAAAAAAAGTTGCTTCAGTAAAATTCTATTTATATTTAGTTCAGAATACAATGCATTTGTTTTATTTATTGCAATACTATTCTTTCTATATATTAAAAAAATAACTATTTATGACTTGAACCTATCATTCTCCAGATAAAAATGGAGGCAATTTAATCCTCTTTTAGGCCCATCTTCTATGAAATGTCTTATATCGTGAGTTAAATGTGCCTCGATCTCACTCAATCTTTCTCTCTCCTTTCCTTTTTTCTGCTTACATCTTCCCATAGAGAGAGACTTCACTCACCAAACTAGTGCCTAAAACTGTATAGTCTCTTCCATGAGAGAAATTATTCTGTGCGGACGACGAACGCAACTGTACATCCGGATACCAATCAGAATGAGTCACATTAGTTATATCGAGCCGCGGTACCAAGCTGTGGTACCAAGCCGCAGGCTTAGGTATCCAGACGGGATTTGACTTCTGCACATAATAATTTTTCATTCCTTGAACAAAAGAGAGAGAGAGAGCAAGATAAATTTCTTTAGGCCTTCTAAATGTTGAAAGTAAAGGTGCAACAGAAGTTTGTTTTCAGATCTTCTTTGATTGCTTTAGCTGTGGACCGCTCTCTTGAATTCCACATCTATAGAAATAACTCTGCCTTTTTATCCGCAGCTTTTATAATGTGTGACTTAGAGGTATATAGGGTCCAGTGTATTTAGGCATACTAGCTCTGAGGTCCCCTACCTCCTAAGTTAATATAAACAAGTAATTATTCACAACCAATCACGTTGGATGCAGCATGTAATAATGCTAAATTTGCATATGCTATTTTCATGAAATTTGAGATCTGATCAGCTTACAGTATCTCAAAAGAAATTCAATGAATAATTTCACAACATAAACAATGTTCATTATCGATGGAATTTTCGATCTAAAATTTGCCGAAATTTTAGGCATAATTTTTGATTGATTTCCAACGGAAATTTTTTTAACGAAATTTTCGGTGAAACTTCGGACGGATTTTCTGAAGGAAAATTTTAGTTGAAAATTCTAGTGGAATTTCGGACGGATTTCTGGCAAAAAAATTTTAACATATTTCCGACGGATTTTTAAAGGTTTCCGGTAATTTTTTTTAAAATGCTAAATAAAATAAAATAATTAGTTTTAATAATTATTATTAAGTTAAATTAACTAATTAAATAATTTAGTAAAAATTTATTAAAATTTACCAAATATTAAATTAATTAAACATAATATTTTATGAAAAAAGTAAATCATTATGGAATATTAACATTTTAATTAAATTAATTATTAGTTTTAATATTTTATTTTAATTAAAAATTAATTTTAATTTTCTAGTAGAATTAGTTTAAATAAAAAAGATGTAAAATTTTAAAAAGGTTTCTAATTGCAGAGGAGTGGATGCATGTTGGATTTCCTCATGTATGATTCGAGTTTGAATCCCACCTCATGCGGGTGGGTAGCGAGGGCGAGTAGGGGCAGGTGGGATCGCAGGGAGGTATGAGTGAGTGAGCCATGAGCATGCTTAGTGTCTGCAGGCATTTAAAAGTTTTTTTGATTTTTTTTTTCCGTCCGGAATTGCGTCGGTTTTTTCAGTTGGTCTTTATTTTTACTACATGATTTTTACCGGTGGAAAATTTTACATCGGAAAGCCATAAAAAATCTAACGTTTTCCTGTAGTTTCTTGTTTAAATTATCTTTCCAGGCATTTAACAGATATTCAGTAGGTCATGACAATAGAACTCTTCAATGGGGTTCCACGAGGATTTGTCTGTCCAGATCAACAGCATACTGCCGAACTTTTTCTTCTTTTGATAGTAAAAATTCTATCCAAAAGCACTAATCTTCTAAGCATTTTTTATATTTCTTCCACTGACATACACTACAGGAAAAACGCCTATTACCGACGGTTATAACCGGCGGTGTCGCCGGCGGTTTGACCGCCGGTTTTTACCGACGGTCTAACCGATGGGTTTGGTACATTAAGCCGTCGGTACTAGCGACAGTCCATAAACCGCCGGCAAACCGCCGGACATCAATATGAACCGGCGGTTTAACGGCGGCCGAGCCTGGCGCCGTTGATAAGTTATTTTTTACCGGCGGTCCAAACCGCCGGTAAATGCCCTAATACGAACAGACCTGAACCTCGCATTTCATTTTTACTCTTTCCTTCTCTCTCGTTTCGGTCGCTCTGCCGTCGCCTCCGCTCGGATCGACTTCCGTTTGTCGCCGCCGACGAAGCTTCTCCGACCGCCGACCCCAATCCGACCGCCGACGGTTAATCTCCGTCCTCCGACCGCCGACCCAATCCGACCCCAAACCGACCGCCGACTTCCGTTTTTCAACCCTAGATTTCTATTTTAAGGTAATTTTTTATCATTTTTCTTTGATTATTTGTTCTCATTAGCCATTTGCAAGTGTTAGAGTTATTTTGAATGATTTTGGTATTAATGCAAGAGGTAATGTTGTAATCATTTGGATAGATCTATTTTTTTTTTTATTATGTGTTATTTTAGTTTAGGGTAGATCTAATTTGTTGATTGTGACTTTGGGTTAAAGCACGATAGGAAGAGAGAGATTGAGGGAGAGAAAAGAGAGGGAGAGGGAGAGAGATATATGAGAGAGCAAGAGAGAGAGAGAGAGAGAGCGAGAGAGAGAGAGAGAGAGAGAGAGAGAGAGAGAGAGAGAGAGGAGAGAGAGAGAGAGAGAGAGAGGGAGGGAGAGAGAGAGAACAAGAGCTAGCATTGAGATGAGTGAGAGGGAGAGAGAGAGAACAAGAGAGATAGATAGATAGCAAGTGTTAGAGAGAGCGAGAGATCGAGAGGGGGAGAGAGAAAAGAGAGGGAGAGAGAAAAGAGAGGGAGAGTGAAAAGAGAGGGAGAGGGAGAGAGAGAGAGAACAAGAGAGAGAGAGAGAGAGCGATAGATAGAGAGAAAGCAAGAGCGACTAGAAAGAGGGAGAGTGAGAGAGTGAAAGAGAGAGAGAGAGGGGTAGAGAGAGAGAGTGAGTGAAAAAGGGAGAGATATGGAAAAGAAAGAGGGAGAGTGAAAACGAGAATATATGTGAAAAGTAAATCCACTCATCCACCTAAACATTCTCATCCACTCATCCACCTAAACATCTCTGCAACACTTAACTTAGTATTATGCTTGTCATTTAATGGCCAACATTCAGCACCATAAAGCATTGCATGTCTCACCATCTTATAGAATTTTTCCTTAAGTTTGAGGGGGACTTTTCTATCGCACAACAAGCCCGATGCATTCCTCCATTTCAACCATCCAACTTGAATTATGCTGATAAGTGTTTTGAATTAGTTTATTACATATATTTATGTTATTATAATTATTTCTTAAATTTTCAAAAAGAGTACCTTGGGCGGGAGCCAACACCATTGGAGTTGTATACAATAACTCATCAACATCAAGCTGACCATCAGTGGGTTGATGAGAAGTCTAAGAAGGCTCATGTGAGTAAAATTTTTTGGAGTTTTAGAATAAAAATTTATTTTAATAAAACTAATTGTAACTCGCAGGATAATTTCGTACGAGCTAGAGAAAGTTGGCAGTCCACTGGCGAGGGATCATCTTCTGGATCGGCCCACATTTTTGAGTATCAAATATGGTCAGAAGTTGTTGGTGGAAGACAGAGGGGGAGGGTATATGGCATGGGTTCACAGGCTTATGCTATTGAGGGCAGTTCATACACCTCTGCATTTCATGATCCAAGTGGAGCTGAAGAATCTATAAACGAGAGGGTTGCAGCACTGACTAGGGAGATTAAAGAGATGAGAAGGGTTCAATCTAGAGAGATTGAAGAAATGAGAAAAGTTCAAAATGAAATGCAAGCAGAGCTGCAATCATATAGAGTTGAAAATCAAAGGAAGAATGAGCAAGAGGAGCAGTCATCTCCAGACAGTGAGGATACAGCTGAGGATTAGATCTTTTTTATGTTTGATGATTGTATTTAGAACTTGTGATTGTAACCTTATTGAATTTAGAACTTGGTGAACTTGTTTTATGTTTGATGAATTTATTTAGAACTTCTTAATGTTTGATTGTAAACTTGTTTATTTAATGTGGTTATGTATATAATTGTGATGAATATAGCGGCGTGTTGTCCAAAATATGTTATTATCTATTGCTATTTCTGCAGGTTTAGAATTTAGAGTTAACCTCCCTCAAATAGAGGGAATGCTGTCAATTTTTATTTCAGGTGCTACAGATTTCCGGCGGCTAACCGGCGGTTTAGCCGCCGGTAACTTCGATACCGGACGGCTTAACCTATGCCGCCGGTAATTCCCTTAAACCGCTGGTATTATACCGGCGGTTACCGACGGCTTCCGTCGGTTATCCGTTGAAAACCCGGCGGTGTATGCCGCCGGTACTACCGTCGACCTTGACCGCCGGCGCCGTCGGTAAAATAACCGGCGGTGTACCGACGGTTAAGCGAACACACGACGACCTCTTAAACCGCCGGCATACCGTCAGTAAAGTGACCGCCGGTTAGCTGTCGGTAATATAACCGGCGGCTTAACGGTCGGAGAACCGCCGGTTACAATTCCTGTAGTCACCGGCGGCATCTGCCGCCGGAAAACCGCCGCCTAAATGAACCGCCGGTAATAAGCCGCCGGTAAAAGTTTCCTACGCCAATATTTCCGGCGGTTCAAAAACCGCCAAAAAACTGCCGGTAAAATTTAAAACAGCCGGTTTTGCCTTCCTAACCGCCGGAAAAAACCACCGGTATTTTGCGTTTTTCCTGTTGTGATATTCGAATCCAACAATATCTTCCCCATAGAATTCTCACATTTATAAAATGCTTCAATATTTTTATGCTCATTTATATTTCTACCTACGATCTCTCTCTCTCTATATATATATCTCATATGTGCAACAAATTTTATGTGTGTGTATATATAGTTATTGAGCAAGATCAAAAAAGATTAATAACTGTTTAAAATCACTGTGAGATATATGTTAGATAGCAGTATAAGATAAATTTGTTGTCAACTTTTTGATTGATTTCTAAGTGAATAAGTACATCTGTGAGCCTTGAAAATTTCCTGATTGAATGTCTAATATAAATTTTAAAACCTTGTTTTAGTGGTTATTTCTTTAATGTAAACTTTTAGTACTTGTCAACCATGACAACTGTCTGTAATTTCTATTAAAAATAGTACAAATCCGAAGGTAAACTCGCCTATTCCAGACATTTGAATTAATCAGAGTACCATTTTTCCTCTATCACGCATCAGAAATACTGTTCTGATTGATTAACAGACAACAACTAACAGAAAATTGATGTCCATTAATATTTACACGTACAGCAAAGTAAAGAGTAGACAAAATCCTTTTCAAGAGCTAGCATGGCCGTTTTTCTTTGAGATAATCTCTTGAGAACCATTATTCTCTATTTTTTTTTTCTCCTTGGTGTGAATTTTGCCATGCTTTATCTACGTAGTAGGCCAAGATGGTAATCATTGCACTGTCAACATCTTTTCTTGGAGATAATCTCATTTGCTTCTAAGTGAGAAATGTGAGGTTAATGCAAATGGGATCATTAGGGTTTTTTAAATTTTATGAGTTGATTAATCATTAGGGGCCGATTCAGCTTCTTTTTTCAGGATCGACATAATTTTAATTAATTAGACAACAACAATAATAATAGCAAAAATAAAATAAAATAAAATAATAAAAAATAGTAATAATAACCAAGGTTGTGAAAATCGGATCGGACAACAAACTTGAAGGAGCGGTTCCACCGGGGTCGAACCGGATGAAGTAATAAATAACATTGAAATTTAATAAAATTAACATAATAATAATGTTATCATTCAAAGTATGAGACAAAAAATTAAGCTAAAAAAAACTATGAAACATAAAGCTTACATAATTAAGTAAAAGAATTATTTAAAATCTCACATAAAAAGCAAAAAAATCTAAATCTCATAATTATAAGGATTTACACTCATAAAAATATGATAATTTTAAATTTAAATATTTTTCAAATTTTAAATTTGATTTTTAATTTAAATTTAATTTACATATAACCATATAATTTAATATAAATTATTATTAATTTATGTTACATATTTAATATAAATTTAATTTTAACATAAGTATATAAATTATTCTTATTTTGTATTATATGATTAAATATATTTTACATGTTTATATTGTTTACCAAATTTATTTATAAATTTATATCTAAAATCATTAATACAACAACAACAACATCAAGCATTTGTCCCACTACGTGGGGTCGGCTACATGAATCTTTTTTCGCCATTATGTCCAGTTAAAAGTCAAATTCTCATTTAAATTTAAAAAGAAAAATCATTTCTAATATTTTCTAACCAAGTCTTTTTAGGTCAACCTCTACCTTGTTTAACATAATTAAAATCTAATACCTCAACTTTCCTAACCGGGTCATCGGAAGGCCTCCGTTTAATGTGACCAAACCATCTAAGGTGACTCTTTCTAATCTTATCTTCCACTGAAGCTACTCCAACATTTTCACGTATATGCTCATTTCGTATCCTATCTCTAAGGGTCAAGCCACACATCCACCTAAGCATCCCTATTTCTGCAACACTTAACTTAGTATTATGCTTCTCTTTTAATGGCCAACATTCGACACCATAAAGCATTGCAAGTCTCACCACCATCTTATAGAATTTTCCCTTAAGTTTGAGCTAGGGGGACTTTTCTATCGCACAATAAGCACGATGCATTTCTCCACTTCAACCATTCAACTTGAATTCTACTGATAATATCCCCATCAATTTCACCATCACTCTGAACAATAGATCCAAGATATCTAAAATATGTACTCTTATTAATGACTTGATCGACCAAAGTCATAACCCCCTCACTAGGTCTATTGCTACTAAAATTACACTTTATATATTCAGTTTTAGATCTACTCAAGCGAAAACAATTAGACTCTAAAGTTGACCTCCATAATTCAAGTTTACCTTTAACTCCCTCTCTAATCTTATCAACAAGAAGAATATCATCAGCAAAAAGCATACACCAAGGTACATCCTCCTGCAAATGTTTAGTGAGAACATTCATGATTAAAGCAAAAAGATATGAACTTAAGGCTGATTCTTGATGTAATCCAACCGAAATAAGAAAATACTTGGTCAAACCAACTTGAGTTTGAACACAAGTAATAGTTCATGCATACATATCTTTTATGATTTGAATATAAGCATTATTAATTCATTTCTTTTCAAGAATTCTCCATAGCACTTCTCTTGGAACTTTATCATATGCTTTCTCTAAATCAATAAATATTATATGTAGATCCTCCTTATTTTCTCTATATTTTTTTTTCACGTCTTGAACGTCGTCAAATGCGTGAATCGTGAAAGCAGCTACGAAGTGCGAACTTGCGGGATGGGCAATAGTGCTCAGGATGATAGAATTAGAGTTAAAATATTCTTTTAGGGGAGGGGGTGGGGATATAAAAAATGCACCCGCTAGGACATTATTTATAAAATATGCACCGCTATAGTGACATAAGGGGGATCTGCCCATATTAACCATCATTTTATTTGCATATAAAGGTTGTTTAAAATTAATTTGCTGTATTATGCATGATTTCATTTCCTCTAAGGGCATCTCTAAACGCTTGAATTGCATCCCTTGTCAGCTTCAGCTGAATGGTAAAATTTTCGCTATTTGGCTGCGGGTAAACAGTGGGACGCCAATATTGGCGTTGCAGTTCATCTCCGCTATTTTTATGTCTCTACTGAACTTGCCGCGCAAAAGAAGAGACGATTGTTACCTGCGAAAGGGGGAAAATGGAGTTAGATCGGAGATGAATCACGACATTTTTTAATTTCACCGCATTTTGGAGTGAAAAATGAGATTTTAGGTTGGAGATGCTCTAACATCACATATTTAGAAGCCGGGAAATGGAAATTTTAACTTTAAAATAGAATTTGATTGTTTTTTTTTACTGATGGAGAAGCTGGTAATAAGATATTTATCAATATAGTATATTTGATTATGATGTTATTAATATTTGTACTGAAATATCATCGATCATTTTCATATTTATTAACACTTTATTACAAAATTATAAGTATTAATACACCTTGAGTAGGCAGGCAGAGAGAGAGAGAGAGAGAGAGAGAGAGAGAGAGAAAGAGAGAGAGAGGAGGTGGCAATGTGGAGGTGTAGTACTAGCGTCAAAATCATTAGTGAAGTTAAAATTAATAATAACAATAATGAGGCTTATGCATAAATTTATATTTTGTATATTATGGATTAGATTTATATGTGCTGCAAAATTAAGGTGATAAAACAATCTTGATTTATGAAAGTAATACTAACTGTAAAATAATCAAAATAATACTAATTATTCATATTCACATATTTATATTTATATTTATATGAATATATACATATATGTAAAAAATATATATTCTAATTTTATATAAGACATTTAAGTAGACTTTGTTTGGCCCAATAAGTAGCAAAAATTTTTTTGATTCAATTACTAAATCATTTGAGTTAATTAACACTCAAACTTTGCACAAATTCAGTATATTTACAACCCCCTATATATAGGGCACAACTCTATTTAGAGAGCATTTGATATTATTAAAAATATATACAAGTCCTGCTACTATTAGTCTTGCTTCCAACCTATCCTATAGTTGTGTCTTGTATTCTTTATTGTAGAGACTAGAATAGGAAGAAAAAATTATTTATGGGGGCACAAATTAATAATTTTTAAATTACTCTCGATTATTTTTTAAAGATTTTTTTTGTATTTTTATTTAATAGTTCATAATAAAGTAATATTTAGATCTTTTGGAAATATTAATATTTATTTGTAATAATTTATTAAATTTTATATTTTATTAGGTATATTTGACATAAATTTATGATTACTTTATTTTATCTTAAATATTTAAGTATTAAAAAAAGTTATTTATAACGTGTGTGCATATATATATATATATATATATATATATGATTTATATATATATATATATATATATATATATATATATATATATATATATATATATATATATAGTAATGAACATATGTGACGAAGAGAAAATTAAAATTTTATTATAATTTAAATTAAAAACTTTGAAATGGGAACATGAAATCCTCCTAGGCTCAGATTGTAATTGCTTCTTGCAGAACCTGGGCAGTGCAGGTTCGAATCCACCCTAAGCCCATTGTGGGCTTCATGTTATGTTAGATAATTTTGTTACTTTGGGCTTCATGGCCAGTGGGGGCCCATGCCCTCAGGGCCCCCACTCTAGCTCCGCCCTATATATATATATATATATATATATATATATATATATATATATATATATATATATATATATATATATATATATATATATATATAAGAATATCTTAAATTTTTTCTTTATTGAATTAGCACATCCTTCTTGTAAGATGTTATCAAAGCATAATTATTTCTTTGACATACTCGCTTGCTACCTCTACTGCTCCCTTCAATCCACTTCACTCGCCTGTAATGGATTAAACATCGAATCACAACCCCAAAGATTTTGCTAGCAGATCGTTAATTGATGATCCTCTTGCCCCTACTAACTCAATCATTCTATGATAACTTGTATGTCAGTGATCTTATGATAGATATACAACTCGTC
The DNA here is from genome assembly GCA_022539455.1 of Dendrobium nobile. Classification (NCBI taxonomy): domain Eukaryota; kingdom Viridiplantae; phylum Streptophyta; class Magnoliopsida; order Asparagales; family Orchidaceae; genus Dendrobium; species Dendrobium nobile. The sequence continues at coordinate 61,002,905 of CM039734.1, forward strand.
ATAACTTTTATCTATGATCGCTTCATTATCCAGGACTAAAATGGTAGGAAGATGGTTAGCAAGTTTGAAAGGAAAGAGGATCCCCATATTTCAACTCAAATTTGGTACAATAGACTTGGACATCCATCACACAAAAACTAGATTGTTCGAAGGATTAGTTGAAGCGTGATGCATAACTATTTGCAAAGACAGACCCTTCTTATATTTAACCTTTAATTTGGCAAAGAAAACCTTTCTTATACTTGTCATCAAGCTAAACAATGTTGACTACCCTTCTTTTTCTTCCAATCACATGTCTAAAAATACTTTAAAATGTTCTAGCTCATCCTAAATGTAAACATTTTTTAACTTTTATTGAATATAAACATTTTTTAACTTTTATTGACAATTGTACTAGATGTGATGCACAAATAAAAAGCTTATACTGTCATCCTAAAACTTTTAGCATAACTTCCCTTCATTCATTAGTTGTATTAAATTCGTCATATTAAATAATACTAATAACAAGATTTAATACAAATTTTTGATGACCGAGGTGTTATACATCAACAGAACTCTGTTGTTGAAAGAAAGTATCAACTTCTCTTAATAGTTGCTCAAGCTGCATATTTTCATACACATGTCCCCATCCACTTTTTAGATGAGTTTATCCTCACGGCCACATTTGTAATCAATTGAACACACCCCCTTTACTACAACATAAGACTTTATATGAACTATTCTACGATATAGTCATCAATTATTCTTTGCTAAGAGTTTTTAGGTGTTTATCTTTCACCTCAAATCTTTCCATATACCAAAAAAAAATTCAATGAAGGGCTCGTGCTTGCGTTTTATCTACCATGAGGGCATGAAAGACTACAAATTATATAACATAGAGGCAAAACAAATATTCATATATCAGGATGTTATTTTCAATAAAAAATACTTCTCATTCCACTTCAATACGAATAATACCTTTATAAATCAATTCCCTAACCTCATCAAATCTAGGCCTCTTGTATGAACTTACAACATCATTCACAAACCTCATAAAAATGATTTGCCTTAGGGAATTCGTACTAATTCCCAAAAACTCCCAACTAGGACACCAATTAGGCAATCGACGAAGGCCACCAAGACACCATCCTACTTGCATGATTAGATTTTCAATTTGCTAACTCCTTACCAAATTGTTGCTACAAAATCATCCAATGACAATTTGGGCATGTCTTCCAACAAGTACCCCTCACTTGTTGGGCATGATCTTACAATCCTATCTCACACTTGCACAAGAATTTATATCTAACAACTTCGCCTAATTTGACTCTCAATTCTACAATCAAGCCATTAAAAATCCCAAATGTTAGCAAACAATGGAGTACAAACTCAATACATTAAAACCTAAAAACACCTAATTCATCTCCTTTTTGCCATCAAGCAAAATATGTCTTCGACTGCAAATGAAATTAAAAAGTTTAGTACAACAATGATGGCCCAAAAATAATCAGAAAGCCCATCTCATTGTCTAGGAATACACACAACATGAAGACATAGAATTCATAGATACATACTCCCCCATTATTAAAATAGTTGTTGTTAAAGTGCTTTTAACTTTAACAATTATTCATGTATGAACTCCAACTCAATTAGACATTAATTATGCATTCTTATAAGAAGGCTGCTTATTTAAAAAAAAAATATTGAAAAATTCCTGTATGATATATCATTAAAGGGGAGCAAACGAGTTGTACTACTAAAGAAAGAAACATGGGTACCATTTACACAAATCTATATATGGAATAACTAGTATGTCTGTTGACCTCATTTTTGTATGAGGTCACTTGGACTAATCTTGACCTTAAATTAATCCAATATCCAAACCAATCTAGACCTTAGGATCCTCCTAGAATCCTGACCTTAGGATCTATTCTAGGTCCTAGGATCCTTTTAGAGCTTAGACCTTAGGAGCTACTCTAGATCCTAAACTTCTTCTAGACTCCAAGTTCTAGGAATTTCTTAGGCTCTAGGATCCTTCTAGATTCCTAACTTTAAGATAAATTCAGACCTTAGTATCTACCTAGATCTTAGGTCAATCAAGCCAAATCCAAGGTCCAAAGGTTTTGTCCTAAAGGCCTTTTCCATTGAAATCCCAAACACTTTGAAACCCAATTAAATGACCTCTGATTCAGAGTCTGTCAGTTGCATACTGATGGGACATGTCTCTGGAGGAAACCCTCCAAATTTGAGCACATTCTGAGGTCTCTAACCTCAGAAACTTAATTGAAATCCAAAGGCTGTAAAACTTTCAAATATTTACAGCCCATGCCACTGGACCTGTCACTGTGAAGTTTTTGACCTTAGAGCCTTCACCAAATCCTCTAGTCACTTCCAGACCCTTAATATTGATATGTTGAACGATAAACTGGAATTTTCTGGACTCATTTCAGCCCCTAGTGGCCATGAGCCCAAAATGACCAAAATACCCCTATGGGGCTCAAGCTTTGATTTCAAATCAAATGAACTCCGAATTGAGTGCAACCACTTCCATTGATCTTGAAATGTTATTTTGAATTGATTGAACCCATTTCCAGATCTAGGACCCACCTGGTTGACCCAGTCAACCTAGGTTGACCAAAATCAACCCTTAAGCCCTTTCCACTTTGAATTAAATTCCAAATTAATGCAAATCTTTGTCAAACCTTCTCAAGGCTATGTTAATTAATTTCTCAAATAGTTTTGGTTGCCACCTCACCTATTGTTGACCCGTCGACTGGTCAACATGGTCAACAAACCCCTTTAAGAGGCTTAAGTGACCAAATGGCTTGACTCATGCTAGCCTAAACCCCACAAAATCACTCTTGACCCTCTTTGAGGTCACTCCCATGCCACCTAGGCAGTCAAACTGAGTGTTGACCAGTCAAACTGGTCAACAAACCTTTGAAACCCTTTTAAGTGATTAAATTCATATGCTTAAATTAATTCCTCCTAATCTAATCCACTCCAGCAACTTTAATCATACTCTAGAACCTTCCTAAGCCTATTCTAGGCCATTAGATTAGGATCAAATGGTTCCAAGTCATTCCCATGTGTTTTAGAAGGACAAAGGACACTTTACATGTAGGATGTCCTTTGGTCCTTTGATGCTTCTGCTCCCAACCACTCCCTTGCCACATGGCAACATCTGGGAGTCTATCCAGCAGATCCAAGCCCTCCATTCAATCTGGAGGGGATTGAATAGGGCAAAAGGCTCAAAATGAAGCTCATTCTAACCTAGTCGATCTCTCTCCACTAAGAGCCTCTCCACCTGAGATCCTTGCTCGTTTAATCCCTCCACATCTCCCTCCACTGATCCCAGTCGAGATCCACCAGTTGAAGGCCGCCGGCGACCGGATTCCGGCGGCCTTGAGCCAACATCCGTCCAAGCTTATTGACGGATGATCCAGGCGTTATTAGCTCGAGGTTTCTTCTACAAAAAGGAGCGTGGACAGCCTACAAATGCAACAAATCTAAAAACGGTTCAATCCGTCCAAAATCGAGGTAAAAAATGGATACCCTAGGTCTAGGTACACTAGATTAAATAGCTTTCTAATAAGCTCGTTTTAAATCAAATAAAATAATCTCCGATATTTCTGTTCACTTATTGAATCTAGCTTTAAAATATCATTGCATTTAGTTGACTGTATTGAGAGAACAAGTCGAAAATGTGTTCTAAGGCTCGGTTCATGCATGCCTGAACTAGGCTCGATCTGAGCCGTTGATTGTTTTGATCAACAGTAAGGATCGCGCCATTCCGTGGCTCATTCATGCGACAGATCCGATCATACGATATGTTCATCCGTTCGGCTTGATCGAAACCGTTCGATTGAGAAGGCGGGCAATCGGACGGCATCTGCTGCATGGATTCATAATATAGTATCTAAGCCATTAATCCTTTAGCCGGCGGTTTGGATCTAACCACGTTGCTGTCATTCTAAACTGCGGGATCGGGCCTTGGCGGAGAGCTCCGTCTGGCGTGATCTCTACCGTTAGCATCAAACCGCGCCTCGATCCAACGGCTAAGGTTCGACGCTGACGTGTTTAAGTGAAAGCGTGTGGGGCCCGCCGCCATTCCAATCATCAGCCAATGATTGGGCACCGCCGTTTCGTCCAATCATGCCATGCCACGTGTGCAATCAGCCGGCCAAATTCGTTTAAAATGATTCAAAATTTGTTTTGAATCATTTTAAATAAAAAAATATATTTTCTAAATATATATAACTAATATTAACATGTTTTACATAATAAAATTATTATATAATTTTTTTTTAACTAATATTAATTTAAAATATTCATTTTATTTTAAATAATCTAAGTATTAGATATTAAATATTTTAAAATTCTTTTTTTATTTATTATTTAAATATAATTGGATATTTAAATTTAATCTTAAGATTTAAAATATTTTGAATTACTAGAAATCTTAATTAATATTAATTAAATACAGCTATATATATATATATTTATATATATCCTTTTTAAATTAAGTTAAGATATATATGTATATATATGTTATATTTTTATTGGAATTAGATTTAAATATTTAAAAAAAAAATTCAAATCAAACAATTAATAGTGTTTTAAAATTTCAGAAATACCTAAAACCTAATTTAATTTGATTTATTAATTATTTTCATTTTAATTAATTTCAAATTAATTTAAAATGTTTTAATTACTTTAAACTTTAGAATTCAAAAGAAATTCATTTATAATTATAAAAATATAAATAATAATATATAATTTTTTTTTTTTTTTGAAAATTAAGGAATTTAATTTAAAACTATTTTCAAGATTCAAAATTTGATTTATTTTGATTAATTTCAATTATTTGATTATATTTAGTATTTAGTTATTATTTAATTAAATATTATATTAAATATCTTGAAAATTAAAATTTTACTTTCAAATGGTCTTGAGAAATCAGTGGATCTCCATGCTCTCTAAAATTTATTCTAATGATATTTTCAACTATTTTATTTTAAAATGTATATTTACATATATAGGATTAAATATATTTATATATTTTCAAATATATTTTGAAACATATATATATATACTTAAATCTTACAAGTTTGAGAGATCCCTTGGAATTTTAAGTCTAGACTAAATATGTTGAATAGAATTAAGGGGGATTCTTAGTGAATAATCATTTATTGGTTATTCACTAATCTTATCTTTAGTTAATTATGTTAATTAGTCTTTGCATGATTAAGGTACACACACCACTTAGCCTAGGCTCTCCTAGTTTTAAGGACTTGGTCATGTTGTTATGAATGTTTTCTTACATGTTAGTCAAGGGTTAGTTAAAACAATTGATTTGAACCCATTAAACCTAGCGACATTAAGGACAATAATTAAGGATTTTGATTAGAGAACTTAGAAATTTCATTGTGATTAGGATACACCTCATTTGAACTTGAAATTTGAACCATTTGAACTTAGTGACATTCTCAGCTTTAGGAAAAAGTTTCACTGAATTTGGAAGTCATTAAGACCCTTAATTAATTTCCTAAGTCTAAGCCTTAATTAAGCTATTAAACCTTCCAGAAATTGTAATAAATTGAATTTAAATCCAAAAATTATGTATAAGACCTCTAACTGACCATAATTAAATTCTTAACCCATGAAAATTGAAACCAACTCAATTTGACAGCAATTCTACCCTTAATTTAATTTCAATTGAAAATCAATATTTTATTAATATAATTAATTAATAGTAATTAAAAATTCCAAAAAAATTTCCCAAACACTTGGGAATCTCTCCTTAGGTCATTCTTGATCTTTGGAGTTGATTTCAAGGAGTTGGGAACTCATTTGGAACAAAACCACAAAAGGGGCCTTTAATTAAGGATTTTCAATAATACATTAAATACCTCAAAATTCAAACCTTCATAACTAATTCAAGAAAAATCCAAATTGAACAAACTCACTTGCATTTAACTTATAATAATGTCTAGTATTTATTAAAAATATTAAAATTCCAGAAATCTGTAAAATTTCAAAAAGTCAACTTTTTGGTCAACTATATGTCAAAACTAGTTCAAAACTTCAAACCTTTGTAATAAAATGTAGAAAAATCCGATTTCAACGTACTTACTATCTAACTGATCGTAGTAAGGTATAGTATTTTAATAAAATGATAACATTCCAGAAAACACCCTTTATTAAAAAAGTCAACTTTTGACCCTTTAATTAAGTGATTAAAATATTCAAAAAATTCATAAAACTTGAAATTCATTTTAAAACTCCAGAATTCATTAATTAACTCTTCAAATCAGTAATCAACCAATTTTGGATAAAATTCATTAACTTTTGAATCTTAATCAACTTAAGCTGCTTAATTATACCGGGTACCACTGGGTAACCCAGGCCTACGAGGCTGTTTACTCAGCCCCAAGGAAGGTGAAATAAACTTCACGGCCTCGGTGTGAAACAAAGGTGGTTTCCAACAAATGATTAAATAATTGATTTTAAAAGATTTAAAATATTAATATTTAAATTCTAATTAAAAAAATCCCTTAAGCCTTTCAACCAATCGAACTTGAAACAACTCTAACTAATAATCCTATTTAGGACATATCAAAACCACACGACCTACCTCACACACTTTAGATGGTTTGCTAGGATCACCGACTCTAGTTCTAGGATAGGCCGGTGTTTACTTTTCTGCTCCTGTTGTGTGCCGGGTTTTCGAGCTTTTACTGCATGCTGTTTGCTAGTATAGAATTGCCGTGTCTGCTTACTTACTGCACTCTGTTGTTGATTGTGCGTTAGATTTACCCTTAGGTTAGGGGCGAATTATATATATATGTTCAGTCTTATGCAGGTGGTCATGCTCATACGCGGAGCTGAAATTAAAGGGGGCAATTAAATAAATCATAAATATATATACTCTTTGCACAGGTACCTGCTGCGCTTAAGACCCCTTTAATTAATAAGAGCATGGCCAAGTGTGGCCAAATTGCGTTTTAAATTTCAATAATAACTGCTTGGGATTGATATAACTGTTGATTATCAGGATGACCTTACAGGATCGAGTCTAGATTTTTTTATTTAATTTGATGTAAACTCAATTTATTTAAGGTTGTAAATTTATTAAGATGACTTGAGATTGGGACATTAAGATCCAACTTGAATTCCAAAGAGGAGAAGACATCCCTAAAGGGGAGAGTCTTCAGCCATTTAGAAGATCAAGTTATGATATTTTCATAAGTATCCAAAGAGGAAAGATAACACCCCGATCAAGGGGGAGTTTCTTTTCATTTGGATATCCTGAACCGACGAATCAAGACGTTCGTGAGAAGATGAAGGATTGGACAACGGGAAGAATCCTAAATCTCAAAGTCATTTAATTTAGGATTAGAAATCCGGGTTGTAGTCAGTGGTGCCCGGCCACTTTACTTTCTTGCAATTCTGGATGTAATAATAAGGGGCACTTGCCCACGGACATTCAATTTGATATATTTAATTTGATTGATTTATTTAAATTGATTGCGCATTAGAACTCCTGCTTTTCTAGTCTTTTTATCTGCATGCCGACTTTGATTTGACCTGGAATACGACTGTAGGCTCTTAAGGACTTAATAAAATTTTTCTACTTAAATCAAATTAAAAACTTTAAGCTCACATAGAAACTCTAACGTTTTAAGAAAAAATCCCGGGGCCGCCGGGAGTCCTCATTTCATAGCATTCATTCAAATTCAAATCTTTTAATCAAGTCGATTAGCATGCATCATATTAGCAACTAATTTAAAAATTTTTAAACCCTTAATTGCATTTGCTTAAGCACCAAACCCAACATAAGTTTAAGGGACCATTTAGGATCCGCTCTAGACGTCGGTCCCGTTCTCGAATACCTTTCTTAAATAACGTCCCGACCCATTCTAACATTAAATGACTTGATACATATTTTTAAAGCGCCTAGGTGGTTTAGCTGGCTCCCCAATCCAGGCCGGGGTAAGACCAGATTTGCATTGCACTAGCTAGGTTCGGGTCACTTTTTAGTACCCAATTTAGACTTAGGTTCTGAGGCAAGCTCGGGCTGTAAGACCTCAACCTCCGGGAATCGAATCCCAAATTTCTAATAGAATTGATCATTTAAACATTAAATCACTTTCAATCAAATTCGAGCCCAACACTTAGGATAGACTGGGGCACTTCTGAATTGTTTCAGAATTCCAAGTGCCTCCTACTTCTCCTCCGTTGACTCCAGAAATAAGTGTTCAGCCTTGATCCATTCCCGATTGAAAATTCCTACCCTTTTCCTCCTTTGATATCGATCTTTGAAAATTTTAAATAAAACTTATACCGCTATTTTAATCGAGAGTTTTCGTAGGAGAATTCCAATTCCCCTACGATGTAATTAACTACGAGGGCTTGCGCTCGTAGGAGATTTAGTAACCCAGATCTAATTTTCAAAATCAATTTTTTTTAAAAAACCTTCAATTAATTATCTTTGGGAATTCAAACAAAAATGGCGATCGTTATCGTCATATTAAAATAATCGATAATAGGTAATATCATCTTTCTTCGGGAAGATATATTATTTTATTATCATTATTTTGATTATGAAATTAACGATCTCTTATTCGAATTATTATCGTTAAACAATTGATTGAATGTCTTCTTGATCTTTCAAGATCATATGTCGTTCCTCCTTGAGTTTGACTAAGATAATTCGGATGAATTTAAAATTCTAAAATATGAACCCATTAGAGAACGATATGATCATCTCCTGATTTGATATACTGTTCATAATGATGCGTTCAATTTCAAAATTTAAAATTTAATATTCCCAAAGAAAATTAATATATTTTCAAAACCTATATATATTAATATATATTTTTTTAATCAAAACAATGTCATTAACGGTATTCAAAATTCTCCCAATCACTGATCAGCTTTGGCTTCACAAAATTCAAATATGATTACTCATTATTTACAGAAGGAGTCTGCACTAATTTCATAACTCTATTAGTCTACATTGATGATTGTTTCATTGCAGGACCATCATACCACTCCACGAATTTCATAAAACACTTCATTCACATACAATTTAACCTAATAGACTTTGAAAACTTAAAAAATACTTCCTCGACTTAGAGAATGCTTGTTCAAGGACATTGTCCATTTCCAAAGATATTAAACTCTATAACTCTTAGAATATACTTGTGTTCTCACTAGCAAGCCTACCAACATCCCCATGAAGCCCTCAAAACCAACTCAACACCTTTGATGGTGATCTCCGCCCCAACACTTTGCAATATAGGCACCGCTTAGGGTGCTTATTATACCTCACACTATCTTAAATGGACATAACCTTTATTACACATAAACTTTCCAATTCTTAGCTCAACTAAGAACATAACTCATAACCGCTACTCACTACCTCCTTAAATACCACAAGTCCATCCATAGATAGAGAATTTATTTATATGACTCCTCCAACCTTCTTTGCTCAAGGCTTTTTCAATTGTCGATTGGGGATCTTGTACGGCTATGTTATCATCAAGTTTTGTATTTTCTTAGAAGACTCTTATACTCTCAGAAGGCAAAGAAACATAATGCAATCTCTAGATCCTCTGTTGCTGCAAAATATTGTGCATTTGCTATCATAGTTCATAAGTTAATGAATAACTCAACTCTTGTGAAATTTTGAGATACATTGAATTCAATCCACTCGTATTGTGTGATAACCAAGTAGTTGCACATGTAATGACTAATCTTAATTTTTATGAAAGAACCTAACACATTAAAATTGACTACAACATATATATTTGATACAAATAAACTATCATGGGAATGATTGGGGCATTAATATGCTAAAAGCAAAGAACTGACACATCCCTCTTTGTTGAGAACCTTCCTCACCCCGTCCTTCCACATAAATGCGTTGAAGAGCATAGAGCTATATTGTTGCAGAGATTCCTTCAGTTTTATGTTTAATGGACCAGTGTGACTATGGCAGCACAGCCGAATCGGACAGATAAATACATATATTCAAGCTTCATCGCATAATGCCCAGCAGTTATATTACTACTTTATAACCTTAATTCACGAAATAGAAATAGTGCCAAGCCATGTTGCTACACCTTGCTATGCTGTGAAGCTATAGAAACCTCTTAATTACAGGCTAATTATATATTTAAAATATTAATCTAAATTATCAAATTTATTTATCAAGCAAATATTTGTTATGATAGGATATTCAAGGATGACATCACGGCAATGAACAATAATTCATTTTTGTAATAGGAGACGAAATTATTTATTTATTTTATATTGAGTTTTAAATCAGAAAAAAAATAAACTACTACTGACCATCTTCTATTGCTTTATGCACCGATCTGCAACTTTAATGGTTTGTATGGGATGGCTTTAGTTTTATAAGGATGATTTTGAAACTGTTATGAGTACAATAGTTTTTTTTTTCAACTGCCATTAATATTTATAAATATATAAATTCATTAAATCTGTTATCTACTTTTTTTGAAGGACCACACGTTAACAATTATAATTGTAAATAATAATCTCTAATCATAAAATTTTTAAAAATAAAAAATAGTAATCAGAAAAAAATTATTACTATTATATAAGAAAATAAAATTATACAAACGCTAACTCACACAGACCCTGGCATTTCATTTGGGACGACTTTTTTACTGCTTTTTAAAACATCTTTTTAATATAAATAATAAAAAAATTATTAAAAGAAAAAAAACCGTCCAAAACTAAACCAAAATCTTATTTTTTCAAACAGAATTCCAATATTTGCTTTGCTTAAATCAGAATGAGAGTTTTCATTTAAATCCAAGGCAAAATTTTATTTCTAATTATAATAAAATCATTCTGAAAGCGGATAAAAAAAATTTAGCTTAACCCCAATACATAGAAAAATAGAATTTAAAAAAAATTCTGCCAAAATAATTAGATATCACTATTTCAAAATGGCAATACTAAAATTGAATCAATTCCTAGAGGCATGCAGATCTGCATTCCTATCCTACAACAAATTACAATAGAAAAATATAATAATAATACATCACTACATGGTTAGAAATAAATACATATGTTAGGACTTAGGGTTCAAGGTGTGGGATAACATGAAGAGGTGCACAGCTTGATCATTTTAGGCTTCGTTTGTAATGGCTTTCTTACTGCTTCTTAAAACAACTTTTTAATAAAAAAATTTAATTTTTGTTCTAAAAAGCTATTTTAAAAAGCAGTAAAAAAACCATCCCAAACGAAGCCTTAATCCTCCCACTGATCATAGCCAGCATCATATCCATCAGCATAATTACCATCTTCGTTGCCATAATAGTCATCATCAACATTTCCATTGCCATCATCTCCATATTCATAATCATATCCATAGTGATCTTCGTCATTATTTGTCTGTGTAGCAAAGCCATCTTCACCACCCATTGCGGCATCCTCATCAGATCCCTTCTCACCATTAGCAGCTTCTCCATCATCAATCTCAGTGCGCTGTTTCTTTGTATTATCCTGCTCAGGCTTCATAGAAGGAATTTCAATACACAATCGAGCATAGTAAATCTATAAAAAATAGGTTTAAAGCTAGAGAACCAACTACCAAAGATTAGGTCAATCTCAAGAATATGGATCAGTTTTGGATCAAATAAACTAAAGAAAAAGAAATGTAAGTCAGAATTCACATAAAAAAAAAAACTGAAACATATATGCTGAAAAGATATTGACACAAACATGACTGCAGTTGAGATGACCAATAGCTTGGGGATTCTTCCTTCCGAAAATTATTAGGTAAATTAAACCCAATGCTGTAGATTAAGTAACAATTAAATTTGATCATTAATCTCATCTCGTTATTCCTGAGGGATTTCAAATGTCTTGCAGACAGCCAGTCAATACATTCGGAACTTTTACACATTAAATCATGCTGGGATTTTCGGTTAGAATCTACATAAATTGGCTCCGGCAACAACGTTAAGCTTTTATCCCACTAGGTGGGATTGGCTACATGAATTTTTTTTTTCTTCATTATATCCTATTAAAAGTCAAATTCTCATTTAAATTTAATAAAAAAGGTAATTTTTAATATTTTCTAACCAAGTCTTTTTAGGTCTACCCTACCTTTTTTAATATATGCCAAATTTACATCATCTATTTTCCAAACTGGGTCATCAGAACGCCGGCGTTTAATGTGAACAAACCATCTAGGAGACTCTTGAATATTAGCTACCAGTGGAGCTACTCTAACCATTTCATGTATATACTTGTTTCGCATTCTATTTCTAAGAGTGAAGCCACTCATCCACCTAAGCATACTTTATTCTCTTTTAATGGTCAACATTCTGCGCCATAAAGAATTGCAAGTCTCACCACCATCTTATAGAATTTCCCTCAAATTTGGGGGGTCCTTTTCTATCACACAATAGGCTTGATGCATTCCTCCACTTCAACCATCCAACTTGAATTCTACTAATAATATCCTCATCTATTTCACTATCACTCTGGCTAATAGACCCAAGATATCTAAAAGATGTACTCTTATTAATGACTTGATCACCTAAAGTCACAATCCCCACAATAGATCTATTACTAATAAAATTACACTCCATGTATTTAGTTTTAGATCTACTCAAATGAAAACCTTTTGACTCTAAGATTGACCTCCATAATTCAAGCTTACCTTCAACTTCCTCTCTAATCTTATCAACAAGGAGAATATCATCAGCAAAAACATACGCCAGGGCACACCCTTTTGCAAATGTCTAGTAAGAACATCCATAACTAAAGCAAAAAAGATAAAGATGATAATTTACATAATCCAAGTGAAATAGGAAAATACTTGGACAAACCACCTTGTGTTTGAACACAAATAACAGCTCAAGCATATATCTCCTTGATGATTTGAATATAAACATTATTAACCTCTTTATTTTCTAGAACTCTCCAGAGCACCAATTCTATCATATGCTTTCTCTAAACTAATCAAAAGCCAATAATAGGAGTCTGCTCGACACTTCTTCAAACCGGGTGGCGTCATAAATGCAGGCTACCATATCACATGGTAAAAGCTCTTTGCTCCACATTAACCGCCAATTTTTAAGCAGGAGAACACACTGCTATGCTCAGTAGAATAGAGCAGTTTATAATTTTTTTACAAGACCTTAACATTAATTACATTACTGTGACATATTAATGTTTAGTAGAATAGAGCAGTATATAATTAATTATAAAAAATTAGGTTGTATACCAGCAAATACAATAATGTGCATATCTTAACTAATATAAATTCCTATCTATTACTAAAAATTAATAAATTTCTGAAAAATTCATCCACGCTTAAAAAAAAGGAAAAAAAAAACCCGGAATTGCTCCAAATTATCGCCAATTGAAAGAGCAGCATACCGTGTATAGACTCTCCAATGCCTTGAAATTAACTCTTGAATGGAACGACTGCAGCGACAAAACCATTATCACCATAAGAACAATCAGCGATGGATGGCAACAACAAAGCAAACTTAAAAATAAACATCAACCAAAATTAATGAAGGAAAAGGATAAATAACCTTTGTAAAAAAAACACAATCATTTGACTGTTAAGGACATCACAAAGGACATGTACCTTTCGTTTTAGCAATTGGCTTGTTGCTTCAAGAGGAGATTTTGGAGGTCTTGAATTCCTTTTCTCTGCTGCTCGTTTTTGCCTCTTTTCCTGAAATAATGATCTATTTAGGTTGAAGCATAGCGATTCAACGGCAAAATCTTTACAATTAGCATGTAGCTTCAAGAGGAAATTTCAAAACCTCTATTTATGAATGGATTCATTCAGAAAGACGCTACAAATCAACAACATTTATTCGTGATACAGTAATAATGGTGGATTTAAAAGTAGCGAATCAATGGATACACAAGCAATAGACAATGGAAAAATATAGAGTGAGTACCGCTTACATAGCATGATAGCAGCTAAAGCATAAATGGCAAACTAAAATTACCAGCATTATCAGCTAGCTATTTGTATATCCAAAACCAAGAATAATTTTGTTGTTTCAAATCACAAACAAAAAGCAAAAGCAAATTGAAAACATCATGAAATAAAACTATAATACCATGTGAATAAGCTAATTTTCCTATTTCCATGTAAAAGCAAGAGCATAATTATATTATCACTCAAGAAGGAACAAGCATAGCTTCAAATAATCATCTTTCTTTCAATAGTTAAATTCTAATGCCGGCCAAAAAATTGCAAAATATAACCCTTTAAAAATAATTCTTTCAGTGATACTAAGTAATCATGATGACAATGATCATGTAGATCAAAGATAACCAATTAAACAAGAACTTGGTTCTTTATATGTAAACTTGAAAAAAATAACAAAATCTCAAACCAAATGATAACGTGATAGCTTATTAAGTCAAAGAAATAAACATGAAACTAAAAACACAAAAAATAAAGATAACCAAAATTTTAGGGAAAAGTGATAGGAAAATTAAGAACACCCACAAAACTAATAACAAATATTTATAATAAAAAAATTGAAGAAAATAATTCATCAAATAGAATAAAATAATGGCTCGCATTGAAACAAGAAGATAACAGATAGCTTCATGCCTTATCAAGTTACTTATAGCTCACAACTCCCAAGCTTAATCGGAGAACATCCAAGCTTGGCATGTAACTGTAATATAAAGACATTCTTGCAAAAGGATTAACCAACCAATTAGAGGCCTCTATCACATTCGTACTAACATGAGATTTATGCATGTAATCATATAAATAAAATTCATATGATACTGATTCTTAGTGAACTTCAATCAAACTTTTGCCATCATTGCCAAATTGGCAAAGAGAATGAATGCGTGACTGTTTTAAAGCACGGACAAATGACTATATATATAATAAAATTTAAAAAATATATAGGTGAGGATTTTCAATAGGTGCCACAGCAGGGGAAATTTGAAGGAAGTCCCGTGGTTGATGTAGTCCCCCAAAGCCCTTGGCCGACGATCTGATCCAGCCAAGTGGATTGAAGACTTGAAGACATTGCCAGGGTCGATTCACTCCCCCAAACTCCTCGCCGTTGATTTGATTCGATCGAGTCGAACCAAAAGGTCAAGTGCCCTCCCCAACCTCCCCTCGCATTGAATGCAAATTTAACATGCTGAGTTTCAAAACTCGAAGAAAATCCTCGAATCTCAAGTTTGAGCCCAGATTTTGAAATCAACGTTCGATATCATTGCCATTTGTACCCTGCAATATCTCCTTGTAGATCAGCACATACAATGATGATCTAGTTTTCTCAATATCATTTGTGATTTCTCAAATCCATTTCAAACATCTAATTCAAGTACTCTCGTTTCAAATCATCTAACAAATTCAGGCTTCGACATTACGCCCCCAAGTTAATTGGCGGAGTGAAAAAGTTAAGCCAAACTTTCATGATCTTCCTATTAATTTTGCAAACCTGCACATTTGAGTGAAACTTCATGTGTTGAGTTTTAAAATTTGAAGAAGATCCATTTAACTTCAACCTTCAGTTTAAGTTCAAGCCCAATTTCAATTTCCAATTCATATTTTGGCTTCGACGATTCACATCAAGTCAACCGGTGGAATGAAAGAATCAAGCTCATTCCTTGGGATTTTCATGTCAATTTTGTAAACCTGCATAATCGAGTGAAACTTAATATGCTAGGTTTTAGAATTTGTCGAACATCCCTCAATCTCAAATTCAAAATTAAAAATCCTCCAACAAATCTAGACTTTGACATTTTACTCTAAATCAATTGGTGGAACAAAATAGTTAAGCATAATTCTCCTAAATTTCTTTGTCAATTTTGTGAACCCTCATGTTGGCTGAAAACTTAATATGTTGAGGTCTGAAATTTAAAAATAACCAATCAAGCTCAAAAGTCAAATCCCCTTTTTAAATTAACTAATTGAAATCACCTTACGTTAATTTTAAGAAAAATAAAGTGTACTCAAATGGCTGGGAAACTTATCTTCTCCTTGGATAGAAACTTGACTAGAGAAGAAATCATCTATGGTAGTTCAATTCAATTTGGATACATGTAAACTTAAATTCCATAAATTCTGTATATATATCGAGTTGTAAATTGTCATGAGTTGTAAAAGAATAAAAAAATAATTGCTTATGTATATACAAGCGGGGCTCCAAAAAACAATGTCCTCTTTCAGAGAGGATATCCATTTTAGAATTCCACATAGGACTTGGAGCTCGAAGACTATAAACAGTTATATTCGATTCTAGATGTATATGATAGATTAGAATCCAAGTTTGTTGTTGATGGGGCCTGACCATCATTATTTTATTGCAAACCTTGGGTTGTGCTTTCCAAATTTATAAATTAATAAAATTATTTTTATACATTATTGTTCATACATCATTTACATCATATGTGTAGTTTCTTTTTTTGTAAGCATATTGTCTTACATTCGATTTAAATTTTATAACAAATCATTGATTCTTAGGATAGAGCTTACTAAATCTTGCATTCATACGACAATTTTTATGCTTAGGATTGTTAGCTGACAGCTCATTTTAGGCAAATGATAAGTCCAGATTGTATACACCCTTCTCTACATATCCCTCAATTCAAATCTAAAATTTCAAATCAATTCTAGAATTTATAATCTAAAGCTTGTGCATCGAAATCCAATTAGCCCAAGTATTTATTTAAATCTATATGTATTTTAAAACTTTTAGTCTTCATTTAATCAAGAGTATTCTCTTAAGAGATAAAATTAAACATAGGGGCTTGTCCCTGTAGGGAGTCTAGATTCCAAAATAAAATAAACCCTATCTAAGTTCCTTTCTAAGGTAGGAGAAAATCCGTGAATGCAGAGTAGCTTTATCCATATTTTAAATTTAATTTCATAATCAAAAGATAGATGGATATTTTGTTTACCCTTATGGCGAATGGAATATTTTTTATATTTGATTATGGAAATAAATTTATAATTTATTCTTCTAATTGGAACAATGGTAGAATATGTTTTTCATCTTTTGGGATAAATTGCATATTCCTTATGCTGCATCTAATGAGAAAAATAAATTATAGTTTCTCTTTTAAATCAATAGCAGAATATTAGTCAATCATTCGGGGTAGTATAATGTTAAGCTATGCAAATTTGATTGGAAGAAACTTAAATATATAGTTAAAACAAATCTTGTGGCACAAAACACATATAAGAATTTTATCCATAGTAGCTGACCCCACATAGTGGGATAAAGGCTTGTTGATATTGTATTGCTATTATTGAACATTATATCATGCTCAAGTACTTTCTAAAGTTAAATATTTGATATGCAGCAAATTTGAGAATAACTGAATAACTAAAGTTCATTATATATATATATATATATATATGAGAAAAGTGTCTACAGATTAATATGAAATGTGATGCAAAAATAAAATAAACTACATGAACATTAATATAAAAAAATTATAAAAAGGGAAAAAGTGTATGTATGCAAATTCAGGAGTTCAACCCATTACGATACTGGTTGGGGACGCAATGTACTTAAGCACATTTAATGAAAAAGGATGGGAATAGAAATTGAAATGAAAACGATTGTACCTTCACTGGTCCAAAATTTTGACGGTGCTTATGTAATAAATGAAAAGTAAAAAAGAATAAATAAATAAAATAAAGTTACTTGAAAATAATATAATAGGAATCTATATTCATATTAAATGTTTCTGTATATGTTAAATAAAAAGATTGCCAAAGGAACATAACTGCATTTATGTATGTTTAACAGTTATATTATAAACTATAATTAGCCACTGAGTTTATTACAAATCTCAAATTGTTAAATCTAAAATATCAGGTAAATCTCCTGTGAACTAAATGACTGAAAGAGAAGAGTTTATCTCCAGAAAAAGAGGATCAAATAATATCAGATAAATTTGAATTATCATATATGTTGTTTTAGTGGCTTTTTAATTAAATGTTGGGCATAAGTGTTTTATGTGATT
Source organism: Dendrobium nobile (assembly GCA_022539455.1). Taxonomy (NCBI): domain Eukaryota; kingdom Viridiplantae; phylum Streptophyta; class Magnoliopsida; order Asparagales; family Orchidaceae; genus Dendrobium; species Dendrobium nobile. The sequence goes on from CM039734.1 coordinate 61,020,911, forward strand.
GAAAGAACTGCAATAGCCATCAGACTGTTTTTTTCCCTCTCATTAAATCGGGTCTCTAAGACGGGTTGAGACAAGTAGGCAGTGATAGTTGTTTTCTAAAATCACTCCAAACATCTAAAAGTTATTTTGAGTATTTTTAAACTTGATTTGTTTAAAAAAACAAAAAATAAATAAAAATAATTAAAAAGCATATTAAACAAACATTTTTATAAATAAAGTAAAAATAAAAAACAAAATTGATTACAAAAAGGCCCTACAACTAAGGTTAATAAGTTAATGGTACAAATTCTCAATTCCAGCAAGTAGGGTGAAAATGAATGAGAATCAATGGAAAAAATAATTAATAAGAATGTTTCAAGCAAACTTTTATCTTTTATACAATCAAATGACATTGGACATCAAGACATAGCTCACACAACTGAATTTAAGTTTCACAAGATTATTCACCATTCTAGATTAAGCCCAAATTATTCAAATAGAGTGATAGTTCAAAGGTTGGCCCTGAAACATTGGTTATGTTTACTCTAGTTTACTCTCGAGACCCAGATTTGAGTCATGGAAACAACTTGTCTACAAATATAAGAGTAAGATTGTGCACAACCCCAAACCTTGTATTAGCGGAATCTCCATGCATTGGGCATGCCTTTTTTAGCATTATCTTGTACTTTCAAATCATTTAACCTCATGGTCAACCACTTATTACCGTTCATAAATTCCAAAGATCAAATTGCTTCGTAACCTTAATAGAAGCTGGTAATATGATGCCTCTTGGAAGTAAAAATAACAAAATAGATAGAAGAAAAATGAAGGAATATAAATATAGGGGCTGATTTTTTATTGATTCTTCAACAAAAATGAAGATACAATTGATCTACTATTCGATAGATAAATTGGCTCTCCCACAAACCCTATAGCCGCCGCTAAGAAAATCACACCAAAAACCCTAAAAAATAAACTCAACACATCTCCTCATAACCCTAGACAACACTCCCCCTTAAATAGGCCTCACACACATTAGATACAATTAGAACCTTCCTAAACAACATAAACACAAGTAGGAAGTATTCCTAAGAATGCCTAAACACATATTAGGAAAACCTTTCTAAATAAGTAAAATCTTCCTAAACAACAGAAACACAATTAGGAAATATTCCTAAACAGCATAAACATAATTAGAAAACCTTTCTAAACAATTAAAATATCCTAAAAAGCATAAAAACAATTAATAAACTTTCATAAACACTCCCTTTTGATTCCTCCTAACATAATGAATAATATCTCCCCTGGGCCCACAAAGGAGGGCCAAAAACTCTCCTCTAGCTACCCTGGTTCCGCCCAGCCAAAGGATATATTTTGATACATATATAATATATACTTAATCTTACAGATTTGAGAGATCTCCTTGGATTATTTAAGTCTAGACTAAATATGTTGAATAGAATTAAGGGGGATTCTTAGTGAAATAAACATTTATTGGTTATTCACTAACTCTTATCTTAGTTAATTATGTTAATTAGTCTTTGCATGATTAAGGTACACACACCACTAAGCCTAGGCTCTCCTAGTTTTAAGGACTTGGTCATGTTGTTAGAATGTATTCTTACATGTTATTCAAGGGTTGTAAAACAATTGATTGAAAAACCCATTAAACCAGCGACATTAAGGACAATATTAAGGCTTTGATAGAGAACTTAGAAATTTCATGTGATAAGGATACCACCTCATTTGAACTTGAAATTTGAACCATTTGAACTTAGTGACAATTACTCAGTTTAGGAAAAAGTTCACTGAATTTGGAAGTCATTAAGACCCTTAATTAATTTCCTAAGTCTAAGCCTATTAAGCTAATAAACCTTCCAGAAATTGTAATAAATTGATTTAAATCCAATAAATTATTATAAGACCTCTAACTGACATAAAAAATTCTTAACCCATGAAAATTGAAACCAACTCCAATTTACAGCAATTCTACCCTTAAATTTAATTTCAATTGAAAATCAATATTTTATTAATATAATTAATTAAATATATTAAAAATTCCAAAAAAATTTCCCAAACACTTGGGAATCTCTCCTTAGGTCATCTTGATCTTTGGAGTTGATTTCAAGGAGTTGGAACTCATTTGGACCAAAACCAAAGGGGCACTTTAATTAGGATTTCAATAATACATTAAATACCTCAAAATTCAAACCTCATAACTAATCAAGAAAAATTCCAAATGAACAAACTCACTGCATTTAACTATAATAATGCCTAGTATTTATTAAAAATATTAAAATTCCAGAAATCTGTAAAATTTCAAAAAGTCAACTTTTTGGTCAACTATATGTCAAAACTAGTTCAAAACTTCAAACCTTTGTAATAAAATGTAGAAAAAATCCGATTTCAACGACTTACTATCAAACTGATCGTAGTAAGGTTAGTATTTTAATAAATGATAACATTCCAGAAAACACCTTTATTAAAAAATTCAACTTTGACCCTTTAATTAAGTGATTAAATATTTCAAAAATTTCAAAAACCTTGAAATTCATTTAAACATCCAGAAATCATAATTAACTCTTCAAATCAGTAATCAACAACCAATTTTGGATAAAATTCATTAACTTTTGAATCTTAATCAACTTAAGCGCATAATATATACCCGGTACCACTGGGTAACCCAGGCCTACGAGGCTGTTTACCTCAGCCCCAAGGAAGGTGAAAATAAACTTCACGCCTCGTGTGAAACAAAAGGTGGTTTTCCAACAAATGAGTAAATAATTGATTTTAAAAGATTTAAATATTAATATTAAATTCAAATTAAAAAAATTCCCTTAGCCTTTCAAACCAATCGAACTTGAAACAACTCCTAACTAATAATCCTATTTTAGGACATATCAAAACCACACACACACCTCACACACTTTAGATGGTTTGCTTAGGATCACCGACTCTAGTTCTAGATAGGCCGGTGTTTACTTTTCTGCCCTGTTGTTTGCCGGGTTTTCGAGCTTTTACTGCATGCTGTTTGCTAGTATAGAATTTGCCGTGTAGCTACTTACTGCACTCTGTTGTTGATTGTGCGTTAGATTTACCCTTTAGGTTAGGGCGAATTATATTATATATGTTCAGCTCTATCAGGTGGTCATGCTCATACTCGGAGCGAAATTAAAGGGGGCAAATAATAAAATCATAAATATATATACTCTTTGCACAGGTACCTGCTGCGCTTAAGACCCCCTTTAATTAATAAGAGCATGGCCAAGTGTGGCCAAATTGCGTTTTAAATTTCAATAATAACTGCTTGGGATGTATATAATGTTGATTATCAGATGACCTTACAGGATCGAGTCTAGATTTTTTATTTTATTTGATGTAACTCAATTTATTAAGGTTGTAAATTTATAAGATGACTTGAGATTGGGACATTAAGATCAACTTGAATCCAAAGAGGAGAAGACATCCCTAAGGGGAGAGTCTTCAGCCATTTAGAAGATCAAGTTATGAGATTTTCATAAGTACCAAAGAGGAAATATACACCCCGAACAAGGGGGAGTTTTCTTTCATTTGGATACCTGAACCGACGAATCAAGACGTTCGTGAAAAGAAGGATTGGACAACGGGAAGAATCCTAAATCCAAAGTCATTTAATTTTAGGTATTAGAAATCCGGGTTGTAGTCATGGTGCCCGGCCACTTTACTCTTGCAATTCTGATGTTATAATAAGGCACTTGCCCACGGACATTCATTTGATATATTTAATTTGATTGATTTATTAAATTGATTGCGCATTAGAACTCCTCTTTTCTAGTCTTTTTTATCTGCATGCCGACTTTGATTTGACCTGGAATACGACTGTAGGCTCTTAAGGACTTAATAAAATTTTTCTACTTAAATCAAATTAAAAACTTTAAGCTCACATAGAAACTCTAACGTTTTATGAAGAAAATCCCGGGGCCGCCGGGAGTCCATCATTCATAGCATTCATCAAATTCAAATCTTTAATCAGTCGATTAGCATGCATCATATTGAGCAACTAATTTAAAAATTTTTTAAAACCCTAAAATTGCATTTGCTTAAGCACCAAACCCAACATAAGTTAAGGAGCCCATTTAGGATCCGCTCTAGACGTCGGTCCCGTTCTCGAATACCTTTCTTAAATAACGTCCCGACCCATTCTAACATTAAATGACTTGATACATATTTTTAACGCCTATGTGGTTTAGCTGGCTCCCCAATCCAGGCCGGGGTAAGACCATGATTTGCATGGCACTAGCTAGTTTCGGGTCACTTTTAGTACCCAATTTTAGACTTAGGTTCTGAGGCAAGCTCGGGCTGTAAGCCCTCAACCTCCGCGAATCGAATCCCAAATTCTAATAGAATTGATCATTTAAACATTAAATCACTTTCAATCAAATTCGAGCCCCAACACTTAAGGATAGACTGGGGCACTTCTGAATTGTTTCAGAATTCCAAGTGCCTCCTATTCTCCTCCGTTGACTCCAGAAAATAAGTGTTCAGCCTATGATCCTATCCCCGATTGAAAATTCCTACCTTTTCCTTCCTTTTATATCGATCTTGAAAAATTTAAATAAAACTTATACCGCTATTTAATCGAGAGTTTGCGTAGGAGAATTCCAATCACCCTACGAGTAATAACTACGAGGGCTTGCGCAGTAGGAGATTTAGTAACCCAGAATCAAATTTCAAATCAATTTTTTTTTAAAAAATCCTTCAATTAATTACCTTGGAATTCAAACAAAAATGGCGAACGTTATCGTCTATTTAAAATAATCGATAATAGGTATATCATCTTTCTTACGGGAAGATATATTATTTTATTATCATTATTTTGAGTTATGAAATAACGATCTCTTATTCGAATATTATCGTTAAACAATTGATTGAATGTCTTCTTGATCTTTTCAAGATCATATGTCGTTCCTCCTTGAGTTTGACTAAGAAATTCGGATGAATTTAAAATTCTAAAATATGAACCCATAGAGAACGATATGATCATCTCCTGATTTTAATACTGTTCATAATGATGCGTTCAATTTCAAAATTTAAAATTAATATTCCCAAAGAAAATAAATAAATTTTCAAAACTACTATAAATTAATATATATTTTTTTTTAATCAAACAATGTCATAAACGGTATTCAAAATTCTCCCAATCAGCGATCACTTTGGCTACAAAATTCAAATATGATTTACTCATTATTTACAGAAGGATTCTGCACTAATTTCATAACTCTATTAGTCTATCATTGATGATTGTTCATTGCAGGACCATCATACCACTCTCACGAATTTCATAAACACTTCATCACATACAATTTAACCTAATAGACTTTGAAAACTTAAAAATACTTCCTCGACTAGAGAATGCTTGTTCAAGGACATGTCCATTTCCAAAGATATTAAACTCTATAACTCTTAGAATATACGTGTGTTCTCACTAGCAAGCACCAAACATCCCCATGAAGCCTCAAAACCAACTCAACACCTTTGATGGTGATCTCCGCCCCAACACTTATGCAATATAGGCACCGCTTAGGGTGCTTATTATACCCACACTATCTTAAATGGGACATAACCTTTATTACACATAAAATTTCCATTCTTAGCTCAACTAAGAACATAACTCATAACCGCTACTCACTACCTCCTTAAATACACACAGTCCATCCATAGATAGAGAATTTATTTATATGACTCCTCCAACCTTCTTTGCTCAAGGCTTTTCAATTGTCGATTTGGGGATCTTGTACGGCTAGTTTATCATCAGTTTTGTATTTTCTTTAGAAGGACTCTATACTCTCAGAAGGCAAAGAAACATAATGCAATCTCTAGATCCCTGTTGCTGTAAAAGCAAATATTGTGCATTTGCTATCATAGTTCTTAATATAATGATAACTCAACTCTTGTGAAATTTTTGAGATACTTTGAATTCAATCCACTCGTATTGTGTGATAACCAAGTAGTTGCACATGTAATGACTAATCTTAATTTTTATGAAAACCAAACAATTAAAATTGACTACACATAAATTTGATACATAAACTATCATAGGGAATGATTGGGGGCATTAATATGCTAAAAGCAAAGAACAGACACATCCCTCTTTGTTGAGAACCTTCCCAACCCCTCCCTCCACATAAATGCGTTGAAGAGCATAGAGCTATTTGTTGCAGAGATTCCTTCAGTTTAATGTTTAATGGACCAGTGTGACTATGGCAGCACAGCCGAATCGGACAGATAATACATAATTCAAGCTTCAATCGCATAATGCCCAGCAGTTAATTTCTACTTTATAACCTAAATTCACGAAAAAGAAATAGTGCCAAGCCATGTTGCTACACCTTGCTATGCTGTGAACAATAGAAACCTCTTAATTACAGGCTAATATATATTTTAAAATATTAATCTAAATTTCAAATTTATTTATCAAACAAATATTTGTTATGATAGGATATTCAAGGATGACACACGGCAATGACAATAATTCATTTTTGTAATAGAAGACGAAATTATTTATTTATTTTATATTGAGTTTTACAATCAGAAAAAAAATAATACTGACCATCTTCTATTGCTTATGCCCGTATCTCAACTTAATGTGTATGGGCTGGCTTTAGTTTTATAAGGATGATTTGAAACTGTTATGGTACAATAGTTTTTTTTTCAACTGCATTAATATTTATAAATATATAAATTCATTAAATCTGTTATCTCCTTTTTTTGAAGGACCACACGTTAACAAATATAATTGTAAATAAATAATCTCTAATCATAAATTTTTAAAATAAAAAATAGTAAACAGAAAAAAATTATTACTAATATATAAGAAAATAAAATTATACAAACGCTAACTCACACAGACCCTGGCATTTCATTGGGACGACTTTTTTACTGCTTTTTAAAACATCTTTTTAATATAAATTAATAAAAATTATTAAAAGAAAAAAAAACCGTCCAAACAAAACCAAAATCTATTTTTTCAAACAGAATTCCAATATTTGCTTTGCTTAAATCAGAATGAGAGTTTTCATTTAAATCCAAGGCAAAAATTTTATTTTCTAATTATAATAAAATCATTCTGAAAGCGGATAAAAAAAATTTAGCTTAACCCAATACATAAAAAATAGAATTAAAAAAAATTCTGCCAAATATAGATATCACTATTTCAAAATGCAATACTAAAATTGAATCAATTCCTAGAGGCATGCAGATCGGCATTCCTATCCTACAACAAATTACAATAGAAAAATATAATAAAAAACATCACTACATGGTTAGAAATAAATACTAGATGTTAGGACATAGGGTTCAAGGTGTGGGAAAACATGAAGAGGTGCACACTTGATCATTTTAGGCTTCGTTGTAAATGGCTTTCTTACTGCTCTTAAAACAACTTTTTAAAATAAAAAATTTAATTTTTGTTCTAAAAGCATTTTAAAAAGCAGTAAAAAACCATCCAAACGAAGCCTAAATCCTCCCACGATCATAGCCAGCATCATATCCATCAGCATAATTACCATCTCGTTGCCATAATAGACATCATCAACATTTCCATTGCCATCATCTCCATATTCATTAACATATCCATAGTGATCTTCGACTTATTTGTCTGTGTAGCAAAGCCATCTTCACCACCCATTGCGGCATCCTCATCAGATCCCTTCTCACCATTAGCACTTCTCCATCATCATCTCAGTGCGCTGTTTCTTGTATTATCCTGCTCAGGCTTCATAAAGGATTTCAAATACACAATCGAGCATAGTAAATCTATAAAAAATAGTGTTAAAGCTAGAGAACCAACTACCAAATTAGGTCAATCCAAGAATTGGATCAGTTTTGGATCAAATAAACTAAAGAAAAGAAATGTAATCAGAATTCACATAAAAAAAAAAAACTGAAAAACATATATGCTGAAAAGATATTGACACAAACATGACTGCAGTTGAGATGACCAATAGCTTGGGAGTCTTCCTCCGAAAATTGTTAGTAAATTAAACCCAATGTCTGTAGATATAAGTAACATTTAAATTTGATCATTAACTCACTCGTTATTCCTGAGGGATTTCAAATGTCTTGCAGACAGCAGTCAAGTACATTCGGAACTTTACACATTATATCATGCCTGGATTTTCGGTTAGAATCTACATAAATGGCTCCGGCAACAACGTTAAGCTTTTATCCCACTAGGTGGGATTGGCTACATGAATTTTTTTTTCTTCAATATAACCTATTAAAATCAAATTCTCATTTAAATTTATAAAAAGGTAATTTTTAAATTTTCAACCAAGTCTTTTTAGGTCTACCCTACCTTATATATAGCCAAATTACATCTATCGTATTTCCAAACTGGGTCATCAGAACGCCGGCGTTAATGTGAACAACCATCTAGGAGACTCTTGAATATTAGCTACCAGTGGAGCTACTTCTAACCATTTCATGTATATCTTGTTTCGCATTCTATTTCTAAGATTGAAGCCACCATCCACCTAAGCATACTTTATTCTCTTTTAATGGTCAAACATTCTGCGCCATAAAGAATTGCAAGTCTCACCACCATCTTATAGAAATTTTCCCTCAAATTTGGGGGGTCCTTTTCTATCACACAATAGTTGATGCATTCCTCCACTCAACACCACCAATCTGAATTCTACTATAATCATCCTCATCTATTTCACTATCACTCTGGCTAATAGACCAAGATATCTAAAAGATGTACTCTTATTATGACTGATCACCTAAAGTCACATCCCCACAAATGATCTATTACTAATAAAATTACACTCCAAGTATTTAGTTTTAGACCTACTCAAATGAAAACCTTTTGACTCTAAACTTGACCTCCATAATCAAGTTACCTTCAAACTTTCCTCCTAATCTTATCACAAGGAGAATATATCACAGCAAAACATACGCCAGGGCACACCCTTTTGCAAATGTCTATAAAAACACCATAACTAAGCAAAAAGATAAAGATGATAATTTACATAATCCAAGTGAAATAGGAAAATACTTGACAAACCCACCTTGGTTTGAACACAAATAACTAGCCAAGCATATATCTCCTTGATGATTTGAATATAAAAAATATTAACCTCTTTATTTTCTAAACCCCAGCAGCACCAATTCTATCATATGCTTTCTCTAAACTAACAAAGCCAATAATAGGATCCTGCTCGACAACTTCTTCAAAACCGGGGGCGTCATAAATGCAGGCTACCATAATCACATGGTAAAAGCTCTTGCTCCACATTAACCGCCAATTTTTAAGCAGGAGACACACTGCTATGCTCAGTAGAATAGAGCAGTTTATAATTTTTTTACAAGACCTTAACATTAATTACATTACGTGACATATTAATGTTTAGTAGAATAGAGCATATATAATAATTATTAAAAAAATAGGTTTGTATACCAGCAAATACAAAAATGTGCATATTCTTAACTAATATAAATTCCTATCTATTACAAAAAATTAATAAATTTCTGAAAATTCATCCCTCTTAAAAAAAGGAAAAAAAAAACCCGGATTGCTCCAAATTACGCATTGAAAGAGCAGCATACCGTGTAAAGACTCCCAATGCTTGAAATTAACTCTTGAATGGAACGACTGCAGCGAAAAAACATTATCACCATAAGAACAATCAGCATGGATGGCAACAACAAAGCAAACTTAAAAATAAACATACAACCAAAATTAATGAAGGAAAGGATAAATAACCTTTGAAAAAAAAACACAATCATGTGACTGTTAAGGACATCACAAAGGACAGTACCTTTCGTTTTAGCAATGGCTTGTTGCTTCAAGAGGAGATTTGGGAGGTCTGAATTCCTTTTCTCTGCTGCTCGTTTTTGCCTCTTTTTCCTAAATAATGATCTATTTAGGTTGAAGCATAGCGATTCAACGCAAATCTTTACAATTGCATGTAGCTTCAAGAGGAAATTTCAAACCTCTATTTATGAATGGATTCATTTCGAAAGACCTACAAACAACAACATTTATTCGTGATACAGTAATAGAGGTGGATTTAAAAGTACGATTCAATGGATACACAAGCAATAGACAATGGAAAAATATAGAGTGAGTACCGCTTACATAGCATGATAGCAGCTAAAGCATAAATGGCAAACAAAAATTACCAGCATTATCAGCTAGCTATTTGTATATCCAAAACCAAGATAAATTGTTGTTTCAATCACAAACAAAAAGCAAAAGCAAATTGAAACTCATGAATAAAACTAAAATACCATGTGAAAAAGCTAATTTTCCTATTTCCATGTAAAGCAAGAGCATAATATATTATCACTCAAGAAGGAACAAGCATAGCTCAAAATAATCATCTTTCTTTCAATAGTTAAATTCTATGCCGGCCAAAAAATGCAAAATAACCCTTTAAAAATAATTCTTTCAGTGATACTAAGTAATCATGATGACAATGAACATGTATGATCAAAGATAACCAATTAAACAAGAACTTGGTTCTTATATGTAAACTGAAAAAAATAACAAAATCTCAAACAAATGATAACGTGATAGTTATTAAGTCAAAGAAAATAAACATGAAACTAAAAACACAAAAAAAAAAGATAACCAAATATTTAGGGAAAAGTGATAGGAAAATTAAAGAACACCCACAAAACTAATAACAAATATTTTATAATAAAAAAATTGAAGAAAATAATTTCATCAAATAGAATAAAATAATGGCTCGCATTGAAACAAGAAGATAACAGATAGCTTCATCCTATCAAGTTACTTATAGCTCACAACTCCAACTTAATCGGAGAGACATCCAAGCTTGCATGTAACTGTAATTAATAGACATTCTTGCAAAAGATTAACCAACCAATTAGAGGCCTCTATCACATTCGTACTAACATGAAGATTTATGCATGTAATCAAAAATAAATAAAATTCATAGATACTGATTCTTAGTGAACTTCAATCAAACTTTTGCCATCATTGCCAAATTGCAAAGAGAATGAATGCTTACTGTTTTAAGACGGACAAATGACTATTATATAATAAAATTTAAAAAATATATAGGTGAGGATTTTCAATAGAGTGCCACAGCAGGGGAAATTTGAAGGAATTCCCGTGTTGTGTAGTCCCCCAAAGCCCTTGGCCGACGATCTGATCCAGCCAAGGTGATTGAAGACTTGAAGACATTGCCAGGTTCGATCAACTCCCCCAAAACTCCTTCGCCGTTGATTTGATTCGATCGAGTCGAACCAAAAGGTCAATGCCCTCCCCAACCTCCCCTCGATTGAATGCAATTTAAACATGCTGAGTTTCAAAACTCAAGAAATCCTCGATTCTCAAGTTGAGCCCAGTTTTTGAAATCAACGTTCGATACATTGGCCATTTGTACCCTGCAATATCTCCTTGTAGATCAGCACATACAATGATGATCTAGTTTCTCACTATCATTTGATTTCACAAATCCATTCAAACCATCTAATTCAAGTACTCCTCGTTCAAATCATCTAACAAATTCAGGCTTCGACATTATCGCCCCCAAGTTAATTGGCGGAGTGAAAAAGTTAAGCCAAACTTTCAGATCATCCTATTAATTTTGCCAAACTCGCATTTGAGTGAAACTCAGTGTTGAGTTTTAAATTTGAAGAAGATCCATTTACTTCAACCTTCAGTTTAAGTTCAAGCCCAATTTCATTTTCCAAATTCATATTTTGGCTTCGACGATTCACATCAAGTCAACCGGTGGAATGAAAGAATCAAGCTCATTCCTTGGGATTTTCATGTCAATTTTGTAAACGCATAATCGAGTAAACTTAATATGCTAGGTTTTAGAATTTGTCGAACATCCCTCAATCTCAAATTCAAAAATAAAAATCCTCCAACAAATCTAACTTTGACATTTACTCTAAATCAATTGGTGAACAAAATAGTTAAGCATAATTCTCCTAAAATTTCTTTTCAATTTTGTGACCCTCAGTTAGGCTGAAAACTTAATATGTTGAGGTCTGAAATTTAAAAAATAACCAACAAGCTCAAAAGTCAATCCCCTTTTTAAATTAACTAATTGAAATCACCTTACGTTAATTTTAAGAAAATAAAGTGTAACTTCAAATGGCTGGAAACTTATCTCTCCTTTGAAGAAAACTTGACTAGAGAAGAAATCATCTAGGTATTCAATTCAATTTGGATACATGTAAACTTAAATCCCATAAATTCTGTATATATATCGAGTTGTAAATGTCATAGTATGAAAAGAAAAAAAAAATAATTGCTTATGTATATACAAGCGGGGCTCCAAAAAACAATGTCCTCTTTCAGAGAGGATATCCATTTTAGAATTCCACATAGAATTGGAGCTCGAAGACTATAAACATTATATTCATTTCTAGATGTATATGATAGATTTAGAATCCAAGTTTGTTGTGTAAGGGCCGACCACATTAATTTTATTGCAAACCTTGGTTGTGCTTTCCAAATTTATAAAATAAATAAATATTTTTATACATTATTGTTTCATACTATCATTTACATCATATTGTGGTAGTTTCTTTTTTTGTAAGCATATTGTCTTCTACTTCGATTTAAATTTTATAACAAATCATTGATTCTTTAGGATAGAGCTTACAAAATCTTGCATTCATACGACAATTTTATGCTTAGGATTGTTAGCTGACAGCTCATTTTAGGCAAATGATAAGTCCAGATGGTATACACCCTTCTCTACATATCCCTCAATTCAAATCTAAAATTTCAAATCAATTCTAGGAATTTATAATCAAAGCTTGTGCATCGAAATCCAATTAGCCCAGTATTTATTTAAATCTATATGTTATTTTAAAAACTTTTAGTCTTCATTTAATCAAGAGTATTCTCTTAGAGATAAAATAACATAGGGGCTTGTCCCTGTAGGGAGTCTAGATTCCAAAATAAAATAAACCCATCAAAGTTCCTTTTCTAAGGTAGGAGAATTGATTGAACCCATTTCCAGATCTGGACCCACCTGGTTGACCCAGTCAACCTAGGTTGACCAAAATCAACCCTTAAGCCCTTTCCACTTTGAATTAAATTCCAAATTAATGCAAATCTTTGTCAAACCTTCTCAAGGCTATGTTAATTAATTTCTCAAATAGTTTTGGTTGCCACCTCACCTATTGTTGACCCGTCGACTGGTCAACATGGTCAACAAACCCCTTTAAGAGGCTTAAGTGACCAAATGGCTTGACTCATGCTAGCCTAAACCCACAAAATCACTCTTGACCCTCTTTGAGGTCACTCCCATGCCACCTAGGCAGTCAAACTGAGTGTTGACCAGTCAAACTGGTCAACAAACCTTTGAAACCCTTTTAAGTGATTAAATTCATATGCTTAAATTAATTCCTCCTAATCTAATCCACTCCAGCAACTTTAATCATACTCTAGAACCTTCCTAAGCCTATTCTAGGCCATTAGATTAGGATCAAATGGTTCCAAGTCATTCCCATGTGTTTTAGAAGGACAAAGGACACTTTACATGTAGGATGTCCTTTGGTCCTTTGATGCTTCTGCTCCCAACCACTCCCTTGCCACATGGCAACATCTGGGAGTCTATCCAGCAGATCCAAGCCCTCCATTCAATCTGGAGGGGATTGAATAGGGCAAAAGGCTCAAAATGAAGCTCATTCTAACCTAGTCGATCTCTCTCCACTAAGAGCCTCTCCACCTGAGATCCTTGCTCGTTTAATCCCTCCACATCTCCCTCCACTGATCCCAGTCGAGATCCACCAGTTGAAGGCCGCCGGCGACCGGATTCCGGCGGCCTTGAGCCAACATCCGTCCAAGCTTATTGACGGATGATCCAGGCGTTATTAGCTCGAGGTTTCTTCTACAAAAAGGAGCGTGGACAGCCTACAAATGCAACAAATCTAAAAACGGTTCAATCCGTCCAAAATCGAGGTAAAAAATGGATACCCTAGGTCTAGGTACACTAGATTAAATAGCTTTCTAATAAGCTCGTTTTAAATCAAATAAAATAATCTCCGATATTTCTGTTCACTTATTGAATCTAGCTTTAAAATATCATTGCATTTAGTTGACTGTATTGAGAGAACAAGTCGAAAATGTGTTCTAAGGCTCGGTTCATGCATGCCTGAACTAGGCTCGATCTGAGCCGTTGATTGTTTTGATCAACAGTAAGGATCGCGCCATTCCGTGGCTCATTCATGCGACAGATCCGATCATACGATATGTTCATCCGTTCGGCTTGATCGAAACCGTTCGATTGAGAAGGCGGGCAATCGGACGGCATCTGCTGCATGGATTCATAATATAGTATCTAAGCCATTAATCCTTTAGCCGGCGGTTTGGATCTAACCACGTTGCTGTCATTCTAAACTGCGGGATCGGGCCTTGGCGGAGAGCTCCGTCTGGCGTGATCTCTACCGTTAGCATCAAACCGCGCCTCGATCCAACGGCTAAGGTTCGACGCTGACGTGTTTAAGTGAAAGCGTGTGGGGCCCGCCGCCATTCCAATCATCAGCCAATGATTGGGCACCGCCGTTTCGTCCAATCATGCCATGCCACGTGTGCAATCAGCCGGCCAAATTCGTTTAAAATGATTCAAAATTTGTTTTGAATCATTTTAAATAAAAAAATATATTTTCTAAATATATATAACTAATATTAACATGTTTTACATAATAAAATTATTATATAATTTTTTTTTAACTAATATTAATTTAAAATATTCATTTTATTTTAAATAATCTAAGTATTAGATATTAAATATTTTAAAATTCTTTTTTTATTTATTATTTAAATATAATTGGATATTTAAATTTAATCTTAAGATTTAAAATATTTTGAATTACTAGAAATCTTAATTAATATTAATTAAATACAGCTATATATATATATATTTATATATATCCTTTTTAAATTAAGTTAAGATATATATGTATATATATGTTATATTTTTATTGGAATTAGATTTAAATATTTAAAAAAAAAATTCAAATCAAACAATTAATAGTGTTTTAAAATTTCAGAAATACCTAAAACCTAATTTAATTTGATTTATTAATTATTTTCATTTTAATTAATTTCAAATTAATTTAAAATGTTTTAATTACTTTAAACTTTAGAATTCAAAAGAAATTCATTTATAATTATAAAAATATAAATAATAATATATAATTTTTTTTTTTTTTGAAAATTAAGGAATTTAATTTAAAACTATTTTCAAGATTCAAAATTTGATTTATTTTGATTAATTTCAATTATTTGATTATATTTAGTATTTAGTTATTATTTAATTAAATATTATATTAAATATCTTGAAAATTAAAATTTTACTTTCAAATGGTCTTGAGAAATCAGTGGATCTCCATGCTCTCTAAAATTTATTCTAATGATATTTTCAACTATTTTATTTTAAAATGTATATTTACATATATAGGATTAAATATATTTATATATTTTCAAATATATTTTGAAACATATATATATATACTTAAATCTTACAAGTTTGAGAGATCCCTTGGAATTTTAAGTCTAGACTAAATATGTTGAATAGAATTAAGGGGGATTCTTAGTGAATAATCATTTATTGGTTATTCACTAATCTTATCTTTAGTTAATTATGTTAATTAGTCTTTGCATGATTAAGGTACACACACCACTTAGCCTAGGCTCTCCTAGTTTTAAGGACTTGGTCATGTTGTTATGAATGTTTTCTTACATGTTAGTCAAGGGTTAGTTAAAACAATTGATTTGAACCCATTAAACCTAGCGACATTAAGGACAATAATTAAGGATTTTGATTAGAGAACTTAGAAATTTCATTGTGATTAGGATACACCTCATTTGAACTTGAAATTTGAACCATTTGAACTTAGTGACATTCTCAGCTTTAGGAAAAAGTTTCACTGAATTTGGAAGTCATTAAGACCCTTAATTAATTTCCTAAGTCTAAGCCTTAATTAAGCTATTAAACCTTCCAGAAATTGTAATAAATTGAATTTAAATCCAAAAATTATGTATAAGACCTCTAACTGACCATAATTAAATTCTTAACCCATGAAAATTAAAACCAACTCAATTTGACAGCAATTCTACCCTTAATCTAATTTCAATTGAAAATCAATATTTTATTAATATAATTAATTAATAGTAATTAAAAATTCCAAAAAAATTTCCCAAACACTTGGGAATCTCTCCTTAGGTCATTCTTGATCTTTGGAGTTGATTTCAAGGAGTTGGGAACTCATTTGGAACAAAACCACAAAAGGGGCCTTTAATTAAGGATTTTCAATAATACATTAAATACCTCAAAATTCAAACCTTCATAACTAATTCAAGAAAAATCCAAATTGAACAAACTCACTTGCATTTAACTTATAATAATGTCTAGTATTTATTAAAAATATTAAAATTCCAGTTTCAAAAAGTCAACTTTTTGGTCAACTATAGGTCAAAACTAGTTCAAAACTTCAAACCTTTGTAATAAAATATAGAAAAATCCGATTTCAACGTACTTACTATCTAACTGATCATAGTAAGGTCTAGTATTTTAATAAAATGATAACATTCCAGAAAACACCCTTTATTAAAAAAGTCAACTTTTGACCCTTTAATTAAGTGATTAAAATATTCAAAAAATTCATAAAACTTGAAATTCATTTTAAAACTCCAGAATTCATTAATTAACTCTTCAAATCAGTAATCAACCAATTTTGGATAAAATTCATTAACTTTTGAATCTTAATCAACTTAAGCTGCTTAATTATACCGGGTACCACTGGGTAACCCAGGCCTACGAGGCTGTTTACTCAGCCCCAAGGAAGGTGAAATAAACTTCACGGCCTCGGTGTGAAACAAAGGTGGTTTCCAACAAATGATTAAATAATTGATTTTAAAAGATTTAAAATATTAATATTTAAATTCTAATTAAAAAAATCCCTTAAGCCTTTCAACCAATCGAACTTGAAACAACTCTAACTAATAATCCTATTTAGGACATATCAAAACCACACGACCTACCTCACACACTTTAGATGGTTTGCTAGGATCACCGACTCTAGTTCTAGGATAGGCCGGTGTTTACTTTTCTGCTCCTGTTGTGTGCCGGGTTTTCGAGCTTTTACTGCATGCTGTTTGCTAGTATAGAATTGCCGTGTCTGCTTACTTACTGCACTCTGTTGTTGATTGTGCGTTAGATTTACCCTTAGGTTAGGGGCGAATTATATATATATGTTCAGTCTTATGCAGGTGGTCATGCTCATACGCGGAGCTGAAATTAAAGGGGGCAATTAAATAAATCATAAATATATATACTCTTTGCACAGGTACCTGCTGCGCTTAAGACCCCCTTTAATTAATAAGAGCATGGCCAAGTGTGGCCAAATTGCGTTTTAAATTTCAATAATAACTGCTTGGGATTGATATAACTGTTGATTATCAGGATGACCTTACAGGATCGAGTCTAGATTTTTTTATTTAATTTGATGTAAACTCAATTTATTTAAGGTTGTAAATTTATTAAGATGACTTGAGATTGGGACATTAAGATCCAACTTGAATTCCAAAGAGGAGAAGACATCCCTAAAGGGGAGAGTCTTCAGCCATTTAGAAGATCAAGTTATGATATTTTCATAAGTATCCAAAGAGGAAAGATAACACCCCGATCAAGGGGGAGTTTCTTTTCATTTGGATATCCTGAACCGACGAATCAAGACGTTCGTGAGAAGATGAAGGATTGGACAACGGGAAGAATCCTAAATCTCAAAGTCATTTAATTTAGGATTAGAAATCCGGGTTGTAGTCAGTGGTGCCCGGCCACTTTACTTTCTTGCAATTCTGGATGTAATAATAAGGGGCACTTGCCCACGGACATTCAATTTGATATATTTAATTTGATTGATTTATTTAAATTGATTGCGCATTAGAACTCCTGCTTTTCTAGTCTTTTTATCTGCATGCCGACTTTGATTTGACCTGGAATACGACTGTAGGCTCTTAAGGACTTAATAAAATTTTTCTACTTAAATCAAATTAAAAACTTTAAGCTCACATAGAAACTCTAACGTTTTAAGAAAAAATCCCGGGGCCGCCGGGAGTCCTCATTTCATAGCATTCATTCAAATTCAAATCTTTTAATCAAGTCGATTAGCATGCATCATATTAGCAACTAATTTAAAAATTTTTAAACCCTTAATTGCATTTGCTTAAGCACCAAACCCAACATAAGTTTAAGGGACCATTTAGGATCCGCTCTAGACGTCGGTCCCGTTCTCGAATACCTTTCTTAAATAACGTCCCGACCCATTCTAACATTAAATGACTTGATACATATTTTTAAAGCGCCTAGGTGGTTTAGCTGGCTCCCCAATCCAGGCCGGGTAAGACCAGATTTGCATTGCACTAGCTAGGTTCGGGTCACTTTTTAGTACCCAATTTAGACTTAGGTTCTGAGGCAAGCTCGGGCTGTAAGACCTCAACCTCCGGGAATCGAATCCCAAATTTCTAATAGAATTGATCATTTAAACATTAAATCACTTTCAATCAAATTCGAGCCCAACACTTAGGATAGACTGGGGCACTTCTGAATTGTTTCAGAATTCCAAGTGCCTCCTACTTCTCCTCCGTTGACTCCAGAAATAAGTGTTCAGCCTTGATCCATTCCCGATTGAAAATTCCTACCTTTTCCTCCTTTGATATCGATCTTTGAAAATTTTAAATAAAACTTATACCGCTATTTTAATCGAGAGTTTTCGTAGGAGAATTCCAATTCCCCTACGATGTAATTAACTACGAGGGCTTGCGCTCGTAGGAGATTTAGTAACCCAGATCTAATTTTCAAAATCAATTTTTTTTAAAAAACCTTCAATTAATTATCTTTGGGAATTCAAACAAAAATGGCGATCGTTATCGTCATATTAAAATAATCGATAATAGGTAATATCATCTTTCTTCGGGAAGATATATTATTTTATTATCATTATTTTGATTATGAAATTAACGATCTCTTATTCGAATTATTATCGTTAAACAATTGATTGAATGTCTTCTTGATCTTTCAAGATCATATGTCGTTCCTCCTTGAGTTTGACTAAGATAATTCGGATGAATTTAAAATTCTAAAATATGAACCCATTAGAGAACGATATGATCATCTCCTGATTTGATATACTGTTCATAATGATGCGTTCAATTTCAAAATTTAAAATTTAATATTCCCAAAGAAAATTAATATATTTTCAAAACCTATATATATTAATATATATTTTTTTAATCAAAACAATGTCATTAACGGTATTCAAAATTCTCCCAATCACTGATCAGCTTTGGCTTCACAAAATTCAAATATGATTACTCATTATTTACAGAAGGAGTCTGCACTAATTTCATAACTCTATTAGTCTACATTGATGATTGTTTCATTGCAGGACCATCATACCACTCCACGAATTTCATAAAACACTTCATTCACATACAATTTAACCTAATAGACTTTGAAAACTTAAAAAATACTTCCTCGACTTAGAGAATGCTTGTTCAAGGACATTGTCCATTTCCAAAGATATTAAACTCTATAACTCTTAGAATATACTTGTGTTCTCACTAGCAAGCCTACCAACATCCCCATGAAGCCCTCAAAACCAACTCAACACCTTTGATGGTGATCTCCGCCCCAACACTTTGCAATATAGGCACCGCTTAGGGTGCTTATTATACCTCACACTATCTTAAATGGACATAACCTTTATTACACATAAACTTTCCAATTCTTAGCTCAACTAAGAACATAACTCATAACCGCTACTCACTACCTCCTTAAATACCACAAGTCCATCCATAGATAGAGAATTTATTTATATGACTCCTCCAACCTTCTTTGCTCAAGGCTTTTTCAATTGTCGATTGGGGATCTTGTACGGCTATGTTATCATCAAGTTTTGTATTTTCTTAGAAGACTCTTATACTCTCAGAAGGCAAAGAAACATAATGCAATCTCTAGATCCTCTGTTGCTGCAAAATATTGTGCATTTGCTATCATAGTTCATAAGTTAATGAATAACTCAACTCTTGTGAAATTTTGAGATACATTGAATTCAATCCACTCGTATTGTGTGATAACCAAGTAGTTGCACATGTAATGACTAATCTTAATTTTTATGAAAGAACCTAACACATTAAAATTGACTACAACATATATATTTGATACAAATAAACTATCATGGGAATGATTGGGGCATTAATATGCTAAAAGCAAAGAACTGACACATCCCTCTTTGTTGAGAACCTTCCTCACCCCGTCCTTCCACATAAATGCGTTGAAGAGCATAGAGCTATATTGTTGCAGAGATTCCTTCAGTTTTATGTTTAATGGACCAGTGTGACTATGGCAGCACAGCCGAATCGGACAGATAAATACATATATTCAAGCTTCATCGCATAATGCCCAGCAGTTATATTACTACTTTATAACCTTAATTCACGAAATAGAAATAGTGCCAAGCCATGTTGCTACACCTTGCTATGCTGTGAAGCTATAGAAACCTCTTAATTACAGGCTAATTATATATTTAAAATATTAATCTAAATTATCAAATTTATTTATCAAGCAAATATTTGTTATGATAGGATATTCAAGGATGACATCACGGCAATGAACAATAATTCATTTTTGTAATAGGAGACGAAATTATTTATTTATTTTATATTGAGTTTTAAATCAGAAAAAAAATATACTACTGACCATCTTCTATTGCTTTATGCACCGATCTGCAACTTTAATGGTTTGTATGGGATGGCTTTAGTTTTATAAGGATGATTTTGAAACTGTTATGAGTACAATAGTTTTTTTTTTCAACTGCCATTAATATTTATAAATATATAAATTCATTAAATCTGTTATCTACTTTTTTTGAAGGACCACACGTTAACAATTATAATTGTAAATAATAATCTCTAATCATAAAATTTTTAAAAATAAAAAATAGTAATCAGAAAAAAATTATTACTATTATATAAGAAAATAAAATTATACAAACGCTAACTCACACAGACCCTGGCATTTCATTTGGGACGACTTTTTTACTGCTTTTTAAAACATCTTTTTAATATAAATAATAAAAAATTATTAAAAGAAAAAAAACCGTCCAAAACTAAACCAAAATCTTATTTTTTCAAACAGAATTCCAATATTTGCTTTGCTTAAATCAGAATGAGAGTTTTCATTTAAATCCAAGGCAAAATTTTATTTCTAATTATAATAAAATCATTCTGAAAGCGGATAAAAAAAAATTTAGCTTAACCCCAATACATAGAAAAATAGAATTTAAAAAAAATTCTGCCAAAATAATTAGATATCACTATTTCAAAATGGCAATACTAAAATTGAATCAATTCCTAGAGGCATGCAGATCTGCATTCCTATCCTACAACAAATTACAATAGAAAAATATAATAATAATACATCACTACATGGTTAGAAATAAATACATATGTTAGGACTTAGGGTTCAAGGTGTGGGATAACATGAAGAGGTGCACAGCTTGATCATTTTAGGCTTCGTTTGTAATGGCTTTCTTACTGCTTCTTAAAACAACTTTTTAATAAAAAAATTTAATTTTTGTTCTAAAAAGCTATTTTAAAAAGCAGTAAAAAAACCATCCCAAACGAAGCCTTAATCCTCCCACTGATCATAGCCAGCATCATATCCATCAGCATAATTACCATCTTCGTTGCCATAATAGTCATCATCAACATTTCCATTGCCATCATCTCCATATTCATAATCATATCCATAGTGATCTTCGTCATTATTTGTCTGTGTAGCAAAGCCATCTTCACCACCCATTGCGGCATCCTCATCAGATCCCTTCTCACCATTAGCAGCTTCTCCATCATCAATCTCAGTGCGCTGTTTCTTTGTATTATCCTGCTCAGGCTTCATAGAAGGAATTTCAATACACAATCGAGCATAGTAAATCTATAAAAAATAGGTTTAAAGCTAGAGAACCAACTACCAAAGATTAGGTCAACCTCAAGAATATGGATCAGTTTTGGATCAAATAAAATAAAGAAAAAGAAATGTAAGTCAGAATTCACATAAAAAAAAACTGAAACATATATGCTGAAAAGATATTGACACAAACATGACTGCAGTTGAGATGACCAATAGCTTGGGGATTCTTCCTTCCGAAAATTATTAGGTAAATTAAACCCAATGCTGTAGATTAAGTAACAATTAAATTTGATCATTAATCTCATCTCGTTATTCCTGAGGGATTTCAAATGTCTTGCAGACAGCCAGTCAATACATTCGGAACTTTTACACATTAAATCATGCTGGGATTTTCGGTTAGAATCTACATAAATTGGCTCCGGCAACAACGTTAAGCTTTTATCCCACTAGGTGGGATTGGCTACATGAATTTTTTTTTCTTCATTATATCCTATTAAAAGTCAAATTCTCATTTAAATTTAATAAAAAAGGTAATTTTTAATATTTTCTAACCAAGTCTTTTTAGGTCTACCCTACCTTTTTTAATATATGCCAAATTTACATCATCTATTTTCCAAACTGGGTCATCAGAACGCCGGCGTTTAATGTGAACAAACCATCTAGGAGACTCTTGAATATTAGCTACCAGTGGAGCTACTCTAACCATTTCATGTATATACTTGTTTCGCATTCTATTTCTAAGAGTGAAGCCACTCATCCACCTAAGCATACTTTATTCTCTTTTAATGGTCAACATTCTGCGCCATAAAGAATTGCAAGTCTCACCACCATCTTATAGAATTTTCCCTCAAATTTGGGGGGTCCTTTTCTATCACACAATAGGCTTGATGCATTCCTCCACTTCAACCATCCAACTTGAATTCTACTAATAATATCCTCATCTATTTCACTATCACTCTGGCTAATAGACCCAAGATATCTAAAAGATGTACTCTTATTAATGACTTGATCACCTAAAGTCACAATCCCCACAATAGATCTATTACTAATAAAATTACACTCCATGTATTTAGTTTTAGATCTACTCAAATGAAAACCTTTTGACTCTAAGATTGACCTCCATAATTCAAGCTTACCTTCAACTTCCTCTCTAATCTTATCAACAAGGAGAATATCATCAGCAAAAACATACGCCAGGGCACACCCTTTTGCAAATGTCTAGTAAGAACATCCATAACTAAAGCAAAAAAGATAAAGATGATAATTTACATAATCCAAGTGAAATAGGAAAATACTTGGACAAACCACCTTGTGTTTGAACACAAATAACAGCTCAAGCATATATCTCCTTGATGATTTGAATATAAACATTATTAACCTCTTTATTTTCTAGAACTCTCCAGAGCACCAATTCTATCATATGCTTTCTCTAAACTAATCAAAAGCCAATAATAGGAGTCTGCTCGACACTTCTTCAAACCGGGTGGCGTCATAAATGCAGGCTACCATATCACATGGTAAAAGCTCTTTGCTCCACATTAACCGCCAATTTTTAAGCAGGAGAACACACTGCTATGCTCAGTAGAATAGAGCAGTTTATAATTTTTTTACAAGACCTTAACATTAATTACATTACTGTGACATATTAATGTTTAGTAGAATAGAGCAGTATATAATTAATTATAAAAAATTAGGTTGTATACCAGCAAATACAATAATGTGCATATCTTAACTAATATAAATTCCTATCTATTACTAAAAATTAATAAATTTCTGAAAAATTCATCCACGCTTAAAAAAAAGGAAAAAAAAAACCCGGAATTGCTCCAAATTATCGCCAATTGAAAGAGCAGCATACCGTGTATAGACTCTCCAATGCCTTGAAATTAACTCTTGAATGGAACGACTGCAGCGACAAAACCATTATCACCATAAGAACAATCAGCGATGGATGGCAACAACAAAGCAAACTTAAAAATAAACATCAACCAAAATTAATGAAGGAAAAGGATAAATAACCTTTGTAAAAAAAACACAATCATTTGACTGTTAAGGACATCACAAAGGACATGTACCTTTCGTTTTAGCAATTGGCTTGTTGCTTCAAGAGGAGATTTTGGAGGTCTTGAATTCCTTTTCTCTGCTGCTCGTTTTTGCCTCTTTTCCTGAAATAATGATCTATTTAGGTTGAAGCATAGCGATTCAACGGCAAAATCTTTACAATTAGCATGTAGCTTCAAGAGGAAATTTCAAAACCTCTATTTATGAATGGATTCATTCAGAAAGACGCTACAAATCAACAACATTTATTCGTGATACAGTAATAATGGTGGATTTAAAAGTAGCGAATCAATGGATACACAAGCAATAGACAATGGAAAAATATAGAGTGAGTACCGCTTACATAGCATGATAGCAGCTAAAGCATAAATGGCAAACTAAAATTACCAGCATTATCAGCTAGCTATTTGTATATCCAAAACCAAGAATAATTTTGTTGTTTCAAATCACAAACAAAAAGCAAAAGCAAATTGAAAACATCATGAAATAAAACTATAATACCATGTGAATAAGCTAATTTTCCTATTTCCATGTAAAAGCAAGAGCATAATTATATTATCACTCAAGAAGGAACAAGCATAGCTTCAAATAATCATCTTTCTTTCAATAGTTAAATTCTAATGCCGGCCAAAAAATTGCAAAATATAACCCTTTAAAAATAATTCTTTCAGTGATACTAAGTAATCATGATGACAATGATCATGTAGATCAAAGATAACCAATTAAACAAGAACTTGGTTCTTTATATGTAAACTTGAAAAAAATAACAAAATCTCAAACCAAATGATAACGTGATAGCTTATTAAGTCAAAGAAATAAACATGAAACTAAAAACACAAAAAATAAAGATAACCAAAATTTTAGGGAAAAGTGATAGGAAAATTAAGAACACCCACAAAACTAATAACAAATATTTATAATAAAAAAATTGAAGAAAATAATTCATCAAATAGAATAAAATAATGGCTCGCATTGAAACAAGAAGATAACAGATAGCTTCATGCCTTATCAAGTTACTTATAGCTCACAACTCCCAAGCTTAATCGGAGAACATCCAAGCTTGGCATGTAACTGTAATATAAAGACATTCTTGCAAAAGGATTAACCAACCAATTAGAGGCCTCTATCACATTCGTACTAACATGAGATTTATGCATGTAATCATATAAATAAAATTCATATGATACTGATTCTTAGTGAACTTCAATCAAACTTTTGCCATCATTGCCAAATTGGCAAAGAGAATGAATGCGTGACTGTTTTAAAGCACGGACAAATGACTATATATATAATAAAATTTAAAAAATATATAGGTGAGGATTTTCAATAGGTGCCACAGCAGGGGAAATTTGAAGGAAGTCCCGTGGTTGATGTAGTCCCCCAAAGCCCTTGGCCGACGATCTGATCCAGCCAAGTGGATTGAAGACTTGAAGACATTGCCAGGGTCGATTCACTCCCCCAAACTCCTCGCCGTTGATTTGATTCGATCGAGTCGAACCAAAAGGTCAAGTGCCCTCCCCAACCTCCCCTCGCATTGAATGCAAATTTAACATGCTGAGTTTCAAAACTCGAAGAAAATCCTCGAATCTCAAGTTTGAGCCCAGATTTTGAAATCAACGTTCGATATCATTGCCATTTGTACCCTGCAATATCTCCTTGTAGATCAGCACATACAATGATGATCTAGTTTTCTCAATATCATTTGTGATTTCTCAAATCCATTTCAAACATCTAATTCAAGTACTCTCGTTTCAAATCATCTAACAAATTCAGGCTTCGACATTACGCCCCCAAGTTAATTGGCGGAGTGAAAAAGTTAAGCCAAACTTTCATGATCTTCCTATTAATTTTGCAAACCTGCACATTTGAGTGAAACTTCATGTGTTGAGTTTTAAAATTTGAAGAAGATCCATTTAACTTCAACCTTCAGTTTAAGTTCAAGCCCAATTTCAATTTCCAATTCATATTTTGGCTTCGACGATTCACATCAAGTCAACCGGTGGAATGAAAGAATCAAGCTCATTCCTTGGGATTTTCATGTCAATTTTGTAAACCTGCATAATCGAGTGAAACTTAATATGCTAGGTTTTAGAATTTGTCGAACATCCCTCAATCTCAAATTCAAAATTAAAAATCCTCCAACAAATCTAGACTTTGACATTTTACTCTAAATCAATTGGTGGAACAAAATAGTTAAGCATAATTCTCCTAAATTTCTTTGTCAATTTTGTGAACCCTCATGTTGGCTGAAAACTTAATATGTTGAGGTCTGAAATTTAAAAATAACCAATCAAGCTCAAAAGTCAAATCCCCTTTTTAAATTAACTAATTGAAATCACCTTACGTTAATTTTAAGAAAAATAAAGTGTACTCAAATGGCTGGGAAACTTATCTTCTCCTTGGATAGAAACTTGACTAGAGAAGAAATCATCTATGGTAGTTCAATTCAATTTGGATACATGTAAACTTAAATTCCATAAATTCTGTATATATATCGAGTTGTAAATTGTCATGAGTTGTAAAAGAATAAAAAAATAATTGCTTATGTATATACAAGCGGGGCTCCAAAAAACAATGTCCTCTTTCAGAAGGATATCCATTTTAGAATTCCACATAGGACTTGGAGCTCGAAGACTATAAACAGTTATATTCGATTCTAGATGTATATGATAGATTAGAATCCAAGTTTGTTGTTGATGGGGCCTGACCATCATTATTTTATTGCAAACCTTGGGTTGTGCTTTCCAAATTTATAAATTAATAAAATTATTTTTATACATTATTGTTCATACATCATTTACATCATATGTGTAGTTTCTTTTTTTGTAAGCATATTGTCTTACATTCGATTTAAATTTTATAACAAATCATTGATTCTTAGGATAGAGCTTACTAAATCTTGCATTCATACGACAATTTTTATGCTTAGGATTGTTAGCTGACAGCTCATTTTAGGCAAATGATAAGTCCAGATTGTATACACCCTTCTCTACATATCCCTCAATTCAAATCTAAAATTTCAAATCAATTCTAGAATTTATAATCTAAAGCTTGTGCATCGAAATCCAATTAGCCCAAGTATTTATTTAAATCTATATGTATTTTAAAACTTTTAGTCTTCATTTTAATCAAGAGTATTCTCTTAAGAGATAAAATTAAACATAGGGGCTTGTCCCTGTAGGGAGTCTAGATTCCAAAATAAAATAAACCCTATCTAAGTTCCTTTCTAAGGTAGGAGAAAATCCGTGAATGCAGAGTAGCTTTATCCATATTTTAAATTTAATTTCATAATCAAAAGATAGATGGATATTTTGTTTACCCTTATGGCGAATGGAATATTTTTTATATTTGATTATGGAAATAAATTTATAATTTATTCTTCTAATTGGAACAATGGTAGAATATGTTTTTCATCTTTTGGGATAAATTGCATATTCCTTATGCATCTAATGAGAAAAATAAATTATAGTTTCTCTTTTAAATCAATAGCAGAACATTAGTCAATCATTCGGGGTAGTATAATGTTAAGCTATGCAAATTTGATTGGAAGAAACTTAAATATATAGTTAAAACAAATCTTGTGGCACAAAACACATATAAGAATTTTATCCATAGTAGATGACCCCACATGGTGGAATAAAGGCTTGTTGATATTGTATTGCTATTATTGAACATTATATCATGCTCAAGTACTTTCTAAAGTTAAATATTTGATATGCAGCAAATTTGAGAATAACTGAATAACTAAAGTTCATTATATATATATATATATATATATATGAGAAAAGTGTCTACAGATTAATATGAAATGTGATGCAAAAATAAAATAAACTACATGAACATTAATATAAAAAAAGTATAAAAAGGGAAAAAGTGTATGTATGCAAATTCAGGAGTTCAACCCATTACGATACTGGTTGGGGACGCAATGTACTTAAGCACATTTAATGAAAAAGGATGGGAATAGAAATTGAAATGAAAACGATTGTACCTTCACTGGTCCAAAATTTTGACGGTGCTTATGTAATAAATGAAAAGTAAAAAAGAATAAATAAACAAAATAAAGTTACTTGAAAATAATATAATAGGAATCTATATTCATATTAAATGTTTCTGTATATGTTAAATAAAAAGATTGCCAAAGGAACATAACTGCATTTATGTATGTTTAACAGTTATATTATAAACTATAATTAGCCACTGAGTTTATTACAAATCTCAAATTGTTAAATCTAAAATATCAGGTAAATCTCCTGTGAACTAAATGACTGAAAGAGAAGAGTTTATCTCCAGAAAAAGAGGATCAAATAATATCAGATAAATTTGAATTATTATATATGTTGTTTTAGTGGCTTTTTAATTAAATGTTGGGCATAAGTGTTTTATGTGATTGAAAGAACTGCAATAGCCATCAGACTGTTTTTTTATCTCATTAAATCGGGTCTCTAAGACGGGTTGAGACAAGTAGGCAGTGATAGTTGTTTTCTAAAATCACTCCAAACATCTAAAAGTTATTTTGAGTATTTTTAAACTTGATTTGTTTAAAAAAACAAAAAATAAATAAAAATAATTAAAAAGCATATTAAACAAACATTTTTATAAATAAAGTAAAAATAAAAAACAAAATTGATTACAAAAAGGCCCTACAACTAAGGTTAATAAGTTAATGGTACAAATTCTCAATTCCAGCAAGTAGGGTGAAAATGAATGAGAATCAATGGAAAAAATAATTAATAAGAATGTTTCAAGCAAACTTTTATCTTTTATACAATCAAATGACATTGGACATCAAGACATAGCTCACACAACTGAATTTAAGTTTCACAAGATTATTCACCATTCTAGATTAAGCCCAAATTATTCAAATAGAGTGATAGTTCAAAGGTTGGCCCTGAAACATTGGTTATGTTTACTCTAGTTTACTCTCGAGACCCAGATTTGAGTCATGGAAACAACTTGTCTACAAATATAAGAGTAAGATTGTGCACAACCCCAAACCTTGTATTAGCGGAATCTCCATGCATTGGGCATGCCTTTTTTAGCATTATCTTGTACTTTCAAATCATTTAACCTCATGGTCAACCACTTATTACCGTTCATAAATTCCAAAGATCAAATTGCTTCGTAACCTTAATAGAAGCTGGTAATATGATGCCTCTTGGAAGTAAAAATAACAAAATAGATAGAAGAAAAATGAAGGAATATAAATATAGGGGCTGATTTTTTATTGATTCTTCAACAAAAATGAAGATACAATTGATCTACTATTCGATAGATAAATTGGCTCTCCCACAAACCCTATAGCCGCCGCTAAGAAAATCACACCAAAAACCCTAAAAAATAAACTCAACACATCTCCTCATAACCCTAGACAACACTCCCCCTTAAATAGGCCTCACACACATTAGATACAATTAGAACCTTCCTAAACAACATAAACACAAGTAGGAAGTATTCCTAAGAATGCCTAAACATAATTAGGAAACCTTTCTAAATAAGTAAAATCTTCCTAAACAACAGAAACACAATTAGGAAATATTCCTAAACAGCATAAACATAATTAGAAAACCTTTCTAAACAATTAAAATATTCCTAAAAAGCATAAAAACAATTAATAAACTTTCATAAACACTCCCTTTTGATTCCTCCTAACATAATGAATAATATCTCCCCTGGGCCCACAAGGAGGGCCAAAATCTCTCCCTCTACTACCCTGGTTCCGCCCAGCCAAAGGGCGGGTTCAGCCAGGCCTGAGCCGGTCTAGCTGGGATGGTATAAGCCGGCCAGGTGGCCCCATCTTGGCGTATCACAACACCATGTAAACAATTCTCCAATAATTGAATCAGTGACGAGGCTGTTCTTTTTCTAATCGTTTATCATGACATTTATTTCTTAACTGATATTTATTCACATTTATTTCTCAACTGATTTATTCCCAGCAGAAATTTCAGTGTGCTTTGTATATACTGTTTTATACAAATTTCATAACTAAAAACAGTTTAAGTCCTACTGTAGAAGAAGAAAATCAGTACGAATTTATTGTTGGTTAACTACCTAAATGAACAACTAGAGGATGATATAAATAATCGTTAGGAAACCAAAAAATATATAAGGTAAAGCAAGATATTAGCATTAATATGGCAAACAAACAAAATAAGGTCACCTAAGAATAACCCTTAATGTGAGTGCTAGAACAGGCTTGCAAGAACTCATTCTTATTCTGCTTTTTCGCTTCTCCTTTCTTTCCCCTTGATATATGTTTTAAACTTTAGGTAAAGGAAGAAATCATTACCATGAAAGACACCGTTCAATAGAAAACAAGACGAGTATCACAGAAAATCATGTTAAAAGAAACTTAACAAAGCATCTTGGAGATAATTTAAATAGCTAGTTCATGAAATGATTATATATTAAGCAAATATTTAATAAAAAAAAAGATTTAAGATTAAAAGCAACAAATAGAAAAAATAGGATGCTTTAGCTCGCAACTAGAAA
Organism: Dendrobium nobile; assembly: GCA_022539455.1. Taxonomy (NCBI): domain Eukaryota; kingdom Viridiplantae; phylum Streptophyta; class Magnoliopsida; order Asparagales; family Orchidaceae; genus Dendrobium; species Dendrobium nobile. The sequence goes on from CM039734.1 coordinate 61,051,396, forward strand.
ATGTTAATGACAACAAGAACTAGGGACAATGGAATGATTTCTGCTACTGAGCTACCTTTCTAGAATTGGCCAAAGCAGCTGCAGTCGCTGCCGCCAGTTCTTTTGCGGAACTAAATTCTTCAGAATTATTAGACAAAGTAGCCTCATAAGCTTCTTTAGCAGCTTCAGCAGCGGCAGCTTCCTTGGCTGCTTGCTCCTGTGCAATATTTACACTCAACCATCACATGCATGGATGACAAAAGGTGACAATATTACCAATCAAATAATTAATTTACCTCGAGGTATTCTTTGTTCATTTCTTCCCATATGATCTTTTTATACTTCTTTTCCTCCTCATTGTGAAGGTAACCATCAACCTATTATGCAAACTAACATTAGAACATAAAAATACAAACTTTAAGAATGTAATTTCAGAGAAAATCAAGGTTGCATTGATTGAAAAATATCTAGAAAGAAGAAATACATTGACCCTAATAAACGCTGCATAATTTCTGCCTGCTGGGACTACACTTATCAAGACTACGCTATCTTTCATTCATCTTCAATGGCCAACTAATCGATCTATGGAATCCCTGCTGCCTACTCATTAATATGTGAATAATTATAATTATTCTGCAATTATTCTTCTAGATACTCATCAATTTGTAGACTACTACAACTATTTGTAATTATTATTCCTTAAATTTATATATTTCTTATTAGAAACTCCCCTTAAATTATATAAATGCTACACAAATATTGAAATGACATACTAGACCAATTCACCCTAATTTTGGTCAAGACATTAAAACCACTTTTTCTCATCCTTTTATTTCAATTGTTGCAGCCTGCACTGCTGCATTATCATAATCCTGCAACCTTCATTGTTAGACGCTCTTCCTTCTCTCCATATTTTCTAAAATTGCAATCTTCATCGTTATATTTCCGTAAACACTTCCCATTGCTGCAACCTTCATAGTTACATTACCATAAATTGTCCCTACTGTAGCAAACTTCATCATTGCATTGCAGCATTTTTTTTCTTTTTCAAATTTTTCCTATGACAAGAACTATGAATCTTAGTATTGTATTCTCTTGAAACTGAGGAATAAAATCTAAATAAAATGGAAAAATTGCAAAACATCCATTCAATATATTGGTTAAATGAAAAGAACTCTCTAAAATGACTGCAGGTTCTTAAAGGAAAAAAAAAATTAGGCAATTGATAAGGCACACAAAAACAAGAGCGGTTGCTAGGAGCACCTAAAAAAACATCTGCAATATGTGCTTGTACTCTAGCATTCTAAAATATTACCTCATCTTCTCACGCCTTTATATTCTTATGCCCATTGCAACCTCATGGATCACTATGATAGACAGACCGATTTGATTGGGAGAAAATTAAGAAATTTTCTAATCAAGAGGGAGCTGTTTAGAAAGGTTCTTAATCAAAGAGGAATTGTCAAGGAAATTTTTAATTACAACTATGAGGAAATTATTTAGGGCAAGAGATCTAATTTGAATTCAAAATCTAAAAGGGAATTATTTAGGGAAAGGGAGGAGGAATCAAGGGGAATTTTTCATGAAAGTTTTAATTACAATTGTGAGGGAATTATTTAGGGAAAGAGATTTAATTTGAATTCAAAATCTAAGAGGGAATTATATAAGAAAAGGGGGCTGATTTGGGAGGGAATTATTGGGAGCTTATTTAATGCTAACTATGTTGTTATTTTGGGGGAAGATGATTTGAGTTTGTTGTAGCCTTTTTTGAGAAAACTCTAACCGGTGACTAGATTGGGAGAGCTGGGTCTTCCTCTCCAATTGAAAAACCAATTGTATATTGCTTTTTCTTTCATATATCTTTCAATAAAAAGTTATTGTATGCTCTTCTTCCTAATTTTCTCAGTTTCTACATCCACTTCCTATCACATTGATTCAAAAGCTATAGATTATCTAACCAAAGATTTTCATAAATATTATTTTAATATATCATTTGCCATAAAAACAGGAAAATATATGGTAGGTGAATCCTTGACCATGATGTCCAGTCATGAAGATCTTCTTATTCTCACACTCTAAAATGTCCTCATATATTTAAATTATTTGCCTACTTGTTATTTATTCAAAAGCTAACAAAAGATTTCAAATGCAATGCCGTTTCTTATCCATCATATTGTGTCTTCAGAATAGGGCACAAAGAGGATGATAGGCCTTGCTAAATAAAGAGATGGTAAGAAATCCAATAATTAAGAAAACTCCTTGCAACCTTAAATATTATCTCATATCCCAGAAACCCTAACATACAATCAATAAAAATAATATGGCTTCAATGCAAACCCCTTAATTATTCATCGCTCTTTATTCTCAAAATCATGTTTTTTCAATAATCAAATAATATAAAAAAGGAGAATTTCATTGCATTTGTGAAATACAACAACATCAAGTCTTTATACCACTTGTATTTCTGAAATAGCATAACACGATTATACAAAATTTTTAATTAATGGCACAAAATCATTTTTCATTTTTCTCTCATTTATAATGACATATGGGGATCAGCTACACCTAGATCTCTAAGACTTCTTAGTATGTCAAGGATCTATTAAAAAAAAGCTAAAAGTGATGTGAATTGTAATCCATCTACCTTTTTCAATATGATCAAAAAGCAATTTGATGTTGAAATTAAAAGAACCATATCTAAGAATACCAAAGACTACTTCAATTACTCTCTCTCCTCATACTTCAAGGAAAGCCTTTATCCCACTTGTGTTTGTGAAATAGCATAAAACAACTATAAAAAAAATTTAATTAATGGCACAAAAATCATTGTTCATTTTTCTCTCATTTATTATGACATATGGGGATCAGCTACACCTAGATCTCTAAGACTTGTAGTATGTCAAGGATCTTTTAAATAAAAGCTAAAAGTGATATAAGCCACCTACCTTTTTCAATATGATCAAAAAGCAATTTGATGTTGGAATTAAAAGAACCACGTCTAAAAATATGAAAGACTACTTTCATCACTCTGTCTCCTCATACTTCAAGGAAAAAAGAATAACACATAAATCATTTTGTGGCATTCACCCAAGAAAATTAAATGGCTGAATGAAAAAATGGCACCTCAACATCATCGATATCAGAAAAGCTTTCAGGATCTTCAGTTCCTTCTTCATGCAAATCCTGCTCTGAGTAATTGCAAACAAAAGTATCAACAGCTGAATGCCCTGTTAAAGAACTCAGATAAAGTTATTTGTGACTAGTTAATTATACATAATTGGATGTAAGTAAAAGCCAAGCTTAAATAGCTGGGAGGCTGATTATGAAGATAACATACATATAGATAGCGTAACAGTGCATGTCCGTTGTAGATCTCTAATGTAGCATACATACCATTATGAAGTTTAGGTTCTTCTGAAAATGGTGCTTTACTTCCATGGGAAACTGAAGTGGCATTCGATGATAAATCAGTCTGTTGCATATCCTGCCAAAAAACAAAAATGGTCGATGTCAGGAAAAAAAAGCATTAGAAAAAAATAAACAAAATTAACGGTTTCATCAAAAATTTTTATTATTCATTGACCAAACAAATTGTTAATTAATTTGTACGTAGCAATTATAAAACAGAAAAACTTGCATTAATGCACAGAAATTAGCATTTAGAAGTAAATTTGTAATTCATATTTCATAAATCGAACTATAGAATCAGCATAAATCCCATTGCCATGTTTCATCTGGTAAATGCCATAATAACCAAGGATGATATTACAATATTCCATAGCAAAAAAAATTGGCAAGAGGCCCTAACAAAGATTGTGCAACAGAAACATTTGGCAAAATTTTAAGATACACAGTCCATCTTCTTGATGATATTCAATCCTTAAAAAAAATGAGGAGGATGGGGGACAGGTAAGACAAAAGTCTGAAAAATTGTTATACTATTGCTCTATAACTTACTGCATTTGTTTTAGGCATCTTTTCCTCAGCTCTGGCCTTCTGCAACCTCTGCCTTTCAGCATGCTGAAAGGCTGGAGGTTCTGCACCTCCCCTAATTCCCCCTGATAAATGAATGAACTGCATAAAACATGAGATTGATACCAAAAAAAAACCCATTCAACAAAATAAAGCAGAATAAGAGCCCTCGAAATTACTTCATTGAAACATTCTCTGCAAAGTCCATGAGCAAAATGAGGCTCATTTGTATCCTTGTGCGCACACAGCACTTGCCCTGGTGTGGGAGACTGATATGATTGAGAGACATTATTGAGCTCGTCGGCCCTGGCAATAAAATCCTCGATCTAAAAAGGAAAAATACAAGCAGAGAAGTGTGAAAAAAAAAATGATTTGGAATTTATTTGAAAATACAAGCAAAACGTAAAATGAGTTCTAAAACAAACATTTATTAAACCCCTCAGAGAATCTTAGATAATTCATGATACACAATCTACACGACTTGCTTTCCCTAACATTTTCCAAAACTAAATCTGATCACACTGTTGGAAGACAATAGCGTGTGGAGGCACTAAGCTCGCATGTAAAACTTCTGCAATTAATAATTAAATTTACACTTTACCTCATATGGGATGAAATTCCAACCATTTCCACATCAAACTTTCTTTCCATTTTTCTAATTTTAATTTGGTTTGAAAGAGGTGAAACTTGCAGGAGCATGTAATTCATAAAGCATATGATAGTTATCTCACTTGGAATACCTACTGTACTCAAATCCAAGACCAATGAAAAAAAAATGGACAAAATATTGATCATCGTTGTAACTAAATTATGATTGAGGAAACTTAATCATTGCAAAACAACTCTAATACTGGTTGTTTGCTCCAAAATAACTTTAGCACACATTTTCCCTTAGATAACAAACAAATAGATTTTCATGGTTTATGATCATCAATAAATTCTTACGAAAATCTTATGTTGATCTCAATATCTCAGTATTCATTACCGTACCACAAAAACATCAACACAGCTAAGCTTGTATAAACCAAATTGATCAGCTTCTATACATGTGATTTGTCACAAATTTGTCATCCTCAACACTAATTTCATTATAGGATTAGGGAAAGGTTGATGTATGCACCCTTATCCCTAAATTTTATGAGAGCTTGTTTACATGACTAGAAGGCAACATACGCAATTAACCTTTATCCATGTGAGGCAACATCCGCATTTAAGCTTTATCCACTAATAGTTATAACCATTATGAAAACCCTAAACGTTCTCAATAGTGGATCTTAAGATGCTGTTACTTCCATCATTTGACATCCTATCAGCCTCAAGGATTTCATACAATAGAGTGTTAATCATATTACCCTTAATGCTCTTCATAGTAGATCATAAAATGTTGTTCAATCATTTGACATCCTATTAGCCTTAAGGATCTCATAGAATAGCTCTGTAGCTATAATACTCTAATATATACATATATATAATATATAACTTTTAAAATCTCCTCTCTCTCTCTCTCTCTCTCTCTCTCTCTCTCTCACATATATATATATATATTATAATGTCAGAGTAAGAATTAAAAGGGGGGAGGTTAATTGGCTGAAGTCGAGGTGAGTACTCATATTCATAAATTATGATAATGGGGTTATTTTTTCTAAATGCATTTAATTTCTTATCATTATCAATAAGTGTTTATGTGTTATCTCTATAAAATGCAAGTGATCATATTGAGTTTGATGATATAGATTTATGTAATTTAGCATAAGTCTTACATTGAAATGATATGAAATGATATAGAACATGCAAATAAAGTTATTAAGTAAAAAATAATTGCATGTACAAAATTGAATGATAGAGTACACCCCATTTTGATATTGACTAAGGACGCAATGTACAATACGCGTCAAATAAAAAAGATTTTAAAAAGGTTATCAAAACGGAAATGGATGTACCTTCATTGATATTATTTAAGCGGCGTCTCCTATGCTAGTTATACTAATTACAGAAAAGGTTATAAAAGGATATAAGTATTCCATATATGCATAAGATATGATTGATAATCATTTCTAAACTTAAATGCTAATAAATAAAACAATTTTATATTTTACAACTAGAATTCATGTTGATCAAAATATCTTGTAATACTATAATTTAGAAGTATGTCATACTCACTGGGTTGTTTTATGACTTATTCCATATTTATAAATGTACATAAGTATTATTTAAATAGTTAAAATGAGAATAAGAGGAGAGAACGTGTATTATATGCGCAACATTCTGAGAGAAAGATATTTATTTGAGATAGTTCTAATATTTTGTTTTAAAATACATTTGAAGTTTAGTGGCTCGAACAGTGTCTTAGAGATAATTGGAATTTTTGGTGTATGAAACTTTAAATAATCATTCGATTGTATGTTCTCATCTCGCTAATATATATGTGTGCGAGCGCGCACACACACATATATAAATATTGGAGGCATAATCTTCTTTCCCACAACATCAATAAAGGCATATATAAGATCCTCTCACCAGAGCACTAAGAAAGGGGAGTATAGACCACTTGCATGACAAATATGCAAATATATGTGATTTCCCAATCGTGTAAAGAAAGACATGTATAAGTAATGTTGATCCCGAATCAAACAAACCAAAAAAAATAAATGTCGCGTAACTGCTCTGCCCCCATCCTGTACGTCACACGCCGAGCCGTCCGTTCACACGTCGCATACACGATCGTGATGCTCCTCCCACGTCCACTCCTCGGCTCTCTCTCGCTCTCATTTCTCCCTTCCTGTGACTTCTTTGGCTCCTTCATGCTGCTCGACTATGCTCCGACGACGACGTGCCCTTCGAGTTGAATTGGAAGTTACGACACTTTGAGCGGAAGCAACGTCGCTCCTTCGGCTCCTTAGGCGACAAGAACATAAATAGCTCACTCATTTCACCAATCATGATGTTTAACTCCTTCGAAGGAAAGTCAAAGAAACTAGATATAATGAAGAGCACAAAGAATCCTAGCAAGAAATAAAAAGAAACAGACAACAAAAGTTGAAAGAATGAAACCCTAACCTACTTTGATATCATATACAAAAGAAAAAATATGTAAAAAAACAACTTTGAATTTTATTATTTGATTATTTACAAAGTGCAAAAATATATATAGACTTTTCCAAAAGTCATATAATAAAAATAAATCAAAGATAATTAAAAAGCCTTCCGACAGCTAGAAGAGGAAGGAGAGGCACAAAAGAATTGCAATCTAAAGGTTATAAGAGGATCAACGCAATGGTTAGTACTATTAATTTGTGTGCTCAAGAATTCCTATCAAAATTGGTTGGCTTGTAAGTCCTATGATCCTTCAACAGAAAATATATATGTACTTTATTATTAATAGTTAATAGTGTAGGTATCTTTATAATTGTATTGTAATTTATAAGTTGTTGAATATCAGATTTCTAATTTTTACTTCACTCGATGTTTAAGGATCCTATTAATCATTTGAAGTGCACTTCCATAAACTAAGGAACGTGCTTTGTTTATACTTAAAAGCTTCAAAATAAGAATACTCATTCATGTATCACACGCTAATCTGTTCTGTGCTAACACATACATCAAAAACATTTTTCACACTTCCATCAAGAACACTTTTGAAAGGAATAAAAGAGCAAATTCTGATCTGGATGTCTACCATTAGACAATTAAAGAATAACTCTATACTAATTGTGGATTAATATTGGAGATGGAAACAAGAATGCAATTTTTTGCATTAAATCGTGCAATAGAGAGGTAAAAGAGAAAAGAGTCGGATATTAATCTCCCCAAGCATGTTTCTAAATCGCATCACAAGTTTATATCAAATTCTGTCTTGCTTAATTCAAAATGAAATTATTTTGAAAACATAAGAAATGTTTACCGTCAAACAACCCGAATCTGTATTCTCAAATTCAATCAGCCTTTTTGTCAACGTCGCCTCACATATATGTACGACAGTCACCTGTAAAAACAAGAACCAACTGCAACAATCAGCTAATTCAACTTAATCATGTAATCAAGGGTTTCAAAATTAAATACAGAAAAGGATAGAAAAAGAGGTGCGTGTGTTTATTCGGACTGGGGAAATGAATTCACCAACAAAAAATCCTAAATTGTCTTGCACACTATGCAAGTTACAAAGTTAGATAGTTTAATTGCTTAAATTATTTAAACATGTCGTTTAGTATTTTTCCTAATACTATCAATTTGGTAAGATTTTAAAATATAATGTAAGAAGTTTTAAACCAAATTATAATCTTTAATTTTCTCTAACTATATGACTAATTATTCTCTTGTTATACCCTTCAAAGAGATTCATCATTAAGTTGATTTATTAAGTGAAATAGCTATTTAGCTTTTTGATGCGTCGGATAAGTGCTTAATCTGGGCACCAAGCACTTTGGCCGCTCAAAAGTCATTTCTTCTTAAGATTACCTAGAACTTTTAATACACTGGAAAATATGAACGAGGGGCAATTTTTACTAGGAAATGCAAAAAGAAAAATCCATAAAAGGTTGAACAGACTAACAATATCTGATTTGGAATAGTTGAAGCCATGAGATAGTGCAGATATGTACAATGCCGCACCACATAAGCCACTAGGTTTCCTTCCTGTCTGTAATTCATAGGAGAGTGATGTGTTAACTCGATTTCAAGTATCACAGCGCTTAGGAAATTAATAGGTAACCTAGATACATGCCTGCATCCAGTCACGTTTCATGCTAGCAACAATACGCAGTGCTACTTCAGAAACAGGATTATGACTTTCACCTAATAAGCCTGCACGTTAGTAAGATAAAAGACGTATAAATCTAATTTGAAAATGTATGTCAAACTAATCTTAGAGTCAATAACACGTTATTTTCTAAAGATGTTTGAGAAATATAATCATATTCATTCCATGTATTCTCTTTTATTAAATTGCATTGTGTCCCTACACCGGAAGAACAGCGTGAATCAATTTATAAAAGAAAATCATGGTTTAAAATTGAGCAATAAGAGGCGCGCCTCAGCGCAATTTCGTCCATTTAAGCCTCAAAGCCTATGCAATGAGTTCAAGATTTGAGGCGTATGCCTCAAGTTTACTGAGGCGTACGCCTCAAATTTATTGAGGCGCGCCTCTTGCCTCACGGTTGAGAGGCGTCCGCCTCTAAACATTATGCTCGGTACTGAGCAGTACATGCTCGGTACTGAGCAGTACATGTTCGGTACTGAGCCGTACATGCTCGGTACCACTAGGTAAATGCTCGGTACCGAGCCGGTACTGAGCCAGTACCGCTTGGTACCGAGCAGGTATATGCTCGATACTGAGCAGTACATGATCGGTACTGAGCAGTACATGATCGGTACCACTAGGTACATGCTCGGTACCGAGCCAGTACCGCTCAAAATAACTCTTATAATAAAAATTTGTTCCGGTACCGCTCAAAATAACTCTTATATGTTAATGAAAAGAAAACTGTGATTTGGGAAAGATGGAGTTTGAGTTGAACTATATTTCATGTTGTTTTATTATTGGAATATTTTGATTTCACTTCATATCTTGTGCATTTTTTGAATGACTTAGAAGAATTAATACAAAAAATACCTCTTGAAGAAAGAGTTTTTATTGGAGGAGATTTAAATGGACATGTTGGTAGAGAGGTAGATGATTTTAAAAGCATTCATGGTGGCCATGGATTTGGAACGACGAATGAAGGTGGCAAGACCATATTGGATTTTTGTTTAGCTTATGATTTTTCAATTGCTAATACCTTATTTAAGAAAAGGAATGAGCATCTCATCACTTATAAAAATGGATATAGTACAACACAGATTGACTATTTTCTTATTAGAAAACTAAATCGTTTAGATTGCAAAGATTGTAAAGTTATTCCGAGTGAAAATTTATGTACCCAACATCGATTATTAGTTTTGGACTTTAAGATAAAGGGGCATAAAATAAAAAATAAAGTAAAACGATTTTTTAGGATTAGATGGGGGCATTTAAAGAATATTAACAAAAATATTTTTGAAAAAAAGATTTTAAATCTTAAGATTTTGTCTGTGCATGAGGATACTAATATTATCTGGGAAAAAGTGGCTAGTGATATTAAAAATATTGCAAAAGATATCATTGGAGTATCAAAGGGAAAAGCTCCTAATAGTAAAAGTAGTTGGTGGTGGAATCCAAATGTGCAAGAAAAGATTAAAAATAAGAAGCTTTGTTATAAAAAGTGGTTTAATTTTAAAAATTCTGATAATTGAGAAATATATAAAATGGCTCGTAAGGATGCTAAGAAAGCAATATGCGATGCAAAGACATTAGCTTTTAGTGATTTATATAATAGATTAGATACTAAAGAAGGAGAAAGATATATGTATAAGTTAGTCAAACAAAGAGATAGGAGTAGTAAGGATTTAGTTCAAGTGAAGTGTATTAAAGATGAAGATCAAAAAATACTTTTCTTAGAAGATGATATTCAACAAAGATGGATGAGATATTTTGCTAAACTTTTTAATGAAGATTGTGAAAATAAGATTGACTATAGTGACCTTAGCACCCTAAATGAAAATAAAGATTTCTGTTTTTGTTGGCGTATTAGTAAAACTGAAGTTAGAGAGGCTTTAAAGAAAATGAAGGGTGGAAAAGCTGTTGGACCTGATGATATTCCAATAGAGGTGTGGAAATGCTTAGGAGATGAAGGAATTTCATGGCTTACTAAACTTTTTAATACTATTTTGAAGACTAAAAAGATGTCAGATGAGTGGAGAATGAGTGTGTTAATTCCTATTTTTAAGAATAAAGGTGATGCACAAGATTGTGCGAATTATAGAGGTATTAAGTTAATGTATCATACTTTAAAACTATGGAAGCAAGTTATGGAGCAGAGGTTGCGGCGTGATACTAATGTTTCTCAAAATCAATTTGGATTCATGCCGGGTAGGTCGACTATGGAAGCCATACATTTATTAAGAGGTTTGATGGAGAAATATAGAGAAAATAAGAAGGATCTACATATGATATTTATTGATTTAGAAAAAGCATATGATAAAGTTCCAAGAGAAGTGTATGGATAGTTCTTGAAAAGAAAGGAGTCAATAATGCTTATATTCAAATCATTAAAGATATGTATGCAGGAGCTATTACTTATGTTCAAACACAAGGTGGATTGACCAAGTATTTCCCTATTTCGATTGGGTTACATCAAGGATCATCCTTAGCCCATATCTTTTTGCTTTAGTCATGGATGTTCTCACTAGACATTTGCAAGAGGATGTACCTTGGTGTATGCTTTTTGCTGATGATATTCTTCTTGTTGATAAGACTAGAGAGGGAGTTGAAGGTAAACTTGAATTATGGAGGTCAACCTTAGAGTCTAAAGGTTTTCACTTAAGTAGATCTAAAACGGAATATATGGAGTGTAATTTTAGTAGTAATAGACCTAGTGAGGGGATTGTGACTTTGGGCGATCAAGTCATTAATAAGAGTACACGTTTTAGATATCTTGGATCTATTGTTCAGAGTGATGGTGAAATAGATGGGGATATTATCAGCAGAATTCAAGTTGGATGGTTAAAGTGGAAAAATGCATCAGACTTGTTATGTGATAGAAATGTACCCCTCAAAGTTAAGGGAAAATTCTATAAGATGGTAGTGAGGTATGCAATGCTTTATGGTGCCGAATGTTGGCCATTAAAAGAGAAGCATAATACTAAGTTAAGTGTGGCAGAGATGAGGATGCTCAGGTGGATGAGTGGCTTTATCCTTAGAGATAGGATACGAAATGAGCATATACGTGAAAAGGTTGGAGTAGCTCCAGTAGAAGATAAGATTAGAGAGAGTCGCCTTAGATGGTTTAGTCACATAAAACGGCGGCCTTCCGATGACCGGGTTAGGAGAGTAGAGGTATTAGATTTGACTTATGTTAAGAAAGGTAGGGGTAGACCTAAAAAGACTTGGTTAGAAAATATTAGGAATGACCTTTCTTTATTAGATTTAAACGAGAATTTGACTTTTAACTCCTAATTTTCATCCCAAGAGAATATAGAAATTTGAAGATGTTTGTGCTTCATATCTTGCTTCTTTGGCTATTGTGTTTAATTCTTGGAAGAGTAGTTCAATTGGTTCAGATGAAGAAATTCTGAATAAAAATTTTAGAAGAGCTTTGAAAGCTTTATTCTATTGGACTAAATCAAAACTTCAAGAATTAGTGCAGTTGAAGGAAAGTCTCAAAATAAAAATTTGGAGTTGCAATTGGAAGAATCATCTTTTGGAAGCCTTTCTGATGGAAAGTTGTTCTTATTAAGATCTAAAGTTAATTAGTTAAATATCACACTCGCTCAGTTAAGTACTTGGTGGAGGCAACGTGCTAAAGTGAGATGGATGGAAGAGGGTGATATTAATTCAAAATTCTTTCATTCTTTCGCAAGTACTAGGAGGAATTGGATTAATCAAATCAAAGATTGCAATAGTTTGGTGATTAATGATCAACTGGCATTGAAAATGTTTTTGTCAACTTCTTTCAAAGTAAATGGAAAGAAAGTGATGGGATCAAAAGAGACCCGAACAAGTGCTCCAAAACAAGTTGGAGAACATTAGACACTTTAGGAAAAAAGAAACTTTCAAAGACACAGCAAAGAAACAAACAAAGTACTTTCAACTTCAAATTAGAAAATAACTTACAACTTGTAATAAAACTCTAGACACAACACAACTTATAAAAGTTTGAGAAGAAGGATACTTGTGAAGTGGAAACCGTGGAGAGAAGAAAAAGGTTAGAAGTCCAAGACGAAGTATAAGAGAGAGGGAGGTAGAAGACAATAGCTCGCAAGCTATTACAAAACTCTCAGGTTTTCTTTCCAAAAATTATCACATAACTCCTCTAAAACTGCCACAAACAACCCCGATTAATAGGGAAAGGAAACCAGAAATCTCATAAAGCAGCCGCCCAAAATATCCAACCAAAACAGCGGGAGAAAACCCAGGGAAAAAGGCACGGTCAGCCCAAGAACCAAAAGGACAAGCATCCCAACAGAGAGCAGGAATTGGAACAACCAGAAACCGAACAGACAGCAAGAAAAAAAAAAAGGCCAGCCCATCCAGCAGCCGAACAGCTACCAAGGAGAGGCATGTCCAGCCAAGAAAACTCACTGTTGAGAACTCCAACACCAAACAACAAAGGGGGAATGGCCAAGCCCAATAAGAGACAAAAAAGCGACAAAATAAATGCCCAATTGTCAATTCGGATCAACGGGTCGGGTTCGGATCGAACCCGAAACTGACCCGGCACTATTCGGGTCAACCCGAACCCGACCCATTTTTAAAAACGGGTCAGGTTTTCGAACCCGAACCCGACCCATTTTTAAAAACGGGTCAGGTTTTCGAACCCGAACCCGACCCGATTCCGGTCCGGGTCAACCAAACCCGACAAAAATGACACGGGATTGACCCAAAATTGCTAGTTTTCGGGTCAAAATCAGGTCAATCTTCGATTTTCGGGTCAATCTCGGGTTTTCAAGTCAAATATGAGTTTTCGTGTAAATTTCGGGTTGCTGGGTCAACCCGAACCCAACCCGGTTTTTAAAACGGGTTGATTTGCTGAACTCAAACCCGACCCGTTTCAGGTCCGGGTTGACCCTAACCCGGATTTTTCCGGGTCGGGTTTCAAGTCGTGTCAAAAATTGACACCCCTACCTGGGAGAGAGTTCTCATCTCCTGATGAGATCAAATCTGAACATACTTTACGCGTCGAATGAGCCTTATCCAACTCTAAAATTAAAGCCGCATACTTTCTTTGGTTTTTTTCTCTTTCTTGCTTAAACTGGGCCTGAAAAAGTTACTTTCTCTTCTCGTATTTTTCTGTACACAAGTTCATTCTCACCTGAATTTTATATAATTCATTTTGGATCGGATCGGTAGAACTACCTTGGGACAGAACCCAACGGCTTATTGGAATCCTTTCTTCAAGATTTGTTGGAAGATTTTCACCATCAACAGATTCAATGTCTTCTTGATGAGGTTCTGATGTAGACAAGGGGGGGTCAACTCAAACCCAAAATAAGTTGGTTTTGACTTCCCTTGAGCTTACAAGCTCAATAAATTTTGAGCTGAGATTTAGCTCATTTATGAACTGGTTTTTAGTTCATTTATTAAACTAAAGATTAGCTCATTATTAGCTAAGTTTTAAGTTCATTAGTTATCTTAATTAATGTAATTTTTATTATAGTTTTTATGTCTTAAATTAAGTTTGTCCCTTGGGATTCCAAAATGGCTTTTGGAATCCCAAGGATTTTTGCTTTCCCGTGCCTTGGCTCCTTGGCTTCCACGGTTGGTTATTTCCGTGCATTGGTTCCTTGGTTCTCATGGTGGTTGCTGGTTTTTCGAACTGGGGGCCTTCCCGTGACTTTTGGCGCCTCGGTTCCGTGCGGTCTCTTTGGTTCCCGTGGCTGCTCCTTCGGTTCCTTGGCTGGGATGTTTTCCCGTGAAAAGCATAGGGCTTTTCCGTGGCTTGTGATGTTTGGATTCCTATGGGAATTCAATTAGGGTGGTTGTTTGTATTCCCCCTTTCATACCTATAAATATGAGGAGTTATGTAATGTTTTAAAGAGAGTTATATGAATTTTTAGAAAAGAAATCCTTGGAATTTTCTCGGAGAAGCTTGCGAGCTTTATCCACCTTCTTCCACCTCCTTTGGAAATCTTGCGAGCTCTTTCTACCCTTCTTCTCGGCTTCTAATCTCTTTCGTCTCTCCGCAAGTTTACACCCCACCTTTATCCTGCGTCTCTAAGTAAAGCAAGTTTAGGGTGTCTTGGTTGAGTCAAAAGTTGTAAGAGTCTTAGTTTTGATTTGATTCAAATTAGTTCGTAAGTTTTATTTATAAAAGTGTTCTTTTATTTGAAATGTAAGAGTTTGTTCGTCTTATTACGAAGGAGTTTCTTATTTTCGTTACTTTGTGTGGGCAGAGGTCCCGGGCCCCCCATCCCCTGGATTTTTGTCCGCATCATTTGGTATCGGAGCAAGTTTAGGAAGTCCTAGGATTTAGTTGTCAAATCTTGTTTTTAGTTTGTAAAGTCAAGTCTTATTGTAAGTCATAAGTTTTGTAAGTCTTGTGAGTCTTGAAAGTATTTTGATTCTAAGTTTTTTAGGTTGAGTTTTTTGAGTCTTTTTGAGTCATTTAAAAAAATGAAAAAGGACAAAAAGATAGAAGAAAGCAAGCCTGATGAAATTGAAGATCCTATGGATAGGTGGATTCTATCAAAGTCAACAAATCCTCTGGAGTATGAATTGTACAAACTTCAATCATGGATGCACCTACGTACAGAAAGATACATGAAGAAAAAGTAGCGTTTACAAGATCAATTTCTGAAAGAACGAGATGAGATCCTGCAGAAATATGAAAATTTGATCAAAGAACTGGATGCTCTATCTTCACCCCCTCAGAAGAAATCAAAATCTAACTCATCGGGAGATGAGTTCTCAAGAAGGGGAGTCTGATGTAGGCAAGGGGGGTCAACTCAAACCCAAAATAAGTTAGTTTTGACTTCCCTTGAGCTTACAAGCTCAATAAATTTTGAACTGAGATTTAGCTCATTTATGAGCTGGTTTTTAGTTCATTTATTGAACTAAAGATTAGCTCATTATTAGCTAAGTTTTAAGTTCATTAGTTATTTTAATTAATGTAATTTTTATTATAGTTTTTATGTCTTAAATTTTGTCCCTTGGGATTCCAAAAGCCATTTTGGAATCCCAAGGATGTTTGTTTTCCCGTGCCTTGGCTCCTTGGCTTCCACGGTTGGCTGTTTCCGTGCATTGGTTCCTTGGTTCTCACGGTGGCTGCTGGTTTTTCGAACTGGGGGCCTTCCCGTGGCTTTTGGCTCCTCGGTTCCGTGCGGTCTCTTTGGTTCCCGTGGCTGCTCCTTCGGTTCCTTGGCTGGGCTGTTTTCCCGTGAAAAGCAGGGGGCTTTTCCGTGGCTTGTGATGTTTGAATTCCTATGGGAATTCAATTAGTGTGGCTGTTTGTATTCCCCCTTTCATACCTATAAATATGAGGGGTTATGTAATGTTTTAAAGAGAGATATATAAATTTTTGGAAAAGAAATCCTTGGGATTTTCTTGGAGAAGCTTGCGAGCTTTGTCCACCTTCTTCTTCCACCTCCTTTGGAAATCTTGCAAGCTCTTTCCATCCTTCTTCTCGGCTTCTAATCTTTTTCGTCTCTCCGCAAGTTTACACCCCACCTGTATCCTTCGTCTCTAAGTAAAGCAAGTTTAGGGTGTCTTGGTTGAGTCAAAAGTTGTAAGAGTCTTAGTTTTGATTTTATTCAAATTAGTTTGTAAGTTTTTATTTATAAAAGTATTCTTTTATTTGAAATGTAAGAGTTTGTTCGTCTTATTAGGTAGGAGTTTTTTATTTTCGTTACTTTGTGTGGGCAGAGGTCCTCGGGGCCCCCCATCCCCCGAATTTTTGCCCGCATCACGTTCCATTATGATTGATTTTATTTATTTTTTTTATAAAGAAAAGACTCACACACTAACCAAGAGCTCTGATATCAAATTGATGGGATCAAAAGAGACCCGAACAAGTGCTCTAAAATAAGTTGGAGAACATTAGACACTTTAGGAAAAAAGAAACTTTCAAATACATATAGCAAAGAAACAAACTACTTTCAACTTCAAATAAAAAAAAACTTACAACTTGTAATAAAACTCTAGACATAACACAACTTATAAAAGTTTGAGAAGAAGGATACTCGTGGAGTGGAAACCGTGGAGAGAAAAAAAAGGTTAGAAGTCCAAGACGAAGTATAAAAGAGAGTGGGAAAAAAAGAAGAAGTATAAAAGAGATGGAGGTAAAAGACAATAGCTCGCAAGCTATTACAAAACCCTTAGGTTTTCTTTCCAAAAAGTATCACATAACTCCTCTAAAACTGTCACAAACAGTCTCTATTAATAGGGAGAGGAAACCAGAAATCTCATAAAGCAACCGCCCAAAACAGCCAACCAAAATAGAGGGAGGAGAAAACCCAGGAAAAAATGCACGACCAGCCCAAGAACAGAACGGACAAGCAGCCCAACAGACAACAAGAATCTGAACAGCCAGAAACCGAACAGACACCAAGAAAAAAAAAACAAGGCCAGCCCATCCAGCAACCGAATAGCTACCAAGGAGAGGCACTGCCAGCCAAGAAAATCCACTATTGAGAACTCTAAACACCAAACAACAAAGGGGGAATGGGCTAAGCCTAATAAGAGACAAAACAGCCCACAAATAAATGCTCATTTGAAAATTTTGTTTGCCTACATCATAAAGGGATTGCTTGCTTGATGGGTGGTCTTCTCCGATTAATATGCAAAATAATGAAGATAGGTGTTCTTTGGAAAAGGATCTATCTAAAGAGGAAGTTTTCGAAGTGGTCAAGCAACTTGGGAACAATAAGTCTCCGAGTATTGATGGTATTTCTTATTCTTTCATTAAGGCTTATTGGAGCATTATTAAAGAGGATGTTTGGAAGGCTATTAATAAATTTTTATGTTATGGAAATATGTATGATGAATGGAAAGATACATTAATTGTACTTATTCCTAAAATTCAGAATCCTTTGCTTCCATCCAAGTATAGGCCATTAGTCTTTTTAAATCTATTTACAAGATTATGGCAAAGATTTTCTTGAATAGATTCAAGTTTATTCTTCCTAAATTGATTTCTAAAGATCAAGCTGCTGTCTCCTCAAAAAAAAAAAAAAAAAAAAAGATCAAGCTGCATTTGTTAAAGGAAGGTCTTTATCTTATCATGTATTAATTGCACAGAAATTATTCAATAAATTCAGGTTTTCTAAAACAAAAAAGGGCTTTGTGTCGATCAAAATTGATATGGAACAGGCTTATGATAGTATGGGGTGGCCTACATTAAGACAATTTTTTGGAATATTTAGGTTTTCCATTTAAATTTTCAGAACACATCATGGAATGTGTGGAAGATCCTAGGTTCTCTATTTTGGTAAATAGTAATACTTCAAAGTGGATTAAAGCAATGAGCGGATTTAGAAATAAAAACTGGACGCGAGTTAAATCTGTATTAACTCTTTAGCCGGAAGATTTATCTGCATTAAGTCTTGTTAAATCTGTTATTCTCTCGCTTCCAGTTTTTATTTCTACTCATTCTCTTGTTCCAAAGGATTTATTGTATGATATAGATAAGATGTACAGGAATTTTATTTAGCACAAGAAGAATGGTAAACAAGGCCTTCATTATGTGTTTTGGGAAGTTCTTTGGAAACTAAAAATCATGGGAGTTCGTGGCCTTCACTCATGTGTTTCAAAATTGGAACCTTTCTGAGCTAAATTTGCTTGGAGTTTTATTCATAATTCTAAATCCCTTCTCAACAGAAATCTGGCAGCTAAGTATGGATCTGATATTTGGAATTCTGAAATAAGGAAGGGGTGTTCTTCTTCATGGAAAATTTTAAAAGATGGTGCAAGCTCTTTGTTTCCAGTTGTCGGATGGAAGATTTCTTCTGGGAAATCATTTAATATATTCAAGGATGCTTGGATTCTTGATAGAAACATTGAGTGGCCTGCGTTCATGAAGGTGGAACATAATCTGGAAAGTACTGTGGAAAAATTGTTGCTGAATGGTTATTGGAATGAGGTAGAGGAGTAATACTTTGGTAAGCCGCTTATTCCTCTCATTCAACAAATTCCTGTGTTTCCTGAACTAGATGGAGATTTGTTGGAACTTAAAAAAATAAATTATGGAAAGACAATTGCTATGTTGTCTTTTGAATCAAAGCAGGATGGAGGTTCTGAAATATATTATTGGAAATGGATGAAGAAGTTAAAGCTAAACCCAAGGACTGAAGTATTCTGGTGGAGATTACTCAATAAAGCAATTCATACTAATCATTTTCTCATGTACAGGAAGTTAATTGATTCTAACACTTGCCCGAGAGGTTGCCAATCTTTAGAGGATTCGGATCATGTCGCTGTCAATTGTGCAAAGCTGGTTCAGATGTTCAAATGCCTGATTAATTGGGGTTTTCATATTCCTGTTTTTAAATCATTTAATGAATGCTATGATGGGCTAACAGAGATGGCTGGTAGACATTCTTTGTTAGCAATTTTGTATTGTTCAGTTGTTTCTTTCTCATGGAAGAGTAGGAATAAAGTTAAACATGGTGATAATAAAGATAGTTCGATTATTATGGCCTCTAATGCTATTACTTCTGCTATTTCTTCAAAATTTACTCTCATGTCAGGCCTCTGGGATATTAATCAGCTTTCTCATTTGGATAATAATTATTGGCACCCTCCTCCTGATTGGATTAAAGTGAATGTTGATGCTGCTTTATTGAGTACGAATAAAGGAGGTTTTGAACGGGTGTTTAGAGACAATAAAGGCAGGTTTTTATTCGCTTTTGGTTTCAGTTGTTTACATTGAGATATATCTCAGTTGGAATTGTTGGGTATTCAATTGTTGGAGAAGATAATGCAAGAAGGGATGTTTCAATACAAATGTATTATTATTGAAGGTGATAATTATAATATAATCAAATTGCTCGAAGATTCTTTCAGGAAATCAGAGTTGGATGTTGGCAATTACCGTTTAAAGAAGCTTTTGTTTCTTAAAGGATCAAATTTTATTTAATTGTTCATATAGGGATTGTAATAAGTTAGCCGATTTGTGTGCTAACTATGCCACTTTTAGTGATTTTATTTAGGAAGATGTTAGTTGTAATAATATTCCTCCTCCTTTTCTCATTGTGTTAAAGGAGGAATGCTATCACTGAGTAGTTTCGTATTAGGGTTTTTTTTTTTCTTTTTTCCTTTGGTAATGCAATTTGTAATTTTCAAAAAAAAAATATTTTGATGATGGTCTGGAACAAGGTTCAATAAGGAAAATAGCCTTTTATGTTTTTAGATAGCTACAGAAAGAAGAGGGCTATTATAATTTATCTTCGTTGTTGGTTCTCTTTGAAATTTTTTGGCCCAATATGTTAGAGTGGAGTAAGGGTGTCAATAATCACCCAACTAGAAAAAAAAATTGGGTTTAAGCTGACTAGATAAATAAACATATTGGGTTTTCCAATTCATTAATTAAACAGGTCAAATTCGGGTTGACCCGCAAACTCGCTTTTTACTAGAGAAAGACCTGTTTAATTTCTTTTCTTATTATTTTTTCACTTATGGGTATAATCCTCTTATTTTTAATCAAATATCATAAATTTTACAGTTAATAAGTTATTAAAAAAATTTAACCAAAATAGTTAACGGGTCAGGTTCAGGTCATTCAGATTGCTAGCGGGTCAGGTTTATGTTGGTTTTTTCAACCCATTTTTCAAATGGGTCGGGTCCTTGTTGACTAGATTCAAGTCAGGCCAAATTCAAGCCAAATCCGAACTCGACATGTCCACCCATTTTAACACCCATAGAGTAGAGGAGATGCCATCAAAGTAAATATGGAGCAAGAGAGGAAGGGGGAGGTAAAGCCAAAGTTAGAGGGGGAGGGGGAGCTAGAGTGATCTAGACTAGAGAAGAATGTTAAGAATCATGGAGATGAAGGATGAAAGAAGAAGTCGTCAGTGATGGAACACACTGTGACGCCCCAGGCATCCATAGTGAAAGGATTTGTCGACAATCTTGACCAACCATCACTTTCTGCTCCCTTGCTCTGACCTGAAATTGTTAACCACATATAATGAGCTTCAAAAAGCCCAGCAAGTCACCTAATACCTACAGCTGAAATCAAAGCACAGTACTGAAATAATATGCATGTCAGTTAATCAAATCCATATCAGTCCGTTGCACATGATCAGTGAATCTATACAGCATATACGAAAATCAGTAATCAATGCATGATCGATACAATCCACAATCATCGGTAAAAGAATCGATAAACAGTAGGAAGAAATCCATAAAGTTCAATAAATCAGTACATACGTCAAATCTCGGAAGAATCCATAAACAATAAAAAAATCAATATTCTGAAGAATCTCAGTTAAATCGATCAGTTACATCGATAGAGAAAAATCGTCGTCTCGATAATATCAGTTAAATCAACATCGTATCAATAAAATCAATCATCTCTGGTCAATAATATAATCGGTATGAAATCATATAAACAATCAAACCAATACATCGCAAGAACGGTTGAAATCAAATCAATACAGTAAAACCTATTCCATATTGATCAATGAATCACATGCAGCAGTTCAATACGGTGTATCAATGAAGTGATAGTATCAATGAATCAATATCAATGAATCAATAGTATCCATGTCCATAGTATCAATAAGTCAATGCAATATCGATATCCATATCAGTATCAGTATCAATGCTCAGTGACACGATGCGAATATCAATAAAATCGTACAGTAACAATAAACTCATAAATCCGTCAGTAAATCCATTCATCAGTAAATCCATTCAAAATAAATAAATCAATAATCAATACAAGAAGTCCGCGATATCAATAACCATAATGAGATCAATAGATCAATACGTACACATGCAATTCAATATAATAATTTTACTAAACAAGTACAATCATTGGCTATTAAGGCGTTTTTCAAGTCGATAATCCATTGTGCTGTTGTAGAAATCCATAAATATATCCGTTGACTCAATAAGAGTCATCACTCTGTGCCAGTCGGCCGCCCGTCGGCATAATAATCTCCTTATGACTCCTAATCGTTATATCAATGATCAGTAGAGGATAACACCAAACCCTTTTTAAAGGAAAGCCCGTCGGCCCACCATCCTGTACAGGTCAAGTTAATCTCCAACCAACGGTTCAACCAGTCTTCACTTGTCTTTCAGTAATAGTAATATATATTCAATCATATATCCAAATTCATATGCATATTCAATCATTCAAATCATCAATTCAGAAAATCAGAAGTCGTATGAGAAATCGGCGGCATAACGACAGTACACGGAATGTACACAGAAATCACAGATTCAAAAATTTACCAAATTATCACAGAACATAGAAAACAACAATATAAGACTTTTATCGTACTGAAGCAACATTTTTCAACGTCCTGATAATTTTCTATTCAAAAAAAAATTACACAGAACTCAAAATATCTGGTAGAAACTTTACAGAAAATACTCAAATCGTGTAGAAATATCATATCAGAAACATATCGAAAGTTGTGCGGTAAAACTTTCGTCAATACAAAATTATGCACGTTATTCGGTAACGGAAACATAAAAATGAGCACAGAAATATCAAAACTCGAAATCTTCGAAATCAGAAATAGGATTCAGAGTCCTTACTTCGAGACAAACAAATCTTCCAACTGCGTTGTCGGACGAAAAGCGCTCCGCGGCCTCCAAAATCAAGCTTTCCCTTCTCTTTCCTTCTCTTTCTCTCTCCTGCCTTTTTCTCTCTCCTCAAAATATTTCCAAAATATCTCAAATCCGATACTTATCAAGCAGGATCGTCCAGGACGATGCCCAGATCGTCCCGGGACGAACTCCTCTGGACACGGATCATACAGACGAAAATTAATTCCAATTTGTTTCGTCCCTGGACGATGCTCTCTGTTCAGTTCGTCCCGACCATTACAGGATCGTCCAGACGAAATTGACAGATTCTTCACAATTTTCTTCAGTTCGTCCAGGACTTAGGCCAGTTCGTCCGGACTAACAGCACTCACAAAAATGAACTTCGAAGGGGTTTTACACACACGGTGTGGGAAGTGGGGATAGAAAGTAGCCAATGAAGCACGCAATGTCTTAGTCACGGGTGGAGCACTCAACAAGAAGGGGCGGTGTCGGAGGAGGAGAATCATGCAGCAATGATGTTGAAGAAGCGGGTAGCATGCAACAATGATGTTGAAGGAGGGTCGTGTGTAGCAGTGAGCATTGATTTCATCTGATTTAGGTGAATTTGGAATTCATCAAACATGAGCTTTGGGGATATTTTAAATTCCTTAAAAAAATTAGTATTGTATTTTTTTTCTTCATGCCAAACACCGGAAAAATCAAATATCATTTATTTTACTTTACACCTCTAATAAGTCAACCACAAAATAAAGAAGAGTAAAAAATTATGCTCAAATTTTGACATGAGAAATATTTTTAAGTTGATGAGGACATCCAACCGTGAAAGTTTATCAGAGGAGGAGCCGAAGATCGACAGTCATGATTATACCACTTTATTTTGAATCATTAGTTGTATTTTGATTTATTATGCAATTTTTCCGCTTTTGCCCTCACTTGAGGGAGTAAGCCTATGTGACCCCGGGGGGGGGCACTTTTGTCATTTATCTTATTATTGTATTTTGGCTATTTATAGCCCACTCCTCTTCTTTTGAGGGATGGATGATTATTAAAAAAAAAATTATGCATTCTTGTTCTTAAGAGCTTTGAGAGATTTTATGAGAGTTGAAGTCCCTAGGTGGTACCACCAGCCGTAGGAAGCGTCCGAGCTCATGGTTTGAAGTCCCTAGGTGAGGGCAAAGCATTACCCATCAGCCGCAAGAAGCGCCTAGGCTCGTGGTTTATCTTCTCCGCCACTTTCCCTCCTTCCTTCCTAGCCATCGGCCCCCTCCTCCCCTCTCCCTCCCTCGGCTGAAACCCCCCACCTTAGCCCTAGGCCGAACCCCATCCTCCCTTCTCTCTCTTAGCCGAATCCCCACACCGAAAACCACTCCTCTTCTCCTCCCAACATCCGGTTCAAAACCCCTCCTCTTCCTAGTCGCCAGCCCAAACCCTAAAACCCTTCCCCTCCTCCAAGTCGTCGGCCATATACCCATCCTTTCCCTCCAAATTTCAAATCCCTAAATTAAAGTTACTTTCCATACGTGGTGAATCTAAATTAAGAGAGCTTTAATTTCATATTTCGATTCAATTCGAATTTGAAATTCTTTCCTAAATTAAGAGGAGTTATATTTGGAAAGCCCCTCCAATCAAGGCCTTTTAAAATTGAATTTAAATTGGAGAGATAATTTGTATTAAATTCTCTTTCCTAATTTAAATTGCCTTAGATTGAAAACTCGATTAAATCCCCTAATCTCCTCCAATCTTCTTTAATGCATGTGGGACCCTTCCTCTCTCTCTCTCTCTCTCTCTCTCTCTCTCTCTCTCTCTCTCTCTCTCTCTCTCTCTCTCTCTCATTAGGAGGCTCATTAAAGCTCCCCCAATTAAGCCATCAATTCCCCATTTACCTCCACCCTTTTGGCTAAAATTAATTTCAGAAATTTTGAATTTGCTTCCCTCCCAATTCAAAATCAATTAAAAATCAAAGTTTTCAAATCAGATTTTAAATTCTTTAAAATCTAAAATTATTTTCCTAAAATAGATGGGTTAAATTAGGAAAGGCCTCACCATTCAAATTAATTTAAATTTTGAAAAGGAAATACTCTAAATCTCCTTTCCTAATTTAAATTTTCAAACTTAGCAACCCCTCTAAATCACTCAATTAAATCCCCATCAAGGGGCCGCCCACCCTGCCTCCCTCTCTTTTAATTGCAGAAGATTCAAATTCAAACTTTTCCTTCCTCTCCAAATATTAAAATCTGAAATTAAATTTCAGATTTTGAATTGCCCAACCATGGCTAGCTTGGTTATACATCATAAGTCCTAAGTGGTAAATTTTTATTTCAATAAGTGCAATAGAGCGCATGCTGTGCAAGAAAGAATAAATTCAACTGCATAGTAAATAGGAGTGAATGTAACTAACGCTCTGTGAACCGATGGATGAAAAGACTTGGATCAATAAGTTTTTGAACAATGGGATGATCTGAAAGCCTCAACATTTTGCAGAGCTGCAAGAAAACAGCACCTAACACATAACTGAAGATAAATTCTTGCTTTAGTATGATAAAAAGAGTGTGATGGGCACATAAAATTGATGTCAAAACTAGCATATCCGGTACAAAGCATCCATACACGCTTGTCTGCAAATAGTCAGAAAAGTCAATGAGAAGAACTGCTTTTTCAGTCTGCCTGCAAGAGCAAAGCCAAGATATAATTGTTATTTCTGCACTGAGCAATTCTTGTCATTAGCAGCAAATTATCGAACAAAAATATGTTTGGCATGTCCACTCTGACCAACTTATAAGCTAACAATCAAACAAAGTCGATTTTCCATATATTAAGGATAAAAAAAATATAATATTGAGAATTTACATATTAAAGAAGAGATTTTGCTCATAGTTTAAAATACTGCACAAATCTGTGACATAGCATCTTTGCTCATTTGTTAGAGAATGCATGTAGTTTCAATAGTCAATCAGAAAAATAATAATGCACAAGTTCCTGCATTGCTTGTATCTTTTACAATTTATAATTATAAAACGTTACCTAGAACAACCATAGGCATAGTTTAGGAGAGAATTTTTAGCGATGAGATGAGAAATTGCATCTCGCTCAGCAGAGAAGTGACCATTGAATTTCTTTCTCCATCCAAAAGCTCAAATCTACAGTCAATGAAATTTTTCAGAGACGAGTAATTACATATTCCCAGGTATCTACAAAGCAGGAGGTGGTCCAAACTGACAGCGCATCTTGCAGCGATGACCAGAATTGATCCTTCTTCTGACAAGAGCCCCAATAATATAGATGGAGAAAGAATGACTTAGGCGGTGGCACATTTCCTCAGAGAAGGGATGAGGTTACCGGGAAGGCTCGTAGGAGTAAGTAGGGGATCTTAATGTAGGATGGAAAGAGAAAGGAATGAGAGAAGAGAAGGAGAGAGGAATAAAACGATTTGGACATTTAATAGCATTCATCAATTCATACATATTAAGTCACCACTTTAAATAGGAGGGACCTTTTTCATAGAGACAACACAAATGAAATAAAAAAGGGATCATCTTGTCATAAATAAATTAATTAGATAACATGAACGTCTTTGTATAGATTACACCAACCCCTCCCCCAAATCCAACATTGTAAAGAATTATGTACAGCATATAGTGATGCAGGACTAAATATGAAAACAAAATTTAAAGAAGAATCTTGCACGCTTGGATCGTTATTAAGAAATATTAGTTTCAAACCTTATGGAGATTTCAAACGATGAAATTAAGCAAGAGTGGGGTGATGCCAATTTAGGCCAAGTCACATACGAAAGCTGAGAACATTTAAGTGTCAATAGATCAAGTAAAACATACGTAGTTGAGCTTCAACAAAATCCCTAGATTAACAACGAGATAGGTTACATTGAAGTTGTCCAATTAATCACTCTTCTAGTCAAGATGGATCAAGCGGAGAAAATCAATACAATCCTTTACAACTCAATAAGTCCACCATTGAAGGAAATTTAGGTGATATAAGGGCTGGAAGAGAGTTCACCTTAGCAATAGGGAACCATCTTGCAAATCTTGGTCAGCAATTTCACGTTCCAAACCTTTTAAGCAATAGGTGTCAAGTGCTTGAACTGCAGAACAGCAACTAGGAGAAGTCTGGACGGAAACGGATTGAATTCTGGGGCTAACCAGCTAGTGTAGAATTGCAGATTTCTGCTGGACAACAATTTACCAATTTCCAGAAGTCTGGACAGCAACCCGGCTCGGGAAAATAAACAGGTTTTCAAGGTCAGTTGGGAAAACAGAGTGGTGTAAGGGATTAGGAGTTCCCTTGCAGCTCTCCTTTCTCTGAAATTAAGTTAGAGAGCTAGGGAGAGAGAGAGATACGGTGGGAGCAGGCTGGCGGCAAGAAGGGGGGGGGGGGGAGAGGATTGAATTGCTTGAATGGCTAATAAATTTTAATTAAGACAGGTTGGAGGGAATTAGGCTCAATTTGAATTTGAATGGGGCTTAATTTTGGGAGTTAATAAGGGAGTAATAATGGCTAGAATTAATGAGAGAGAGAGAGGAGTGAGCCTGATGAGAAAATCGATCAGAGGTTCAAACATGTGTATCTCCGGAAGAATCGCAGATCGACGACCACGATTCATATTTTTAAATATTTATGCATTTTATTTTCTTTGGGTATTCCTATTGTACCCCTATTATGAATTGAGTCATGTTGTAGCCCTGAGGGCAATTTAGTCTTTGTTTCTTCTTTTATGTTGAGACCTATATATAGGTCATTGCTCTTGTAATGAGGAAAAGGAATATTTTGAATGAAATTTTGTTGTATGTCTTCTTCTTCATCTTGTGTGTGCACTAGAGAGAAGAGAGAGAGCCCGAGGTAAGGACGAGCGCAATACCCACCAGTCATTGAAAGAGTCCGTGACTCGTGGTCTACCTCCTTCATCTTCGTTCATCTTTTCTTCCCTCACCCGCCAGCCTTAGCTTTTTCCCCAAGCCGCCGGCCAGGCGGCCACGTATCCTTCCCCTTATCCCTCACATCCTTTCACCCACTAGCTTCCCCACTTCACATCTAACCTCCACCAAAACCACCTACACCCGACGGCAAGCTCCCCCCCCCCCCCCTCCACTTGACCACCGGCCATCATCCTTGATCTTAGTCATTATGATGAATTCGTTCTTCATAATGACTCTCCCATAATTTAGATCTTGCATTAAAGAAGAGAGTTAATGAATTTTGAAATTCAAATTTCGAATTTCAAAAATTTTCCTTATTTGCAAAGTCTAAATAATGAAGTTTTCCAAATTCAAAATTCAAACGGAATTTGATTGGATGACTCATTATTTTCCCCCCACAAGTTTAAAACTCATTTGGAAAGTGATTAAATCTCCCTAACCCCTCCTCCCCCTCTCAGATGCCACCGGCCCTACTAGGGTGGAATCCCCTTTAATGCTACTTTAATGCATTCAATACACTTGATTCAAAATCCAAATTCAAATTAACCTCCCTCCAAATTTACTCAAATTTGAAATTAATTTCAGATTTTGAATAAATCTCTTCAACACTCCATCCTAACCTAATCTCCCCAAACCCTATCCGCCTCCCCCATCTCTATAGCCGACCCCTCCCCTCTTTCCCTTCCCCACTTTGGCCGGCCCTCTCCTTGCTCCCCCTTGGGAAGTTTGAAGCCAAGAGAAGAAGAAGACGACGCCTTCCCTCCTCCACCTCCATTAATTCCGGCTACCTCCCTGTGGACAAAGACCTTCGGCACCTTCTTCCTCATGGCGATCTTGATTCTAGTGTGGAAGATCTTCTCTCGCTAAAGCCTGGTGTAGCCGCGTGATCGATCCCCGAGGTGAAAACTCTCATTATTAAATCGTGGATTGTTGATTAAGAGCTCTTAGTATTGCTACTATCTTTGTTTATCTATGAGATTTGATTAATCTACATGTACTCCTTCGCCTAAGCAAGTGGAAAACTAAAATTCTTTAACGAATTTGTTTATTATTGCAATAAGCTATTGATTTGGATTACAATGCCAATTACTCTTAAATTTCTTAATAAGCTCCTGTGCATTTGGTTTCACATCAGGGCCGGCCTATAGGGAGGAGGGGGAAATTAGGTCCACATTCAATTAATTGAATGTGGACCACACAATGAATTGTAATTAATGCCTAAATTTGAGAATTAATCTCAGATTTAAGGAGATGGAAGGATATTTCCTTCAAGGCTTAAGCATAAATAAAAAGCATTTGAATTTCAAATTATTTTGAATTTGAATTCAAATCCTTTCCTAAAATGTAAGGAGCCCAAATAAGGAAAGAAATAATGGGGATGTTAATGGAGAATTCAAGGGGAAGGGAGATGGAGAGGCCGGCGGTTTGGGGTCTAGTGGAGGAGGTCCGGCGGGCAGAGGTGGTGGTGGGTGGTTCACGCCGGCGGTTAGGTGGCAGCGTGGGTTGGCCTGCCCGAGGGGAAGAGAAGGGGGCAGGTGGGAAACTATGCCGGCGGTGGGAGAAAAGAGAAGGGCGATAAGGAACTAGAAAAGAGAAGGATGATGAAGACCAAGAGCTCGCCGGAGGTGGCTGTTGGGTAATGCGATTAGCCTCTCCTATGCTCTTTTCTCTCTAACTCTCCTTCGAGCTCTCTCAAGAACAATAAGCAAAATATCTTAATAATTCTTCATTAACCTTCAAAATAAAACAAGTGTCTTATATATAGCCATACATAGTGAATGAAAACAAAAGACATAATTGCCCCTAGGGTACACATACAACTAAACCCTTTAAGCAAGGGTATAAACGGAAGAAAATTAACAAAACTCTTAAAACATAAAACTAATATAATGATAATCAAAAATAGATCGGTGTGATCGTGGCCGTCGATCGTCGTACACGTCTCTGATAAACTTTCCATGATCTGATGTCCTCATCATATAGTCACGGAGAGATCTTTCTTAAGTCTTCCATGCAGCCTTAGCTCCTCAACCCTAATGCTAAGCAACCTAACTCCTAACAACCCTAGGGAAGAGCACTTGAAATTGAAGAGTGGAAGTTAAAAGGGAAAAAACACTCTTCACTAAGAAAGCACTTTACAAGGCTTGAAAACTTGGATGCTATGGAGTGAGTCACAAATGAGGAGGGATCCTATTTATAGTCCTTCACACATATCCTAGAAGATTCCAGAATACACAACACATATGTGTGGAGGCTAAAGGAGGCAAGGAAGATCTCTTGACAATACGCTCTTAAATAGAATGTAAGATGAAATAAATTCTAGAAAGCTACAATTCTCTATATGATCTGAAAAGAAAAGAGACAATGATCTGTAATGATCCTATATCAATCCACTAGGGCTATAACTTACTCCAAAAAATTAAAGGTGGCAGACATAGCAGTAATTAGGTGGAACTGGCTCGTGTATACAGCCATGCATTGAAGTGAAGAAGGAATAAATAAGCAAAGTTAGAGGTTTTAGCTATCAAAGTGGTATCAGAGCAAAGATTTATCAAAAAATTATTATGGAAGGGGTTAAGAGAGAGACATGCATTTGAAGAGCAAAATTCATTATTAATAACTATGATGCACAGATAGACACGGCATGGACACTGGACACAACTTTTTTAAAAAATATAGGACACAGGTACGGCGAGGACACAACATTACATTCTTTGTATATAGTGTATAGATATTAATGTAACATCATATTAGAAATGACAAACAATAATAAATTAATGGCATGATAACTTGTCTAGCTTATAATATAAAATGTTTAGTACAAGCACAAAAATATAAGCAAATAATCATTAACTGCAACGTCAAGAATTCAAGCTTCAACTAGGATTAGCTTCAAAGATTTATTTTTGTCCTTCAATATCATCATCATTGAATATCATCGCTTCTAACTCTGCTTCATCAAGAGAAAGATTTGCAATAGTTCATTGGATATCATATAATTAAAGTTAGTTCTTCTTTGTATCTATTTACTTCTCTAATTCGCTAGTTCTCTCCTATAATATTTCTTTAACCTCTAATCTAAATCACAAAGAATGTATCTATTTACTTCTATACTTCTCTGGTTCTCTCTCATAATAGTTCATTTAATATCATATATTAATCTTAAATCTTTTATATTCTAAATATTTTCTATATAATTCTAAATTTTCACATATTTCAACAAATTCCATCAATTAAATTACAATAAGACGTACACATAAAGATCTTCCCGACATAATCAATTTTTTCTTATTTCATGTCACTAAAATTGCAAACACATGTAGTCATAAAGGTTTTAAATAATCGTTACTGCCTCTAAAAAATGATTCATTCTCTAATAATCATGCCTTTCAATAATTGTATTGATGCATATACGAGCGAATGTGATGTTTCATTTGATTTAGTATATATAAAAATATAAAAACTTTATAATTTAAAATAAATTTATCATAAAAATTTGGACACATGTGTCTCAACCGTGTGCGATAAGTGCCTAGCCATGTCGGGTTAAATTTAAATATTATTTTAAACGGGCAAGTGTTTGCCATGTCCGACACGTGTCCCAGCTGTGTCGAGCACGTGTCCGTGTCCGACACTGCATTCTATCTTCAAGAGGTGTGTCGGTACATCACAGATAAATAAAATCATGATTGGTGTTACCAAAATAGGAGAGAATTTTTCTTGAGGCTGGCTTGCATTCAACCTCATTCTTTCTTGGATCTTCCTACTTGTTTAAGAGTTCGGATTTGCATTTAAATGGAGCACCTTGGATTTGATATAGCTCCTTTATAACCTTCATGTAACCATGCATGCTCCATGCACCCAATTAGACTTATGGGAAGGACCTAGACCAAGCTTTTGGTCCAACTTCGACATGAACTTGGGCATACAGTTATAACTAAACTATGATGCACCGACACTTCTCCTCAAAGAGGCGTGCAGTGTCCGACACCGTGTCCGACACGACACTCGTCCGACACTCCTCCGACACGTGTCGGATATGCCAAAAACGTGTCCGATTAAAAAAATATTAAAAACAAATTGGACACGCGTGTCGGACACGCGTATCTTAAATATTTTATAATTTTTTAAAAATATAATTTATTATATTTGGCGAGATTTAAACTAAATTTCTTATTTCATATCCATAACACCAAATTAATGTCTGCATTTAATACCATTCATCGAATATTTTCATTTTCATTTCTCTTTGGCAGTGAAGGTATTTTTATCTCCTCTCTTTTTGCACAATTACAAATCTTTCTCTTGTTGAACCAGAGTTGAAAGTAGTGATATTCAATGATGATGATATTGAAGGCCAAAAACAAACCTCTAAAGCTAATCCTAATAGTTGAAGCTTGAATGTTTGATGTTGTAGTAAGTGATTATTTGCTTATATTTTTGTGCTTGTACTAGATATTTTGTACTAAATATTTTATATTATAAGCTAGACAAGTTATTATGTCATTCATTTATTATTGTTGGTCATTTTTAATATGATATTACATTAATATATACACACTCTATAGAAAAATGTATTGTCGTGTCCGCGCCGTACCCATGTCCTATATTTTCAAAAAAAGTCGTGTCCCAGTCCGTGTCGTGTCGTGTCTGTGTCGCCGTGTCCGTGTCCGTGCATCATAGTAACTAAATCAAGCCAACTTGTTAAATAGCTTGGGCTTCACTCAATAAATGACTGAAGTCAGGATCAATGAAGTTAACAAGCCAAGTTTCGTCCAGCCCGAATTCAACTCATTTGCTTATGAGCCAGCTCTTCAAAAAAATTATGATAAAATTTCAGTATATTAGAACTTTAGGTTTTAAGTTCATGGTTGTTAAAACTATTTGAAAGTATACCCTATTCTTTATATAAAGTGATTTTTATTATTTTTCCTTTAATTTTTCATTTTTCCCATCATTTTATTACATAAAGATTTTGAATTAGGATCATTTTCTCTCTTTCATAATAATTGAGTTGGCTTGAATTCACAGATTTGTTCTGAAGGCGTCACTTCCTTTTCCTGAATTAAAGATTCAAACTTCCTTCAGATCATATTCTTTTCTTGTTCAAACTCGAAATTAAGTTGGCACTTTTTAGCTTCATATCTTTCTGCACACAAATTCATTTTCTCCTGAATTTTGTATAGCTCATTTTGGATTGGATTTGTAGAACTTCCTTGAGACAGGATTCATCTGCTTGTTGGAATTTTGTCTTCAAGAATAGTTGGCTGATTTTCGTCAAAAACATATTCTATTACATCATGATTGTCTTTTTCTTTTCTAAAGAAAATAAAGAAAGACACACTAAAACATAAGGCTCTGATACCAAATTGATGCAATCAAATAATACACAAACAAATTATAGGATTGATAACAGCTAAACGTCTTCCTTAAACATAAACATGACAAACATAAACCATAAAATTTATATATATTTTTGAGAAGAAAGATACATATGAGGCGGGAATCAAGGATAGAGAAGAAAAGATTAGAAGATAAAGATGAATTTTAAGAGAAGGGGAAAGGAGACTAGCTCGCAAGCTAAAAAAAACCGCAGGTTTTTACATTCCAAATATTTTCACCAAAAAAAAACTTTTTTAACTCAGGAAAACGGTCCCTATATATAGAGAAAAGGCATTAAATGCATGAAATAAAAGCACCATCCATTCAGCCAATAGGAACACAGAAAAACAGCAGCAAAACCCAAGGGATAGCAGCCAAGGGGGGAATCCAAAGCAACACACAGCGGCCAAGGATACAAAACGTGGGACAGCTGCCAAGAGGGGAGGAATTCGAAGCAGCACACAGCAACACAGAAACCGAAGGGGCAACCACATAAGGAGGAAACCTGAAATCTTGCCTACATCACTTAACATATATAAGATTACAAATATTTTCTTACAGTGTGACAGCAAAAGTAGATGAACATTGACTATAATTTCATTAATAAAAAAAATTTAAATTACCAAATAGCACTTGAAAACTTAGTTTATCCAGCAAAGAAAAATAACCTTTATAGTGTCAATCGGTCATTCTCAGCCTTCTAAATTTCAAAGTATTCATTTTCACAAATCTTTGTGTGATAATTTTCTACAGGTCATTGACATATCAACTTCACTACTCCAAACATAAATAAAATTGATTCAATATGCACAAAAAATAAAAAATACATAAAATAGACAGACTTAGATTTCAATAAGCATATTTACAACTGTCCACAAAATAATAATAAGAGTTATTATAATAGATTTTTTGTTAAGAATTTAATATCTTCTCCTGAAAAAAAAAAATGTTTTCACAAACGTAAGAAAGGATTTCTTGGTCAGTTGCATTAGTAGAGTACTGCTTTTTTTTCTTAATTTTCTGGCGCATGGTAAGAAGAAAACGAAATAAAATGTAAAATTTTGAGGAATTAGAAATGCTCTAACACTTATGTTTTCTTTGTATTTAAAAGTCAACCAATTTGAAAGAGTTCATAACCCCAAGCTACAGCCTCAGCCCGCAATGCATTTGCAATATGCATAACAACACAAAAAACAGAAAATTTTCAGTGCATGATTTGCATCGAACCATATGCATCGAACCATACAATTCCTACATTCAATTTCAGTTACTCTACATTTATAAGACTTGTGTATCTTAAAAACATCCAAGCAAGCAGCCTCTAAATAAAATTAGAATTTCATGAGGCATAAAATGTTATGTGCATGTGACTTTGCCAGTCCAACCAAAAAACTAAAATAGATCCTTGACTGATAAAAGTAGGTATGCAAAAGCAACTAAAGATGGTAATAAAAGTAATACATACCGGCAAGCAATGTATATACAAGCAGCTGCAACATGAGTCATTCTTCGTCCTTTAGTAAAATTCCTTTCAACCGCTATCTTAAAAAAAAGGCAAAACTTGATTAAACTAACTTATTCCTAAACTAATTATTGACTCGAGTTAATATGAATTTCAGTTAAATACTACATACTTTATATAAATGATGAGCTTTGTTGATTATAGGATCTCCACCACTCAATCTCAGAAAGAGCACAATGGAATATATCACATTCCTCCCTGGAAAAGTTTAAAAAAAAAAACAGAACAACCAAGACAAAATTATCAAGCTTCATAATGACAGATAGACTATAAGCCAAAAATAATCAATAAATAACAATTTCTTGGTTTGGGGGGGATTGGGGGGGGGTGTGGCGGGGCAGGGGGGCAGACAGCTAAATCATAATATGTATTATGTAAAACTAACAAAAAAATGAATATATTTAAATATCACAGGCAATTTCTCATTCATCAAAAGAAAATTATGATAAAACCTTGTCCTCTAAGGGAAGAATCCAAGCAACTTAACCATAACTCATAAGAAGGCTGTAAATAACAAGAAAAAAAAAATTATGAATAAAAAAATCAAATTAATAGTCTCCTGCTTGGAAGCTTTTCCCCGTCAATTACAATGATTTCTCTTTTAATAACAATGTGCATTTTTCACAGGCATTCAATGACCATTACTGAGAATGTTGTCAAACTTAAGTAAAAGATCAAAATATACCCTTCTCCAAAGTTCTCTCACGGGACAGCGAACATGCACTTGCAACACTGCGGAGGATGCTGCCAGATAATCTACTCTGAATAAGTGAATCGGAAAAGAAAAAAGCTTGAAGTTAAGGACGCATAACAAAAAAGTGGCCAAATTTTTGGTAATAACTGCCTAACAGACCTGGCCGCCACCTGATTTTTCAAATGTAGGAGCACTAGAATAATCATCATGTTGATCAAGAACCTTTCCACAAACAAAACAGCAACTGTTAAAAAAAATCCAAGATTAGAAAGAGGACTTTAGTTGGGCACAATATCCTCGAAAAATATATTTTGATATTACTCAAATAAGGTATAAAGATTGAAAAGAGTATATATTACTTACACATGTCCCTTCTCAGAATCGAGAGTTGTGTCACAGTCATCTTCACAATGACTGCACCAACCCATTGTTCCACCTAGCGGCTAAAGCTTCGATCAATCTGCTAAGAATGTCACCACATACATGACACTCAAAAGAATCAAAGTAAACTCGAATCTCCATATTCAAAAGGCAATAAGTGCAGTCTGAGCTAAAAGTAGATAAAAAACAAACTAATAGGGAGTTCTAAGGGCAGTGCAGAAGCATGAAATCATCGTCATTT
This sequence comes from Dendrobium nobile, assembly GCA_022539455.1. Lineage (NCBI taxonomy): Eukaryota > Viridiplantae > Streptophyta > Magnoliopsida > Asparagales > Orchidaceae > Dendrobium > Dendrobium nobile. The sequence goes on from CM039734.1 coordinate 61,086,787, forward strand.
AAAAGATAAGTAATCCATCGAGCTGTTTGGTTGTAACTTTAGAAATGCATGTTTCAAGAATGCAACTCAAAGTAGGTACAGTGCATTTAAGCGTGAAAATAAATGCACAAATATGTTTATCATGTTAGAGTGGATGTTAAAAAAAAAATGTTAGAGTGGGTGTTTAGTAGTTGCAACGAACGTATTTTTAATGTCTTGGTTGGTTAAAATATTGAAGTCTCATACACCAGATAAAATAGGTGGTAAGATTATATCCAATGCAGATGGATAATTTAATATGCTTAACATTTACTTCTAATCTTCTATTTAACCATCAATCTTACATTGGCTAGATAGATCTCATTAGGGCTGCAAGCGAACCAAACGTTCGACGAACTACTCGTTGTTCGGTTCGATTAAAGCTCGTTCGTGATCGTTTAATTTACTAACAAACAAACTTGAACAATATTTTAAATACTCGATTCTTAAATAAACAAGCTTGAACACTAATGCGTTCAGCTCGTTTATGTTCGCGAACAACATCAGTTGATGTTCATGAACAAGCTCGATAAAAAGCTCGATTCAGGTTCGATTAAAACTGTTCGATAAAAACTTAAATAATATGTTATTATAAAATTGATAAATATACATAATATAAAAACTTTAATTATAACATAATAATATAATTATTTTTTATTATTAACAAGAAACATTTCATATTTGTCCATGTTTGTTAGATTGTTTGTTTAGGATGTTCACGAACAAATTTAAGGTTTGCTTCTTCAATAGATTGTTTGTGAAATATGTTCACGAACATAGCTTGTTTAAAGCTCGATAAGCACTAAACAAACGAACATGAACCAAACATGAACACTCTTAAATTAAACGAACCAAACATGAACACAAATAATAAAGCTCGAATCAAACACGAACCAAACATGAACAAGCTAATGTTAAACAAACACAAACATGAACACTCACATACTCGGCTCGGCTCGGTTCGTTTGCAGCCCTAGATCTCATAACATTTATTAAAACATCATAAAAGCCTCGAATCATGAGATTAATACAGGATAACAAGGCCTTGCTTCATTAAGAGTAAATTAATTAAAATTACGCTAAGCTATGATAATTTGCAATACTAGGTCTTGCCACGCATATATCTACACATGAGAGATGAGGTTACAAGTTGCAGCAAAACCTACTGAACTCTACACATGAGAGATGAGTTTTTTCTTCGTCTTTTTACTTTTGCTTGCGGTATGAAACCCGCCGCGCAAATTTGAGATAGCGGCAACTCTAAGGGGCTGTTTGGTATCGGATTTATCGTGGGATTTAAGTCGGATTTACGCTAAATCGAGCCAAACGGTTTTTGTGCGCGCGTTAAATCCCGGATTTACGGCTTAAATCCCGAATTTACTAAATCCCTCGGTTCGGCGAATTTAACGAGAATTAGACGAAGAAGCGCGAAAGTGAAGAAGTTACCTTCACAGCCAGCGAGGTCCCGTTTTTGCTTCCGATCAAAATGTCGTAACTTCCGATCCAACTGGAAGGGAAAGTCGTCGAAGGAGCGAAGTCGAACAGCCACGAAGGAGCCGAAGAAGCGACGCGCGCAATCTATACTTCCTGCAAAGCAACGAAGCCGAACAGCAACGAAGAAAAGACAAGATGAAAGATAAACCCTAGAGGCGTCTAAGTTATTATTGATTAACTTAATTAATATAATTTAAATTATTAATAATTAAGTAAATTAATTAAATAATTAATTGTATAATTAGTGCATAAATTAATTATCTAATTTAACTTAATTATATAATTTGTAATTAAATATTGATATAATTAACTTAATTAATATAACTTAATATATATATAGTATTAAATATATAATTAATAGTGTAAATAATAATTGATGAGTAATTTTATATTTAACATGTTATTAAATTTATTACACATTAATTTTTAATTATAAATTTATTTTTTAATTTATAATTATCTTTTTCGCATGTAAATCTCTAACTGTCATAAATCTTGAAATATGTTACCAAACAGTTTATGAGGATTTAACATGATTTAATATTTGACATACCAAACAGTTTTCAAGATTTAACATATTTCAGAATTACTAAATCCCACTAAAGTTAAATCCCACTTGTTGCCATATCGGATTTACAGCGGGATTTAAGTCGGATTTAAGCTAAATCCAACCAAACGGTTTTTGTGGGCGCGTTAAATCCTGACGATGCGTAAATCCTGGATTTAAGGATTTACGGCTTAAATCCCTTGGTTCGGCGGATTTATAGGATTTGGCCGAAGAAGTGCGTGAAAGGGAGAAAGTTACCTTCACTGCCAGCGAGCTCCCATCGTTTCTTCCGATCAAAATTTCGTAACTTCTGATCCAATAGGAAGGGAACGTCTTCGAGGAGCGAAGTCGAACAACGACAAACAAGCCGAAGAAGAACAACAATGGAAAAGCAAACCGTATGGCCTAACTTATGTAAAGAAAGTAGCAAATTGTATAAGAATTGTTTAAAATGAGTAAATTAATTTTAATAATTAATATTTATTAATTAATTAATTAGATATTAATTCATGTTAATTAATATTATTTATAACTTGTTTTAATGGAAATTATTATAATTAATTAATTAACTAATTAATAAAGATATTAGATATGTTAATTACAATTTTATTTTAATTCGATAAAAAGATTAATTAGCTATAATGATACTATTTTTACTTAATTTATTTAAATAGAAATTATGAGTTAATTAACTTAATAATTATTAATTAATAAATAATATATTTGTTGATTAGATTCTTTATGATTTAAATAGTATAATTCGGGGACTTGAGGTTTTACGACTATTTCACAATTACTTTCATACAAATTTTGATAATTCTAAAAACTATTAATATTAATTAAATTGAACATTGTTTTAAAATGTGTAAACTAATCTTAAATCTATGTTGTTATTGTATTTTTATCGAAACTTTGTTATATTTTATTTGAATTTTATTATTGTGCTTTAATTTTCTAAGAAATTCATGTCAAATCTCTTATCTCTTTTAAATTCTGAATTGATTGCCAAATAATCATATATAATTTATCATAAGTGTTACCAAATAACTTTCAGGATTTAAGCCCCTAGGATTTCATAAATCTATATTCATAGGATTTACGAAATCCTAATTAAATGAAATCTTGGGTGCTACCAAATAGTTGAACATGCTTGTTTCGATGTAAGATTTAGGCAAGATTTGAGTTAAATCTTGCCAAACGCCAAAAAAAAAAAAAAAAATACAAAGCTAAATATCCCGGCAAGTTTAATCTCTACTTCACGACGTTTTCGCTCTAAATCCCGGATTTCCTAAATCCGATTTTTTAGCGGATTACGGAAACCCGACTACCGAAGAAATGCGCAAAAGGGGAGAAATATTGTTACCTTCGCTGCAAACTCCTTGCGCGACTTCCAATCCAATAGGAGCAACGTCGTCAGAGAAAGCAGAGAAGCTAAAACTCTTTCATAAATCTACCTCAAGCGAAGCAAAATATTAACAAATAAATGCATAAGAGAAAAAGTAAACCGTAGACATGCAATGGCAAGTGACTCGTTCGAAGCTCTATCCTGCATGAACTAGTACCTCGCCCAGAATGACAACGAAAGAATCGTAGAGGGAAACCAACCCACCTATGAGGATTCGATTAATACTTAATTATTAATTAGATATTAATTTAATTAGTTTAATTGATATAATTTAAAATATAAATATATAATTAGGTAATTAATAGTGTAAATATTAATTAAATAATTAGTTAGTTATAGAATAATTAATGAATTAATTAGATAATTATAAAAATAATAAATAATTAAAATTTATTAAAATTATATATATATATATATATATAATGAAACAATTATTGAAATAGTAATTAAATGATTAATTATTTAAATTATTGTTAAATAATTAATTAGATAATTATCATTATAATTAGCATTGAAATACTTATTAAAATAATAGCTAAATAAGTTATTATTTAAATACCACCTTAATTATATATTATTCCTAATTATAATTTATAAATATTAATTAAAATTAGAATTAATATTTATAATTTTCTTATTATTTCTACAATAGCTTTTTAATACTAAAATGACATGAGAGTGGTGAAAAAATAGTGATCAAAAGCTTTTTCGAACGAAATTTTAGTCATAGTATATTCATACAAAATTTAATGCTGCAAGCAGACCAAACGTTCGATGAGCTACTCATTACTCGGTTCGATTAAAACTTGTTTGTGATGGTTTAATTAACTAAACAAACAAACTTGAATAATATTTTAAATATTCGATCCTTAAATAAACAAGTTTGAACACCAATGTGTTCAACTTATTTATGTTCATGAATAACATTAGTTGAAGCTTGTGAACAAGCTTGACAATAAACTCGATAATAAGTTTGATTCGTGTTTAATTTAGAACTCATAAATAAGCTCGATAAAAACTCAATTAACATTTGATTCATTAATTTGCTCAATTGATAGCTCAAGAATACTCGCTAGATATGTTCATGAACGTACTTGTTTGATAGTTTAAAAAAATTCGCTAAATATGTTCATGAGCATGCTCGATGTAATCGTTTGTTACGATGCTCGATAAAGATCATTTTTTAAGTTAATAAACATCTATAAGTTAAGCTCATTTATAGCTTATTAAGACTTATTTTTTTAATGCTCGATAAACACTAACTGAATCAAACATGAACCAAACATAAACACTTATTTAATTTAAATGAATCAAACATAAACACAAACAATAAAACTAAGAAAAAAACATGAACCAAACTTGAACAAGCTGATAACAAATGAACTCAAATAGGAACACTCACATACTCGGCTCGGTTAGTTTGCAGCCCTAAGACAAATCACGTAAAAATATTTTTTTTGGTAAGTAAATGGCTAAAAACGGTTATCAAACAATGGATGGTTTAGTCTTATCTAAATAACATATCTTATGCTATAAACAATAGCAAGTAGCTATACAACTGAACACAAGGCCGGGGTAGTAAATAACAAAGAATGTAGTTTGTAATGTGCGCTCAAATTATCAAGGCCAGTAGATTATTGCTGCGCTAGAACTGTTCTCCACATATTTTAGGATCTAATGGGGAAATTGTTTGCACAACAGAAGCTGAATGATTAAGCAAATTAGGGTTAGGTTAAGAAACATGTAAATGGAGTAGGCACATAATAATGAACTTAGATTTCGAAAATAGAAATAAAAAATTCATCAATATGAGTATGAACCTATTATGGGAAGGAAATTTTTGGTGGCTGCCTTTCTCCGATTGCTGATGTGCATATTTTCTTATCTGCTTCATTTTCGCTGCTGCTATGGGGATGTTATCGTTTTTAGAGGATGCTGACGGGTTCGCTTAGCCTGTGACAATGATGAGGCTCCAAATACTTTCTCCCCTTGGACGGCCTTTGGGCAACCAGGGGTTTGAGTCTATTATGTGATAAGTTGCTATATTTTTCTGAGTCCATGCTTTCGGGCGTTGGAGCTCTTTTTTGGTTTTGCTTCTTTCTTTGTCTGCATTTAGTTTAGTTTTTGAGCTCTTTTGAGAGCTTGCCTCTTTTTTTTTTTTTTTGTTTGTTTGAGGCAGTTTTGTTCTTTTTTATTTTCTTACTTGTATTTACTAGTTTTTTTAATATAGGGTTAAGCCCAAATTTTTCAAAAAAAAAAAAAAATCACCTCCTAACACACCTCTTTGCCCACAATTGCTCAGTTTTTCACCAAGGCAATCAATTTTTCAGACGGACTGTCAGGAGTGACGTATGGGAGAAATAGAAGGGTTCATGAATGGCGTAGGCGAGAAATTGACGTAGGAGGGTTCATATTGCATCACTATCATATTTTCATGAATCAATTTTAGAAAAGATCTTTGTAATTATCTTCTAGCATCTGGAGGTTTAAACCAAGTTTGAATGCCTCTGTAAATGCCTCCGATTTGATTAGGTGCTTGTACGACCCTGAATCTTCTACCTCTGTTGGCTCAACCACTAGTATTTTGTCTCACAATCCAACAAAAATGTAATTAATGCAACTTTCCTCTCATAAGTATATCCCATCCCGAGTTTTATCGATCCTCATCAACCAATCCTTACCCGCCTTATGTTAAACAACAAATGTAAGTCTGTAAGGCTATAATCAGGGGCAGGACCAGCCCTAATTTTCAGGGAGGGGGGGGGGGGGGGGGGGGAACTTATAAGGCGTATATGTGCTGCCCCTTGCGGGGGTTTCTGGGGGCAGCGCCCTCGGAACAAATTTTGGTTTGAAAGATATTTTTGGAATTCAATGATGAATTATCTTTACTATTTTTTGTGGGCAATTACCTAAAGACCATAGTATTTTAATTTTTTAGGGGGGGTGGCAATTGCCCCCCCTGACCACAAGGGGGTTTCGCCCCTGGCTATAATCTTATAAAATTCTTTGAATACATGTCTATGTCATTAGAGCAGGTACCAAGAACTCGTGTATGAGCCTCACCCACCAACTATGTTATCGAACTTGCAATCTAAGAAACTACCTCAGAATTATTCACTTGAGTTGAACATTGAACCTAAGCTGCCTGACTAGAGCTCAAACCATTGGTAATATATGGATCTGGCTGAGATAGGTCAATCATAATGAACATAGATGTATGCAACACATACATATGAAAAATAAACATAATGAATACACAAAATTACTTAGAACTGTTGCGTCATGGAGTAATCGTGACGGTAAAGAAATATAAAGTTTAGCATCTTAGCGTTGTTCGAAGATCCAGCACACAAGCAGATAAGAAAGAGGGTGTGGCATTCATAAAAGACACTAGAGTTTTCACGTGGAAACCCCTGAAAAGGAGGAAAATCATGGGGTCTGACCTAGTTTGAATGAATATACTAGTATTTGCAATCGATTACAAATGAGGCCCTTCCTAGGGAGAAGGCCTTGGCTTGATGTCACAAATGGACATCATATAGAGCACATTGCATGGTGGGAGTTACAATAATCAACGTAGACATGCTTGTTTGATCGGCAGGACTATAATTGATAGGATAGAGGTTGGAAAAACCGTAGTAGGCAGGAGACCAGGGTCAGAAAGACCATTGTCCGGTGATGTAGGTCGGAAGGACCGTAATATGCTGGAGAACGAGGTTAGAAAGATCGTTGTCTGGCGGTGTAGGTCGGAATGATCATAGTAGGCGACAGAGGTCGAAAGGACCATAGTTAGCAGGAGACAGGGGTCTAAAAATCCGTAGTTGGCTAAAGATCGGGGTCAGAAAGACCGTTGTAGTAGGGCGGTACTCTGATAGAACTCTAGGCATCAAGTGGTGGACCGACAGAAGTCCAGGCCTAAGGTGGTGGTCCGACAGAAGTCTGAGCCTCAAGTGGTGGTCCGGCGGAGCAACGACGTCAGGCGGTGGTCCGGCGGAAGTCTGGGCTTAGGTTATGGTTTGGCAGAAGTCTAGGCATCAGGTGGTCGAGGAGGAGCGAGGAGGCATGAGCGATCTCTGATTTCTCTCTTGCTCTCTTGCTTGGAGCTCCATTTTCAAGTGAATGGAGGGGTCTATTTATAGATTTCTAGAGTAGCATGACCCATAAATAAGTAAGAGATCAAGGGTAAATGGGGAGTGGTTGGATGGACGGCCGATGTTGAATCCCTAGATCAAAGATTGTTTGATGGACATTTGAATTCCTTAGTGATGTCGAAATTTGGTGATCTTGGGCTCGTTGGATTTGTTTCGTCGATTCGCTCGAATCGACTATAAGCATGTCAAGTTTACAAACCATTTGGTAATCCAAGTTGTGGTTCGAATCCTCCAACAGCGCTTCAGACCCTTGATTTGGACCCATTTGGGCTCGGATTTAGTCAAACTTGGTGTCATTGGGTTTGTATTTCTGAGATGTTCAGTTTGACTATAAGTTTGCTGAAATCGGAGTTCAGATGGTCCAATTTTAATTTTGGAAGTTTCCAACTTGATTTTGCCTTGAGATTTGTGCCCAATCAAGATAATTTTTTTGATGATATATCAATAATCATCTCACTCTTCTACATATAAAATCCTTTGGCTCAGTTACGCTTTTCTTTCCAAACAAGCTTTGATTATAAAAAGCTTATCACAACCCAATTTGATATGACTCGTTACTACACAAGTCATGACATGTATGATTATGACAAGACTGACCCCAATACAAGTTTCTTAACCTTAATATATATCACAATTTTCTTAAAAGGTTCATTTAAGGTTCGATCTCTAACGAATACATATATGTCCTCACTGATCAAAATGGGATGAAAAAAGTGATTCATAGGAACTTACTCCAATCAGAAGTTAATTATGTTAAGAAAAACTTTAAAATATTATAGTCATTAACTCGTGCTTAAATAACAGTCAATAACTTCATAAGAAATAATTTGAAGTTTCTAAACTATAGTAGATATTAAATTATAATTGTGCTTTTTTTTAGGTGGGAGGGGGCATTACCCTTCCACCAAATTCACCAATTCCACCACTAATGGCAAAACTATTGATAAATTTGAAATACATTTCTTACAAGGTATCATAATATCATTTGAAGGTTAAATATATGGCTTCCCTTTGCAGATAGATATGAAAACTTTAAAATTGTGGCATCATTATATATAAGGTTAGTGCATAGATTATTTTCCGTCACCATTTTCTTGCTTCCTCCCTTGTATTTTTCCTTCAATCATCAAATTTGTTGGATGTTTTTGTTTCTTCCATGCATCAACTATTCCTAACAAAAGAAAATCTGAAACAATCATCTCGCCATAGCCAAACGTCACAACAAAATCTATTTAAATGTAATATATATACTCGCTATGCTACTTGTTGAGTTTTGATGTATCATCCAAAAATTATCCTGATCGGGCACGAATCTCAAGGCAAAATTAAGTTGAAAATTTCTGAAATTAAATTTGGGATCATTCAAACTCCGATTTCAGCAAACTTACAGTCAAACTGAGCGTCTCAAAATTACAAACCCATCAATACCAAATTCGACACAATCTAAGCCCAAACGGGTCCAAATCAAGGGCCTGGAGCGTTGTTGGAAGGTTCGAAATACAATTTGCTTTATTAAGCGGTTTCCAAACATGACATGCTTATAGTCGAATCGAGCGGCTCGACGAGAAAACTCCAACGAGCCCAAGAGCATTGAATTCCGATACAACTAAGACATTCAAATGCCTAGTAAAGCAGTACACGATCAAGGGATTCAACATCGGTCGTCCATCCAAACCACTCCCCATTTACTCTTGATCTTCCTCCTATTTACAGACGATGTCACTCTAGGAAATATATAAATAGACCCCTCCTTCTTCTTAAAAAGGGACCCCCAAGCAAGAGAGAGATTGCCCCCTAGCTCCTCATCGACCACCGTCCGAAGTTTCGTTGGACCACCACCTGACGCCGGAATTCCTCTAGACCACCACCAACACCCGGAGTTTCGTTAAACCACCACATGACGCCCTGAGTTTCATCGGACTACCACCTAACGCCATAGTTTCGCCAGACCATCTCTTGACACCCGGAGTTCCATTGGACCACCACTTGAAGCTTGAAGTTCCGTCGGGCCACCACCTGAAGCTCGAAGATACGTCGGACCACCACCTGGCACCGGAGTTCTGTTGGACCACCACCTGATGCCCGGAGTTCCATTGGACCACCAATTATTCCCCAGAATTCTGCTTAACACCAGGCTTCCACCAAATCATCGACTGACGTTGGGACTTCTGCCGGACCACAAAGTGACGCTGGACTTTTATCTCCATTTGTCACTAGACTACAACCATACGGTTGACAATTGTAATCTGATCACCTTCAAGGATGAGTCAACCCACTATACTCAACTCAAATTATAGTGGTATCATTTTCAACTAGGCTAGCCTCAGTAGTTTCTCCCTTATCCAGAGTTTTCCACTTAAAAAGTCTTGTGCTCTTTGTGTGTGAGCTACATATCCGTTCAATGCTAAGAAGTAGTATTATAGTTCTATCATCACGTATATTCTACCCCACAACAAGTTTTTACATATATTTGATTTTACAGATGACATACGAGCAAGTGCGGTATAAATAGACCACAAAATAGGATGCAAGTTTCAAACAAGTTGATAGGAGCACAAACAAGAATAAGAATATTGTAAGCATAAAATAGTTTTGATTGATTAAGATTTTCTTACTTTTGTTACTATTAAAGATTCATTATTGATAAAGATCTATATATTCAAATTTAAAGGACCATCAATTCCAATTGCATTATAATCAGGTAGGAACAAGCTCAAAAGAGCGCTCAAAGTCAATCTTTGGAAATGACAGTGATAGACATGCGAACTCAAGCTAGATGTCAAACAAGATAAGATTATTGTTTCCTTGATAGAAGTTGAAGAGGTGCTTGATGGCATTAACAGACAAGTATGAGTCAGATGTTGTTGCATGTAACTTGATCTAGATTTGCCCTCACTAAATATTAGAGATGCAGTGCAAGATCTAAATGAAGAACATTTGCTGGCGATCAGGTAATTTCAGCATATATGGTTGGGAGTGAGTATTCAAAAACTAGTTGTTATTGCTGTAGGTCAGATGATAATGATTTCTTGTTTGAGATGGGCCTAATTCTCGGGAAGAGGATGATAATATTGAGCTATTAGTAGGCATGAATTCGAAGTATAATGATTCAATATCATTTAAAGAAGCTTTGTATTCTGTCGAGTTTGTGACCCAAATTATATTGAGCTTGGGTCTAAATTAAAGCTTGCGATGCAGCATATGTAATAAAATTTAATTATGATAAGTATTCTAATTATTAGTGGCAGGCTTCGAAATCAGTACATAAAAGTTAGCAATTTGCGGCGGATTTGTGATGAACTTTGTGGCGGAATTTTTTTCTCAAAAATTGCGACAGATTTGCAACGAAAATATTAGTTTTCTTTTTTTAATTTTATTTTTATGGCGGAAATTCCACCGTAAAGCCGCCACAAATATATGAGATGAAAATTTCTTATTTTTGTACGTGTATATATATATATATATATATATATATATATATACATAAAATTAAGGTATGGTTTTGTTTTGTGAATTGCCACTATCCTCTTATATTTATTTGTGCTTGCATGAATCACTCTTTAGAGGATGGGAGCTTCATTGTCTAATTGACAATACATTTGGGTTTCGAAAGTTGCGGAAATGGGTACTTTCAGATGAAAAAATAAAGCTAGAAACAGACGGATCAATTTTTGTGAAGAAGAATTCATACATTTCACCTAAAGATGTTGATGTGGAACATCATTAACTAAATAATCCCTTAGGTGTAGCTTATTTAAGTTTGTTACAAGTTTGTTATATGCATTCTAGAATGTTCTTTATAGCTTATAAATATAGCTATTTCAGTAGAAAAAAGACATTGATGAATATCATTCTCTTTTAAGCCTTTGAGCTTTGTGCTTGTCCTGAATTGAGAATTCCTTCAAGTAGATCTGATTCTTTCACCTATCCACTACATCAGATGTGAACGATAAGGAGCAGTTTATCATGGCCATGTATGAAGATATGGGGATCTTGCAAGAGTTTGAAGCATCGTACTTGGTCTTGAAGATATCAACTTTCTGTAGGTTACACACAATGAAGAAGAGCTCATTATTAAACTCTAGTAGATTTATATGCAGTGGTTTTGACAGAATAAAGCTTCTTTTGGGACGACTTTTTTATTGCTTCTTAAAACGATTTTTTTTAACAAAAAAATTAATTTTTTAAATAAAAAACCGCTTTAAAAAACAGAAAAAAAACTGTCTCAAACGAAGCCTAAGTTTTATCTCAGATATAAAAAACAAAGGCTTGGATGAAGTCATAATAAATTTATTTCCCATCTCATAACATAGAATTTATTTTATGAAACTTATGGACGAATACTTTGAAGAATTTTCATTGCTACGATGGTATAAAACTATGAAATCTAGTTTGGTAACTGGTAAGTGTCTAATATATACAAAAGAAAAGAATTTCTTTATAAAATGAAATATATATATATATATATATATATATATACAAAAGAAAATAACATATGCAAAGATGGAGTTTGCTGAAGTATCTACCATAGAGCTTACACCATCCTAATGAATTTATGTTAAAAATGATCAAGAAGATATTTTCTAATTGAAATGGAATTACCACAAGAAGTATACATTTTCTAGTCCTCCAATTCTTGGATTAAAGATGCCATGAAGAATCTTTTTATGGATCTAGTGAACACTGTAAGTGGCGTGTTCATGAACCAGAGGAATCAAACTAGGGAATCACATTAGAGAAAATCTAACAAGGAAATATCAATTTTGTGTTGGGAAATCAGTACACCCAAAAGCTGAAACAGTTTCTTTTTTTATAATCAAAAGAAAAATCCATTAGAAACGAGTAACAATACACCACAAGGCCAAAAGCTGGCCACATAGAGCAAGATTACAGCCAGAGAAAATACAACACAGGTCAGACCAACCAAACTAAACAAAAAGAAAACAACAACCCCAAAAGCAGCTGGACTCAGACTGTCACCTGGTTGCCAGGCTTGGGCCACCCAAGGAGGAAAAGAAGATAGCTTCAGAAATTACAAGTGCAATCTGTTCTCAAAAATCAAAATCCACCGAAGTCCAACTAGGTTGCGAACCAAGCCATGCATGGATGTCCGAGGTGCATGCAGGAAACCTGCTTCATCATCGTCCTAGTGTAATACCATCGTAACAAATGAAACCACAGCAAAAAATCTTCCACCATCCACCCGAACAGAAACTCACCAAAACATGGAAATAAATAAAACAACAGAGGCATAACAGAAAACCTCCCAAAAAGATCAGCAAAATTATCATCAGGTCAGCACAGCCGACAGAACAGAGAATATCATCCCCAAACAGCTCAAGAGAAAAAGCCTACCGCACCAATCCGACGTTTAGAATCATTTCTTTTTAGCTTTGCATTTTTTATGCTTGCCACTATTTTTAAAGAATTTAGCATCCGCAATTTGAAGGAGACTAAGGTCAAAGTTGATTTGTTCGTCTTGACTATATGCAATTACATTTAGAAGTAGTTTGTAACAACCGATTTGGAGTATAATTACATCGAAGGATTTTATTGGTTTTCAATATACTTTGTAATTTTGCTGTAGCAGCTATGGGAAGAAGAAGATGCAGGAAAATTGAAAACAGAGAACATAGGTTTAATGCTATGTAACCCCATGTAGTGGGATAAAGCCATGATGATGATGATGATGTTGTTGTTGTTGTTTATCACTAATGTAATGTATGTACAAGATGACATATCATGTTGCGATTTATACTCTACAAAAGAAAGGATTAATGGAATAAGGAGGGTAATGTAGTGAATACAAAGGATTCATAATCAATAAGACTTGATTAAGCACTTGGAGAGGAAATCACTATAATTGAATTGGAAAAATCCACTCAATGAAGCCAAAGCTTCCTCAACATTGGGAAGGACGACCTTTTTCTCAGGACTTTCGAACAAGAAAGAAGGGAAAAAAGGAAAAAAAAAAAAAAAACAAAACACCAAGAACATAACCTAACACAAGGTATGCAATGTCATCTACCTAATGAAAGGTTGAACAAATTATTGAGAACAATATGGAAATAACACTGAACATGAGACCATTATCAACCAAGACTTCGGCTTCGTTTGGGAGGGTATTTTTATTGCTTCTTAAAGTAGCTTGTTAGCACAAAAAATAAAATTTTTGTACTAGAAAGCTGCTTTAAGAATCAATAAAAAAATCCTCCCAAACAAGACCTTCCTCTATGAAAGGAACTTTTATTTGGTCCGGTGAACGTACGCAACTTTACGTTCGGCTGCCAGTAGAATCGCGCCACGCATTTTCATTATTTACTGCGCGCCCCGACAACCCGGCCCGGAACCGACCCAAGATTGCTCGGTATTGCTAGGTATTGGTCGATTTTGCTCGGAAATAACCAATACCGAGCAATACCGAGCAAATACCGAGTTGTACCGAGTTTTTCTAGCAATACCGAGCAAATCCCTAGCAATACCGAGCAAATCCCTAGCAATACCGAGCAAATCCTGAGCAAATACTGAGTTGTACCGAGTTGTAAAAAAACTCGGTATTTGCATGGTATTGGTCTTCACAGAGCTGTATTTCTCATTTTTGCAAACAGTTACTGTATTCTATATTCTGTACTTTTCTCCTATTGAATTTACTGATATTGGTCATTTAGCACACCAATGATCATTAGCTAATTAAGACTTCTTTTCGTTGTATATATAAAAGAATTTCACAATTAAAAAGTGGTGTGGGAATATCTTAGTTATAATTTGATTAGGATACATTATAGGAAAATCGTCAATTATCGACTTCGATTTCCGACAGTTAATCTGAATTTTCCGGCGGTTTTGAAATATACCGGCGCGCGGTTTCAAAACCTCCCGAATAAACCGCACATGAAATTAAAACTGGTGGAATAAAGTAATAAACTGTCAAATGATTGTCGAAAGTTCCGCCGGTATCCAGTAAATTTTTTGTACTGATTAATATTAAAACATTCATATTTATTTTAAAATAATAAAATTAAAAACTAATTGATTATTTATGTATTATTCTCATTTCAGAATAAATTTAAGACTTCTAATATTTATAATGATAAATTTTTAATTAAATATACTTTCAAATTTCTATTAAATATTCTTAACTATTTATTAAACGACCTAATTATGAACAGAAAAGCATCTTGATTATATTCACTTTGCTAATAACTCACATTTAAATACATATATAAACTTATGTTATATATACATATATTTCTTAATTACTCATTCATTTATGTTCTAATGTCTAATTTAATGACTCGTTTAAATTTCATGAAAAAATAGCTATATGATTTGTTTATTTTCTTTTTCTTCCCCTTAAAATTTGAATTTCAGCAAAGATAAAATAATATTTTTATATTCTGCTAATAATGTCTACAGTTCTGAATGTCTATATGTTAGATAATCAAATTATATGTTTAAATCATTAGCAACTCATATAATTTAGATAGACTTTACTGAAATACAATTATTGCTCGAAAATGTGAATAAAATTTTAAAAACCCAGCTAATGTTTGAAGACAGCTCAAAATTAAAAAATATACAAAAAAAAAATTATCGACTCAATCAGCTCATTAATAATTGAAAAAAATATTGTTCCGACTATCCTAATTTAAGGCTTCATTTGAGATATTTTTTTTAATGCTTAGTAAAACAATTTTTTAATAATTTTTGTACTAAAAAGTTAATTTAAGATACAATAAGAAAGTTGTCTCAAATGAAATTTAAATCGATCAAAATGGCTTTACAACCTTTATAGGTTATAAAAAACTCATTTTGATTAAAATTAAAATATGCATATCCAAATAAAAAATTTGCCCTTTACAGTCTAATAGGCATCCAATGAAGCAAGTTGATGAGGTGGGTCCACCAAATAATGCAAGAATATGCTGGAGGCTGGAGGCTGGAGGCTGGCGTTTACGGTTCATGTGAAATATGTTTTAATGTAGATCACGACGTTCAAGCATATCCAAAGCCCAACAATTCTATAAATGTCCTAAATTATGTCAATAGACCATCGCATTATAAAGGCAAGGATTTTATTTGGGGCAACTATAATTTTTTTTACAAGTATAATTTTAAAATTGTTAGGGACAGAATAATTTTTTAAAAATAACTTTTTAGTATTGAAATTTTTGAAAGCAAAAAAAAAAAAAAAAAAAAAAATAGTCAAACAAAGATTATTATATGATCTAAAACGTAAAGCAGTAATAAAACTATTCCAAACGAAACCTAAGCTTTTATATTTTTGCTTTTAAAAGCTCATTTTTCAGTTGTAGCTCTCAAACTATTTTCTAAAAATAGTTTTTAAAAACAAAATCTGAAATAATGATGACATAATTGTCTTCCAAATATATATATATATATATATATATATATATATATATATATATATATATAAAATCAATTATAAATGAAGTTACGCATAGCATAGATAGAATATTTAGAATTTATTAGAGATAAATTTCTTATTATTTTACTTTTACCATCTCAAGTAGAATTTCTATTTTACTAATGCTTTTGTTCTGCTTTCATAAAAATTTTTGTGCTAGAAAATTATTTTTTATACCGGCATTTAAAAAAAAAGTTATTTTCTCTATTATAACTTTCCAATCATTTAAAAAAAAAAATACAACCATCCAATTATATCTTTAATTTTTTTGGAATGAGGGTATCTACTTACTGTTGTTTCAAAAGGAGCGCTTGGCGGCGTAACCCAGCGGAACTTAGCGATGTCACCCACTGACATCGGGCCCACACTTGCCTTGCCCCACTGAAGAGGGGTGGCCGTAGTAGAGGGGATTCGAACCCGGGATGGAGAGTTCCCAACCGTGCTCGCCCACCAACCATCCTAAACCTCATTGGATTATTATATTTTTTTTGAGCTAATGCATCCAAATCTCAAATCTACAATCACAATTTTGAAAATCCGTGAACACGTAGCATGTTGATTGTTGCACGGATTATATATTCCTTGATACTCACGCAAAAATAATTAAAGAATTATAAATAAAGAGAAAATTCACTCTTTTTAATTTATATTCTTTTTCTGTTTTCCATATATTCTCTCAAATTAGTGCTTAACATATTTGTACGTACTAAGCTTGCGGGCCATAACTACGTACTCATTGGTGACACTTAGTACTATCATTGATCAATAATTACGTATAATTTGGAAAGAAGGGGATGTGTGGGGACTTAGGGAGGAAATGAAAGTATGTCGTGCAAGGCTCAAATGGTTTCAGTTTTGCTGGCTGAGGATATGGCCATCCCTGAAATACCGGATTTTGAAGTCCCACAACAACTTCAGCCCCGCATGGCTTCTCTGAAAGCTACATCAGCATTTAATAGTTATTTTTGCTTGTTAAAAAAATTATCATGATAAAAAGTGCATTTGTCATCTTGATAGTATTAAAAAGAATCTCATATTTATATAGATAAATGACTGAAAACTTGTAGGGGATGGATATATATATTTTAAAAATAGAAATTAAAAAAATGTGGGGCTTTAGAGAGGCATATGTAATTGTGAGCGACAAATTATAGAGATAATAATAGTGATTCAAACCATTAATTGCAGGATGACATATCACTTTCTACGCAAGCTCCACTACTCCAGTAATCTGGAAAATGCTATAGCAACAGGCGGCTCTGTCACGAGGTCCAATAAACTGCTGAATAGATCTTAGGGTTCATTTGAAATTTACTTCAAATGTGGTCATACTGCAGCCTCTTGCTGGTTTAGAATTGATCTAAACTATTAATCACAACAGTTCATAGCTCTTACTGCAGTTACAACTCCATATACTCAAGATTGGTATCTTGATACTCGTGTATCTTCTCATCTTATAGCTGATCCCTCTCTACTTCACTCAGTTCAACCATATCAAGGACCTCAATAGATAACAGTTGGCAATGGTCAAACTTTGACTATTGTAGCCACCAGATAGGGCATTCTTCCAACACCTTCTCGTAAGCTTCTTCTTCATCATCTATTTCATGTTCTACTTTTAACTCATAATCTCCTCTCTGTTATATAACTTATTACTCATAATAATTATTATATTTTATTTGATTAACATGGCTTTCAAATCAAGAAATTGAAGACAAGTCCTCCATAGTCCTAGCCGTAGTGGCCTCTATTTTGAAGAATCTTCCTCAAATGCTCGCCCTCCACTACTGCATTCATCTTCTCAATTTTGACTCCATCTCTGTTGCAGAAAAGACTTGGTCATCCCCATGTTACTATTGCATCCATTCTCAGCGCTCAACATCATTATATAGTCACAATGTCTTCTTCTCTTCTTTGCAACTCTTGTTCTCAGTCCAAATGTCATATGACTACATTTTTTTATCTACTACTAGTACATCTAAGCCTTTACAACTTATTCACTCTAATGTTTGGGGCCTTTCCCTGTAGCTTCTATTAATGGATTTCGATATTACATTCTCTTTGTGGGTGATTTTTCACGCTATACATGGATTTATTATATGCTACACAAATTTGATGCTTTTCTTCACTTTAAAACTTTTAAAACTATGGTGGAAAAACAACTCGATGAAGCGATTCATACTTTTTGCACGAACTATGGTGAATAATTTGTAAATAAATCTTTTAAATCATTTCTACTTCAACATGGAATCCAACATCAACTTAGTTGTCCTTACACCCCTCAATAAAATGTATTGGTCGAACATAAGCATTGCTATATAATTGAAACTACCGGAACATTATTTCTAGATGCCTTGTGCCATCAATATCCCAACCAGTACCTTGCATCCACCACCTCTAACCCTTGTGACATCCACTACAACAACTATAACATCACCCACACCTCCAACTTTAGCAAACCCTACTCCATCTCCCCACCCATCCATCCACAATTCCCCCACTATAACAAACACTTGCCACCATAGTTCAACTACCTCCAAATCCTCTGCAATTCCATGGCCACCCAAATTACATCATATGATTACTAGACTTCAATATGGTCATATCAAACCAAAATCAATCTTCAATCTCCTCCATTCCTCAACTATGTCCCATGATCCAACCTGCTTTTCTTCAGCTGTCAAACACCCTCATTGGCACTAAGCCATGTCACATGAATTTCAAGCTCTCCAAACTCAAGGAACTTGGACTCTAGTTCCTCCTCACTACTCTCAAAATGTACTTGATAGTAAGTGGATATTTAGAATCAAACATCATGAAGATGGTACCATAGCTCGGTACAAAGCCAGACTTGTGGATTAAGGATAAAAACAAGAGTATGGTTTGAAGTTTACCAAAACTTTTAGCTTGGTGGCCAAATACCAAACCATTTGTATATTTTTAACACTTGTTATTTATAATAATTAGCAAATAAAATCAATTGGATGTTTCAAATTCTTTTCTTCATGGCAAGCTCTTCGAAACAACATATATGGCTCAACCCCACAGATTCAAAGACCCAACTCATCCAACCTATGTTTGCAAACTCAACAAAGCCATTTATGGCTTAAAATAGGCACATAAAAAAAGGTTCTCCACACCTTTCACTTCTGATTTGCTCCACTTATTAAGAGTAATCTATCTACTTATTTATCTGGATGATATCCTTCTCTTGGGAAACAAAACCAATATTATTTCTCGACTCCTGAAGGACCTACATCAACATTTTCAATTAAATATTTTGGGCAACTTACATACTTTTCTTGGCATCCAAGTCCAACGCCTTGAATCTGGATTGTTGCTTCATCAACTAAACTATGCTACTACCATTCTTGAATAAGCTAGCATGGCCATGTGTAAACCACGACAAAATCTTGTTTCTAGTAAGTTGGACACCACTCCATCTTCCATGGTACCATTCAGTGACCCACAACTTTATCGATGCCTTGTTGGATCACTTCAGTATTTTACAATTATCTGACCTTACATCTCATTTTTCGTTAACCTAGTCTGCCAGGTTATGCATCATACTCTCAATTATCATTTTCAAATGCTCAAATGTATCATTTGCTATCTCCAAGATACACTTGATTTTGGCTTACTAATCACAAAGGGTGACTCCACTTTATATGCCTATGTTGTTTCTAATTGGGCAGGTGATAAGCAAGACATAATATCTACCACCAGATTTTGTGTGTTCTTTGGCTCAACTCTTATCAGATGGTGTGCTAAAAATCAGTCCGCCATGGCTCGATCCTCCACAAAATCTAAGTATTGTGCCCTCACTTCAACAGCTACTGAGATTGTTTGGCTTCACTGGTTACTCACTGATTTTCACATCTCTACTTCCCACACCACTATATTGTGACAACATTTCGACTATATCACTTGCTGATAATCCAATATTCCATGTCAGAATCAAGCATATCAAAATAGATCATCACTACATTCGTGAGTGTATCAAATCTAAAACTATCATTATTCATCATATAATGACGGATCAAACTGTTGATATTTTTACAAAAGGTCTTCCTAACAATAGATTTATGCTTCTTTGAGACAAATAACACTCTGATATCGGCTTGTTAATTTAGGGGGTCTGATAATAATAGTGATTCAAACCATCCATCAAAGGACGACGTATCGCTTTTTACGCAAATTTCACTACTCCAGCAGTATAGAAAATGCTACAACAGCAGGCAGATCTGTCACGAGGTTCTATAAACAGTTGAATCAATCTCAGTGGTTCATTCAAAACTTACTCCACGGTTGGATGGTTTTGAAGACATACTTCTCTACATATCTACTTATATATATATGTATACAATGGAGTGTAAGATACATGCAATACAATGCATTAGTTAATGCTTACACCTTTTTCCACTAGCTCTATCTTCAATTTTTTACTCCTGTAGCAATTATCTTATTACTGTTATTTCATACAACTTTCTCACTACTGCTATTATATCATATAGAAATATTGTCTGTTTGTATAAAATATATGTTTTTAGGTGATTTTTATTAGAGTACGAAAAAATTCATTAGATGATCCGAAGAGAGTTCTATTGATCATTTGATATTTTTTGCCATCTTAATATATTAAGCAGTTCAAATTTTAGTAAGGTTGAATTTGTTAGTTTCAGTTCATTCAGACAGTCGATTTTATTATACTTAAGCAAAGTTTAGTTGTTTGACCCTCTAAATTGCCTCAAAAAATTCTATTTTTGCTTTTGAATGCTTGATTATGTTAACTTGGACTCGATCAAGTAAGTCTTGCAATCATTGGATTCGGCACATCAAACAATAACACTATCTTGAATGTATGTTTGCTGAAAATAGAATTGGGATGGTCTAAGAATCATGTCTATATATTTATAGCATACCTTTATTGGTGCTTCAAGATATAAAAATGTACCAAAATCCACGAGTTAATTTGAGAGTACTCTCAATATAAGAAATGCTCTCTCATCGATGGTAATATTTATCAGTAATATTGAAATTATAATTTTGAAATACTTATTTGGTTGCATAGTCTTGAGGGGAGATCCACATTGACGTCTAGGAAGTGATCATGCTTCATAATTTTTTTTTAAAATCATAAGTTGAAGGTTGAATACGTCACAACCCAATCCAACATGATTTCTACTTGATTAGGACATGTCCTATCATGTTGGGATGAGATAGGTAAATCTATTTCTCAAAGAATTCTGATCCCTTATGACTCATTTTTTGTGCTTATAGCATCAAAACATGTCTGTAGGCATTAGAACATGTCTTATAACCACCATAATATACTTATATGACCAAAATATTACTCAAACACATACAAAATCTCAAAAGATTATGATCTCTTATCTCTCCCAGCAGATATATTTTAATCATATATGTACATTTTTATCATATTATAGCAATTAAAGCTTAATTGAGCATATGTAGAATTGCATAATTTTCTATAACGAAAGACAGCAAAAATTTCACTGAGCAAAATTACACATTTTTAATAAATAATTAAATTATCATTGATCGCGCATAATACAATTTTAATACTTTAATTGTAGTACAATACTATTTTCAACATTTTGATAATTTTTATTCAATAAAAACTCTACAAATTCCAAAGCCCCTGTTGCACAATTTTAAAAAAATATTCATAATTTTAATATCTATAATATATAAAAAGTTATGCGGTGAAAGTTTTAACAGTGCAAATTTATCTCCATTTTTCGATAAAAAAATAAAATTTTAACTGAAAAGTTCGGTAAAAATTATGTATTTTTAAAAATTGAGATAAACATAATGTGATCTACCTTGAGACGAACAAATTTTCAATTCGTGCGATGGACAAAAATGACTCTAAGACCTCCATAACCTTTTTTTTTCTCCCTCCTCTCTTTTTCTCCATTTTCCTTTATTTTTTTTCTCTGTCCGCTCTCTGTTAGCCGAAATCCAAAAAATGTAAGGGCTTTTAAAAAAAAAATTAATTGAAAAATATTTTGTAATAAAATATTAAATGATTATTCTAATAATTTAATTTTTAATATAAAATTAATATTGATACGGCATCACAAAATTAGCTTGATCGGGCACGAACCTCGAGGCAAAAGCTAGTTGGAAACTTCAAAAAATTAATTTCGAGAGCACCCGAACTCCGATTTCAGCGGGCCTATAGTCAAACTGAGCGTCTCGGAAATACGAACCCAACGACACCAAGATCAACCCAATCCGAGCTCAAATGAGTCCGAATCAAGGGCCCGAAGCGCTGTTGGAAGGTTCAAACCGCAATTTGAGTTACCAAACGGTCTCCGATTTTAGCGAGCTATTACTCGAATCGAGCGGCTCGACGAGACAAATCCAACGAGCCCAAGATCGCCGAATTCTGACATCATTAAGGCCTCCAAATGTCCAATGAACGGTGCACGATCGATGGGTTCAATATCGGCCGTCCATTCAAACCACTCCCTATTCGCCCATGATCTCACACCTATTTACGAGCTATGCCACTCCAGAAAAACTATAAATAGGGCTCTCATTCTCCACAAAGGAGACTCAAGTGAAGAGAGAGAAGAAGAAGAGAAGAAGAAGGAAAAGGGGAAAAGGCGAATCCTCTCCTCCTCGACCACCGCCGGAGCTCTTCCCGCCGCCTGAATTTGCCGGAACTCTGTCAGACTTTCGGGAAACGACGGGATTCTTCAAAACTTTGTAAATTTGCTTCAAGTTGTAATCTGATCATCCCGATTTGTGGGACGAATCAGTTTCTTGTAATTTACAAAAACACTAGTGGAATTTTACAACTGGGTAAGGCCCCGTGGTTTTTTCCCTTTTTGGGTTTTCCACGTATAAATCCCGATGTTCATATTCTCTTTACTGTTTGTGTGTTAAATTTACGTGCAATGCTCGGACGCGAATTTACAAACTCTACTGCCGCGTATTTTCTAGCATGCAACAAATATAAATTATTTTATGTCATCAAATATGGGAATAAAAAAACTATAAAAAAATATTCATGAAAATAATAAAGCTAGCTAGTCCAAAACATTCAGGTGAAATTTATTTGCAAAATGGATATCTAACAGTCCTAAAATACCCACTTGTATCGATAAGTATCAATATCTTTAGGAATTGTACGAGTGTGCAAAAATTATGAAAAAAAATAGTGAAACTAAAATACAATAATAACTATGTTATGATGAAAATAATTTGTAATTTGAACTTATATGATTCATAAAATAATTTTTTACTATTATTGATCAAAATATTTATTTTAAAATTTATAAGTTACTACAGAATATATATTTTTGAATAATTTATCCAACGTCCAAAAAGATTTATTCCTCCAAGGATGACCTAAATGTGAGATATAACATGAGATTGTATTTACGAGATTTGGGTTAAAATCTTAAAGCTCTTATGCGAATTAAGAGCAGTGTATTACTATAAAAGTATTATCCTGAATTAAACACAATAAACTCATCCTATTTTATACATGATTTGATAATGATAAGTTAAAGACGTTGGTTTAAAGAATTTATTTCATCATTTTTGTTTGACCTATTGAAAATAATATTAATTACGTGTAAGTTCAAAATATCTTTATCCATTGAGCATTATGCATAATAGTGAACCAATAATTTTGTTTTGGTTATGATTATTTTACTTTTTTTATTAGTAATTTTTTTATAAAGCAGAGGTAGATATAAAAAGATTTGGTTATAAAATATTAGTAATGATTTTTTTTTTATTGATCTAAATGAGAATTTGACAAAATCAGCTAACAGAGACAAAAATAAAATGTACTTTCCTTCTGCCATTTTTTTTCTTTATTACAAACTCTAAACGATTAAAATTTAAGATATCCAACTTTACTAGCAAAAAATCTTATACGTAAGAATTAAAAAACCTAGAGAGACTTGGGTGAGCATAAAGAGAGATAAATCATACTGAAAGGTTGGATTTATGTCATTGAACAATTTCGATCATGTCTTTCATTGATCTAATAAGAAAATCAACATAAATCTTGATGCAATACTTTATAAAAGAAGGCAGTGGTGCATTAGTGGCGACGTGGGCAGACTCAACATGATGGGATCACACGGACAGACACGAAGCGGGCAGAGCATTCAACAGGGGCACTTGACGCGGGCAGAACGGTCAACGTGGTTATTTCGGGTCATCTCGGGTTTCTGAGTCAACCTGAACTCGGCACGATTTTTGAAATAGGTCGATTTGTTGAATCCGAACCCAACCCGTTTCACAAATGGATTGATCCTAATACAAAATTTTTCAGTCGGATTCAAGTCAGACTGACACCCCTACACTCCTACATATGCACCAAAACATGCTAGATAGGACATATAGGTAAGGTTAATCAGCTCCTTTTCCAAATACAAATTTAAATATCTTATGTCTAATTCTGTCGCCTAACTCTTCCACAATTTGTTCTACTCCGACCACAACTCTTACTCATTAGAGAAAAGACAATAAGGCTCAATCGACAACAATTCAACATTGTCGGGGACAAGAGCCTAATTTTTTTCATCGTTCGTATGCCTGTTATTTTCTTCTAATGGATAAATAATAAATTTCCTTATATAAAGGGGGAAAAAAAAAAAAACATTTCCTCCTTCCATACAAATACCTTCATAAAAGAAAGTTGTTGCACGTTTAAAAATAAACACTGCGCAGTTATTTAAACGGTTTAGGCAGAGAATGAGCTCAGGATTAAGTACTTGGTCCTCAATGATTTGGTAATGTAAAGAGAATTATGGGCAGGTGACCTACCTGACATCAGCCACATTGAATTTACGCAATTATTTTATTTCAAGGCATCATCATTGACATAACTACACAGACAGAGAAGTGAAGAGATTTGTGGGTGGACCAATCTAATGCAAATCATTCGGTATTAAAATCACCAAAAGACTCCCATATCATTGAGAGTCCAATTGGCTTCATACACAGACAAAAACAGTATTGTTGGTGACCTAAGAATATTAGATCTTCTAGATGACTAGACTATTGTCCCCACCATTCCTTTGATCGATCAGCTTGCCCAACAAAAAAAAAAAAAACCTATAATTTTTATACAACACAGTCAAATTATGAGTTGATATTAGTTACATCTTATAAAGTGTATCATGAAAATGATACATGGAATAATTTGAGTAGATATAAAAAATATTTCTATGCAATTAATACAGTCCCAGCAGACTGATTCAAATGATAGCTGTTAGCAAACGGATACCTACTCAAATATAAGATGTTCATTCGTGTTAATAGATCAGGTTTATATTTAACCTATTTCTTATGAGTTTGGTGGGTTGACTATTATTACATGAAAGCGGCTTAACTTATGAGATGTAGGCTTCGTTTGAGATGATCTTTTTATTGATTCTTAAAGCAGCTTTTGAATACAAAATTTTAACTTTTGTACTAAAAAGCCTTTTTAAGAAGCAGTAAAAAAGGTGTCCCAAACGAAAATGTAATTCAGGTTTTGTTTGAGACATCTTTATTTCTATTTTATGAAGTAGCTTTTTAATACAAAAATTTGTACTAAGAAACTGCTTCATAAAATAGTAAGAAAGCTGTCCAAAACAAAATCTTAATAATTCGAAATTAATATCAAATCAACAAGAAATAAACCTAACTAAAGAGAAGGATAAACTCTTTGTTTTATAGGTTGTGTTCTTAATTAACCCAAAGGCAATTGATCGTAATAGAAGAATTATCTTCTTGGCTAAAAAAAGTTATTATGTCTAATCTAATATTGACATCCTAAGTGGCCATTTGAGTTCACTTTGTTTTTAATTTTTTTATTTATATGTTAATATGAAATAAAAATATATTTGATATTTTAAATAAATATATTTTTATTTTATTGTATATTATATAAGATAATGATAATAAGTGATGTTAGTAATTATTAGTGTCTGATGGAAACGGATGTAGCCAAGGTGATTTTCCTTAAAAAAAAAAATAAAAAAACAACTAAAAAATTACTTAAAACTATATTGACAATCTCAAAAAATAATTTAATTTGTTTCAAAAAAAAAAAAAAGCTAAAAATAGTAATTAAAGATATTTTTGTAAATAAAAATAGAGAAAGTGATCTTAAACATCTCCTAAGTAAATAAAACATTTCTTTTTGGCTTTTGAGCACGTCTAATTTCAAAACTCACCTATAACTTTATAGGTTAGCCCTCAAATACGAGCTTATATCTGGAGCCAATACATGAAACCTCTAAATTAAAGAAAAATTTTTTCTGTGCGGCTGAAAGTCGTCCGGAGACTAATCAGAATGCGCCACATCACCCCTTCGCTTAGTACCGCAGTTCTGTACTGCTCGGTATCCCAGCTTGATACCGTTGACGTGACTGCATCTAATTTGCCTTCAGATGTAAAGCTGCGTCCGTGCATCCACACATAATAATTTCTCAAATTAAAGTAGGTTGCATGAATATGATAAAAGTAGGTTGCATGAATATGATAAATATAACAAACTTGGAACACTTATTTATTACTGCAAATGCTCAAAATTTTCAAAACAGAAACAATTCCAAACACAACAATCACAATCTTATCAAACCGAAGGAAATAAGTCTAATACACATACTATCAATTCATGCAAAAACTTCCAATACGAATTATTCAGCAATTCCAAAGACAGTGCTCAAAAGAACTCCTTCCAATTTCGTTATCACAGTAAATTTCTGTGTTCATTTCGGCGATAAGCTCAGTCTGTTCTGAGAAGCTCAGCATCTCCCTGTTCTTCTTGCATCCTTGCTTCTCTTCGAAACCATGGCTTTCAAATAAGCTCATAAAGCTACCGTCATAGAGAGCGGTGGACATGGGAATGAACTTGGAGAAGATAGAGGACATGTCTTGTTCATGGGCTTTTTGGCCCTCCATACCGTTGGAGAAGCAGGGCACGTGACTTGGGATGTCCATTAATGGCGGAAGAGTTTTCGGAGGAGGAGGTGGAGAATCTTCCACCTCCTCTCCGTAGGAGGAAGAAGCCATTTTTCCCATCCCAAAAGGATTCCCAAGTGAGCTTTTTTTGAAAACTCTACAGATCACCCACTCGTTCTGTTCAACAGCAGAGCATATATAAATTAATTAGTCGTGAAGATAGTTACTAAAAGAAAGAAGGAGAAGATGAGCTCAGTGATCAAAATAATTTCCAGCTTCAAGCGGACAATCAACCTTAGCAGCTCTGTATAGACCGTTGTTGATGGCATACTTTCCCTCCAATCTATACTCATGCATGACCCAACTGGTCTTCTCTCCTCTCGGAGCTCTTCCTGTGTAGAAGACGAGCGTCTTCTTCATTCCAACCAGCAACTTCCCCCTATAGATCTCCTTATCCTTTCCCGTAGCCTTCCAATAACCAGCTTCAGTAGCTCTATTCGTTCTAAGGCCAGTGGGGTATTTTCGATCCTTCACGCAGAAGAAATACCATTCTTTGTCTCCCAGCTTCGCTTGTTCTGTCATCAAGTTGATTGAAATGAGAATAAAGGTTGAAGAAGAAGAGGTGGAGAGATTAATCACCATGCTTACTGGGAAGATCCCATGGCTCGCACTTGTTGAGATCGGCTTCTCCGATCGCAAGGGATTTGAATCGGGCGTCTAAGAACTTATTAGAGAGGTAGTGCGTGATGAGCTCCTCATCTGTGGGGTGGAAACGGAAACCTGGAGGTAACTGCATCTGATCCTCTGTTCCTGTGTTGCTGTTGTCAAATCCATCGCTAATAGACACTTCTCTTTTCTCCATAACCAGACTGAGAGCTAAGAGAAATGGAGGAGAACGAGCTTTAGAATGATTCTTTAATGAAGAACATATTTACGATGTGGAAAGAATTTATCTAACTAGAAGATGAGCAAAATAGAAATCCAATAGAAGAATTACTATTAGATGAGAACTTAAAAAAAAAAAAAAACGAATTAGTAGAAGTAGGAAGAGAATAAGAAGAGGACATTGCTGGCGGCGGGAATGAGAGAGAGCGCGAGAAGGGAATGCTCTGTTTTTAGAGTTCTAATTAAAGAGGCAAACCTTTTGCTTGCTGAAGTGGCACAATCCGTTTAGTAAAAGAACGCTGTATAGATTCGAGCCTCTTTTAAATAGCAAAATGCTTCAGCACACATAATAATAATAATAATAATTAAGCATCTTTCGATAGCTGACGTTTTGGCTATATATGATTTTAAATACGAATAATGGTATATTTAATAAATAAATATATATGATAATGCTTAATCGTAAACATTATTGAGTACAACTTTATATTATTAAATAAATTTTTTCTTTCTTTTGTATCACATCAATGAGTAATTATAAATTGTAAAAATATATATTTTAAAAGTTAAAATTTATTAAATATAAGGCAACCCGACGTGGCTCAATTAAATATACTCAATTTAGTTGAATTTTGAATTATAAATCTTAATAAAAATTAATTTTTAATACTAAAACCCTACAGAATAAACAAATTATTTTTCGTATGAAATTTTTTTAATATACGATATAAACATTATATGATTTTTAATATCATAAACTCATTTTGCTTAAGCGCTGGGTATGATAGATTAATAAAAGAGGTTCTTAAAAAAAAAAGATACCTTCTCCGTTTCAATTTATTTATCTGTAAAAATAAAAAATTATTAATTTAATTTAATTTTTTAAGTATAGCACTAATATGGTGTATATTTGATTGATTTGATTTATAACTTAGATAAATCATTTAATTTTGATTCTAAAATAAAAAGCAAAGCTTAACCCCACAAATATAAAAATATTAAAATTTTACCAACTTTTTTCACCAATGATATTAAAAATCATATAATATATATTTTACTTTGTAGAAATTTTAGTATTAAAAATTTTAATTTTAATCAAGATTTATGATTTAAATTTAAACTAAATTGAATATATTTAATTGGGACACGTGAACTTGCATGATATTTAGGTCAATTAAGACAAATTTATATGCACATCACATACACAAGCTTCAAAACTAAGACCTCTTAGTTGGTAGCCAAAACTCCTAATCAATAGATCAATGTGTGCATAAGATATATTCTTATAATTTAGCATTACTCATTGATGTGATACAAAAGAAAGAAAAACTTATTTAATAATATAAAATTGCACACAATAATATTTACGATTAAGCATTATCATATATATTAAATAGCATTACTTATGAGTCAGCTCAGGCTTGACTCAATAAATGATTCATGAGCATAGCTCGATGAGCTAATGAGTTAAGTTTAAGCCAGCATTGACTCAACTTGTTAGCTCACATGCTGTCTAGCTTGTTTAAAAAGCATTAATATAAAATATGCTTAAAATATATTAACATTCATGATTTTGAGTACAAATTTTTTGAAAATATTTAAATTTTATGTCTCGCATTCATATATTAAGTTATTCTTTATTAATTTTTTTCATTTCTTGTTCTTTTAATCATTTTATTATGATGATTACTTAAAATTTATTTTTTATCTCTTACAGAAAAAGAGCTGGTTCAAACTCGTTGAAAAAACTTCGATCATGAGCTCGAGTTCGAAATCGATTAATTAATCAAGCTCAAGCTCAAGCTCAAGCCAAGGATGACTCAAGCTCTGCGTGACACACCAAATTAAAGCAAATCAATTAAGTAAGAATTTTAAATTTTATCCCATTAATGAATGACTGTAATAACATTAATGAGAGAGAGAGATAATGAGATGTGTTTATTTTGGACATTTGAACCCAAGACCTCTTAGTTGAAAGCATAAGCTCTCAACCAACAGGCCAAGATGAGCTGTGTATATACAAAAATTTCGAATCCAAAAATTGGTTGATAAATTAGGTCAAGAAGGGACCAAAGAAGACGTGCTTCCAAAAGTAACCATCCGGGACACCCTATTCTTAACCCCTGTAATCCTCACCATACCTTTTTCCCTTTGTCCGCTTCCTTTATTTAGCTTTTAGTCCAGCACATTGGGAAGTTAGGTCAAGAAGGGAAAATCACATTAAAAATATATTAATTTTGTTCTAATAGCTAAGCGCAGAAGAAGTGAAGTGATAAACATCGAGGCAGTTGGCCTTTGTTAATCATCAAAATAAAAGGACTTGTTATTTATATTATAATTAAAAAAAATAAACAAATATCCACTATAAGAAAAATATGACCAAGGTGCATGAAATTTATATACGCTCGACCAAAATAATTGACAGTTTAATTTGTAGTTTTCATTAAGATTTCTTTACTATCAAAATTAATTATTCTGGCAATAAGACAAAACTTTTTCTTAATTAAAAAAATGTAATTATGCTCTCTCTCTCTCGCTCCGCTAGGGCTTTGCCTTAGCTCCCTTCGGTGCTTTCTGCGCTGCTGGGTTCGTCTCGGTGGCGACGGGCTACCCTGCTTTTTTCAGGGAAGTTTCCTTTCCTTTGTGGTTTGGTTTTTGGTTTGCTGGTTTTGCTTTTTTCGCTTCCGGCTTGTGTCGGATGGCGTCGAAACTTTACGACCCTAGTTTTTAGGGGGTTCTTCTTCTCGTTATTTTCTGGACGTTCTTGTTGGTTCATCTTCTATCAATGATTTTCCTGAACTTAGGATTTCCTCCTTCCATGGATTACCTTCCCTATGGATCTCGGACCAGGAAATTGAGGCTTTAGCTAAGCCTTCTCAGTTCTCTTTAGTTGGATTTTTCCCTCTAAACGACCCTCTCTGGATTTCATCCGTAGATTTTTTTTTTTTCAATCTCAAGCTTAACGGGGAGGTTTCGGTTACCCTTTTGGATTCGTCGCACATTCTTATTAAGCTCGCAAGTGATTCCTATTTGGATTTCCTTCCAGCAACTGCGACTTCACCACTTTTCACCTAAAATTCTTCATGCTTTGGCTACTCTCTTTGGCAAACCTCTGAAAATTAATTATGCTACGTCTATTGGATCCAGACCGTCTCTAGCACGTGTTTTAGTGGAGCTGGATATAACTAAATCTTACCCTGATAAGATGTGGTTAGGTTCGAAAAAATTTGGCTATGTCCAGCAGGTGGTTATGGATGAATTCCCCTCTTTTTGTGCTTCTTGCAAATGTATTGTCCACGTCTTAGTCAACTGTCGCCCTCATGTGGCTGATCTATCGGATTGTAATAGGATTCATTCTAAGGCTGCTGATAATTCTATTTTAACTCCTTCCCCCCTACCCCTGTTATATCGATCCCTGTAGTTGGGGATTCTGCTGAGGCTAGGCTTCCTTTAGAACTTGAACCTGTTGTTAATAACGTTGATAACGCTGTGGTTTGTGAATGGGCTAGTCCGGTTAATTCTTAGATCGGTTTGGTTTCTATTGATGAGGTGGTTGTCACTATGTCTCCTATGAAGATTTCTGAGGTTGTTGAGGTTGGAGTTTTACCTTCTTTTCAGGACCCTCGGGCTTGTGCTAGTGTTGGTGGTCATTTTGGTTATGCTGTTAATGCTGGTCCCATTTTTTCTAATGTGGATGATGTTTCTACCCTGTGCTTTTTGATTGGAAATGCAGTGCCATGTGTGGCTGTGGAGGATTCTGGTGAGTCTGACATCCCTATTGAATCTTCCCCTGGGTCTCTGGTTAATTTGGGTGAGGATAGATCAGTTACACCTTCGGGTGTGGTGAGTGAGGGATCTGCTAGTGGTGTTGTTCCTACATTTATTTCACCGGTTACACCTACTGTTCAAGTAACTGTCATTTTGTTGAGGTCCCTATTAGTTTATTATCACATAAGGCTTTGGTTGCTCATGTGGGTGCCTATTCGGGTGAGAGTGTAAGGATGCAACTAGATTGACTTCAATGCTCATCCAATTCATCTTCAGAGGCTAGTGGGGATGATGAACCTAGGTTGATTTTACTTTGCCAAATGACCATCCTGTTGTTTTTGTTTCCTCTCGTGGGAGGGGTAAACGTTGGAGGAAATAATTTTTGGGTTTGTGCTGTTGTTTTCGGTTGTCTTTGCTGCTCCTCTATGGTTGTTGGTTTCTTTGTGGTGGTGGCATTTTGGGCATTGGTTGGCCTGTGGTGGTTGCCGGTTCACTCGAGCTTCATTTTAAATTTACAATTGGGCATTATAATTTTTTGGGCAATGATGTGGCTATGGCTCAGTTTTACGTAGTCGTGGCTCGTGGCAACCTTTGGTGATGAGTTTCTTGCTTGGTTGTGTTGGCTACTTGGTGTGTTACTGCTCTATGATTCAAACTGGATGGTCTAAGCCTGACTTCAGAGTAGTTGGAAGACTCTGCCAATTACTGAGCCCGTTGGATTGTAACCCTTTGTATCTTCTGTAGCTTTTTTATCATTTCGTTTCTAGCATCTTGTACTCCTTTTTTGGTATTAATAATTTTTTTTGTTTGTAAAAAAAAATATATTTCTCTTGATTATATAAACATTATGTATTCGGATTACAATATTTCGAAGCTTTAAAATATTCTTTAAGTGCTTCATTTGAATTCAAATTAGGTCACTTTAGGTGTTTTTAGGTTTGCCTTGTTAAGATCAGATGTTCAGTTCAAATATGTGCATGATGAAATCAATGATCGAATGACTCATAAATTAATTTTGAAAAATTTTAATATAAAATTATACATCAAGCCTCGCATTTAATTGGATAAATTTTGTAATGACATACCACAAATATTTACTTTATTTGCATCAAATGTTGTGAACCATATGATCTATAATAAGTAGGGATTTTTATCCATAGGCAGATCCATGGTCTAATGAGGGTGTGCATTCTTAAAAAAAAAATAAAAATCATTAGATATAGCTTTTTCGGAATCCCCCCCCCTCAAAGAACTTTATTGTCCCAAAATTATTAATCGTGCATTAGTTTTGCCCATCCCACCTCTCGTAATTTACAGATTCGCATCGAAGGGCTCGAAGCCCTCTCGTTCCGTCATTCGCAACTCACAAGATCAAGTTGCCTTCGCACTCGCAAGAGGTCGTCAGTCTTCACCTTCGCAAATCTCAAGAGTTTGTCCACCCTAAAAAAATTGTCTAGATCCACCTGTTTTTAACTAGTGTGCTCTCTAAAAATTAAAAATTACTACTATTTCATTCACCATTTTTACCATTATTTTAATGTAAATTTTATCTTATATTTTCCTAGAATTGATAAGTGCCACTGACAACAATTTCTAATATCTTTATCAATTAAATTATCTGCTATCACTCTTAGGCTTTGTTTGGAATACTTTTCTTACTATTTTTTTTAAAAATAGTGAACAAAAATTGTCCCAAATAAAAACCTAATCTACTACTTTCGCAAACTTTTCATTTATTTTGTAGTTTCGTTTTTTGTAATTAGGTTGATTCTGAGGCTCTTATGTTTTGATTCAAATGCTGTATTTTTTAGCGAGCTTTGGAGTCATTAAGGACTTGTAACATTGCTTTTTAATTAACGCGTAGGCCTCTTCCGTGGGATTTTATCAGAAAAAAATATCGTGATCAAATTATTTTAAATTAAAAATAATATTCGATTGAGTTTTGCATAAACATAAAAACTTATACTTATATTTCTGGATAAATCTGATTGGATAAAACCATAAAGTTTTTATTTTTTATTTTTATTTTTAGTGACATTTAGGTCAAATAAGACAAATTTATATACACATCACATATAAAAGACTCAAATCTAAAATCTCCTGATTGATAGCTAAAACTTACAACCAACATATCGATATGAATTAATTTAACCTTCAAGGTTAGTTAAGATTTGATTTATAAGAATTGAATGAATGGTCATTTATTAAAAATGTATAAATAATAATCTTTAATAAATAACGTTATAGTTCAAAACTTCACTATAGCCATTAAATGTCTTTAAATGCATTTAATTGGACTAAGAGAATGTTATGAATTTTCATTCTGCAGGAGAATTAATTAGCTGTCCAGTCTTTCAATGATATATATATATATATATATATATATATATATATATATATATATATATATATATATATATATATATATATATATATATATATATATATAATTTTTAAGGGGATTCTTATCTGTTGAGTGGTGACATTTTAACAGGTAATATATGGGTTATACGAATACTACTTACATAGAATGTTCGCTCTGCTAGGGTTTTTCCTTGCTTCGACATTCGCTACGAGGATGATCTCTGCCGCCGGTTTTGCCTCAGGGAAGCTTCTCTTCTCTAGTCTCCCGGTTTATTGTGTGTTTTGGTTTTCCTTTTTCAGCTTTAATGGTGTCTGCCCGGCTTCGTGACCCGGGATTTTTGAATGGAGCATCTTTGGCTCTTTCGTTTAAGGAGGCATTGTTTGAGGCTTCTTCGTCTTCGGTTCCTTTTCCTAATTTGCGTATTTCTTCTCATCGGGGTTTTGCCAACGTTATTGATTTCGGAGGAGGAAATTTCCTCGCTTGCTGCGCTGTTGGAATTTGCTTTGGTTTGTCGGTTTCCCGGCAGGCGACCATCCATTGATGCCATTCAGAAGTTTTTCTTTAACTTAAAACTCATAGGTGATTGTTCGGTCACTGTTCTTAACCCTAAAAACATTTTGATTAAGATTGTTAATGATTTTGATTACTGTATAATCTTCTCTCATCTATCTTATTTTGTGAATAACTGTTATATAAAAGTGGTGAAATGGTCCCCAAATTTAAATGTTGAGGTTGATTCATCGATTGTTCCCATATGTGTTTTGTTTCTCTATCTTATGCCCCATCTCTTCTCACCTTGGATCCTCTTTGGGTTGGGTACCCTATTTGGCCGAACTCTGAAATCGGACACAGCCACTCCTTCGAGTTCCCGACCTTTGGTTGCTCGCATTCTCGTGGAATTGGATGTCACAAAAAAAATTCCTGATAAAATTTAGGTGGGTTCGCCTAATACTGGCTATATTCAATTTGTGATTTTTGATGATTTCCCCACTTTTGTATGCATTGTAATTCTTTAGGCCAATTGAAGGAGGATTGCCAAATTTTACATCCTTAGCTAAATACTGTTTCAAAACCATTTCCTGGCGCTGTGTCTGCTCCGTGTGCGTTGCCTGGGGTGAATTTGATTAATGCGTGTTCTGTTTTGACTATGCTGGAAGTTGGAGTTAATGCTCAGGTGAACACTGACTTAGCTGATATCGTAGCGAATGTGGAGTCTGTGGAAACTTTGGATGACGGGTGCGACGCTTGTCCTCTAGTTTTGGCCTATGAGGGCATGGTTGTTGATAATTTGGTTGGTAGCCTGGTGGTGGGGAGTGAGGCGTCTTTGAGGTTTTTGGCTTCTCCTTTGGGCCCTTCTCATTCTGCTCCCTTGGTTGGAGTTATGCATTGTGATACTAATTTAAAGTCCACCTTTTCTTGTGTGGATGTTGTGGCTGAGCCAATAGAATTGTTTGGGGAGGTGAATTCCGGGGTGCCTGCTGCCACGGGATTTGTGTCTTCCCCTACCCAGTCTTTAGTCCACACTATTGTGGCCTTGACTGTGTCCAATGGTATTTCGGGAAGTTCATCATCCTTTATTAATGTTCCGATTACTCTTATGTCTGTTAGTGAATTGAAGTCTCAGGTGGCTAAATCTGTTAAAAATTTATTTTGGTGCAAAATGATTGGCTTATTCTAAGTGATTCCTCTTTGTTTGATGCGGAGGAGGATGTGGATTTTAACGAATGTGAGGAGGTTGCGCCTGTTAAACTTGTTGACCCTAGTCGTTCTATTAGTGGTAATAAATGTAAGAATAAAGGTAAAAAGAAATAGGCTTTGCCTCTTTTTTAATTGCTCTTCGGTGGTGGTTTTTGTCGGCTTTGTGGAAAACGATGAGGAAGCCCCCAGTTTCCCCTCATTGATTTGGCTGGTTGGCAACCGAGGTGATTTGGACTTGTGCTTGGATTGCTTGGTGGTTTGGATTTGGTGGATTTCTCACCTATGGATGGTCCGTGGCTGGTCGCGTGGATGGTGCAAGGGGCTTCCATTCCTGAGTCCGAGTTCGAGTTATTTTACTCTTTGTGTATTGCCTCGAGTTATTTGTATTGAGTCCTATTTTATGTTGTTGCAATGATTGGGGGCCATGGACTATATTTGAATAACTTTTTATTCTTCATGAAGGATTCATTTTGTACATTGGTATGCTACTGATGTCACATCAGAGGATTCATTTCTATTGTGAAGAACTAATATTTATAAACCTAATTTTTATTAAGGTAAGTGAAATTAACATATTAATCTAATTAGGGATGAATGCAATAAAGATGGAGTTGTAATTATTGAAGGAGATAATTTAACTACAGGAGGAAAGTGCGATTTTGGCCTACTAAAAGATAATTATAAAATCAATGAAGTTGCAACACATGTTTTATTAGAGATGGCCGTCGTGTAAGTGAGGTTTGTAGTACAATCTTGTGGAATATATCTATGATACAAGTGAGTTTGCAAGAAGTCTTATTTAAGATTGCTAAGGTACACAAAATGCTTGGGATATAAGCATTGTTCGACAAGGTTATGAAATAATCTCTCATGTATTTAATAAGATAATTGGCGTAAGTTAGTGAGATTAAGATATGAATCTTGAGAAAGATGATTGTCATGCAAGTGATGTCATGAAACAGGGCTTAAGAGGAATAAATTTCACAATCATAGTTGAATTGCAACATAAATGACATTTTGAGATATATCTTATCAAAGAGGGGTATGATACAAGTATGGTTGTGATATAAGTACATATTAAGTGATATAACTATGTATCAATAAGTATTATGAAATATGTCACGAGGAAAACATCTGTAAAATAATTAAGATTTTATTATAGGTCTTCATCGACATTATGTTTTAAGATGATGAAGACTTGAAGAGATGTTCTTTTTAAAGGACTCTACAGAATATTGCAGTGGATAAGTTATATATATTTATATATGTAGCAAAATTACTTTTGTAAATATAATCAAAATATAACAACAGGTTGTTAGAGGAGCAAGGTGATTGAGAAGGTTTTTAAGGTGCAAAGGATGTGATGGAGGATTCCAAGGAAGTGGCTACTCCATCTAAGTGGTTTCATTATAGGGAAGCGTCGAGTTATAGACCTTATGTCTATAAGAGATTATAGTTGTGAAGGAAAAGTTCATATTACACTAAAGAGCTTGTATAATATTTATAGATACAAAATTTATCTAATAAAGGAAGGTGCATTGACACTAAAATTGAATGAGCATTAACACCAACATTGAATGAGTATTAAAACCTAAATTTAATGAGCATTAACACCTAATTTGAATGACAACTTAATTTGGTAAGTATAAAATGGAATATCATAAAACATAATAAAAATAATTTATGATATTCCTTTAATATGCTCCCTTAAGATGGAGTCCCGAGAGAGGACACACAACAAGAAAATCATGTATTACCGGTAGAAAATTTTTTGCTAGTAAAACAAGCGTCATAAACAATTTCTATACAAAAAACTGCCAAAATTTTGCTGGAAAAGTTTTACGGCGATTGTCTGGTAGAAAAAAGCCACTAGAATAATTAACAAAAAAAAAAAAAAACAAATTTTAATTAGTGAGCATGTATTGCCTGCATACGCCCTACTACCCACGCTGCCTGCTTGCCTGCTTGCACGATCTCATCACCCACTTTCCCAACTACGCTTCCCTGTGAGTAGTATCAATTCATTTTGGGTTAGATTGTGACATAATATTATGACTAAGATAAAAAACGGAAGTGCTAGTGTAGGTACGATCAACAATGTTTCCAGTCCATCCAGCATCATAAAAGCTATGTAAAAAGTGTGAGGAGGGGCTACGTAAAAATAACCCATGCATGATTGATGGTGGCGTGAAAATAGCGAATGATGCTTTTAACAGCGATCCAATGTACGGTGTTTGGTAAGTGCATGCATTATGAGAGTTTGCTAGTTACAAAATCTATATCTAGTCTTTTAAAATAGAGATATTTAAGTCCACCGACTATGGAACGATATTCAGTTGCTTCAGTGAGGGTTATTCCATCAAGAATAGTTGGCATATGATTGGGAGCCATGGGAGTGGTTACTCCATATGCATTGGCCATGCGAGTCTTTTCTAGAAGATTGTAGATATATTTGTGTTGAGATAGGAAGAGACTTTGTGGGGACGGAATGACTTCAACACCAAGAAAGTAGGAGAGGTCTCCAAGGTCTTTGATAGAGAATTGTAAGACAAGCTTATCGATTACTTAGTAAAGGTTATTGACATCACTACCTATAGAAATTATGTCATTGACATAAACTAAAATATACCTGATGAGATGTTGTGGTGAGTAAAAAAACAAAGATGTTTCAAACTTTGAGTAACAAAGTCGATGTATATAAGAAAATTATTAAGTTGTTGATACCAAGTTTTAAGAGTTTGTTTGAGGCCATAAAAGGTATGTTGTAGGTGGCATGCATGCATTGGGTTATTTTGATCTTGAAATCTTGGTGGTTGGTGCAAGTAGATGTGTCCAGTGAGATGACCATGAAGAAATGCATTGTTGACATCAAGTTGCTTGTGTGATCAGCCATTAGAGAGGGCAAAATTAAATATAAGACGAACCATTGCTGGTTTTATGACTAGGATAATGTCTCATGAGAGTCAATGCATTGGAATTGATTAAATCCTTTAGCTACAAGTTGAGCTTTGTAGAGATTGATATAGCCATCAAAATTATGTTTAAGGCAAAATACCTATTGGAAACCAACAATATTTTGTGATGGATGAGGGTTAATAAGATTCCAAGTGTGTTTTGCATAGGAGCCGTGAACTTATCCAACATAGCAACACACCATTTAGGGTGTTTCATGACTTGTGAAATAGAGGTTGGTTCAAGCACATAAGAGGGAGGTTGGTGAAAGTTTTGTGGATATTATCTTTTGCTCGAGTTTTTATGTGATGACTATTATGGGGGAAGCAGAAGGTTGAGGTTGAAGCGAGATGTCATTTTGTGTAGTGGAGGGAGTTGCTAGAGCTGTATCGAGCTTGACAGATGTTGGATGAATTGCTTGGCATGTGGATATGGGAGAGAAGGGTGGAGTTGGCATAGAGCTTTGTATGTGTGAAGAGTAGGACGGATTTGCTGAAGACGAGAAAGAAATAACTAATATGAATATTTGTGTTGGTGGTAATTAGAGTGGAACCCGCAATATTAATTGGAGACTATTTTGTGGTGTATTTAATGCAGGTAAATTCTAATTATTTGCCATTTTGCATTGATTGTCGAGAGGCATGACAAGGGTTGTTTATTTATAGTTAATGAGTGCATTAAAGTTTATGGGACCGGCTGGAATGATTGGAGGTTATTTAGGAAAGTTATGGTTAATATTTAATGAGCGGATAGAGTGGGCAATAATAGGGATGTTTTTTTGTACGGTTAATGGTGTATTATGGATTTTATTAGGAAATAAAGAGTGTGGGCCCTGCATTATTAACTATGGTGCATGAATGGATGTTTGAGGATCAATTTGAATTTGAATATTGTGAGGGGTTTGCAAATGAGTAATTTGTGGTGAGTTATGGAGAGTAGAAGACGATTTAGAAAAATTAGGTAGTATATGAGTCTAGAGGTTAATGTCGGTTTCGATTGGAGGTGGAATGTGAGAGTTCTGAAGTGAGAAAGCAAAAATAGTTTTGATAAATTGAATGTGACGAGAAACTATCATTTATGTTGTGGTGATATCATAACAAATATATACACTTTGAATTATTGAGTATCCTAAAAACACACAAGGTCTTGAGCGTGGCTTTAGTTTGTGAGTCCCATAAGGTCGAATCCATGGGTAGCACAAGCATCCAAAATTTTTTAGTTTTGTATAATATGTAGTTTGACCAAATAATTTTCAAATGGTGACTGGTTGACTGAATAAAAAAAGTGTTGGTAGGCATGCCATTAACAAGATAAGTTGCGGTGAGAAAAGCATATGTCCAAAAGGGAAAGAGAATATGTGCGTTAAGGTAAGTGTTATTTCAACAATATGGAAATGACAACATTCAAACAAGCCATTGTGTTCCAGAGTGTACGGAGGGTGGTGAGATGAGATCTGCCATGAGAGGCAAGAATTGTTTTAACCGTTCAAGAGAGATAAACTCACCACCATTATAAGAGTATAGAGAAATAATTGAATGTGGAAAGTATTTTTCTACCAATATTTTAATCAAAGAAAAAAATATTTAAATGTTTGAGTGGAAAGAGCCAAATATAACAAGTAAAATAATCAACAAAAATAATATAATATTTGTATTCATCATATGAGTGAACATGAGAGGTCCAAATACCTGAATATAGCACATCATACGGATGTGAATTAATGCTAAAGTGTGAATGAAATGGTAAATTATAAACTTTTACAATAACATGAATTGCAAACAAGTTGTGATACATTTGAGTTAGATAATGATAAATTATAGTAAGAGGTTAAATAATGTACGATTTCAATGGACGGATGACCAAGGTGAAGAAGCCACTTATAAATGGAGGCTTTTGTGGTTGAGAAAGCAATACGTTGTTGTTTGTTGGATGATAAACGAGGCAACCTATAGACACCATCTTTAGTTTTACCTTGCACAAATATATTCCACGAGCGAATGCCCTTCACATGAAAGGAATGTGGTGAGAATTCAATAGAGACATTATTATTTGAGCAAAATTATGAAAAAAAAGGATTCATTTTCATAGAGAGAACACAAAGAACATTGTTCAAGATGATTGGTTTGGAGGATGAAGAAAATATAGTTGTTGAGTTAGTGTGAGTGATTTGAAGCCATGTACCATCACAATTGTGAATTTTTTCTATCATTGGATTATATGAGTGTAAGGCTAAATTTTGGAGATCGATTGTGACATGGTGAGAAGCACCAGAGTCTAGGAGCCAATCTATTTCAGATGGAGCTATAGGCTATGCCACATGAGCTTGAGAGGGGAAGGATGCATTTGATTTGGATTGTAGTAAAGATGTTGGAGCATAGGTAAAGTTGGGGCATTGATGTGTTGAATGACCATGTTGTAGAAAAGTTGACATTTGTGATTTGTGAAGACAGTGATGTGGTTGGTGGTTTTGAACTTTATTGATATGATGAAAGTTTGGATGAGTTTTTGATGTGGAGGAGTTA
The DNA here is from genome assembly GCA_022539455.1 of Dendrobium nobile. NCBI lineage: Eukaryota > Viridiplantae > Streptophyta > Magnoliopsida > Asparagales > Orchidaceae > Dendrobium > Dendrobium nobile. The sequence continues at coordinate 61,127,964 of CM039734.1, forward strand.
CGATTTTTTTTTGTTCGATATATTTGGTAGAGTGGCTGTTAGGCTTTTGAGCATGATTGATAGTGGCTACATATTTGAGAAATTTAATTTCTTATGTGCTTCAGCTTTTAGATGAGCTTCAAAGTTTATGAGTTTTTCATGTGGCTCTTCAACAGTGATGAGTGTCTTGTGCATAGGCCTGACATAGTAGAGATCTTTATCATCATCAAGACCTTGATTTTTAGTGTTGAGTTCATCTGTGTCAATTGGGTGATCAAGCATGGTAAGTTCATCGACAATAATTTTGACCCATTGCATGTATTCAAGGATTGCTTCCGTCCCTTGGTCATAAGATGAAGGTCTTTATTAAGTTGTGTGAGATGCCCTTGAGATGGTTTAGATGCCCTCGAGACGTGTGAGACACTCCGAGATGGTCTTTATTAAGCTGTGTAAGATGCCCTCAAGATGTGTGAGGCGAAGGTCTTTATAGGTATTTGCAGAAGTATTTGATGCCTCTTGCGATGTATGAGATGAAGCAATGAATGAAATCATGTTTGGAGAGATGGAGTCGACAATGGCACTAATACTAAGAGTCTAAGATGATCCAGTCGAATCCATAATGAATAGGTAGGATTTGGAACATTGCCATCACTTGTAGTTAAGGTTTGTGATGGGCATGAATAATGTCCATCAATGAATCCCAAAATATCATACTCAATAAGAGTGGCATTAAATTGAAAATGCCATGATGAGTAGTTAGATGGGTGAGTTTAATTTGTGTATTGGTGTTGATGGCGATGAGGGATTGAGATTTATCAAATGGGTTGAGAATGATATGAGCACTTGGGTTGGAGGAGAATGGGGGAGGAGCCAGCCATGGAAGAAATAAGGGGAAAAAACTCGAATGAGATAAGTGAATCTGATAACATAAAATAGATTATTGTTGATAAGGAAAAGTTTATATTACACTAAAGAGCTTGTAAAATATTAATAGGTACACAAATTATCTAATAAAAGAAGATGCATTAACAACTAAATTGAATGAGCATTAACACCTAATTTGAATGACAACTTAGGTTTAGTTTGAGACAATTTTCTTATTGCTTTATACAATAATTTCTTAGTATATTTTTTTTTAATTTAAAATTTTTGTAATAAAAAGTTGTTTCATAAAGTAGAAATAAAGCTTTCCCAAACGAAGCCTTAATGAGATAATTATTAAAAAAAATAGTAAAACACAATAAAAATACTTTATAATATTCCTTTAATAATGCCTTACATAGATGATATGCGTTTATCTAACTATTATTATGGATTATTCAACAAAGCTACTATGACAGTCAATGCATATTAAAGAAGGATGTTCTGCCCTTTAATTTGTGTATTTATTTAATTATTGATTTGAAGATGGAGGTTTAATTAAGAATAAAAAATCTTCTTAAAATTGGCTGAAAATTGGAGGTTAAGAAAATTATAATTTATTATTTTAAATTTATTTGTTTTTTGATCGTAATGAATGATGCCTGCATGATTGCATCCGGTCCAATTGTGAGCTAAGCTAAGATAAACGTGAAATGCTTCATTCACATCCCCTGAAATAAAAAAAAAAACTCTAACTATTCACGATCAAGGGCTTCCTTACCATGAATTAATTTATTCCTTTTTATTTTTTTTTCTTGCCTTTTTTCTTAATATAATCGTGATGACTATTAGAATCCATTTGTGACAACTATAACTTTATAAAAAGTTGATTATAAAATTATTGTGAAGAAAGTAATTTTTTTAAAGTTGCTGTAAAGAGTAGCTTTTAACACAAAAATTTCTTGAAAACAGTGGCCAAATAGAATCTGTGGATGAGATCTGAAAAGCAAAGAAGTAAAAAACTATCTCAAACAAAGCTTCAATCTTACCAATAAGGCTCGTTTGAGACGGTTTTCTTATTGCTTCTTAAAGTAATTTTTTAGTACAAAAATTAAATTTTTTGTACTAGAAAGTTGTTTTAAGAAGCGACAAGAAAGCCGTCCCAAAAGAAGCCTAAATCTCATAAATATGCTAATAAATTTTATTTTCATGATAAACTAAAAAGAATAAATATAAATTAAAAAAAAATTGTATCAAAATATTTCGAACAAAACACATCAAGATTTACTTCAAAGCTTTAAATTTGCACTAAGATTACTAAAGTTTGGTATGAAATATGTAATACTAATCTCAATATAAATTTGCAGATTTTTATGTTAATCATGTTGCATTTTGTAAATATATATATTTCATAAATGAAATCACTAATGACAGTGAAAGATATCCTTCAATTACGTAGCTCATTTTGGTATGATATTCGGGAGCCTTGGCTACCAAGCAATAGATCTTGGGTTCAAGTCTTACGTATGTGATATGTGTATAAATTTGTCTTAATTGTTCTAAACGTTAAAAAAAAATTCTTTAATTATATGTATTTCTCATATTTGGAAGTACTAATTATCTTTTTTTTTTTGGAAAAATTTTGGACTATGCCATTTTATTAATAAAAAACAGAATACAAATAAAAGAGTAATATAGAGGAAGCCCGGAAAAAGATACATAACAACCAAACAAATAATAAAAGGGAACAAAACTAAAATCAAATCACAAAAACGAAGCATAGTAAAAAAGAGTATGCACTGAACTCAGGTAGTCGAAGCGAAAATCCAAGAATACATCTACTGTACTTTGGTTGCTCGAAAACCTTCCAAAAAAATTCATAATCAGACTATTATCATCGTTCAGATAATACAAACATTCAAAGCCTGACTAATTATCATTTCAATAACTACTCCTAAAAGTTTTAAAAGACATTGGAGCAGATGGATTTTCACTTTTAATTTGCTTGCATTTAATTTTGATAAAGTAAGAGTAGATGGAATATTTTGACTTTTGAGTTTGATACTTGTCCTGCAAGTAATTAGTTCAAGCGTAAGTCAACTCCCTGAATGGCCGATGCTTTAGAAGTTTTTGACAGCTAAATTAGCAACAAAACATATAATAAATTTATAAAGATAAAATCTAAGATTTGTTATTCCAAAAAGAAAAAATATAAGATGATAAAATTTTTATAATTTAAAAAGCATATTTTTTATATGCCGAAAATTTTAAATGATTACTTTATTATCAATAAAATTAATAAATATTATGGCAAAATTTTATTAAGATGATAAAAAAGTAGAATCTTTTTCAATCTCTATCGTTTGCGGCAAAACTTAAATAAATATTGCCTTTAATAAAAGAAAAAGAGAGGATTTAAGTCTAGAATAAATGTTAAACATAATTTTTAAAAAAATAAATAGTAAATATATTTATTTTGATATAAATAATAATAGGCATGCAAAGCCATATTTTTTCTTACAAGAGGTGGTTGCCATGTCCATTGCCTAGGTTGAGCCGGTAAAACCGTTGGATAAAGTTGTGCCACGTGGAGGATTTAAAGTTGGTTAATACAAGAAGCAACATCTCAGCTATTATGATTGAACTTTGGAGTAATGCTGAAGCCTAATGCTGAAAGATAAGTCATATAAAAATATTAGTTTCAGTCACATGCACTTATCAATATTTTCTTAATGTGTCTAACCTCCAGTACTGCAGTACTTGTTAATTTGATCGTTTGTCCAAATTCTCACGGCATTGATAGATTGAGGATTTGTTTGAGACAATTTTTTTGGCTGTTTCTTATAATAAATTTTTAATATAAAAATTTTAATTTTGTATTAAAAATTTATTTTAAGAATTAATAAGAAAGCTGTCTCAAACGAATGTTTCGTTTGAGATGATTGTCTTTACTACTGTTTCTTAAAGTAATTTTCTAGTACAAAAATTCGTCTCAAAGAAAGTCTAAGGCTTTGTTTGTTTGAGCGTTTTTTGCCTTTTCCGTTTCGGGAAACGGAGGATTTTTCTTTTTGTGTTGTTTGGTTCGTTAAATCATGTTCCTAATAACTCCTTTTTATCATTTTTTTGCAGTTTTGAGAAAGCTTTTTATATATGCTTCTTCGTTAGAAAACTCCATTTTCTAAACTAATGTTTTTAAAACTGTCTTTTACAAAAGCACCAAAAAAATAAAACAAAGCCTAAGGTTTCATTTGGGACGGCTTTTTTACTGCTTCTTAAAACAATTTTTTAGTACAAAAATTCTAATTTTTGTATTATAAAACTACTTTAAGAAACATTAAAAAAGCTTCCCCAAATGAAACCTAAATATTTTTATTCGAAATTTATATCAGCATGGGAAGATTCTATTTAAAATATCTTGCTTTAAAATTTATTTTAAGGTGAATTATCTTTTTTTTTAAAAATCATACTGAATTTTTTAAAGTAGAGTCGAATAATACGATATTAAAAATAAAAGTAATAATAATAAAGAAATTCTAATATAAGTTGAGACTTGAGACTAGAGCCAATTAAGATAAACTGAAATAAGAAAGAGAAAATAAATGAAAATTAAAATATTTTTATATCTTTTTTTTGGGATATAATATTTTAATATCTCATTTAAGATTGATTTGATTATATGAAAAATTATGATACAGATTCATCTGAAAAATGCTTACTTCACAGATTCAATTATGAAAGAATGATAATAGTCTCACAGTGCCTGCAATTTTTTAATATCCAATAATGGCGTTATTTTTATAATTAAAAAAAAATTCCATAGGCATATTCTCAGCATTAAATATTTCTCCTGTAGGCATTAATTTGATTCCACAGATTGACAAGTGATTGAATATGACGATTTCATTAATAAATATGAGTTTTGTGTATCGTCGAAAACTCTACAAACAGAATCTATTGTTGGAGAGGAGCTGCTTCAGTGCAAGACCTGATGAAATTATCTTACAGCATTGATTGCTTGCTCCCCCACCCCCAGCTTCTAAGAAGCGCACAGCTTTTCACTATTTTACAAAAGAAAACGTGTCCTGATTGCTATTCGAAACGTGCTTCTCATGCAGCTGGACTTACTGCTTTCTGTAGGATAATTTGGTTTTATTGAAGAAAATGAATGTCTTTTTTTATCCGTATGTAGTTGACAATGAGGGGATACCCTAATCTTATATTAAAGATACTTAGATTTTATATTTGAGGCGGGTTTTAAATCCCCATTCTAATACAAAAATTATGATTTTTATACTAAAAAGTTGTTTTTTGGAAACCCAATAAAGACTTTTGTGTTAAGTTTTAAAAAAAAAGGTTACAGTAGGCTACAATAGTCCTTGAAAGTAATAAAAAACTCAAAAAATGCTCAATGAGTAACAATCAAAAAGAGAATAAAACATAAGGAGTCTAAGATCCCATGCTAGTTACATATTAAAAGTAAAAGTTCGGCAAGAAGACATGACCAAAAAGTAAATCATCATCAAATGCTTTTACAAGGAAGTCCGAGGATGCAATCAAACCGGCAAAAAATAGATAAAGCAAGTAATACCAACCCTCTAAAGAAATGGTACCCTGTAAGAATGAACATCAATAATCCAAAACCTGCACAAGAAACCTCAACAAAGAAGAATAATAAGCAATCAAGACACCAACCAAAAAGAGGCCAATAAGAAAGAAGTACCACAACACCTGTACGTAGACACAAAGAGGAGTGAGAGCACTAAAACACAAAGATCATAAATACCCATCTCTAAAACAAGAAACCAAATAAGCTGCCCATAATAACAACTGAAACATAGCCTATAGCATCAATTAGAATAGCTCGAACCAAAACAGCCCAGCAGTCCAAAACAAAACTAGTCAGGAGCACAGAACAAACCTAGAAACAGATATATCAAAGAGATATCAACAAGAATGTAAGCATACTGACAACACCAAAATAATTGCAACAAAAGATTCAGGGGATCATCTGTTGGACATAGCTTAGGGAAGTGTAGTACCATCATAATACGAACCACTGCAAAAATTTTAATACCAGTTGCCCAAAGAGAAAGAGAAATACACATATTGTTGTGCCAAAACCATAAAAAGAAAGTGAAACGAAAAATGAAAGACCAACAACCTTCAAGCATAGAGTTGTGTAGATTTGAAGATAAAAAAGCCTATGGTGTAATGAAAAACCAACCAAAAACATAAATAATGTTAGAATTCAAACAACAATGAATCGATATCTTACTAGCCCAGAGCACTTAAACAGCAGAAAGGGAAACATCATAGAAAAATTTTCAATCATTGGTGCCATTGTAATTCATCATAGCAGTCAGATATTCTAGCCAGTGCCAAAAAGGGCAATGAGAAGAGAGTAGAGAACCAAACAACAACTACGCAAAAAACCCCCAAAACAAATCTTACCAATTAAACCAAGGATAGCAATGACATCGGTAGGATTCATTTTGATGTTTCAATGCTTAGAATCATTCCTTCCTTTCCAAAGGAGCAAAAAAAAAAGAATTATGTTTCTCAATCTAATGTTACCTTTAATGAGAAAATGCCAAGTTTGAAGGAAGTTAGAAGTATTAGAAATGCACTTGGAGCAATTGAAGTTAAACATTTTATCAAAATAATTCCAAACTTTACCAACGATATACTCATTAACAAAAATATGATTAATGATCTCAATATGATAGTAGCATTGATAATTACAAGTTAAATATAAGTCTTTCTCCATCAAATTCCTATGAACAGGTAAAAACTTCTTGATCATTCTCCAAGCTAAAACAGAGTAAGAGGTAGGAATACAATATTGCCAAATCATATAGAGTAAATAATAGGAGGATATTTACATCTATGATAGTTCCAAGCTTCTTTGAAAACAAAGTTACCAGAATTAGAAATTTTGAACATAATACAATCCTTGTAATACAAATTTATCAGGATTTTAATAATTTGGTAAATAAGAGTAGTGAGAATAACATTCTTTAATTTATCCAAATCCCATTTATCACCATTAAAAAAGTTATTAACTCTAGTAGAAGTAGTAGAATGGGAGTTAAGAGTATTATCAATAGAACTTTCATTCTTCCAATAATTTTGCTATAATCAATATCCCATTGGATAAGAGATTCAACCTCCCATTTAATAGAGCAAAGACTTTTCCAAACCGAATAATCGCCCCCTTCATAGTGGCAAATCAAAGGATGTTTGCTACCGTAATACTTCCTATTCATAAATCTTGCTCAAAGACTTTTTTGCATCCGAAAAGAGCACCACAACTTACTAAAAAACACATGAATCATGACAGAGATATTTTTGACAGATACCCCAAGAGAAAGAGAAATATATGTACAAATTGCAGTGATAAAAACATAATAAGAAAGTGAAATAAAAAATGAAAGTCCAATAACCGTCAAACAAAGAGGAGGATTGCAGATTTGAAGATAAAAAAGCAGGTGTTGTAATGAAAAACTAACCCAAAAAATAAATAATGACATAATTCAGACAACAATCAATTTATATCTTACTAACCCAATTCACACAAACAACAGAAAGGGCAACATCATAGACAAATTTCCAATTGTTGGTGCCATTGTAATTCATCATAGCCAAAGCTCAACATTCCAACTGGTGCCACAAACGGCAATGAGAAAAGAGTAGGGACCCAAACAACAAACACAAAAAAAATCCCCCAAACAAATATTAGCAATTAAACCAAAGAGCAAGTGGCCAAAAAACTTAATAGACAACGAGCTATTGAACTGAGAAGCAAACCCCAAGCCAACCAACCAAAAAGGCAGTAGCAAAAAGCCTCAAACATGAAGTTATTTTACTAAAAAGTTACTTTAAAAAGCAGTAAAAAAACCATCACAAACGAAGCTTTAATCTAATTTCGAGATGATTTTTACTCATTCTGAATTTACTATTGGAAAGCTACGCCTCTCTTGATTTTTTTTTTCTTTATTTCATTCTGAGCTTGGCTCCTTTCTTAGACTTGCAAGCTCGCTTAATTTTCATTTCTTCTAATGAGTTGAGTTGCAAAGTGTTATGCATTTTGTATTTAAACCTAATAGTTGATGGAATCGGGCTTCATTTCTAAAGTTCCAAAAAAAAAAAAAATCATTTAAGTGATTACAACACTTTTTTTTATAAAAGCATTATTTTAAAAGGAAATAAATATATTCATTATTTTTGGTAGATTAGAACAAATATAAAGTTGACATAAAATTTGTCATATATATAAAATGGGCATAAATATAATACTAATCATTTAAATTAAACATATATGAATATAAAATTTTTATCATATTTTATTTGCTGAATTTGATGCTTAAGATCTTTAAATTAGAAATTAAGAAGTATACTAACTGAGAGAAGATCCTTTGAAATTAAATATATTTTATTTCTAAATTTTTATTTTACACTTATGAGCCCAAAAAAAGGTTTGAAAGCTCTTGACATTTTTTTTTAGTCATTATATCTTAATCATTATAATTAATGAACTGTTAATTAAGTTTCATTTCTCCGCATCTCTATCCTACTTAGGGGTGTCAACTTTTGACCCGACCCGAAAACCCGACCCGGACCCGACCCGGAAAATCCGGGTTGGACCCGACCCGTTTGATAAACTGGTCGGGTTCTGGTCCACAGATTCGACCCGTTTAAAAATGGGTCGGGTTCGGGTTGACCCGACAACCCGCCGGGTCAACCCGAAAACCCGTATAATTTAAAAAAAAAATGAATTCTCGCTGCCCAGCCAGCGCTGCCCGGCGATCCCGCTGTTCCGCCTGCCCCGCGCGACGCGCTGCTGCCCCGCGCGAACCCGCTGGCCGCTGCCAGCCGTGCCGCAGCCGCGAGCCAAGTGCCGTCGAACCGCACTGCCGCGAGCCAAGTGCCGCCGTGCCAAACCGCGCTGCCGCGTACCGTGCCGCTCGAATCCGCGTGCCGAACCGCGAATCCCGCCGAACCCGCCTGCCCCCGCGTACCGAACCTGCTGCCGCGCCCGCGCGTGCCGAACCGCTCGAACCCGCTGTCTCGCGCATTACCCACTGTCGGGTCGCGGGTCGGGTCGGGTCAACCCGGCAACCCGGCCGGGTCGGGTCCGGGTTGAAATGTCCGACCCGTTTGCAAAAACGGGTCGGGTTCGGGTTGACCCGTTTAGATCCGAGTTGGGTCGGGTTCGACCCGAACCCGACGGGTTGACCCGAATTGACACCCCTAATCCTACTCGACCGCCATGACCATCCTCTCCTCTTCATTTTGTTTACAGCGAACGATTATGTAAAGAAATAAATATTTTGAAGATATCAACTGATGAAGATATCTGAAGAATCTTATGGTATAAATTATTGCTATGCTTTTACTATAAACCATAGCTTTAATTAGTTCCTATGAATGATCCTTTATATTATGCATTACTTAACGATGCTATATAGGCAAATGAAATATGGCTACAAGAGGGTATATGTTGGCTTTAAACTACCACTAAAGTTTTTTCAGTGAACACAAATATAGTGGATTTGCAACGGTTCTTAAACCGCTACAAATAAATTAGTAAGTGTTTAAACCGCTGCAGTAGGTCATAAAAAGTACTGCAAAAGCCTAATTTTTTATTGGTGAGGTCTGCTTAAATTTAAAATATCTTAAATATCCATTTGGGGTAGTTTTATCAGTGCTTTGTTTTTCAAATCTTACATCTTTGTTTGATTATTATTTTTAAAAAATTTTCGTGTTAGTAAGATGCTTTTCACAATCAAATTTGCTAAAGTCCTACTAAAAGAAATTATTTTTGAAAGAGCAACTTCATGAACATATTTAGAAGATGCTTCAACTGTCCAAAATAGATCCTAAATCGAATCAATTTAAGAACATTTTGTTCTAAAATTTAAATGATAATTATTAATATTTAATTAAGGCATGATCATATGTTGCTTGCAAGAATAATCATATATCATATTATAAAGGATTGTGTAGGATAAAATATAAATTGTTTTGAGTATGAAAATAATTGTTATATATTCTATAATTTATAATTGAAAGGATCTTATAAGAGATAATGATATTCTATGTTGAAATTACTATCAATCAGTTTGGATTATTTTTTATTTTTATTTTATCAATAGTTTGTTATAAAATAAAAATATTTGTAATTATAAAAATACGTTATTTTTTTTATTTATGAGGTGGTGACGATGGCTCCTAGTAGGACAATAACAATGATGGCTGGTGAGGATGATGATGGTTGATAATGATAATGACGGTTGTTAGTGGTGGTGACAGCTAGATAATTATTTTCAAGAAAATTGAAGACAACTAAAAATTATTGAGCATTTTTAAAAACAACTTGATTTTTTTTTAAAAATTAAAAAATAATTTAAAATATATTAAACAAGCATATTTTTAAGACCAATAAAAAACCTAAAATTAAAATAACCTCAAACATGCCCTAAATAACTCAAGATTATTTCGGGTTAAATTTAAATTATAAATAAAGATAATTTAACAATGATTGATTTAAAGAATATCTTCAACGACTTTATTTTATGTTAACCATTACAAATAAAATGCAAAAAAAAAAAGAAAAAAAAAAACAAATAAAATGCAATATTTCTACTTGTAGGCTAATTAATATTTGAAAGCTGGCAAAGCTGTTAAATCTTGTAATTTGATCTCAATTTAGCTAATGAAAGAATTAAACATAAATTAAAGCTTCGCTTGGGACAACTTTAGACCACAATTTTTTTTTTCAACATTTAAGAAATCTTTGTGCTAAAAAACAGCTTTATAAAATAATAAAAAAAATGCATCCTAAAAGAAGCCAAATTTCAAAGAGCTATTCAGAATTTTTTTTTTTGGATTGGGGTATCCACACGCTGCCACCCCCGAAAGGGTGCTTGGCGGCGTGACTAATCCTCGGTTGACTTAAAAGAGGCAACCAACTCAGAAAGCTCTGGCTCACACTTGATTGAGCCTCACTTAAGAGGCGCTTTCGCTCAAAAAAATCGAGCATGGGTTGGAGTTTCCCAACTGTACTCGTCAACCAACCAAGATAAGCATCAGAGTCATTCAGGTAAAAAAATTTGCTGAAGCAATAAAGCTTGACAGGGCTTTACAAATCATTAAAATCCAAAAGGTGTCGCATAAATCAATTTTATCAAAAGACAACAAGAACTAGCGGGCAGGGGAAAAGGTATTGTGATGTGATTTACGATTTGATAATGAAAATATTAAATTTGATCTCTTATGTGGCACACAAAATAAAATATTACATCTATATAAAGCAAGTTTTGGATAAAAATAATAAATTTTGTCAGACTCATATAAAGGAGTATAATTCTTCTTTTTTTTTTCCTTCAAAGCAAAGGATAATATTTTTATTATGAAAAATAAAAATATAAAGGTGGGAACTAATGTCTCGCGCGATATGAAAGAAATAAAAGAGAAACATAGCAAAAAGTGATATATATATATATATCCCTATTGTGCTATATATAAGCTTTCAAATAATAGTAAAAAAAAAAGGCAATGCACTGATATATCGCTGCAACTAACGGTAATGAAGATAAAAATGAAAAAGATACGTAGTTGAAGCAAAACAGAGTAGAAATGGTGGTAATTTGTGCATGCTCCCACTTTAACGTGTGACTGCACCGCATCAAATGGTACATCAACTCTAGTGTCTGTATATTGAGGGCTCCAAGTTCTGCCACAGCTCCTCTATGATCATCTCAGGCGCTAGTTTATAACAAACTCATTTATCTATAACCGTTGGATGCTTTTCTGCTGGATACCTTTCAAATCTTAGCTTTAAATATTCCTGTAATTACTATTATCAAGATGTAATGTTGCCTTTGGGTATTACCTGCTATGCTTTTCCTTCTTTTATGAAAAGTATGTATGAGCTTTTCATCAGTTTTTATTTGGAGATATTTACTTCAAACAAGGCACTTCCAATGGAAGTTCTAATGATAACTATAGTCGGAAAATCTATATGAAATTGTTTTCCGATCAATAAGACTAATATAAAACAAATTTACTTTCTTATTAAATTTGTGGATCCTAATGCGAGGAAAAGCCATCATCATAGGAGCGATTGAACACTCCAAAAATAGATTGTAGTCATAGGAGCGATCAATAAGACTGACGTCAGACTTCTACCCGATGCCTGACCTCCGCTCGTCGTAAGATTTCTACTCGATGCCGGACTTCTGCCCGATGTCGGACTTTCGCCGGACATCTATTTGATGCTGGATTTCTGTCCATTGTTGTATTTCTACCTAACGCCATCCTTCTGACCTCCGTCGTCAAACAACAGTCCTTCTGTTGCGTCCTGGAATATTCACGGCAGTAGAGAAATATATAGTTTAACGTTTAGCATTGTACGAAGATCTAACACACAAGAAGATAAGAAAGAGAATGTAGTGTTCATAAGAGACACCAGAGTTTTTACATGAAAATCCCTGAAAAGGGGAAAAGAAATCACGGGGCCCGACCTAGTTTGAACGAATCCACTAGTATTTACAGTCGATTACAAATGAGGCCCTTAGGAGAAGGCCTTGTCTTGATGTCACAAATGTACATCATATAGAGAGCATTACATAGTGGGAGTTACAATAATCAACATAGATGTGTTTGTTTGATCGACACGACCATAGTCGATATGATAGAGGCCAGAAAGACCGTTGTCTGGTGATGGAGATCGGAAGGACCGTAGTCGGTAGGAGATAGAGGTCCGAAAGATAGTAGTTGGCAGGAGACCGAGGTCAGAAAGACCATAGTTGGCAGGAGACCGGGATCAGAAAGATCGTTGTCTGTTGATGGAGGTTGGAAGGACTATAGTAGGCAACAGAGGTTAGAAATACCATAGTTGGCAGGAGACTGGGGTCAAAAAGACCATGGTCTGGTGATGAAGGTCAGAAGGACCATAGTTGGCAGGAGACCGGGGTTAGAAAGACTGTAGTTGGTAGGAGACCGGTGTCAGAAAGACTATAGTAGAAGGACAGTATTCCGAGAGAACCCTAGGCATCAGGTGGTAGCTCGATAGAAGTCCGGGCCTCAGGTGATGGTCCAGCAGAAGTTAGGGCCTCAGATGGTGTTCTGGCAGAAGTTCGGGCATCAAGTGGTGATCCGGCAAAAGTCTAGGCCTCAGGTGATGGTTCAACAGAAATTCGAGCATCAGGAGGTGTCCTGGTGGACCTCGGGGCCTCAAGTGGTGGTCCGGCAGAAGTTCGGGCCTCAGGTGGTGGCCTGGTGAAGCACAGGGCCTCAAGTGGTGGTCCGACAGAAGTCTGGACATCAGGTGGTGTCCTGGTGGAGCACAGGGCCTCAAGTGGCGGTCTGGCGGAGCAACGATGTTAGGCGGTGGTCCGATGGAGGTGAGGGCCTCAAGTGGTGGTCCGGTAGAGTAACAAAGTCAAACGGTGGTCCGACGAAGGAGAGGACCTCCAGTGGTGAATCGGCGGAGCTCAGGTGGTGGTCGAGGAGGAGCTTCTTCCTTCTCTTCATTCTCTTCTCTTCTTCTCTTCTTGCTTCGGTCCCTCATTTCAAGAGGAATAAGGGGTCTATTTATAGATTTTTGGAGTGGCATGACCCGTAAATAGGTGGGAGATCAAGGGTAAATGGGGAGTGGTTGAATGGATGACCAATATTGAATCTCTTGGTCATGTACTGCTTATCAGATATTTGAAGGTCTTAATGATGTCAAAATTTGGTCATCTTAGGCTCGTTGGATTTGTCTCATTGAGCAGCTCAATTTGACTATAAGTACGTAATGTTTCAAAACCGTTTGCCAATCCAAATTGTGGTTCAAACCTTCCAACAACGCTTCGGGTCCTTGATTTGGACTCATTTGGGCTCAGATTGAGTCAATTTGGTGTTGTTGGGTTTGTATTTCCGAGATGTTCAGTTTGAATGTACGTTTGCTAAAATCGGAGTTCAGATGGTCTCAATTTTAATTTTGGAAGTTTCCAACTTGATTTTGCATCGAGATTTGTAACCGATCAATATATATATATATATTTACTACTTTCTATTACAGCTTTTTAGCAGAAAAATAATTGAACTAGAAGTATGTACTAAAAAATTGCTTTAAGAAGTGGTAAAAAGTTATCTCGTACTAAACCTTAATGCCATCTTCTATCACAAAAAGTACTGATAATACTAAATATCAATAATCAACCATTTTCTTTTAACGTACTGAGAGAATTTTTTAGACATTTTTATATTTAATCATACAAATGGTGGTCCGTTGAAATTCTGGGCGGTGGTAGAGGAGCAAGGAGGCAAGTGCGATCTCCGATCTCTCTCTTGCTCTCTTGCTCTCTTGTTTGGAGTCCCCTTTCAAGAGGGAGGAGGGGTCTAGTTATAGATTTCATAGAGTGGCATGGCCTGTAAATAGGAGGGAGATCAAGGGTAAATGGGAGTGGTTTGGATGGATGACCAATGTTGAATCCCTTGATAATTGACTATTCATAAGACATTTGAAGGTCTTAATGATGTCTGAATTCCGTGATCTTGGGCTCGTTGGATTCGACTCGTCGAGCCGCTCGATTTGATAATAAGTATGTGACATTTATAAACCGTTTGGTAATCCAAATTGTGGTTTGAACCTTTCAACAACGGTTCGTGTCCTTGATTCATACCCATTTAGGCTCGGATTGAGTCGAATTTGGTGTCGTTAGGTTTGTATTTTCGAGACGTTCAATTCGATTATAAATTTGTTGAAATCAGAGTTTAAATGATCCCAATTTTCATTTTGGAAGTTTCCAACTTAATTTTTCCTCGAGTCTCATGCCCGATCAAGATGATTTTTTGAATAGGTATAAAAAATATAACTTTATTAATATTAAATTAATTAAAACTTTAGCTTAGAATTTTAATAATATACGCAGGATTATAAATTATAAATTATGTTAGTTTTATTATATATGGAGTGCCGTAGATAACAAAAAAATTTATATATTACAGACCTTTAGATCATAAATTAATATTTTTAAAATATTTAGATCAATTAAAAAAATTCATATATATTACTCATCTAAAATTTAAATTCAAAAGATTTTTGATTTAGGTTTCGTTTGGGACGGCTTTTTTATTGTTTTTTAAAATGGAGTTTTAGTACAAAAATAAAAAATTTTGTACTAAAATTCCGTTTTAAAAATCAATAAAAAATTCGTCCCAAACAAAGCCTTAGTTGATAATCATTGAGAGCTGGGTCTTCATACGAAATTCACAGTCATTATTCGTTGTAATAAGGCGAAAAGAAAGCGACCTCCTATAGATTGCACGGCATAAAAGATATTTCCTTATTATTTATTTATGGAATATATTATACAAACAATTGCAATCTGTGTAGTTATTAGTCGTTGTAATTTACTTTTAATAAGGTAAGCAAACCTCATAAAGCAAACCAATCATTCAGGCTAACACCTCTAAACTCGGCAAAACGTCAGAAATAACTGTTGGTTTGGGCTTTTCTTTTCGGACAAAATGTTTATGGTAACTAATATACAAAGAAGTTTCAAAATAGTTTTATTATTTTTTAAAAAATTATATAACTATTTCAAAAATATGAATTAGTTCTAGCCTCAAAGAGTAAGAAATATTATTTTTCTATATTGTTAATTTTTTAATATATTGTATTATATTTTTTTACTGTTATAATTTTGTTGTTTGTATGTATAGGCTTGTTTATGCTAATATTAAAATTAATTAAATAATTCTTTATCCCTTTCTTGTTTTCATTAGAGTAACTGGGCTTTGATCTCTAATGTCTTCTTCAACTCTATTGTTGTTCTTTATCTTGATCGCATCATGCCACATACTTTGTATTCCTCTCTAGTCATCAGATAAATGAATCATCTAAGTAGAACTTATTTGTCTCTCACATTTTTCTTTGAAAGAGAATTAATATGTAACAAACTTCTCTCATGCAAGGCTTTGGGTTTCGATTTCGAATGCATTTATGAGATATTTCATTCTCAAAATTTATAAATAATATATCTTTTTATATGAAAAGGACATTTGCTTTGAGATTCAAAAGGGCTTATAAGTTTGAAGAATCCTAGAGTTCCATCAGGGCACCACCACTAGACCACAGCCTGACCAATACCATTAGACCACCGCTTGACCATCATCAACAGACCACAATCCATCTGAAGCCATTAGATTACCATATGATCGCTGTATCAATTAAATTATCAACATCAAACCACTGTTTGACCGATGTGGATAGAGTACCGCCATTCTACGTCCTAAATCCTCGTCCTCATTTCTTTTCTCCTCACATTTTCTTTGGCCTTGGGTCCTTGTTTGGTCGACTGATACAAACTGATAATTCCACCGTTGTGGGATCACGACCGTCAGTTGCTTGCATTCTTGTTGAAGTTAATGTTACCAAAATGTATCTCGAATCGGTTTGGCTTGGCCTAGAAACTTACGTTTATGTTCAGAAGGTGGTATTTGAAACTTTTCCTAGCTTTTGATCTCATTGCAAGGCTTTGGGGCATTAAAAATGGAATGTTTAATTTTACATCCTCATTTGAGGAAAACTGTTGTTCCAAAATTGACTATGGGTACTGCTCATAATGACCCTATTATTATTGGTAATTTTGATAAAGTTACTTTGAATGATCATAATGTTGTGCTTGATAATATGTTTTTTGGAAATGATTTATCTGTCTCTCCTCTTTAACTATTAACTGAAGGCATATGTATTAACAATAAGGTTGATTCTCCTATGGTTACTCCCTCTTTTTTTAATTCTCTTAAAAGTTTAGAAAGAGAGGGTAACAATTTAGATAAATTTGGTCCTATGTCTGATATTTCTTGCAAGCAGTTAGTTTCTCATTCTAATAATATTAATAAGCTGGTTGATGGTTGTGTTGATGGGCTGGATGTTTCAAATTGCACGCCTATTATTGATTTGCCTATTTCTCCGATGCCTAATATTGCGTGTGCTAATTTGAAGCATTCTGGTGACCCTATATATCACTCTGATTGGATGGAAGATTTATCGGGACATAAGTGCTGTGATGGTGATCTCTGTAGGGGCTGTCCTAATGTGTATTTAGAGCATTTCGAATTGAATGTGTTGAAAATTGATAGATCTGGTTTCTCTACGGTATTAGTGAAAAATAAGAAGAAGATAGGGAAAAATATTGAGAATAGTTTTAAAAAAGCTGTTGGTTGCTCCGCTAGATCAAAGTCTCTTGTTAATGGGGTCATTGTATTTCTTGGCAGAGGGGGCCTTTTGTTGCTTTGGCTGGTTTCTTGCAGTGGCTCGTGGGAGCCTTCTGTTTGGTTTATGGCGTGGTTTGCAATGTTTTGTGGGCTTGTTCTATCTCTGTCTTTTTGGTGGTTGGTTTTTGCTATTTGGAGCTAGGTTTTTTGCTCATGCTCCTCTTTTTGATCCTGATGAGGTGGGTCTTCTTTTGGATCTTTATCTCTTTTATTTTTCTCATTTTTCTTCTAGTTTTTTTTTTTTTGTGTACAGGATGATGCTATCTAGAGGCTTTTGGTTTGCCTGTGTTCTTCTGTTTTCTTCAGGAGGGTGCTAGTTGGTGGTTCTTTCTGTGCTTTGGTCTCTTTTTCCGTGGTGGATCTTTTTCTTGGTTGGCCTTTGGAGCTATGTTTTTTATCTGGATTGGATCCCTTTTATGAGGTTGGCTTCTTGCCTTCCTTCTTTTTCTCAATATCTATTACTTTTTGTAATAGGTAGGACACAGGCTTTTATGTTTTGCTTTAAATGATGGATTTTTATAGAGCTTTTGATCATTTAAGGACTTGTACATTTTTTTATATAATTAAACCATAAGCCTCTACGGGTTTTAACAAAAAAAAAAGATATTTTACTTTATGTTTAGATGCTGACAATGGATTAATGATCTTAATTTTATGATCAACCAACAAATTATTTTGGCTCATCAACTTCCTTCTGGAAAAACTAGAATGGTACGTCCAGTCCTCTACGCTTTCTTTGTGCACGCTTTTATCTAACTTTAAGCCTTTCTCAAATGCTCTACTTCAAGATGAAACTTGGATGTTTAATAAACATAGTAAGAGAGAGAGAGAGAGAGAGAGAGAGAGAGAGAGAGAGAGAGAGAGATTTCTTCAAGCATTTGGAAAATCTATTTTTAGTGTATCGAAGAGGATTATAACTATTTCAAGTCATGAAGAATATATGCTTAGTTGTTTTATTAAACTTACAAAGGTAGGCGCTGTTCGTGTACTTGGTGGAGATCATATTAATATTTTTTTTAAATGAAAAATGTATTGTACTTCTTCTCAATTAAAAAAAAAAATCAGCAGAATAAATTTAAACAGAATGCCAAACGATACAATCACAAAGAAACTTACGAGAAATGAAGATATCGTAGAGATTATTAATTTAGCACTTTAACAACACCAAAAAGTAATAAGGTATAAGGTTCGCAAAATGCAGATCAAGCATGCATGCCTTTAATACAATATTGCCAATGCTTAAACTATTAAGCAATCATTGCCTACAAATATTCTCAAACAATTGATTCAGCTTTCGGCACATCACTGTCCGAAAAAAAAAATTGAAGGAAAAAAAGTCATCACGAAGATGAAACATGATGTGAACAGATCGAGCTATAACAGCAATAATGCAATCAATAATAAAATTGTACCCACCAGGGTTTAGGGCGGTTGGGAACCCCCCATCCCGGGTTCGAAACCCTTCTACTACGGCTTCGTCTCTTCAGTGGAGCAAAGCAAGTGTGGGTGCGATGCCGGTGGGTGGCCTCGTTAGGTTTCGTCGAGAAATTAATTACTCCACCAAACGCTTCATTTGGAGTGGCAGTGGGTAGATCCCCTTCCCAAAAATAAAAATAAAATAAAATAAAATTGTATCATGACAGGTTCAAACAAACCTTTTAATCACGTGATCAATTAATTTTTGTTTTTGTGTGCTGATTTTTTTATGAAATTATAATGTTGATATTAATCACAATTAATTTTAAATGTAAAACATTTAAATAATAAAAGAATTATCATAATATTACAATTATAATACAATCATAGAAAAAGCCAATTGTAAAAAAAGCTCATATGGAATGAAAAAAAACAATGAAAATATTTATGTAATTTTGAAGATAAAATACAATTTTTAAAAGATATTTGCAAAAAAATATGTAAATTATAAAATTACAAATTTACAAGGCTACTTATCTCATCAGTCATCAGCATTAAAAAATTCAAAATATAAATTACTTTTTTTTGTAATATAATTCAAAATATAATTAAATTTAAAATGCTACTTATCTCATCAGCATTATTTTGCTATTTTGAAGGAAATAATTAGCGCTGATTATATTTATCTAATGAGATGATCGATTTAGACGTGGAATCATTAATTGCATGGATGGAGAAATGTTCTTATCAATCGGCCATGAGTTTCTTCTTTCGACAAATTTGACTGACGACCGTAACATCACTTTTAAGGACTTAATAATTAATGCCTGATTTGATTAAAGAACATTATTATCTTGTTTTACTATACAAAAAAAACAAACAAAATCTCTAAGTAAGACCGATTAAGTGGAGTTTGGATAACATCCAAGTCATGCACGCTAAGTTTTTATATTTGATTTAATCCAATAACTATTTTTTTTATAGAGTGAAATTAATACAAATAGAATTATTACATATTAAAATATTTAGGTCGATAGAGATAATGTTACATCCTGACAATGTGGATGAAGAATAAAATTTTCATAATACATCCTGACAATGTGGATGAAGAATAAAATTTTCATAATACTCCATCAAACGTCTGATATTGAATCATTTGATTATAAAATATTTATTTAGCATTTCACTATCTTAATTGAATCAAAATTGAATTATCTTGTACTGGTTGGATTTGTCTTTTAAGGCGCTTGATTTGACTATAAAAAATTAAAAATACAAGATTTGAAGATCATTTGACTCCATACAATAAAGATCTAGAAGTTTCTAAAATGCTTAAAAAACTTAATTTAGATTAATTCCAACTCTTATATGATCACTTTAGTTTTATGTAATTCGTCTTGTCGGTATGTTCAATTTGACTATAAGTTTATTTAATTTAAAATTTAAACGATCCTGAATTTAATGTTGAAATCTTGCACTTCAAATATTATTTCAGTACTCATGTTTGAGCTGATGAATAAAGACTCATGAAAAAAAAAAGAAAAAAAAATTGGGATTAAGGTTTCTTTTGAGACAGCTTTCTAACTACTTTTTAAAATATCTTTTTAATACAATAAAATTTTGTACTAAAAATTTACTTTAAAAAAACTGTCCCATATGAGATCTAAATCTAATATTAAAAAATCTAGCTTATGTGACTAATATTGAAAAACGAGTTTGATAGCCAACTTCTTAACTAAATGGTCATTGAAAGGGACGGTCTAAGAGAATCCAAGAAATAAATAAGTTTAATTATGACTGAATATAATGTTAGAAAAAAAAAAAAAAACCGCAACAAAGATAATCCAATCCATACGAGTCGGCAGCTTGTCCAATAATTAATGCTGATAAAGATATTTACAATTTTCATTCTATCACTTCCAAGTAATGAAAAAGAAAGTTGCTCTAAAATTAATTTCCTTTATGAAGCTATTAATGCAAAAATATTAGGAAAAATCTAATATTACAAATATGGGTTTTTAAGTATCATAAGCAAGGCTTTGAAAATCAGATCGGACAACGAACCGGAAGAGAGAGAGGTTCACGGTTAGACCGGTCGAATCGGGGTCGAACCGGATGACGTAATAAATAATAATATTTTTAAAAATTAATAAAATAAAATTCATATAATATAAGTATATGAGCATTTAATAATATTTATAAAATTTTAAAATATATTATAAAATTTTATACATATAAATATCATTTAATAATAATATATTTATAAAAATAATACTTAAGATAATATATAAATTTATAATATAAAAATTTATGATCATTAATATAATATAAATAGTTAAATATATGACAATTTAATAATATTTATAAATTTAAAAAATATATAATATAAAATTATAAATATAAATATCATTTAAAAAAATATATTTATATATTTATAATTAAATATATTCATAAGAATAATATTTAATATAATATATAAATTTATAATATTAATATTTTGTAATATAATTATTATAATATATATTATAGCAAATTTATAATACATATCATCTAAATTTGTAGCCTAACTAAGCAAAAATTTGAAGCCATCTAGCCCAAATTCACATTCTAAACTATTCATGCAAGTATGCAACTTTTTTAGTCTCACATCATAGGGAGAGTTTGAAGATGCTTCCTTGAACCCTTTATAAAGTGAGAAAGACACTTCTTTTGCATAAAAATTATGTGAGATATTTAAAGTAACTTGCATGTATTATGATGAAATTAATCATTATATTTAATAAAAATATTTTAAAAGTTTAAAAAAATTTGATAAACTAAAATATATATTTAAAATTTTAATTAAAAATAAAATAAAATAGTTTTTATAAATCGGCCGGTTCTTTCCAACCCGGACCGGTTCAACGATTCACCGGTTGAACCGCTGGTTTGATCCGGTTCTATGCAGAGCCGGTTCTGAAGTTGGTTCGGACTGGCCACCAGACCGGTTCACGGTTGAACCGGCCGGTCCGGTCCGGTTTTCAAAATAGTGATCAAAAGTTCATAGCATTTTAAATTTAGAATTTGTTTCTTGAATATGTAGCATTTTGTTTTAAATTGCGTATCATTTTTATTTGATTAGTAAGATAAATTTAATAGTTCAATTTTTTTGTTAAAGAAAATTTTATTCCAACTATGAAAAAGACGGTACAAGCAAGAGCCGAAAATAAAAATACAACAGAGAATGGACATAAAAGCTAAAGCAACAAAGCAAAGAACAAACAATCAAGGAAGTAAGAAAATGAGCAAAAAGCGGACTCGGGTTGGCAGCCCGCCGCAATGACCTCGCAGCCGCTTATCGGCCATCCATTGGTGACAAACACAGAAGAAACCACATAATCAGCCTAGGCAACCACCAAGCAGAAGGCTTACTACCAAGGTTGCTAACAAGACCTAGCCAGCAAGGTGATAAGCAGGGAGCTGCCTCACCATCATCCAAAGCATTAGTAAAACCCACAACAACAAAAGCGAAAGGGCAACCCAATTGCTATTTCTTTTTAGATTTACTTTTATATTTTTTGCCTCCACCAATAAGAATAAATTCATCATCCACATTGTCACCCAAGACATCCTCTTTAACCTCACAAGAAGTGGAGACATCCTCATCCATATTCAACCAATCAGTTTGAACCAAAACAAAGTTATTCGACGCCCGGGCTAGATGAGCTTTCAAATCTGTATTAGACATAACCGAAATAAGAATATCCACAAACTCAACATTTTATGAGCAAGATTCACAATAGGAGAAAAATCTGACACAATAGAAGTAATCAAAACCTCACCAGATGGGCCACTATCCTCAACATCCACCACAATAGACTTATTTCCTGAATTAGCCACAAAATCCGCCAAAAAATGGTTGACATAAAGGTCATTACCACAAAGATTAACATCACACACACCTAATTCTATGTCATCCACACCGTGACAAGTTTGTTCGACAACCAAGATAGGATCAGAGCTACCACCAGCAAGTGATGGATTCATCCTAGGAACATTAGGACTACCCGTGACATTAGCAACAACTAAGGGAGGGGAAGGTAATGGCACAACAAGAAAATTCAATCCCGACAAGTTCAACGGAGAGGAAATAACATGTTTTAGAACAACCAAAGTAGTGGGAGACGGAACAACAAGGGAAGCATAAGTTATCAGATGACAGCAACCCCCATCACCAAGGCCAACACCATCACCCCATTAGCAGTAGTATCTAACTGAATTTGCGCAACAGGCAAGACGATCACAACCGGATCCCCACCCTCAAGCCCCATTGATACAGGAAATAGAAACAATATTAGACTTCTCATGACGCTTAGGCTACAAATTAACACATTCCAAATTCGAATGCCCAATTGACTTGCAATGACCACAATATTTATGGAATTCCTCCATTTCAACTAATTGGACATAACCAAGCTTATCCGGGCTAAGCCAAATACAATCCGGGTAACATTTGGTATTGTCAATTTTCACGAGCACACAAGCAACAGACGGACGGGAACCGATAGTAGTTGCATTGGCCATTTTTAGCGAATTACAAAACAACGACCCCAGACCATGAAGAATACGAGAAGAGAAAAAAATGAGGGCGCAAGTTAGGAAAACAGACCCAAATAGGTATAACAGGGGATTCAACGTTAAAATCAAAGAAAGGGGACCATTTGGTAAGCTTCATATAACAGTTAAGAACGAAATAAGAAAGATGGGAAAAGACCCCACTATAAAATCCAAGTCATTGCTCAATTTGATCAACACATGCTTAGCATTAAGCACCGTAACAGAGAATATACCATTCAGTTTGAGGTTAAGGAAATGTTTACGAATAACATCAATGGACGATCAGTGATCAGGGAAGAAACCAACTAAGGAAAACTCGAATGGCGCCGCCAAAGCAAGCACCTCTTCCTCAGAAACCCAAAGAGAAGGTAAACCATGATGGGTAGCCACTTTATGTCACGACCCGACCCGAGACGAGACGGATCCCGCCCGCGCCGGATCGCGACGGGGAATAGCTAACCAGGATCTGGCTTTGGATTAGGTTACTGAACTGATCTTCCAAATTCTTAACTCAACAGAAGCACACAGAACAACAGAGCTACTAAAAACATCAAATGCAGCGGAACAAAACATCTATCTTTTCATTTCCTCAAAATAATCATCTACAGAACAGTACAAGGCTTTCAACAGAAAGAAAGACAGAACAGGAAAGCCATGACTGTAC
This sequence comes from Dendrobium nobile, assembly GCA_022539455.1. Taxonomy (NCBI): domain Eukaryota; kingdom Viridiplantae; phylum Streptophyta; class Magnoliopsida; order Asparagales; family Orchidaceae; genus Dendrobium; species Dendrobium nobile. The sequence goes on from CM039734.1 coordinate 61,151,752, forward strand.
AAAAATCAAAAGTACAAAAGTACATAATCTGATCAGACTCTGAAATCTAATCCTGGACTTCCTTGCCCTTCCCAGAACCTGAAAACCACCAGAAAGCAAGGGTGAGCTCAACAGCTCAGCAAAGCAACAAACCTCCAATCTAAATTCTCAGAAAAAAAAACCAAACTTATCAGACAGAAATCAGATCAGAAGTCGGAACAGAATCGGAAATCAAAACTTACGGACAGACATCAGATCGCATCAGAGTCGTACAGATCGTATCAGAACAGAACAAATCAACAGAGTCAGAAACAGAAATCAGAATCGTACGGATCATATCATGTCATAATCACAATTTCGTACAGAACAGAACAGATACAGAAAATAGTACAGATACATATAGCTAAATGCCCTGACACTGACGGAATCTCTACGGATTCCGGCCCCTTATGCCTCCCTTCCCAGACACTGACTGAATCTCATAGGATCCAGGCCCCTTATGTCTCCCTTTGTGCTCACGGCACCAAAACAGATGTGCTTATAGCACCAAAACAGAATTCATCGGATCCGGAACAGAACAGATATCAGATTTCAGATTGAGCTCATTTCAGATTTCCCGTTTCACTAACTGAATCTCATAGGATCCAGACCCCTTATAGCTCCCTTTTTATAGCTTATACACATAGCATTTCAATTCAGAAGAAATCCGGACAATTCAGAAATTACCCAAAAATCGGGCAGCACAACGGCAGTATACGGAATTTACACAAAAATTCCTGCAAAGAAAATTTACCGAATTCGCACAGAATACAGATATCAACATTTCAGAACCTTTATTCTACTGCACAGATAAATTCCAATTTCACAGAAAAATCCGGTCGACTAAAAACACAGTCGAATCAAAAATACCCGGACGAAAATCTTCAGAAAATAACCAAAATGTGCACACTCGGCACGTCAACAATATACAGAAAGTTATGCGGTAAAAACTGAGCCAATCAACAGATACGGACAAAAATCATTAACGAAAACGAAATCCGGACAGAATATACCGCCAAACACGACGGTTCTGAAAATTGAGAAAGGCGGAATGTGCCTTACCTCGAGCACAGCAATTTCCTCAACAGTCACTTCGATCGAAAACGGCTCCGCGTCGTCCGAAAATCCACTTTTCCACAAATGCCCTCGACTTTCTCTCTCCTCAGAAAAATCAGATATTTATTTTTGATTTTCTCTCTCTTCAAAACGACTGAAATCAGCTTTATAATACACAGATCGGCCCGGCCGATCGCAGCATCGTCCCGGGACGATCCGACCAAAAGGATCGGCCTGGTCTCCCTTCAGGGCTATAGCATGGACGATATTTTCTACAGTGCCGATCGGCCTGGCCGATGTCTCCAATCGGCCTGGACGATGCCTGCAGAAAATCACCTGGAGCAAAACTGGGCAAAATCTGGAGCTGATTTCCACTGATCGTCCCAGGACGATCCCAGATCGTCCTGGACGATACTGGAGCAGATCTTGATATTACAATCTCCCCAACTCAGAAAAATGTCGTCCTCGACATTATCCAGTCCAAACTAAGTCAAAACAAGTACGGGTACGACCGTCTCATATCAGACTCCTTCTCCCAAGTTGCTTCCCGTGCAGTCCGGTGCTTCCACTGGACTTTAACCATCGGAATCTCTTTATTTCTTAACTTTCGGACGTCGTACGCCAAAATAAGCTCTGGCTCTTCCTTGTACGCCAGATTCTCCTGAATCTCCACCTCATCAGCTGACAACTTCTTCCCAGAGTCTGAAACCCACTTCCTCAGAGTGGATACGTGAAACACATTATGCACATCCGGCATAGATTCAGAAAGCAATAGGCGATAAGCAGATTTTCCAATTCTTTCCAAAATCTCAAATGGTCCAACATACCTTGGACTAAGCTTGCTTACCTGACCAAATCTGTTCACACCCTTCATCGGGCTGACTTTGACATACACAAAGTCACCGACCTGAAATTCAACAAATCTGTGCTTCTGATTGTAATACTTCTGCTGACGATCTTGAGCGGCTTTCAATCTTTCTCTTATCAAATTGATCTTCTGAGCAGTTTCATCAGCAAAAGTGGCCCCCAAAGCCTGTCTATCTCCGACCTCCGTCAGAGTCAAAGGAGTACGACACTTCCTGCCATACAAAGCCTCGTACGGTGCCATACCGATACTGGACTGAAAACTGTTGTTATAAGCAAACTCAATCAGCGGAATATGATCCTCCCAACTTCCGCTAAAGTCCAGAACACAAAGCCTCAACAGATCTTCCAGTACCTGAATCGTCCTCTCAGACTGTCCGTCGGTCTGAGGATGAAAGGCTGTACTGAAATGCAGTTTCGTACCCAAGCCTTGCTGAATGCCTTTCCAAAGTCTGGAAGTAAAGCGTCCATCTCGATCAGATACGATCACACGAGGCACACCGTGCAATCTGACTATTTCCTTCATATAAATCTGTGCCAATCGATCAACTGAATCCGTCTGTCTGATCGGAAGAAAATGGGCTGACTTGGTCAATCGATCTACAACCACCCAAATGGCATCATGTCCTTGTCTAGATCGAGGAAAACCCATCGCAAAATCCATCGTTACCTCCTCCCATTTCCACTCAGGGATAGGCAACGACTGCAACAGTCCACCCGGTCGCTGATGCTCTGCCTTCACCAACTGACAGGCTTCGCATCTCGACACAAACTCTACCACATCTTTCTTCATCCCAGGCCACCAAAACAAAAGCTTCATGTCAGCGTACATCTTACCACTGCCTGGATGTACAGTGTAGCCAGAATGATGAGATTCGTACAGAATCTCCTGCCTCAAGTCTCCAAACACAGGTACCCACAACCTGTTCTTACAGAAAATAACACCAGAATCAGAAATTCGAAGTTCAGGAGTCTTACCAGATCCAATCTGAGCTATCAACTTCGAATAGTCAGAATCTGACTTCTGGGCTTCTTGAATCCGTGCTTCCAAAGAAGACTGAATACTCATCTGAGCCACATCCAAATCACTGGAGGAAACCACCTCCAACTGCAATCTCTCCAAATCACGAATCAGAAAGTCATCACAGGTAAGCTGAATACCTGAGAATCCAAAAGACTTCCTGCTCAGAGCGTCCGCTACCACATTCGCCTTCCCAGGCTGATACTGAATAGTCAAATCGTAGTCCTTGATCAACTCGAGCCACCTCCTCTGTCTCAGATTCAGATCCTTCTGAGTAAAAATATACTTCAGGCTCTTATGATCAGTAAAGATCTCACATCTGACGCCATACAGGTAATGACGCCAAATCTTCAAAGCAAAAACAACTGCAGCTAACTCCAGATCATGCGTCGGGTAATTCTTTTCATGTGGTTTCAACTGTCTCGAAGCATAAGCAATTACCTGACCATGCTGCATCAGAACACAACCCAATCCTTTCAGTGAAGCATCACTGAACACCTGGAAACCCTCCGTACCTGACGGAAGTGCCAACACTGGAGCTGAAGTCAAACACTCCTTCAATCTCTGGAAACTAGCTTCACACTCCGGTGTCCAAACAAAAGGTACTGACTTCTGAGTCAGTCTCGTCAGAGGAGTCGAAATCTGTGAAAATCCTTTCACAAACTTCCTATAATATCCGGCCATACCCAAGAAACTACGTACCTCAAATACCGTAGTCGGCCTTGGCCAATCAGCAACAGCCTGAATCTTCTGGGGATCTACAGAAATGCCTTCTCCGCTAATCACATGCCCCAGAAAAGAAATGCTCTTCAGCCAGAACTCACACTTAGAGAACTTGGCATACAGCTGATGCCTCCTCAAAGTCTCCAACACAATCCTCAAATGCCTGGCATGCTCATCCTCAGATGCAGAATATACCAGAATATCGTCAATGAAGACGATCACAAACTGATCCAAATACTCCCTGAATACTCGGTTCATCAGATCCATGAAAATCGCAGGCGCATTGGTTACCCCAAAAGGCATAACCAAAAACTCGTAGTGCCCGTACCGAGTACTGAAAGCAGTCTTCACCACATCAGTTTCCTTCACCTTCACCTGATAGTATCCGGATCGCAAATCAATCTTCGAAAATACCGAAGATCCGGAAAGTTGATCAAACAAGTCGTCAATCCGAGGCAAAGGGTACTTGTTCTTGATCGTGACTTTGTTCAAATCTCTGTAATCAATACACATACGGAGTGTACCGTCCTTCTTCTTCACAAACAGAACAGGTGCTCCCCAGGGCGAAACACTAGGACGTACAAAACCTCTGTCAACCAACTCCTGAAGCTGAACTTTCAACTCAGAAAGTTCTTTCGGTGCCATCCTGTACGGAGCTTTCGATATCGGAGCTGTACCCGGAAAAACATCGATAGAGAACTCCACATCTCTATCCGGAGGTAAACCAACCAACTCCTCAGGAAAAACATCAGCAAACTCCCGTACTACAGGGATCTCAGAAACAGAACCAACCTCCAGGTTCAGATCCCGCACCGAAGCCAAAAATACCGGACATCCTTTCTTCCACATCCTGCTCACCTCCAACACAGAAACCAGACTGGAGAGAACACCTCGTAATCCCTGAAATACAACTCTCTCTCCAGCCATAAGCAAACTCACTTGCTTCTTCAGACAGTCTATCTGGGCCTCATACTGACTCAGCCAATCCATGCCCAGAATCACATCATACGAAGAAATCGGCAATCGAATCAAACTCGATTTCCACTTCTTGCCAGAAATCTCGATTTCACACAAACAAAACTGTCGAGCAATCAAAGGATTCCCAGCCGGTAAAATCACAGACAAAGAAACCGGTAAAACCATCGAATCCAAATGTAAAATCTCAAAACAATGCTCGGACAGAAAAGAATGACTCGCTCCAGAATCAAACAAAACACGACAGGGCTGATCAGAAATGTAAACCGTACCTGTCACAACATCCGGAGCATCTCGAGCCTCCTGCTGACTCAGACTGTAAACTCGTGGCTGAACTGGAACAGGAGCTGAAGCAACAGAACTACTCTGCTCCCTCTGAATCGTAGGTGGTCTCCGCGGTGCAGAACTAGAACCACCACCTCTACCAGCAAATCCCTCAGGGCGTGGAGGAACAGTCCTCGGTCTTCCTGCTGCTGAACCAACAGGTCTGACAAAGCCCTCAGATCGCTGCTCATATCCCATCTGTGGACATTCTGCAATCCTATGTCCCGGCTGACCACATCTGAAACAAAGACCAGCTATCCTGTAGCACTGGCCATGGTGTCGCCGTCCACAACTCTGGCACACAGGTGCCGTACTGACAGATCCAGAACTAGTCGTACTGGTAGCAGTACCAGACGATCCTCCGCTCTTCCTGGAATCTCCAGATCCAGATCCAGGAACAAATCTCCTCTTCCCAGAGGAACCACTGCCAGATGTCTCTCCTCCAAACCTCTTCCTACTCGCAGTCCACCGCTGCTGAGTAGCCGTCATATCATTCTCAATCAGACGAGCTCGCTCCACAAGCTCAGAGAAATCAGTAATCCGGAACGGTATCAGAGGCTGCCTCAAAGTGTCTCGTAAGCCTCTCAGAAATCTGTAGCACCTCTCAGCAGACGTGCTAACCAGCTGCGGAGCGTACCTGGCTAATGCAGTAAACTCAGCCTCGTACTGCATCACCGTCTTGCTCCCCTGAACAAGTCTCAGAAAACTCTCCTGCATCTGCTGTCGTGCAGAAGGGGGAACAAACCAATCTCTGAATACCTCAGTGAACTCTTCCCAAGTAATCAAAGAGTTCAGTCTGCCCTGAAATCTGGCTGCTTGCTGGCCATCCCACCAGTGCTCAGCCTCTCCGTCCAACAGAAAAACAGCTAACGGAACTTTCCTGTCTGCAGGACACTGCATCCCGTCAAAAGTCTTCTCCAATCTCCTCAGCCACTCCTCGGCTGCTCTGGGCTCAACAGCGCCCTCAAACCTCGGAGGCTTCAACCTCAAAAATAACTGCAGGTGTCGATCAATGTCCTCAGATCTAACAGTCGAAGCTCTGCTCTGAGTCTCGCTCATCATCTGAGCAACAAGTGAAGCAAACTGTGAAAGCGTATCAGCACCGACCACTGGGGCTGTACTCCCCACTGGTGCTGCCTGATCGTCACTCTGACCGTCTGTCATGTCTGGGTCTGGCTGATCCATACAGAAAAATCCAGAAAATCCGGAAAACTATCACAAAACAACACAAAATAACACAATAAAAAGCCAAACGACCCAAAACTACCTCCCAGACAGACTCACTGATCACTTCCTAGAGCTCTGTTTTACAATCCAACCTGTTTCCAAAACCAGTGCTCTGATACCAAAAAGCTTGTCACGACCCGACCCGAGACGAGACGGATCCCGCCCGCGCCGGATCGCGACGGGGAATAGCTAACCAGGATCTGGCTTTGGATTAGGTTACTGAACTGATCTTCCAAATTCTTAACTCAACAGAAGCACACAGAACAACAGAGCTACTAAAAACATCAAATGCAGCGGAACAAAACATCTATCTTTTCATTTCCTCAAAATAATCATCTACAGAACAGTACAAGGCTTTCAACAGAAAGAAAGACAGAACAGGAAAGCCATGACTGTACAAAAATCAAAAGTACAAAAGTACCTAATCTGATCAGACTCTGAAATCTAATCCTGGACTTCCTTGCCCTTCCCAGAACCTGAAAACCACCAGAAAGCAAGGGTGAGCTCAACAGCTCAGCAAAGCAACAAACCTCCAATCTAAATTCTCAGAAAACAAAACCAAACTTATCAGACAGAAATCAGATCAGAAGTCGGAACAGAATCGGAAATCAAAACTTACGGACAGACATCAGATCGCATCAGAGTCGTACAGATCGTATCAGAACAGAACAAATCAACAGAGTCAGAAACAGAAATCAGAATCGTACGGATCATATCATGTCATAATCACAATTTCGTACAGAACAGAACAGATACAGAAAATAGTACAGATACATATAGCTAAATGCCCTGACACTGACGGAATCTCTACGGATTCCGGCCCCTTATGCCTCCCTTCCCAGACACTGACTGAATCTCATAGGATCCAGGCCCCTTATGTCTCCCTTTGTGCTCACGGCACCAAAACAGATGTGCTTATAGCACCAAAACAGAATTCATCGGATCCGGAACAGAACAGATATCAGATTTCAGATTGAGCTCATTTCAGATTTCCCGTTTCACTAACTGAATCTCATAGGATCCAGACCCCTTATAGCTCCCTTTTTATAGCTTATACACATAGCATTTCAATTCAGAAGAAATCCGGACAATTCAGAAATTACCCAAAAATCGGGCAGCACAACGGCAGTATACGGAATTTACACAAAAATTCCTGCAAAGAAAATTTACCGAATTCGCACAGAATACAGATATCAACATTTCAGAACCTTTATTCTACTGCACAGATAAATTCCAATTTCACAGAAAAATCCGGTCGACTAAAAACACAGTCGAATCAAAAATACCCGGACGAAAATCTTCAGAAAATAACCAAAATGTGCACACTCGGCACGTCAACAATATACAGAAAGTTACGCGGTAAAAACTGAGCCAATCAACAGATACGGACAAAAATCATTAACGAAAACGAAATCCGGACAGAATATACCGCCAAACACGACGGTTCTGAAAATTGAGAAAGGCGGAATGTGCCTTACCTCGAGCACAGCAATTTCCTCAACAGTCACTTCGATCGAAAACGGCTCCGCGTCGTCCGAAAATCCACTTTTCCACAAATGCCCTCGACTTTCTCTCTCCTCAGAAAAATCAGATATTTATTTTTGATTTTCTCTCTCTTCAAAACGACTGAAATCAGCTTTATAATACACAGATCGGCCCGGCCGATCGCAGCATCGTCCCGGGACGATCCGACCAAAAGGATCGGCCTGGTCTCCCTTCAGGGCTATAGCATGGACGATATTTTCTACAGTGCCGATCGGCCTGGCCGATGTCTCCAATCGGCCTGGACGATGCCTGCAGAAAATCACCTGGAGCAAAACTGGGCAAAATCTGGAGCTGATTTCCACTGATCGTCCCAGGACGATCCCAGATCGTCCTGGACGATACTGGAGCAGATCTTGATATTACACTTTAAGCTCGGGAAAAACATCCGGGGTAAATTAAATCGTTCATATAAATAGTACTATGATGACTTTAGGGTAATTTAGATTTTCATGGGAATAATATCCAACTCATGAATTTATTACTTGATACGACACGTATACTTGTGTCAAACAAAATTTATATCACAATATAACAAACAAAAACAATAGTGTTGAACCTTTGAGGCTTTGACGGCATTCACATATGAAATATATTTGATACATAATATTTGCTATAATTACCAAAAAATATATCTTCTTAATTAAATATAAAATTTTATAATTAACGATTTTAATATCTAGCTTTTAACAGCAATACCATACAATATAAAGCTTAGGCCAATGAAGATCAGCTTCATTTTAGACAGCAAGGATTTGCTAGCTAGCTAATTAAAGTGAACTGCTTGAATCTCTAATTGTTGCGTGTCAGAACATTTGCGGGAAAAGAGAGATATTGGGTTTAGCATATTAGTTTTGTACAAAGATCCAATAATATGCAATAATAAGAGAGAAGGGTGCAACAATAAAGAGACAAAAAATTTTACGTGAAAAATCCTAAAAAGATGAAAAACAACCAAGGGGTCTTACCTGGTTGAAATATTTCCACTAGCATTAATTGTTAATTACAAATGATGCATTTTATCGGGTGAAGGCTCTGCATCAATGCATCAATTGGCATGTTCGTTTAGTCTGCAAGACCATTATTGGGCAACGAAGGTCAAAGGTATGTGCATGGTCGGCAGACTACAGAGATCAGAAGGATAGTAGCAACATGCGACGGAGGTCAAAAGAAAGATAGTCGGCAGAAGATGGAGATCGAAGGGTTCTTTGTCATATGATGGTGGACGGAGTCGGAGTGACTATCGTCAGTAGGCGACTGTAATTATAGGGATCGTAGTCGGCGGGCGACTATGATCAGAGGGATCGTAGTTGGTCATGTTGTAAGAGGGATTGTAATCAGGCGACGGAGGTCAGAGGGATTAAAGTCAGCTAGCGACACTTGTTGAAGGAAGAGGTCGGAGAGACTACTGTCGAGGGACGGTGGTCAGATGAACTGTAGTTGATGGGTGAAGAAGGTCAAAGTGACTGTTGTTATGTGATGGTTGTTTGAGGGATCATAGTCGGTGGACGACACAGGTCAAAGGGATTGTTATTATGCAACGGTGGTAAAAAGGGTCCTAGTTGAAGGGTGATTGTGGTTGGAGGGATCAAAGTCAAACGACGGTGGTTAAAAGTATTGTAGTGAACATGTGACGAAAGTCTGAAGGATCGTAGTCGGACAACTGAGGTTGAAGGACCGTAGTAAGACGATGATGGTCGGATGGATAATAATCTACCGCTAACAGAGGTCGGAAGGACTGTAGTTTGGTTAATGAGATTAAAGGCCTTAGTTGACCAGTTGAGGTCGAAAAGAATATAGTCAGACCTTAGTAACCTCTTCACTATTGATCATACATGCCACTTTGAACTAAAAAAATGTTGCAGTCATTACAAATTTAAAAATTATAAAAAAGATATCATTGATGTTGGGGATGTAAAACCACATAGTGAACAGAAAAAAGAAAGAGAAAATGCAGTGAGAAAAAAAAAAGACCTCTAAGATTTAATGTTGAAAAACTCAAAATTGAGAAAAATGCACGAAGCCACACCACAACAAGAAATTTATTATAAAATTTTGAAGAAATAATACTGATCTCCTGTCTCACTCTCTCATCGCCTCTCTTCACTTCACAATTCATTCACTTACAAAACTAAGAAAGTGAATCACATAACCCATCCTAAGGGACACAAAATTTCAAGTTAAAAATGGAAAACATGAAAAAAATCTGCCAAACTAACTCTCAGTGCCATGACACTCTACTCTCTATCTCCAACTCAACATGAGTGTACAACGTTGCAATGCTTGAGTGTATAGCGCCACAAGCGTTGTATGGTTGTATGGTGAAAAAAAATTATCAACGGCAAAGCCCCCAAGCCAAAGCAAGGGGAGGTTCCCTGCAACCTCCCAACAGGCTTGACCGACTAAATTGAGACTTGGGTACAATCTGATTGGCCCACACAAATAACACAATCAAGTCTCACAATAAACTAATAATAGAAAGTAAAGATAAAGTTAATTATTTATTTGAATGGAGCGTAGTAGTTTCATTGATTAGTTTCAACAATGACGAGGTTACAATTGGATGATTTTCCAAATATTCAAAATAATGAAGCATCTAAAAGATGTAGATTGGCTTCTTCTTACTGAAAAAATGCAAAAATAATGAAAGAGAAAGCAAAAATATATAAACCACCTCAAAGCAATTATTCAAACAATGATTTGGGAGAAAATTTGTTATGAAAAAAATAATTTTTTTTGAAAATTATCGTAAATATTATAAATATACTATTTTTTTAGAAAATCAAATAATTGTTTTTTAAAGCTGCTGCACATGAGCAACTATATAAAAAGTGATTTTTTAGCACAAAAATGTATAGAAAGCAAAAAAAATAGTAGTCAAATGGAATAACAGTTAGAGACCAAAAAAGTCTTCAACCACCTCTAATTAATTACACACAGTGACATTCTTTTATGCAGTATTCAGTGCAGGTTTGAAGGAAAACTACATTGTGAAACTTGATACCCCATTTCTTCTATATCTATTAAGTTAGATCTTTCAACTCTGAAGGATCACAGGGTGCTAATGCATCGGATTTTGGACAGTAATAACAACTTTGAGGCATAAAAAACATTTTCCAAATGAAGATATTAACCTAACAGTAAAACAATACCATGAAAGTCATCTTAATCATGCTACAAAATAGTTCTTTAGATAAAGATAATAGGGATTTTATATTGTCGTTTGGAAATAGAAATATGTTCAAGAAGTTTTCTTCATCTTGCTGGCCTCTCATTCTTTTGCGGTCCGCTTCAATCCTTGCATGGACATGTGCGCGGAATCCTGGATGTGGTTCATATCCGAATGAAGAGGAAGGAGAGTGGGTTGCCTCAAGAGATCCTTCAAGTGGATTACAGGAAAGTAGGGTTCTATTTAATTTCAAAAAATGAAATTAGATACTATTAAATATGATTAAGGCTATTAGCAAATAATTAATGCGAAAAAGGGGATCGAAATTTATGGGACTTGGCTTTAGGCTTAGGTTTCGTTTGGGACGGCTTTTTTATTGCTTTATAAAACAGAGTTTTAGTACAAAATTTTTTATTTTTGTACTAAAATTCCGTTTTAGAAAGCAATAAAAAAACCGTCCCAAACGAAGCCATAGTTTGGGACTGCTTTCTTAATGCTTCTTAAAGCAATTTTTTTAGTAAAAAAAGAAAATTTTAATATTAAAAAACTGCTTTAAAAAGCAATAAAAAAGATCATTCCAAATGAAGTCTTATCTGAAATCATTTGAGCTCTAAATCAATTTCAAAAGCACTTGAAGTCTTTTCGAAATGAGAATAATATATGATATATATATATGTATAAGACATTATGTAAGGTGTTGGAATAATTTTTTTTTTAATACAATTCATCCTACACATGATCAAACTTAAGGATGATATATATATATATTTGGTTTGTGTTGCAACTTGCAATGGGTTGTTCTTCCAAATTTGGAGGAGCCATAATAAGTGATGTAGTGGATCCGTGGAAGAATTGGATCTGCTTGAAGGAATTCCCAAATTTGAAAAACAAACTAAGCTCAAAGCTCAAAATATCATAATATTCATCATCTCTATCTCTCCTTACAATGGCTATATAAAATTAGCAAAGAAGTTTCTATAAAACAAGAAGGTAAGCTAGTCTCTAAGCTCTATTATAACTAAAATGTTCCACATCAATAAGTATGAATGAAATCAATATTGTCAATGTCTTCATAATTAGTGACACAATAAGATAATCCAAATAGGTGAAGGTTCTTGTGAGTTATAAAAGGTGCAGGTGGTATGACCTTGAGAGAGTAAATGATTGAGCACAAGGACTTAGAGGCTGTTAATTATGATTGAATCAATCCTTCTTAGTTGCTGGAGACAAATTACTTTAAAAAAAAAGGAGTTGAGACAACATAAGGTCATATAGGATATTAAAGATAATTATATTAGTATTTTTTTGGAGTTTGAGATAGCACAACCTAAAGGCTAAAGGTGGTGTATAAATATATAGAGGCCGACCAAAATAATCGTACCAATCCTCCCTTGGAGGAAGCAATAAAAAGGAATCATGAAAAATTGTTGTGTATACAATACAGGAAGATTGAGACATATCCTCTGATGAAAATATAGGGTTTACAAGCAAATATAGATAGTAGAGACAATTTCTCTCATGAAAGAAAACAAAGCTTAACGACACAAAAATGATTAGAAAATCTTCTCAACTACATTTAGTTACTTATTAAGGCAGTGCTTTCGAAAAGGAATTAGGTGGTCTCTTCAAAAAAGGGTGGAATCGAATGATCCAGAATTTAAGGATAATAAAAAACAGTCAAAATAGTCCACACTGATAAATGTTTGGGTAGTTACAAAAGATGGACCATCCCAATAACCCTCTATATGAAGGAACATGAATAGAATGAATCACACTAGTGTAGTTTTTTATAGGATCTAAAAATCAAGATGATGAGTTGGTCAAAATAGTCCTTTTCAAAAATGAAGTAGTTTGACTTGACAACCATGATCAATAGATTCTTGGATGATTCCACAAATTCAACAATGCCAAATAACAGCTTTAGTTGGTAGTCAAAGTTATGAAATTCTTCACAGTTCCCTAATTTAAAATATAAAAAAATAAGTATATTTATAAATTTAAATAGCAGTGTTCTAATCCTTACCTAAAATGATACAAAATTATTTTCTTTTATTTATGAACAAATGTCGCCTAATTCTTTACTAAATATAAAATAACTAGCTGTTATTGCCTCCGTTGCCTAATTCTGGTTTGGGTTTGGCTGGAGTGCTCTCTGTGTAGGTGGTTGTTGTTCTATTTTCCTCCGTTTTGCTTTTTTTTGTTTATTTGTTTCATTTTCTGCAGGTGATGTTGCTTGGAGCTTTCGTTGTGTTTGCCTTGGCCTTTTTGAGATGTGTACCTCGTTTGGGTGGTTCTCTTGATGGATTTGGCTACCACTTTTTTCCTTTAGTTTGTTTATTGTAAAAGGTTGGAACAATATATAGTTCTTAGGTTTTATTTCAAATGTTATATTTTTAGAGAGTCTTTTGTTTCATATCATTAACGACTTGTAGTCTTCTATTTATGTTAATGTGTAGGCCCCAAATTATGTGAGTTTTATAAAAAAAAAAAAATCTAGATGATACTGCTTCTTGATTGGCCCGAGTTATTTGACTAACCATGACCAACCTAGTCAAATAGCCAACAAATTATCAATGACTAAACATAATAAAATCTCCTACCGATAAATTGAATATAATGTTTCATAGATATCAATGTAAAGATGCCATGCGAGTTTACAAAATAAAAATTTTAATTTGTTTGATAAATTATTGTTGCGGGCTAGAATATGCGTGGCGATAGAGTTGTGATTTTACGTCTTAGCATTGCACGGATATCTAGCTCACACAGAACACAAGATTTTTTATTTGAAAAACCCTGAAAAAGGGAAAAAACTACGGGGCCTAGCCCATTTGAAAAGATTTCACTAGAATTTAAGTTGGTTACAGTGGGCTGACTCGTTTCAGAGGATGATCAGATTACAAATGTCAATCTTATGGTTGAAGTCTAGTGTAAAATATGGCGTCACTTGGAAATTGGGGTGTTAGTTGGTAGTCCGATAGTGACTTGGTAGAATTCTGGCGTTAGTTGATGGTCTGGCTGAGTATAGGGCCTCAAGTTTTGGTATGGCAGAGTTTAGGCCCTTAGGCGAGGATCTGGCAAGGGTGAGGGCCTAAGGCGATGATCCGGCAAAGGCGAGGGCCTTAGGCGGTGGTCCGGCGAAGGCGAGGGCCAAAGGCGGTGGTCCGATGAAGGAGAAGGCCTCATGCAGTGGTCCGGCGAAGGCGAGGGCCTTAGGTGGTGGTGGTCTGACGAACTCAGGCGGTGGTTCGACAAACTCAGGCGGTGGCCGAGGAGGAGCTTCTTCTTTCTTTTCTCTTCTTCTCTTCTTCTTGCTTGGATACCCTCTCAAGAGATATGAGGGGTCTATTTATAGATTTCTGAGTGGCATGACCCGTAAATAGGTGAGAGATCAAGGGTAAATAGGGAGTGTGGTTGGATGGACGGCCGATGTTGAATCCCTTGATCATGAACTGTTTGATGGACATTTGAATGTCTTAGTGATGTCGGAATTCAATGATCTTGGGCTCATTGGATTCTTCTCTCGTCGAGCCGCTCGATTCGACAATAAGCACGTTATGTTTGGAAACTATTTGGCAATCCAAATTGTTGTTCGAACCTTTCAACAACGCTTCTAACCCTTGATTTGGACCCGTTTGGGCTTGGATTGGGTTGAATTTGGTGTCGTTTGGTTCGTATTCTCGAGACGCTCAGTTCGACTATAAGTTTGCTGAAATTGGAGTTCGGATGGTCTCAATTTTAATTTCGGAAGTTTCCAACTTGATTTTGCATCGTGATTCATGCCCGATCAAGATAATTTTTTGATGACATATCAGTTATTAATTTTATTATACATTAAAAATTTTAAGTTGGTTTGAAAATGAAGTATGATAATAGTCCACAATTTGTCTTTTCAAAGAGAAATTCATGACTCATACAAATAACTAATAAATAAAGCTCGAGCTTGAACTTCATTAATAAATCAAGTTTTAGCTAAGTCAAGAATGACTTGAGCTTAATTTGACTCGTTTACACCTCTAATAAGAGTTGTGAGGTTGGACCGGTGTATATATATGTAGGTTGGCCCGTAGCGCTGGTTATGAATAGAAAAAAAAGTGTGGGGAATGCCATGCCTGTTTGATCTATTTAGAAAGGATTAACACGATTTAATTAGTTCTGTTGACGATCATCGTTTTTTTTTTTTTTAATATCAAACTAGACAGGAACCAGCCGGAAAAATTTAATATATTAAAAAATTTGTTCAAAGTTTACGGTGGTTGCCGCAAGGGCCTTCCAAACATCAAGATGTGAAGGGCCACACTCATCATCGTCCTTGATCTAAAATTCCAAAAAAAAAAAAAAAACAAAAAACAAAAAAAACCTGATAGAATCCGTATACCAAACACAAAAAATCCTCCAAAAAAATTAGAAAAAAAAATCAGAAAACTGCTCTTTAATCTGATCAAAATGCTTCCACCTCTCGATTTTATATTTAACTGCATTCTTGATGATAAAAATAATAGAATGAAGACTCTCCCTAGCCAGAGAATGCCCGCCTGTTCCTTTCCCTATTTCCCTCCATAGGTGATAAATGGAGCAGCAAACAACCAAGAATATAAACATTTTCTCCCAATAATTGAGCAAAAGGGAATGCTCAAGAAAATAAAAAACTTGCAGCACATTTGGCCTAAGCAGAAAAGATTTTAGCGAGAGAATAAGAGTAGAGCACCATAAACGAGTAATCACAATCGAAATAGATGTGGCTATGAGATTCATGTGCAGAATTGCAAAACCTGCATTCCGGCCTAGCATCAGTTGATCTTTGAATAAGTAAGTCAGCTGTTTTAAGCTTCCCGAGAATAGTCATCCAAGCAAAAAAAGAGAAACGGGGGCATTGTTGCTAATGCCATATGAAATTTAACCAAGGCACACTTTCCAAATTAAAGTAAAAATAAGCAGTGAAATTCTTAGAGTAAAAATAAGCAGTGAAATTCTTAAAAGCTGGATTATTGGAGCCATCCAAAGTACCTGCAGGTTGCTTCAAAATAGGAATAGAAGAGACAATGTCATGTAAATGTCCAAGCTCTTATTCAAACACAATGAATAAACGTAGTCCGTCAATAATCCTTTAGTAATTAATGATCATTTATGTAGATATATATTCCTATTTCAGCACTAAGGAACTTTCTAATTTTATAGGTAAAAAGTATCGCAAATGTTAGATATTAGGGTTTACATATTAGTGATATTGCTGATGTGGCTCATTTTGATTGGTCTCCGAATGCAGAACTGTGTTTGGCGTCCACACATTATAATTTCTCCCTTAGCAGGTCCAATGCAAGTTGTGACTAGGGTTTGTTGTTTGATATAGAAGGCAATGATTAGTCCAGTAGAAATTACTGCAAGAGTTAATTTGCTAAAGGAGGCATGAGAGAGTCCAACAACATTTTGGGAAGAGAATGAGTATGAAAATTTAGTGAAGAGCCAAGTTAATCAAAACGAGAAAAAAATAGCATTTAGGGTTTTTAATTGAACTAACTCGAGATCTAACGAGCCAAGTTGAGATAAGCTTGAGCTTGAGCTTAGAATACACGAGCTCCAATTTGAGCTAAAGCTCAATTATGTAGCGTGATAAGCTTAACTTATGAACTCGTTATTGAATATGAGATCAAACTAGCTCCATTCACTTACACCCCTACTCCAATCATGAACTTATTTTACATCAAATAACATAACACACACACACACACACATATATATATATATATATATATATATATATAGGGGCGAACCCCTTTGTTCCTCCTATTTTTTTTATTATACTCTTATTTAGATAATTTTTAGTCTTTATTACAATGATTTTTAGGTAATTGCCCCCCCTAAAAATGTTAAAATACTATGGTCTTTAGGCAACTGCCCCTAATATTATTAAATACATTGTTTAGATGTGTTATTGTTAGGGTATGATGAACCAAATACTAAGAGAAATAGTAAATCAAAATTTGTTCCGGGGGCGCTGCCCCCAGAAACCCCCGCAGGGGCCCTGCTCTTGACCTAGCAACCTGATCGGGCATGTCGAACCTCGTCAGGGGGCAACCCCCCGGCATTTATGCAAACAGTTACTTATACATTTGCCCCCCTTGAAAATTATGACTATATATATATATATATATATATATATATATATATATATATATATATATATATATATATAAGACAAATAGTGAGGTTGCTTTAGTCCAAAGGAATTGATTGAGAAACATGCCCCATTTTATTTAAATATCTAACATCTAAATTTATATATATAATTTTAATATCTAAATTATATCAAAATATATACATTAAAATATATTTTACTTTTAAAATATAAATATAAATAATATTTTACGCAATTTAAAAATTATAATGCTATTATAAATAAATATAAAAATTTAAATATTAGATATATAAATACATAATTTTTATGTGATATGTACATATTTCCCTCAAAATATGTTTATTTATAGACACAAACATTCACAACCACATATTGAATCTATATTCATTCCTTTGTGATATGTATTTATTTTACTTAAAAAAAGGGGATTTATATGCATACCGCATAATTCTTTCATATTTACATATCTAATCTCTAAATTTTTTAATTTGTTCATATAATCTTTCGGTGTCTTAACTGTATCAAAATTACATACAAAAACTATATTTTTTTTACTTAAGAAAATACATATTATTGATTAAAAAAATTACATTTTTGCAAATGTGATTATAACATGAAAGAGTTCTAAATATTACTTTTATTCACATTAAAAAGTAACTAATAATATAATATCTATTCTTTCTATAAAAAAATGTATAACTATATAAAAATTATTGTAGTGAGTAAAATATAAAAGTGGTGAAAATTCACTTAGTTTTTTTTTTTCTCTGATCAAAGCCACTTAGCTTAACTAACCTCCAACAAGATTGAGCACATCCAAGCAGTAGCTTTACTCGGCTTTTTGCGAGACCCAACCAAACAACCTTAAACATATGTCGAAGTTACAACTATCAGAAAACAGTTGCTGTAATCAGAATGGATATATATACAATTATTCATTGGTCACTCTAATGTTTTATATATCATATATATCAAAATACAATGAAGATTTAAAAAAAAAAACTATAAAATTACGACCATAGATCACTTCAGGTAGAATTGCTAGTAATATATGCTGTATTATCAAATTTCTGTAATGAGAAAAGTCTTTTAACTTAGGTTTCATTTGGGACAGCTTTCTTATTATTTTTTACAAAAATTTTAACTTTTATAAGCAAAAAAAAAGTGGCTCCAAATATAGCCTTAATCTTTGTATGACTATTTTATTTCTAAATCTAAGAATTTCATGGATCATTTTTTTGTTGTGGTTGTTGGCTGTATTTAATTGGATTTACTTGGTTTTGTTTTTTCTTTCAATTATTGCACCTTACCTTACTCCTGTGGCAGTGGAAATTATTGCTTTCAATGACAAAAATATGTACTTGAAACTCTGAAATTATTGCCTTTCAAAATGAAAAAAGAAATTAATTCTTGCTTTTCTCTAAGTACATTAAAAGATCTATCTGTACAACACAGCGTTTACAAACATAGCATGAATTGTTTCTCTTATTAAGTTGGATAAATTAGTAAATGTTAAATTTATTTTCTAAATAGTTTAGTAATTAAAGATCGCCATTGCATACGAAAGTTTTCTTATTCGGTAAGCGCACAACACATGTAGTTGAAGCGCCTATGCATAGAGATTTTTATGTAGTTGAGGAATCATAAGAGAATAATCTTGTGCTAAGTTCACCTAAGAAGATTTCTCTAAACGAGACATTATTAAGTGAAAAAAGTCAAACATAAGTTGACCATTGAGGAAAGATGTTGTTATATGATATGTGATAAGAAAACCAATTAAACAGTAAATATATACCTTTCTTCTTGTTTTCGAAGGATAGAGAGCTGACAAAACAAAGCTTTATCATCATCATCATCATCATCATCATAGATCTTGCATGAGAAAAGGAGGTAACTATATAGCCAAAAATAACTTGCCGGTTGATCAATTTTATGCATCATGCACCACATCACATAAATCATATAAATAAATGCATTAGTAATTAAGTCAACAAAATAAGCCGGCAAGTCATCCTTGGCTGAACAGTATAGCCTCCTTCCCACATGCAAAACCATACGATGAATGCTTATATATGTACATATAAATATATTTATATATACATGTATAGATTTGTCATGCACAAGAAGAGTGGGAACAGGAAGATCTCCTTATTCCATGAAGACATAGATGCTTTCTTCTCTTTACTCTCTTTCCCTTTTAAGGGATTTGGAACGAAGAAGAAACACTTTATCTCCAAGGGATGAGCATCATTGCTCAAAAGAGCAATGAAACAGAGGTGATAGAGGCAGTGGCTTAGAGAGAAGAAGAAAAGTGAAATCTTTCTCTTATAAGAAGCTAAGTTACTTACTATCAAGTTCTTATAAAGTGGGAGGAAAACTTTATCCAATGGAGAAAAAAATGCTTTCTAGTTTGTAAGTTGGATTTGCGTTGCCTTGGATTTGACAGTGCATGGATGGAAGGGTTGGCACAGGAGCAGTACTAGGCCATCTTAATGGCATTGAGCTTACCTTCTGACAGCTATGGTACCTGTGTGGTCACGATAATTAACAATCGATGAGTTTTATAGTTAAGCTTGATTAAGTTATTTTATAAGTTACTAAGCTTGCTGGTATTATATAGCTTGACCGCGGGATTTCTAGTTATAAATTGGCAATGATATGAAGAGCAAGGCGACACGTGTTGGAGTTTATTGGATTTTGGGGATCAGATTGGTGGGAGCGAGGTTCAGTTCCATGATAGAAAGAGGAGTGTACTTATTGATTAAAATTTGTTTAACATGAAAGAATTTTACAGAGTTGAGAGTAGAGAGCGTGCAAAGTGGGATATTATGAGAAAAATGATCGATCTGTTATTATTGTTTTAATTTATTAGCAGACTGTAGTGATTAAAGCTGTTGTTGCAGTAGGAGCAGTTTATTTTGCTTAAAAGATGGTTCAGAGTAAAAAAATGATGTAAAAATAAATTTACTGTATTAATTTTTTTTTAAATTAAATGGTTGAAAAGTTCCATAATTTTTTGTGTGATTTAGTAAAATTAATTCATCGTATAATTTGGTGGCACACATCGACAACAATTAGAGATCAGTCAGTTGTGATGGTGATTGCTATTATGATAATTGAGGGTAGGCGCCAATGGCTGGTGATGAAGGGCAGTGTCTAGCCAGCAATAGTGAGGGAGGTCTAATGGTGACCGCGAGGCAGCGAGGGTCAATTGATGGTGGCCATCAGTGATTGATGCATACAACACTTCACATAAAACGATATATTTAGAAATCTCTCAAATTTGGAGAATTCCAAATATATTAGAAATGAACTATATATTGAGAATTTGAAATACATTGCTATTTATGTATTTGTTTTTCTTCCAATCAAACACCAAAAATTTTTAAAAATCTTTTAATTACTTTACTCAACAATAGTAATTCTTGGGACCAAACAACTCCTAATTTAATTGTTGTGATTTTAAAATTGTTACACGGGTTGGGAAGCTTTTAGCAACAATTTTAACAGTAGTTAGAGTAAATTGTAGTTCAAAGCAGTTTAATTGGAAATAGGATGTATAATTTTGTAGCTATTATGATCTTCACAAAATTTACAAGCTTCTTCATGAAATTTTTCTTCTTCTCACTCATCGCCAATCTTGTGTGCGAACTCCCAACAATCTTTCATTGTGAAATCCCTTCTCCTCTTACGCCGCAAGTCCCATCTAAGTTTAAACCCACCAACTCTCATTGCGAAATCACACGCCACTAATGCTTCAAAGCCTAGCATGATTGAGCTTCCAATATGAATATTTCAAACTAGGTTTGAACACATTTTGACCCAGGATATTGAACTTGATTCCAACCCATTTCAAATTTCATTCCGAAGTTAGACTAAGGGTTAAAAACGATGTTCAATATGAGGTTTGAATCAAGCTCAAGCAAGACAATTCAATTAAGGATTGAACTAGGTTCAAATTCAACAACTTAGAATGACTTAATACCACTTGAATGGATTGCAAATACTAGAGGTTATAACTCATTAGACGTAACTTTGTCCAAAATGAACTTCCAAGTATATGTCTCCGAGAAAATAAACAATTAAGATATTTCTTCAATTATTGAATACTTTTTATGTATGAGACATATATCATCATTTTTTTTCTTAAGAGAAAAATCTATAAGGTCCAAAACTAATACAGATATAACAAACGCATAAGTTTAGTTATAAATATCAGATCAACATAAAATCAACAATCAATATAAAGTTACAATTATAAGGTGACGTAAAGCCAACTATGATTTATTATAAGAAAAAGAATGTAGTGAGTCTAAAGAAGTGCTGAGGCTTTTGCCTTTGTTATCCGTCAACTCGAGAAATGGATTATAAAGGCGAAATTTTTAAAAGGAGCAAAGTTAATAAATATATTAGGATTAGGAGCATGAAATTAATTAAATTTAAAAAGGAGCAAAAATGCGATCCTGGTTTGCGTTTCCTGAAGAAAATGCAAAGGAGGATCACATTTTCTGAAGAAAACGCAAAGCTGCAATCCGTTTTCTTCATCAAAATGAATGCAATCCGTTTTCTTCATCAAAATGAATGCGAAGGTGGCATTCGTTTTCTTCATCACCCGAGCCTGGACCCCGAACCAGTCAATGCGAGAATTCAGGCGGAATTGGTCACGGGTGAGGGAACCCGTGATTTCCCCTTGCTAAAGGTCCATGAAGCACTCATTTCATTGGGAATTTTTTTTAATCCTTTATTTTGCCTATAAATAGCAGCTCATAACGAGAAGAATATTTTGCTGTTTGAGGTTGAGTATAAGGCAACGGTTGCATCAATTAAGGTTAGTCTTTACATTTAATTTTTTAGATCTTATAATGTTCAATTAGTGTTATTTTTTATGTTAAAGAAATACTTGCAATTTGTTATTACAAATTTTGTTGTAATATTTTTTGTATTATTCTACATCATATTTGTACATTGTTGAAATTTTTTTTTCAAATATTGTTGAGAAGTTGATGCTGAGAGCAAAATATGTTGATATAATGACATGAAAAAGTTTGGCAATATTGTTGAATAAAATAATATTGTTAGAATAGAAAAATTTATATATGTGTTTATTTTGCTGTTAGTATGTATATTTTAATTTGTGTTAATTTTTCCCATCATGTATATTTATATAAATAGTGCGTTTTAGTTGTGAGAATTGTTGCCATGAAAAAAAAATATTTGGTAGATAAATCATTGGAAAAAAATATATTTTGCAGACAAAGAGAGAGATAGAGAGAGATTAAGAGTGAGAATGTGAGTTAGATAAAATTTTTTTTTGGCATAATACGAGACTATATGTAATTAACTTAATTAAAATATATTTAAATTAAAATAAATTTAATTTATATAGGATAAATTTTTATTAGTGAAATGATGAATTTTTATTATTACAATAATATAATTTTAGGTTTCTAGTTTATTTTGTAAATAAAAAATAATGTAATTAATAATATTAAATATTAAAGTTATATATTGAACTTAAATATTAAATTTATAAATAATAATCCTATATAATAGGAAGAGAGGGATAGAAAGTCTGAGAGGTGGGCAAATATAAACTTTAAAAATTTTAATGATCAGACATAAGATTAATTTTAAATCTTTTTCTATTATTATGATATTATATAATTTAAACAATCTTATAGTATTTGAAAAATATTTTGATTTAGAGACATGAAATTTTTTAAACAACCATAAGATTCATATGAAATTTTTTCTATAAACTTTAAATACTAGTTTTATTGCATGTGCATAAAATGCACGTTGCTATAATTTAAAAAATAATAATTATAAGAAGAATAACATTATTGTATGAAAAAACTTTATTAAATTTTATACTTACCTAATTGATAGCAAAAAATATATATTAAATATTTAATACTAAATTTATCAATCTAAATAGTGAGATAGATAGTCTCAACTAAAATTTAGAGTGTTAATACTTACAATTTAAAAATTTGTAATTATAAAATAATCATTATAAATTCATATTTAAAAAACCAAAATAAATAGAAAGAGCAAATATGAAAAAGATAATTAAATATAGTTATATAGACAATTATACTCTAAAATTGATGTTAAAGAGTTAATAAAATTTATATGAGGAGGATTTGATATGATTTATATAAATAAATTTTTATTAACATGAAAATAAAGAATTAATAAAATGAAAGATAAAAAAGACAATATGAATATGAGAGAAAAAAAAGGAAGTAATTTTAGATCCATGTTTAAGTAAATTAATCAAATATCAAATAAAGGCAGACTTTCAAAAAACTATAAGATTGAGCTATTAGCTTAGTTGTCATAAATATTATCCTGAGCCTTTACTACGTAGGTCATATCCTTTTAGCTAGAATTCTTGATAATTTTATTACATATTTATATATATTTGTCACCTACAAATTAAATTAATTGAGAAGATTATGTATAAATAAATTTTAATTTAAATAAAATCTTACAACACATTGATGCTATTAGCCTTTGATTTCTAAAAAAAATTATATATAAATTAAGATGGTTGATAGCTAAACTGTTATGAACAATTTCTTTGAAATCATTATATATTATCATTTTTTTTTCTTGCAAACAGATGATATTGTAAGTAAGATGATTACGAAGGCCTTGATCAGTGCAACATATATTGAACCTCAAACGTATTTAAAAATTATATTCATTAAAAATTTTGAGGTGAAAATTAAATTACCATCCTAACGTCTATGAGTAAATAGCTAGACATAAAGTTGCTACAGTCCATCATATAAGCGAACCAACTCTCACCAACAACTCCATCTAATGTGAAATATCTGAATAGTAAAGAATGAGTTATTTATAATAAATATATTATATATTGTAGATTTTATTTAATATATTGATAAATGACTTGATTTGATATATAATTGAGGATTGAGTTGAATCTTTTGTACTTGTTGTAAATCAAATTGGATTCGAGTCAAATATATGTTCTTAATTTCATATCATAGAAAAAATCCTAGATTTAATTTTTTGCAAGTTTTTTTATTAAAAAAACATCATAATTCATGCATTATGAAATATAAACTAAATTTGTTAGTCTAAACTAAGATCCATTCCATCTATAAACTACATGTAAATTTAGTAGTTTGTTTAAATGTAAAATAATTTGATTCAAACTGCTTTGGAGTGATGCGAGAAGGTTTATATAAGAATGATGTAGCTATGAGATATTTATGCAAAACATAATATAATTTATGATAAGTGAGAACAAATATGGATTCAAGAGTATATCTATATATATATAACCTCACGTATCCATTTGAAATGATATTAGATATCAAAATTAGTAGATTCAAAAGATTAAAAACAGTATATAAGGGAAAATGATATTTATGAAATATAAAATTATTAACTTTGAGAAAATAGGGAAGAATAAACCATTGAGGCTGACATTGGTAAAATGTTTAGAAATTCAAATGTATTAGATATTGTTGCATTTAAATGTTTATTCTTAAAGAGGTTGTATATATATAAGAGATTTATCTTATCCAAGAATAAACCTTTGAACATAATTGTAGTAAGTATAATTTAATTTATAGATAAATGAATAATGTATTGCAATTATACATAAAGGTTGTTCATCCAAATATAATTAATTTTAATAGGAACACTTAGCCAAAATTATAAGAAAAATATCTGTATTTTAAACCCACTAAGTAAACCGTTTATTGGCGTCTCATGGATGTTAATTCAAACCGTTTATTGGCGTCTCATGGATGAAGAATGTTATAGAAGTGGAGGTGTATTATATTTTTTAAAATTATAAGTTATATTTATAGGGAGAAATTATTAGAAGTTACAAATCATATATAACTTAATTTGTATAATTATAATTTTATAGTTTATTTTGGAAATAATTGATAATGTAATAAATATTATAGTTATATATTAAACTTACATATTAAATTTATAAATAATAATCTTATACAAGTGAAGGACTAATATAAATGACCACAAAACTCTAAAAATTATACCACAAAGCTATTTTCTGAAGAAAACGCAATGCCTCTTCGCATTTTCTGAAGAAAACGCCATCCAGGATCGCATTTTCTATAGAAAATGCGATCCTACTTTGCGTTTTCTTCAGAAAATGCAATCCTGCTTTGCGTTTTCTTCAGAAAACGTGACCCCTGATCGCATTTTTGCTCCTTTTTAAATTTAATTAATTTCATGCTCCTATTCCTAAAACAATTATCAATTCTGCTCCTTTTAAAAATTCCCCCGATTATAAATGCTTTCAGAATTCTATCCCATCACATTTGTTATCAGTCTTGAAAGCGTGGAAATTCAATGTAAAATCAAATATGAAATTCATCACTACTACTGAGAAGATTAATAAACTTATTGGAGAGCAACTTTGGAATCTAGCAGAGGCAGAATCCTTCACCACTACTCTAATACACAAAA
This sequence comes from Dendrobium nobile, assembly GCA_022539455.1. Lineage (NCBI taxonomy): Eukaryota > Viridiplantae > Streptophyta > Magnoliopsida > Asparagales > Orchidaceae > Dendrobium > Dendrobium nobile. The sequence goes on from CM039734.1 coordinate 61,177,285, forward strand.
GCCAATACAAGCTCATAAAAAACAACAACAACGTTTCTGTCACAATTAATAACCAACATATCATTGCATCTACTTTTGATTCCTTTGTCATCTAATCGTAGATGTCAATAGTCACATGTCGCAAAAAAAAAAAAAAATTAAGTCGTATTATCATATTATCATTTTCCAAGAAAAAATAGTAATATAATTTTTTTCTTTGAAAATTTAGATCAATTAAAATAAATTGTGACATGCATCATATATGTACAACTCAAATTTAAGTATTCTTACTTGTTAGTCAAAACTGCCAACCTTCATACCGCTTCTTCGCACTGAATGAAGAGAAAACTTCACAATCATTTTTGATACGTCACCAAAAATAGTCTCAATCAAGCACGATTCTCGAGGCAAAGTCTAGTTGAAAACTTCAAAAATTAAATTAGAGAGCATATGAACTCCGATTTCAGCGAGATTACAGTCAAACTGAGCGTCTCGGAAATACGAATCCAATGACACCAAATTCGACCCAATCCGAGCCCAAATGAGTCCGAATCAAGGACCCAAAGCGCTGTTGGATGTTTAAAACCGCAATTTGAGTTATCAAACGGTCTTCGATTTTGACGAGCTTATACTCGAATCGAACGGCTCGATGAGACGAATCCAACAAGCCCAAGATCGCTGAATTCCGACATCATTAAGGCCTTCAAATGTCCAACAAATGGTGCACGATCGTAGGATTCGATATCGGCCATCCATTTGACCACTCCTTATTCGCCTATGATCTCACGCCTATTTACGGGCTATGCCACTCCAAAAAATCTTTAAATAGAGCCCTCATTCTTCACAAAAGGGGGGTCGAAGCAAAAATCAAGAAGCAAGAAGAGAAGAGGAGAAGGAAGAAGCTCCTCCTCGACCACCGCTGGAACCTCGCCGGACCACCGTCGGAGCCTCGCCGGACCACCGCCGGAGCCTCGCCGGACCACCGCCGGAGCCTCGCCGGACTACCACCGGAACCTCGCCGGACCACCACCTCAAGGCCTGACGTTCAGGCCCGGCGTTCAGGCCTGACATTCTACTGAAAGCCCGACGTTCAGGCCCGACATTCTATTGAAGGTCCGACGTTCAGGCCCGACATTTCTTCTCAAGTCCTGACGTTCTGCTGAAGACCCGACGCTCTGCTCAAGGCCCGACGTTCAGGCCTGACGTCTTCATTTGAGGCTCTCACCTTTACCTTCGCCAGAGGCCCTCACCTTTGCCAGAGGCCCTTGTCTTCACCAGATCATCATCAAAGGCCGTGTGCTCCACCAGAACATCACATGAGGCCCAGACTTCTTCCTGACCACCACTTAAGGCCCTGTGCTTCACTAGGCCACTACTTGATGTTTGGACTTCCGCTGGACTACCACTTGAGGCCATGAGCTCCACTAGGCCATCACCTAAAACCTGGACTTTTATCGGAGTACCGCCCTCCTACTACGGTCCGTCCGACCTCCATCACCAGACAACGGTCTTTCTGACCCCGGTCTCCTGCCGATTACGGTCCTTTCGACCTCCGTCGCCTACTACAGTCCGTCCGACCTCCATCACTAGACAACGATCTTTCAGACCCCAGTCTCCTACCGACTACATCCTTCAGGCCTTCGTCGCCTACTATGGTCCTTCCGACCTCCATCAACAGACAACGGTCTTTCTGACCCCGGTCTCCTGCCGACTACGGTCCTTCCGACCAAACAAACATGTATATGTAACTCCTACCATGTAATGCAATCTATATGATGTATAGTTGCTACATCAATACAAGGCCTTCTCCAAAGGAAGGGCCTCATTTGTAATCGACTGCAAATACTAGTGGATTCATTCAAATTGGGCCAGGCCCCGTGGTTTTTCCCCCTTTTCAGGGGTTTTCCACGTAAAAACTCCGGTGTCTCTTATGAATGCTACACCCTCTCACTTATCTGATTGTGTGCTGGATCTTCGTACAATGCTAAGACGTTAAACCATATATTTCTCTACCGCCGCAAATATTCCAGGACGCAACAGCTTGGCGCCGTCTGTGGGAATAGTGATTCCCGACTGGGAGGCAATTTTTGCTACAAACTCAAAAGGTTATTCAACTGCTATTGATGCATCCATTTTATTGGAATCAAATCCGGACTGGGGGGCAACCTTGACTACAATTTTAGTCAAGAAGATCTCTCAAAAATATTCATATCAAAGACGATATATAAGGAAACTCCCTAAAAATGTAAGGAAGCTTCCGATAAATTTCAAGCCACGTACAGTCCCTTACTGGACTTCCAATCCTTGAACAATGTCTTAATCTCGACTTCAAAAAGACAGTAACGGTCTAAAGATATACCATTCTTCAACTTTGATTCGGGATACACGCGACGTTCGCCACCTCCTAATCAAGATAAAAAATCAATCCTTGGTGGATTCTCCCGACCTCTTCCACACAGGTTAACGTCGTCGAGCAAAGGCTCCGACATATAACCTCGGAAAGGTCCTACATCCTTGGTAGATTCTCTCAACCTCTTCCACACAGGTTAACGTCGTCGAGCAAAGGCTCCGACATACAACCTCGGAAAGGTCCTACATCCTTGGTGGATTCTCCCGACCTCTTCCACACAGGTTAATGTCATCGAGCAGTGCTCTGACATACAACCTCGGAAAGGTCCTACAACCTTTGTGGATTCTCCCTACCTCTTCCACACAGGTTAACGTCATCGAGCAGTGCTCTGACATACAACCTCGGATAGGTCTTACACCTTTAGTGGATTCTCTCAACCTCTTTCACACAGGTTAACGTCATCGAGCAGGGCTCTGACATACAACCTCGGAAAGGTCCTACATCCTTGGTGGATTCTCCCGACCTCTTCCACACAGGTTAACGTCATCGAGCAGTGCTCTGACATACAACCTCAGATAGGTCTTACACCTTTAGTGGATTCTCTCGACCTCTTCCACATAGGTTAACGTCATCAAGCAGAGCTCTGACAAACAACCTCGGATAGGTCTTACATCCTTAGAATATCTTTGACGAATTCTACGCTCTACTGCCCGTCGCAAAATTTTTTGTCGTCTTTCTACCGAGCCACCAAGTGACGCCGGTCTTTTGCCCAATCTTTAAGTGATGTCGGCCTTCTGCTCGGCCTCCATGTGACGCCGGTCTTGCACCTGACTTCGGAGTGACGACGACCTTCTACCTGGCCTCCAAGTAGCGCCGGTCTTCTACCCGACATCCAAGTGATGTCGACCTTCTATCCGGCCTCGAAGTGACGTCGGTCTTCTGCCCGACCTCCAAATGATGTCGGCCTTCTACTCGATCTCGAAGTGACGTCGGCCTTCTACCCGGCCTCCATGTGACGTCGATCTTGCACCCGACTTCGGAGTGACGTCAGCCTTCTACCCGGCCTCCAAGTGACGCCAGTCTTTTGCCCGATCTCTAAGTGACGTCAACCTTCTTCCCGGCCTCCATGTGACGCCGGTCTTGCACCTGACTTCGGAGTGACATCGGTCTTCTACCCGGCCTCCAAGTAACGTCGATCTTCTGCCCGACCTCCAAGTGACGTCGGTCTTCTGCCCGACCTCCAAGTGACGTCGACCTTCTGCCCGACCTCTGTGTGACGCCGGTCTTACACCTAACTTCGTAGTGACGTCGGCCTTTTGTCCGGCCTCGAAGTGACGTCGGTCTTCTGCCCGGCCTCCAAATGATGTCGGCCTTATACTCGATCTCGAAGTGACGTCGGTCTTTTGCCCGACCTCCTAGTGACGTCGGCCTTCTTCCTGGCTTCCAAGTGACACCGGTATTCCGCTTAACTTATAGGTGACATCAGTTTTCCGCTCGACATCCAAGAGATGTCGGCCTTCTGCTCGGCTTTCAAGTGATAACGATCTTCTGCCTGACCTCCAACCTCACACCTTCCTCTTACTCAGTGAGGGGCCCTAGGGCTGAACAGGGGATACCCGTCTGAACAGAGCTAGGGGAAAGCCTCAGCTTGAGAAAGAAGAGAAGAGAGGGGGAGATGCAAATTTTCATACCCACAAGGGGGTATTTATAGTGGTGTGAGGGAGGGATGAAGAGCCATTAATTTTCAGTTATAAATTCTGCCATTAATTTTAAGTTATAAAATAGTCATAATTATATGAATGTTACCGTATATTATAGTTAGCATTATATATAAAGATAAGTTATATATTAACATATATAACGTTTAATATATATATCTGTATATATATATATATTAATATAACATTAATATATATATAAAGTTATATAATAAGTTATATATTAACATATATAACGTTTAATATATCTGTATATATATTAATATAACATTAATATATATTTAAAGTTATATAATAAGTTATATATTAATGTATATAACGTTTAATATATCAGTTGTATATTAATATATCATTAACTGTTATATAAGTTATAAAATAAAGTTAATACACTAGTATATTAATATATGATTAACGTCATATACAACAGATTATATATGACGTCATATGTTGAAACTTGTTTCTTATATGAAGTGGGTGTTGTTGATTTGATTCGACTTAGTACTAATCTTAACTAACTAGTTAGTTAAGTTAGTAACTTAGTATTCATATATTTATACATATATGTAATCTTATCTTATAAAGGTATGACTCAGGACATTTTAAATGCTGAAATTATACAAGTATTTTTGGACTTTGTAAGATTCAAAGTTCAAAAATAGGGGGGCAACTGATACGTCACCAAAAATAGTCTCAATCAAGCACGATTCTCGAGGCAAAGTCAAGTTGAAAACTTCAAAAATTAAATTCGAGAGCATATGAACTCCGATTTCAGCGAGATTACAGTCAAGCTGAGCGTCTCGGAAATACGAATCCAATGACACCAAATTCGACCCAATCCGAGCCCAAATGAGTCCGAATCAAGGACCCAAAGCGCTGTTGGATGTTTCAAACCACAATTTGAGTTATCAAACGGTCTTCGATTTTGACGAGCTTATACTCGAATCGAACGGCTCGACGAGACGAATCCAACAAGCCCAAGATCGCTGAATTCCGACATCATTAAGGCCTTCAAATGTCCAACAAACGGTGCACGATCGTAGGATTCGATATCGGCCAACCATTCGACCACTCCCTATTCGCCCATGATCTCACGCCTATTTACGGGCTATGCCACTCCAAAAAATATATAAATAGAGCCCTCATTCTTCACAAAAGGGGGGTCGAAGCAAAAAGCAAGAAGCAAGAAGAGAAGAGGAGAAGGAAGAAGCTCCTCCTCGACCACCGCCGGAACCTCGCCGGACCACCGCCGGAGCCTCGCCGGACCACCGCCGGAGCCTCGCCGGACCACCGCCGGAGCCTCGCCGGACTACCACCGGAACCTCGCCGGACCACCACCTCAAGGCCTGACGTTCAGGCCAGGTGTTCAGGCCTGACATTCTACTGAAGACCCGACGCTCTGCTCAAGGCCCGACGTTCAGGCATGACGTCTTCATCTGAGGCTCTCACCTTTACCTTCGCTAGAGGCCCTCACCTTTGCCAGAGGCCCTTGTCTTCACCAGATCATCATCAAAGGCCGTGTGCTCCACCAGAACATCACATGAGGCCCAGACTTCTTCCTGACCACCACTTAAGGCCCTGTGCTCCACTAGGCCACTACTTGATGTTTGGACTTCCGCTGGACTACCACTTGAGGCTCTGAGCTCCACTAGGCCATCACCTAAAACCTGAACTTCTATCGGAGTACCGCCCTCCTACTACGGTCCGTCCGACCTCCATCACCAGACAACGGTCATTCTGACCCCGGTCTCCTGCCGATTATGGTCCTTTCGACCTCCGTCGCCTACTACAGTCCGTCCGACCTCCATCACTAGACAACGGTCTTTCAGACCCCAGTCTCCTACCGACTACGTCCTTCAGGCCTTCGTCGCCTACTATGGTCCTTCCGACCTCCATCAACAGACAACGGTCTTTCTGACCCCGGTCTCCTGCCGACTACGGTCCTTCCGACCAAACAAACATGTATATGTAACTCCTACCATGTAATGCAATCTATATGATGTATAGTTGCTACATCAATACAAGGCCTTCTCCAAAGGAAGGGCCTCATTTGTAATCGACTGCAAATACTAGTGGATTCATTCAAATTGGGCCATGCCCCGTGGTTTTTCCCCCTTTTCAGGGGTTTTCCACGTAAAAACTCTGGTATCTCTTATGAATGCTACACCCTCTCACTTATCTGATTGTGTGCTGGATCTTCGTACAATGCTAAGACGTTAAACCATATATTTCTCTACCGCCGCGAATATTCCAGGACGCAACAATTTTGTAAGTGGATATAGTTCATAGTGCTCATTTTGAGTATTGTTTTTTTTTTTTCCCAAAAAAAAAATATTGTTTTTGAAAAAATTCTTCTTTCATTTATAAATATAACTTTTTTAGTATTACATTTATAAATATTCATAAATATACTTTTTCGTTTTGAATCCAACTACTTAACAGCGGCCTGAAGGCTAAGTAGATCCAGTACCGAACAGTCAGAGGCTATCACCTGTCTTGGTCAATCGTAGAAGACAAGATTAGGGAACAGTTTGTATTTTTGTGAGAGATAAATAAGAGAACTATCGATATTTTTTACATCAAATCAACATATAATTAACAAAAAATTGAATGCATTCAAACGTATTATGTATTCACCTTTTTTTATTAATTATTTGTTGATTTGATGTTAAAGAATTAAGATTTATTTGGGATTACTGTAATTTTTTATTATATTGTGAAATGTTGAGGTAAAATAAACTTAGATATTTTGATTGTAAAAAATAAATTTTCACTTAAGAAATCTTATAAAAAATAGTGAAAAAGCAGAAAAATAAAAATAGCAGACTTAAGCTTTGTTTGGGACGGCTTTCTTACTGCTTCTTAAAGCAGCTTTCTAGTACAATTTTTTTAATTTTTGTACTAGAAAGTAATTTTAAGAAGCAGGAAGAAAGCCGTCCCAAACGAAGGCTTAATTGTAATTGATGAAAAATAAAGCAGGGAGAAAAGTGCCAACCCTTTACCAAATTATTACTCAAAAGGTTGTTTTTTACTTGTGCATTAATGTACTTGGATTTTGAAATAATTGAAGTGTTTTTTTTTCCAAATTGAATAATCTGTTTGTGGCTATTATTTTTTAGTGAGCTGAATCCTCCTCTACATTATTCATGTAAATTTAGGTTTTATTTGGGATTACTTTTTTACTATTTAAATTAATTTTTTAGAAAGCTGATTTAAAAATAAGGAAAGAAGTCGTCCCAAACGAAGCCTTAGACGTTGATTGGGATCACTTTTGACAACTTTTTTTTTGTTGTTTTAAAAAAAAATTAATAAAAAATTGATTTAGATAGCCGTAAAAAAATTGTCCTAAATGAAGTTTTAATTAAAACCGGCTCTTATAAATTTGTTGTATTTTATGTTATATTTTTCTCTTATTTTTTGTCTGGTGATTTATCACTCTTGTTGAGTAATGGAATATTCGCGGCAATAGAGAAATATAAAGTTTAACGTCTTAACTTTGTACGAAGATCCAACACACAATCAGATAAAAGAAAGTGTGTAATGTTCATAAGAGACCAGAATTTTTTACGTGGGAACTCCTAAAAATGGGGAAAAAACTACGAGGCATAGCCCAGTTTGAATGAATCCACTAGTATTTACAGTCGATTACAAATAAGGTCCTTCATTGGGGGAAAGTCTTGGATTGATAAGCAAATATACATTATATAGAGTGCATTACATGGTGGGAAATAGAAGAATAAGTATTGACATGTTCGTTTTGTCAGCAAGACCATATTCGGGGGGCGACGGAGGTTGGAAAGACCATAATCTAGTGACGGTGGACGGAATGACCATAGTCGATGGGAGACTGAGGGTGGAAATATCGTAGTCTGACGATAGAGGTCAGAAATATTGTGGTATGACGATGGAGGTCGGAAGGATCGTAGTCAACAAGTGGTAGAGGTCGGAATGATCGTTGTTTTGTGACGGAGGTAGGAGTGACTGTAGTTGGCTAGCGACGGAGGTCGGAAAGACCGTAGTCGATGATGGTGGTTGGAAGGACCGTAGTAGGCAGATGACAATGGTCAAAAATATCATTGTCTGGCTACAAAAGTCGGAGCAACCAACGACAGTCGGTGGCCTGGTGTAAATCCGGGTTCAGTTGGTGGCCAAAAAAAAGTATGAAGTTTGTCGGTGGCCGAGTAGAAGTCCAACATCAGTCGGTGACCGGGCGAAAGCCCGGCAATGGATGGTGGTCCGATGAAAGTCCGGACATTGGCAGAAATCTAGTGACGGACGGAAGTCTGGTCATGGATGGAATTCTGGCATTGAGCAGATGTCCGATGACAGAAACTGGTCCTACGAAAGCCCAACAATGGTCGATGGTCTGGTGGAAGTCTGGGCAGTGGTCAAGAAGGAACTTGGTGGCAAGAGATATCTAAGATTTCTCTTCCTTGTTCCTCTCATTCTCTTCCTTCCCCCTCACCTTGTGAAGAATGCGGAGGTCTATTTATAATTTTTGGGGAGTGGCATGACAACTAAATAGTGAGAAGATCAAGATTAGGTTGGGAGTATTTTAGATGGATGGTCGATATTGATTCCCTTGATCATAAGTTGTTTATCGAGTATTTGGGTATCTTAATGATGTCAAAATTCAACGATCTTAAGCTCATTAGATTTGTCTCGTCGAGCCGGTGTTCTTCCTGACCACCAATAGACTTTCGCCAGTCTTCTGACCACCGACGAACTTTCAAAGTCTGACGACCACCGCTAGTCTTCTGCACCAATGAACTTCAGCCAAATTTTTGCTCATTCATTGACCACCACCGGAGTTCTTTCTGATCGTCGTCGGAATTCCACCCATTCGTCAATCACCCATGGTCCTCCCAACCTCCGTCGCCCGCCGACTACAGTCCTTCCAATCTCCGTCGCCCGCGGCCTACGGTACTTCCGACCATCGTCGCCCAACTACGATCCTCCCAACCTCTGTCGGCCTCGACTATGGTCCTTCTGACGCCATTGCCAACTAAGATCCTTTTGAACTCCGTCGCCCGCCGGCTATGGTCCTTCTGACCACCGTTGCTCGCCAATTATGGTTATTTCGATCACCGTCACCGGCTACGGTCCTCCTTATAACCCCCGTCGCCGGCTGACTACAATCCTTCTAACGACAATTGTCAACTACTGTCCTTCCGACCATCGTCAACTATTGTCCTTTCAACCATCGTGGTTTGCTGACTACAATCCTTCTGCCGACCATGGTCGTACCGAGCACCATCATTTGACTACAATCTTTTCAACCTCCATCTCCCGACTACGGTCCTTCCGACCACCTTCATCCGATTACGATCCTTCAGACCTACATCGCTCACTGATTATGGTCTTATCACCCAAACGAACATATCAACACTAATTCTTTCAACTCCTACCATATAATGCACTCTATATTATGTATATTTGCTACTTCGAACTAGGACCTTCCTCATAAGGAAGAGTCTCATTTGTAATCAATTGCAAGCATTAGTGGATTCTTTCAAACTGGGCCAAGCCCCGTGATTTTCCCCCTTTTTAGGGGTTTCCACGTAAAAACTCTGGTGTCTCTTATGAAGGCTTCACCCTTACTCATTTATGTGTTTGTGTGCTGGATATCATACAAAGCTAGGACGCTAAAGTATATCACTCTCTACTGCTGCAAATATTCCAGGACACAAAAATTCTATACTTGGTTTTGGAGCTAAGGTAGATGAACTATTTGATAAAATGCTTAAAGAAGGGATCATCTCATATGATGTTGCATTGATAGTGATACTCATGACATGTGGTCAAGTTGGCCTCATTGAAGAGTGTACTAGGTATTTTAAGTTGATGAATGATGTTTACAATATCGATCCTTCTCCTGATTTCCTATGCATGTATGGTGATCTTCTTGGACGAGCAGGTTTGTTGAAAGAGGCATATGATTTGTGAAATCAATTCCTATGGAGCTATGTTGCATTAGTATGGATACAGCGACATATATATGGGACATGTCAATTCTTAAAAATACAGGATACGTGTACGTACACGACATTATAATTTATAAATCATAAATAAAAAAAAGAAAACAATCAAAGCATAATATTTGAAATTACAAAAAAAGAAAAAAAAAAAAAGAAATTAACATCATTTGTAGCCTTGTAGCTTATAATATTAAAATAAAAGTAAGCATTAAATGTCTAGTACAACAACAAAAGCATAAACATAAATTGTCTAGCACATGAAATTTCAACTATTCAATAGAAGGAATGATATGATTAGCTTCTCCAGTGGTTTGTCTTTGAACTTCTATATCATCTTCAATAAATATCATAGCTTCTAATTCATACTCATCAAGTGAAAGATTAGCAATTTCTAATATTCCCATATCATCAAGAGACTCAAATCCATCATGGAAATGAGAGAATCTCGCTCGTAGCCGCAAAATTAAGTAAATACGATGGGTTTTTTTTTTAGATTTTTTTGTTTATCAACGGACATGCGTATTGGATATGCGCGTCCTAATTTTGAAATTAAATACTATTTTAATTGGATACGATAATAACGTATCCGACACGTATGGGTGCCGTATCAGAGGCGTATATGTGTATCAGTGTATCATATACAACACACCTTCATAAATAGTTGTATCGGTGCAACAAAGCTATGGAGCCTCATGCTGTTGTATGGGGTGCATTTTGTTATCATGGAGGATGCAATGCAGAGCTTGTAGAGATAGCTTTATCAAGGCTTAGTGAAGTGAAGCCACAAAATGCTGGAAATTTTGCCTCAATGTCAATTGTCTATGTTGCATATAATAGGTTGGTGGATGTTTCACAAGAACGAAATATAATAATTGACTCAAATTTTACATATAAGATGGCAGTGGATCGCCATCGTCGAGAAATTTTTTTCAACTAGCTAGATGTTGCACAACCTAGCATCTCATTATTGGAGTCAGACTCCTCAGATACAGGAAGAAAATGATGTGATGCATCATATAGTAGTTACACCTGAATTATATCATATACTTTTACTATCTTTTTTGTTTTATATTGCTCTCCTCTTGCATAGCAACCTTTTCTGTTAGTACCGTATAATTTACACTTTTTAGTTGTTTGATCATCTATTTGGCAAGATACAACTATTGTATCTTGAGAAGAACAATATATATAGTAATGCATTTAGGGGAAGAGGGGATTATTATTGAAAGATACATGATAGTGCTTTGAGTTTGTTATTTTCTTTGATTTAATTAATTTGTTCTTGTATCTTCCTTCTTCCAACGATCCCACTATATCGAAATGAGCCCAAATCAAGTACTTAAAACATAAGTGAAAATCTCTTCACATTAATTGGAGAATCAAATAATCTCCAAATCTTGTGTGCTTATAATCAAAATGAGTGTTTTCAACAAGAGAATATGATAAGCTCATGTACATTGATTCTCATGATCATATATATATATATAAGAATAATTTATGATCATGAGAATCAATGTGGATTGTTTGATGGGTTGTTAAAATTGCATAAATGACACAACTTAAAAACTAAATATAGCCCCATTCTCCATACAAATAGAATCCTTAATTGGATTAATTATTCTCTGTGAATGTCGAACGCCGTCCAGAGACCAAACAGAATGTTTTACGTCACCCCTTCGCTCGGTACTGCGGCTCGATACCGTTGACGTGGTGCATTCTAGTTGGTTTACAGATAGCGTTCTGCATTTGGTCTCTGCACATCCCTTACTTGAAGGTGATTTAAATTACTTCTATTCAAAACGCCTAAGTTGTCAATTAGTTGACAATGATTGTGATTTTTATAAACATCCAAAATGCTTAAAATCTATTTTATACAAATAGCTAGATTTTTTTTTAAATAAATTAAAAAAAAAAAGCATTATGGGATTCTTTGAATAGAGTTTTTTTAACTATTTTTTATTTTTAAAATAGATCACATTATTTTAAAAAATACTCAGAACTATTTTGGGGTATTTTGATTATTTGTAAACTATCGAGTCTATGACTGCTCTACCACCAATTGTCATTGTCATTAGTAACTAAAATTACTGTCATCTCGTTGGCCTCACCAATGAGTTGTTGACGATTGTTGCTACAACCTTTTTAATCACTTTATTTAATATTTAATTGAAACAAAGCCATTATTGTTTGTAACAAATATGCTCTATATTTTGCCACAATATAAATAAAATAAAATAAAATAAAACTCAATAAAATGCCTCTAACAAACATGTTTTTTTTTTAAATAAAAATGAAATTATTCCAAACTGTCCTTAATTTAAGTTAAAATTTTGATTTAACCATGCCCAATTTAATCTCTTCTATTTATCCTCCCACGGTAGTGCTTCTCATTGGCAATTTTCCCTTTCGAAAATGACTCCAAAACTTTGTGATCTCTGAATTTAATAAGCCACCAAATTAGTTAAAACTTCATAATTATTTGATAAATAGAAAATATTTGATATGTGCTTTTTTAATGTATTTTATTTTTTATTTTAATAAAATAAATCATTTTAAATAAAATAAATGATTTTGAAAATGGTCAAAAACTAAATTTAAGTATTTTCATTTTTAAAATAAAAATTATCCTGCTCATTTTTGCTGGCCATTGTTCCTGCCAATGCTATCTTCTACCATTAAAACAAATATAACACATCATTAGGACATTAAATTCTTTTTATTTAAAAAGAAATTAAATAAAAATAAAATTTGATATTTGCATTTCTCTTTAAGCAACCATCCCATAACAAAACAAGCCCTGGGAGATTTTTCCACGGCTCAGCTCATCGCTGTTAGGCGATTTACAATATCTACAAAGTTTAGGCCAAAAGAAAAAAAAAAATTCAAAGTTCAACAAACTGCCAGAAAAATTAATATACATTAGAGCCTCAGTTCTATGGTTATTTTATAAAAAACTGCACAGTTATCTGCATGAGTTTTCTCTGTACGACATGCAACTTAAAATTAAAATCTTTCAATATGTGCGAATATATATGCACTTTGATCTTATTTTGCTCCTGTATATCTGTAACATTTAGATCTGGACCGTCAAAATTGCACTCAGGAGCTAGATCGTAGGTCACTGATCTTATTGGACCTGCTTTGGCTCTTGGAACTTAAAAAAAAAAAAAAAAAAATTCAGTCAGTGAGGGGGAGATTTAACAGAAACTTGCTTCAACGATTGGGTTTGGGGCTCATTTGGTTACTTCTAGTAAGAAATCTTGTTTTGAGAAATGATTATGAGGGCATCTCCAACCGAACGGCAAACACTTGTTTGCCGTTCTTGCTTTGCTCCAACCGATCGTCATTTTTGACGCCAGTTGATCGCGGATGAACAGTGCGACGCCAATATTGGCGTTGCACTGTTCATCTGCGCCATTTTTTTCCCTCTACCGAACAGGTTGGGAAGAAAGGCGTGAAAGAAAACGACTGTTTTAGCGACAAAATGACGTTGGATTGGAGATGAAACACGGCATTTTTTGATTTCCCTGCATTTTGGAGTGAAAAATGACATTTTCGGTTGGAGATGCCCTGAGGATTTATTCATTTTGAATGTGAAAATGAAATTCTTCCTTTTGAAGAATATGAAGAAATTAATTTATAGTGTTCAGAATCAATGTTAGTTTTTAACTACCTTTCAATTAAATGATGAAGTTGAGAAATTTACGCTTTTAACATTTTGGAAGGACCTTATTAAGTAATTTCAAGTGTTACAAGCCATAAGAAACGTAAATTTAATGATTCTAATATCAATGCAAAGAAATAAATCATGCTATCCTATCTTATCTAGCTAAAAATGGTTTTGAGTTTGCAATTTTGTCAACATGTTTTAGAACCATGTTGACTTAAAATGTTAGTTTAGGTTTACTAATTTTTCAACATTGTTATAGAACCATGTAACTTAAAAGGTTACAAATAGAGTAAAATTCTCTCTAAAATTATATATTGAATATAAAGTTAGATTAATTTTTATATGTTGCACTTATCTTAAAATAAATTTAATGATTTTGAGACTCAATATTCATAATTATTTTGATGTTAAATACAATCATAACAACTTACTTGAGTGTAAACGGGATCTTCAATCATGGGACCAACATGCGATTTAGTGGCATCAACCCAATTCTGTAGTTCGACAGTAAATTCTTTTACGGAGGGCCTGAACCCGTTAAATTGGAAATCTACTTGATTCGCCTGTAAGCTGACTTCTCCATTAGGTTGGAACTTGTTAGCAAAAGGATTCATATCATAGGATTGATGAGGGTGCTGTGCTCCAAGCTGCAGCTGTAAGCATGAATTGTGACCCATACCATTCAAGGGTTCCTCTTGTCCATTGTTACTACACACTACTTGTTTTTCTATGTCGTAATAGCTAGGGTAGTCTTGAAGTGATGTTTCTGTGGAACACATGTTATTCCTGAAAAATATAATAACAAGTTATTACATATGTGGCGATAGCACAAGGAAAGAAGATTTCAATAAAGTTCATATTAAAAAATTAACATGTGAAGAATTTTGAAGAAACACTTGGAAAGAAGAATTCAAAGCAGGTTGAAGTAGGGTAGAACTTCTTTTTGAAACTATGATCGCATGGAAGAAAGTACCAGCAAAATAAGAAAAAAACACTGGCCATAATCAGGTTGGTGTTGTGGCTTTTGGCATAAACTATTGAACAATTTCTAATATGCTAAAGAAAATGCCCTGCGCCCTGAACAAGATTTTACTTGTACTGCATATCAAATTAGGTTAGTTTTCATGTTTATGTTTTAGCCTAGTTGGGTACAAATTGATCTATATATTATAAACTAGCACATTATGTGGTAAATAGCCACACAACATTCATGCATATCTTATCAATTAGTGTCTTCATAAATATCATTCAATTTGATAAGTTAAAAGCTTTGAGCTTAACCTATAATATTTACTCGGAAGAAAAGGATTTAGATTAAGCCAATTCAGAAGAATTAAACCCCATAACAAGTATCAAATTGATGGAACTGGCACGTAGAACTTTAGAAACGACTGACCCTACGTGCTTATAGAATTGAACAAAATCAGATAATTAGTTTTATTGGACTGGCTATGCACTTCATATCAATCAAAATTACACATTAAAAAGTAAAATTTAACATGGATCTTCAAGTATTGAGAGACGATCGAATAGCATATAGGATTTCATCACAATTCTAGAACTAAATAGAACACCAAAAGACTAACGGCCGGGACTTGAACAATGTATGCGGTGGAAGAGGTTTGGAATGATCACTTCCAATTAACCAAAAAAAAGAAAAACTTAATATTGTTTTTATGGCAAAAAAATCAAAATGAGATAAATAAAGATCAAATGCAAAAAATTGTTGCACCTTAGATGGCAAGGCCCAAACAAGTCCAAAATGCATGATGTATAATTGATCTAACAATCAGGTATCATGAAATCCATGAAACAAATTAATAGCTAGCAAACTTTAAGAAACCTGATTGTTGAAAAGCTTTTTGTTGCATCAGGAAACTTAACATAGAAGAAAGAACAATTTAGTGAGGATATAGCAGAGCGTGTTTTGACCTTTGAGGTAGCAAGCTAGGAGCTCCTGAAAACATGAAATTTTGGTCATCACCATGATGATGCCATTGCATATTTGAAGGTTGTTGCTCGTTGCTCGAATCCACAGGCAAGTTCATGGCGAGAAACTATGGATAAACAAAACACATCATTTTTTTTAATGCAGTCAATAAAAAATAATAGTTGAACTTTATTATGTACTGAATAATTTAGAAGCTGAGATAAGTGTGAAAAAGTTTGTACCTCACCAGAGTAATCTAACTGCAAAAGTTGCTTGCTAAGGTACATCTGTCAAGCAAAGAGTGAATCAGAAGATAATTGTAGGGAAAGATAGTCATATTTTTTTATGGTACTTAAATAATTAAGTCTTATGTAAATAGAAACTTTATGGTCTTAAACATGTAAATAAAAATGAATTAAATGTCATGTATATAAACCCCCCTAAATACAATTAACACAGGATAAATAATATTATTTCAAATCATGCCCTCTTAACATAACAATTTTCTCATATTGTTTGCTAATAAGCATCATACACTAATAGAACCATGTCGAATTAATAAGAAATTTTAATTCAATCACATCAAATAAATTCCCAGTTGTGTAATTAGGAGCACAGGCAAGCCAGTAACAAATAAGTAGAAGAAATTATGCAAGGAAAGAATTTAGGGAACTAAAATTGAAGAAAAGCCTAATGAAAGTCCAAAAAAAAAAAATGATTGTAAGAATGTGCTCCGCAAGCCTTTGAAAGTGTCGTGTGGTACCCTTTTTTACATAGTTGTTAAGCATCAACTATAAATAATACATACCTTTTGCATTTGAATCCGATTTAAAGCATCCAGTAGAGTATGTTCCATTTGCGTGATTTGCTCTATGCTATCAACGTTGTTAGGGTCAGTCCAATAACTGTTGTAAAAAATGTGTTACGCACAACAGTTAATAAGTGAAATAAGCAGAAGCTACATCAAACAGGTTGACGTTTCAAAAATTCAAAACGGTTCAGTTTCCATAGCAGAGACGTCACTGTTCCGTAGCATATGTAAAAATTAGGTTTTGTTTGGGGCAGCTTTCTTATTGCTTTCTAAAACGAATCTCTAGTATAAAAATTTATTGAATTAGAAATATTTGTGTTATGAAGTTGTTTTACACAGCAGTAAAAAAACTATCTCAAATGAAGTCTGACTGGCACTGTGCAAAAAGCTTTTGATTATTAGGTCGAGAAAGTGATCATTTCTTGGAATAAAACAGTAATATATTTTATAATTTATTTACACAGATAGGCTATCCCAGCCCGCTAAATAATCACTCACTACCTCAGCTGGTTAAAATACAAGATAAAAACATGAAATGCAAAATTGTATTAGTAAAAACCATATCATCCTAGTTTATCTAACCAAATCAAACCTAAAAACACTAAACAGCTATTCCATTAGTTGAAATTAAGACATCATTTGGGACGGCATTTCAGTTCGATCACATAATCTCTTGTGAGTTAATTGATGGCTAGTGTGTTTAATTTTATAATCTTTATACTTATTTTGAGTATTCCTTATTTAGGGTATCATTTCCTATGTTCTAATAAGTAAAGTTTTTATTTGCAGCATGAAAGATATAAATGATACTATCAAGGTTTTTATTGAAGCAACATCTGTTTGTCCTAGGTCGCTCTCCAAATCGAAACAAGCACATTTTATTTTGGCAACCATTTACAACATTGAAGGGTTACCCTAAATGATCTAACGCCTATCAAGATTACTTTGTGTCCGCTTGAGAGAAAGAGGAGTAGAAAATACAACAATGCTACTTCTACCATTTAACTTACAATGGATGTTGATGACCTCGTTTAGAAGAAGTAGCCTGCCCCAAATACTTTTCAGAGTGCTAGACCCTTAATCTTTTCGAAGGAGGTTAGCACCATTTCTACAAGGCTCCTGATGACTATTCTAATAGTGACTTATGATGCTGCCATTGTAATTATCATTGTAGTTTGTTGTGATTTCTACTAATGGTTTTTATGCAATCATGGGATTTACAATTATATGAGATATGAAGCTATCTACTATATGTGGCCTGCAGCTATAAGTGTTGCTACATGGAACTTATCTTATAATCTTTTTGTCTCTAGTCACAAACTCTTATTTTTGTTTTATGATTGTACAAGAAAATTTGAAAAGATCGTAAACTTAATGAAGAAATGAGTTGTTCATCTAACATAATAAAAATTGAAAATATCACCTTAATCTTCTTTGCATTTCAGATAATTGAGATCTTAAGTTCAGCAAGTGGCTAGATAGCTCCTGCTCAAAGATAGAATAGTTATCTTAAAAACCGTATTGAAAATCAGGAATATGCAACTACAGAACCATGTTGTTATCTTCAAAACATACCTCAATGGTCTGGTTGCTGCAATAGATAAGAGGAGAATATTAGAGTATTAAATATTGCAGCCTACTATTATATGTAAAAGAAACTTGCCAAGTTTATTCCATACCTTGAACCTAAGAAGTCTGGAATATTTACATCATGATCCAATTTCTTGAATGTCTTCTTTAGTACCTATAAATAAAAAAAAAATTAACACAAACAACTTTTTTACCCAATTGAATACAATCTTATGACAAAATTGCATATTTCTTCCTTAAGATATCCAATTCTTAATGTAAATAATTGTTTTCCATATAGTAACTAAATTGTTATATATATATATATATATATATGATTATAAATGAATATTTTAAAGGAAGAAGTCTTGATTAGATACCTATTAAATAATTCAATGAAGGCATATATGATATTTCTTTTATTATGTCAACGAGTATATACATAAATTAAAAACATTTTTCCATTGATCAAATGATATCATAAAATGATACATTCTTGCCCTAAGAATTATCAACTAATACAAGTCAATTGTACATATTGAAACCATTTCTCCAATGTCAAAATCATCCCAAGTTTTCTTCTCTTGATTGCAAGAAGAAAATCAATACATCATAAGGTATTATAACGGAAATCGCCATATCCTAATGTGGGAAACCAGGAAAGATGCAAATGTCTTCTTCCTTAGTGCCTTAAACCAAACAAGATGATGGAATAAATGTAGAGAAATATATTAGTTTGGGGTGGAGTTCCAAAGAGAAGCCAAGTAAGCAATTTTGTCACCTCAAAATATAACCTTTAAGAGTATTGATAATACAAACAATAAAAAAAAAACATGGAAGGACTCCGAAAATAGAACTTATAGGAAAAAAGTTTATAACCTGCTTTTGATCGATGTTGCATAAGATTTATCTTTTTTATATATATTTAGCAATTGTTTAAATATTTTAATCTGTTAGATCAAAAGTAAGATGTACATAATGGACTTACCTCAAGGCTTTCTAATTTCCTCTTTGTTCTCTCTTGTGGGGTCAACTGCGCAAACTTAGTAATAACGTCCTCAAATTTGCTGGTAAGAAATATTTGTCATATAGAAATATGCAAAAAATAACATGTATCTTAATAAAAAGAATTAAATAACCAAAAGGTACAAGAAAAAATAAAGGAAATACTAAGAAAAATAAGATAAGCGAGTAAGGATGTAAAAGATATCCCATAATTAATAAACTCTTAAGAGCCACTATCAACTTGTCACCTATTAAACAAAGAGTTTCTTACTTAAATCACTACAGGAAAACAGCTCATTTCCGACAGAATTTCCGGCGGAAAAAAATTCGTCGCAAATTCGGCGGATTTTTCGGCGGCTTTCCGACGGATTTTTTTTCATCGAATTCCCGACAAAATTTTTGACTGGTTTTCCGACGTATTTTTCCCGAATACATTTCCGGCGGAATTTCCGGCGAATTTCCGACGGAAATTAAAAATTAAATATTTTTTATTTTAAAATATAACTTAAATTATTTAATTTAATAACTTAAATTATAATAAAATAAATTATAATTTAATTATTTAAAACAAAAAAAAGATTTAAATTTAAACTTAAATTATAATAAAAATTTAAAATTATTTATTTTTGTTAAATTAAGTTAATTAATTTAATTTTTTTTTTGTTAAATTAAATTAATTGATTTAATAATTAATCTGTAATACATTAAATAAAAAAAAACGTAACAAGTTAAACAGTTTTTGTTAATTGACTAGTTGGCAGAAGTTCCTGTACGCGGGGGAGGTGGTGCGGGTTCGAATCCCGCCGCAGGCGGGTGCGCGGGGGAGGGGGGCAGCTGGTCCACGCGGGCAGCCGTGGAGCGCGGGCTGTGTTCACGGGGTTGGCTTGTTCGGGCGGGGTGAAGTCAGTCCGGCGGAGCGTCCACGGGACAACGGGCGGGGTTGGGCAGCCGTGGAGCGCGGCGGATAGGGAGCTGCCGGAGCGCATAAAATTTTTTTTTTTAATTTTTCTTGGCGTTCCGGCGCATATAAATTTCGACGGAAATATTTTTCCAGCGAAAATTCCGTCGGAAATTCGCCGGAAATGTTTCCGGCGAATTATTTTACGTCGGAAGTCATTTAACGACGCGCGTGAAACCGGCGAAAATATTTCCGCCGGAAATCCGTCGGAAATGCAATTTTCTGACGGATTTTGACCATTTTCCGGCGAAAATGGCCGCCGGAAAATGACGTTTTTCCTGTAGTGAATTCTCTCCATACATACTGGGGCATGAGCTTTTACTACATCTATTAGTGCATTTGGGATTCTCATAAAAAGAACTCATGGAAGGGAAACCCCACTACTCAAACTTAATTAAGCAAAAGTTCACTTTTTACCATCAAGCTAATATACCAATCTACATACATCTCTTTCTCATTATAAACTTTCCCTTCATCTTAAATGTTTCGTAAGTCCTACTTACAATTAACCAAGACTGCTTCCCTATTTTCACCAATCAAACTACACTGAATACCCATAAAAAAGTCCTCGGTGCTGTGGTCAACCAATCACCAATTTACAACTAGTTTCTAACATAAGTTCTTTTTATACCTATAAGAGTATGTGCTTTTACTCATCTATTATTGCATGCACTGTACTGCATCTATTACTGCATGAAATTTTATTGCATCTATTGGTGCATTTTGGATTCTTCTAAGGAAATTCATGGAAAGAAAAACGATTGATCAAACTTAACCAAGCACAAGTTGTTCACTATTTATCATTAAACAAATACATTGAATTGTTGGTATATTTAGCTACATTTAGAAATATGTATACATAACTCTCTTATTTTAAATATGCCCTTCAGTTTAAATCTCATTAGACCTCCTATCCAGTAACCAATACTAATACCTTATTTTCACTAACCTAATTATATTGAACATCCTTAATCACTTGAATCAATTTCATATCATTTCTTCTACTTTATTCTAGTATTTAGGATACTTCAAATTATTTAATTATATCTAAAATAACATAAGATATCATCACTCCATGCATTATTGAGCTTTCTGAAAGAATAATTTGAAATGTATTTAAGATACATAGAACCATTTCTCTCTGAAAAACTGAATCAAATCGACAAGCTACATGACAGAAGTTCTGATTTGAATAGGTTATCAAGTCTAAATGCAAATACAAAGAAAATGTTCATAAACATACCTGTGCTCTCCGAGACATATCGTTGGTTTTCCCGTTGGCGAGAACATGAGAAGTAAAATGTCAATGTCGCACAATATGGAGAGCTCAATGGCTTTCTTCGCGATACCTGCCCTGCGCTTCGAGTAGGTAATTTGACGTCTATTCATACTCTCCAAACGCCTGATTGTAAGCTTCACCCTTCCCATCTTGCGATTAGTTTAGCGGCGCCCAAATCAAATTTGTTAAAAACTGTTGGTTAATCCTTCATGATACCAATAAGCAGCGAATCAATCATTCCACCGCAACCGTTAATGCGTCGAGGAAAGCCGAAACTATTTCAAATTGTGGAAGAAAGTGGATCGAGAGAAAACACAAAAGGTGATTGCGTTGGCAGCTAGGAGGTCACTTGAGGGCGTAAATTAAAAGATACTTGATGGAAGAGAGAGAGAGAGAAAGATACCCAAATGAGGAAATCAAACAACAAATTTAAATTGAATAATGTGAAAGGAAGAATAAGATTATATAAATCTGTCCAGAATATGAACGAGGTGAGATGAGAGAGAGAGAGAGATATAGGAAGGAGGTTCTTACGGTGGAGCTGCTGTAAGATGTAATGCCTAATAAAGGCAAATTACGGTTTAAAAAAAAAAAGTTATGGACCTTTCGGTAATCCTTAATTAAAAAATAATAATAAAAAAAGAAATTAGTTAGCCATTCCACGCTCCTTCCGTTGCGCCGTTCGCGCTTCTCCACCCATTCTGCATGCGTTCCCCGTTTTACAGTTGCGAGAAGTGCTGTTCAAAGCCGCACGCGCGTCTGGAAGAAACCTTTCCACGTCGCTCGTCTTCTTCGCCATCTACTGGCTTCGCGCAAACAATATCGCCTCTCCTCAGCTCTTGCCCGCAGATCGCGAACATAAATTATCTTCGCAAGCTGCAGTTTTACTCCTTCCAACTGCCAGCATCTCGCGCTAGACCGGGGCCGAGCCAGAAAAATTTTTATACGAAGGCTCAAATAAATATTAGTCATTAAATTATTCTTAAAATATAAATTTTATTCATTGTAATTATAAATCACAAGACATATTTTTAATAAAAAAAATATTAAAATATATGTAAAATCATATTCATTTTCATTAAATAAAAATAGATATATCACTCTATATCTTATTATTTATTTAAAAATTAATATTTATCTAATAATTATTAATGAATTGAGTTCAAATAAATTGCTTTTATATTTAAGATATTTTATTGAATTAATTAAATTAAGTTTTAATTTTGAATTATATTTAGATTAATTAAATTTAAATTAGTATAAAGTCATTATCTACCAAAGTTTATATTAAATGTCTATTAATTTTAAATTATTTTTTATTAGATTAATTAGACATAATGGTTCATAATTAGTAAAGAAAATAACAAAAAATTATAAAGTTAATATAATTAAACTAATTAATTTACTTAAATTTATTTAAAAATTTTATCATTTTCCTCCCAAAAAATTAAACAAATATGAGGGTAGAGAGAGAGAGAGAGGAGAGATAAAAACTTAAAAAGCATGCTGCCAACCACAACGTCAGAAAAAAAAAAAGGGCTGAGGCGAAGGCGGAAGCTGAGGATTAGTTTTAAAAATTAAATTTAATCCTATAGGTATTAATAATTATATTAATATAACTTAAAATAAATTGATTTTTATTTCTGGGCCAGTGGGGGCCCGTGCCCCCACCGTAGATCCACCCCTTCCTAGACCGACTGTGTCCCTTGATTGTCCTTGCCTTCGCACCTTGTTTCCTTACTTGGGACTAAGAATCATCTTCTCGAGATCGAATCTACCGGCCAACGGAAGCAATTCCTCCCCTCTCATATGCCTTTGAATCACCTGTACAACCCCAACAAAAAGAATCATCTTCTCATCTCCTTCCGGGTACCAGAGCTCCTCAGCTTTTTCATTGTGTCTCGCCTCCTCCCAAAAAGAAATATATACCAAAGCTAAGATTTATCTTCCTTGAATTTGCTGCTAGGTTTGCTACGTTTATATTTAGCTTCTTGTCTCCTTTTACTGTAAAAGGATACATGCTAATTATACTAGAAAGGTAAATGATGTTTTTTTTTTGGGGAATTGTGGGCTTAGCCCAAATTTAATTAAAAAGAAATAGTTACATGTATAAAAAAGAAAAAGAAGAGAGTACAAAAATTTGGAAAGAGTACAAAAGCAGCATGAGAGAGACCACCAAAAGGTGCAACATACACATGTAAAAGAAAACCAACGGAGGAAAAACAGAGGAAATACATATGCGAATTGACACCAAGAAACCAATAAAATCTCCCGGTTGCAAAAGTTGCCATATAAGAGATTAGTTTCAAAAATCAACATCCAAGGGGAGAGGATAGCAATCCACCCATCATCACCCTTGCAAAACCTTAGCACAAAAATAATCCAGCGACTTAAAATAGAAGAAGCAAATGATCTAACAAGATTAAAACTAAGCAGAAATCGAATAACTATAGGAGCTGTCAGAAAAGCTCACCATTTTTCCACATGAGCACCTTGATAGCAATGGCCTTTTTGATATGAATTTTCAAAGGACAAGACTCTTGAAGTAGTTGGCAAATTTTATGTCATTCCTCTCCCTCCATACAATATAAATGGTGCCCCAAAGCATAATCAAGTTAAAACAAACCATTTCCAAATTGTGAGAGCCATTAACCACAAAAAATTCCAAATTCTGGAAGAGATTTGGGCGCATAAGAAAAGAATTAAGGCAAGGCAGCAATTCCGTGATGATACTATGAGTGAAATCACATTTGAAGAAGAGATGTGAAACACTTTCCAAATGATCCGTGCAAAAAGAACATTCGGGGGCAACCATGATATTCCTTCTAATGAGATTATTCGCAATCTTTAAGCCCCTAACAAGGCAAAGCCAACCAAATATAGAGTATCAAATTGTATAGTGTTTATGCCAACATATTTATACCATGCTATCTCATTATCAATTTATCATGTTTATAGAAATCCTTCACATAGGAACCAAAATAGCTTCTATTCTTTTTACCATCAGCCCAAATCAAACAAGAAGTATTTTCATTTCGAAGAATAGGAATAGAACGAATAGCATTAATAATGCCCACATGACAACCATCAGGGATAACCCAGCCATTATCATCAATCAGTGCATTAAGAGGGGCATTGTCAAGAAATCAGTTGAGGAGGGTTTGATGATGTTCAAATTCATTTATGCTACGACCACCACACTAATGATCCCATTTAAGATATAATAGTGAGTTATCAGTAACTCTAAAATTCAGATTATGTTTTGTAAGATTGGTTGTGGAGCATATGCTTTTCCACATAGGGAGGAAAGGAGAGGCGAGTTCTTCCAAGGAGAGCCATACTTGACAAAACACCAAGAAGAAAGCAAAGCATCCCCATTATAAATCCTCAAAATAAGAGAGCAGTAAAAGGAATGCCAAAGAGCTTGAAAGGAAGGCAATTAAGCTGAGACCACCAAGAGATTTAGGTTTACAAGTGTTATCTCATGACACAAGGTGTAAATTTTTTGCAGAAATATCACCAAAGTAAAGGAATCCTCGTAGATAATTTAACAATTTGATTACAACAAAATTGAAACATAAAATATTGAAACCTACATGCAAAAGAAAGAGATTTTGCCTTCCAAACTGAAAGCTTGTTAGAAATATCTTCTTAAGTACTTTACTCAAACAATAGTTATTCTTGGGGACCAAAACAACTCCTAATTTATAATTGTTGTGATTTTAAAAATTGTTACACGGGTTGGGGAAGCTTTTAGCAACAATTTTAACAGTAGTTAGAGGTAAATTGTAGTTCAAAGCAGTTTAATTGGAATAGGATGTATAATTTTGTAGCTATTATGATCTCACAAATTTACAAGCTTCTTCATGAAATTTTTCTTCTTCTCACTCATCGCCAATTGTGTGCGAACCAACAATCTTTCATTGTGAAATCCCTTCTCCTCTTACGCGCAAGTCCCTCTAAGTTTAAACCACCAACTCTCATTGCGAAATCACTACGCCACTAAGCTTCAAAGTCATACCTGCATGATTTGAGCTTCCAATATGAATATTTCAACTAGTTTGAACACATTTTGACCCAGGATATTGAACTTGATTTCAACCCATTTCAAATTTCATTCCGAATTAGACTAAGGGTTAAAAACGATGTTCAATATTGAGGTTTGAATCAAGCTCAAGCAAGACAATTCAATTTAAGGATTGAACTAGGTTCAAATTCAACAACTTAGAATGAATTAATACCACTTGAAATGGATTGCAAATATAGAGGTTATAACTCATTAGACGGAACTTTGTCAAAATGAACTTCCAAGTATATGTCTCCGAGAAATAAACAATTAAGATATTTCTTCAATTATTGAATACTTTTTATGTATGAGACATTTATCATCATTTTTTTTCTTAAGAGAAAAATCTAAAGGTCCAAAACTATACAGATATAACAAACGATAAGTTTAGTTATAAATATCAGATCAACATAAAATCAACAATCAATATAAAGTTACAATTATAAGGTGACGTAAAGCAACTATGATTTATTATAGAAAGATGTATGGAGTCTAAAGAAGTGCTGAGGCTTTTGCCTTTGTATCCGTCAACTCGAGAAATGGATTATAAAGGCGAAATTTTTAAAAGGAGCAAAGTTATAAAAATATATAGGATTAGGAGCATGAAATTAATTAATTTAAAAAGGAGCAAAAAGCGATCCTGGTTTGCGTTTCTGAAAAAAAGCAAAGGAGGATCACATTTTCTGAAGAAAACGCAAAGCTGCAATCCGTTTTCTTCATCAAAATGATGCAATCCGTTTTCTTCATCAAAATGAATGCGAAGGTGGCATTCGTTTTCCTTCATCACCGAGCCTGGACCCCGAACCAGTCAATGCGAGATTCAGGCGGAATGGTCACGGGTGAGGGAACCCGGATTTCCCTTGCTAAAGGTCCATGAAGCACTCATTTCATTGGGAATTTTTTTTAATCCTTTATTTTGCCTTAAAATAGCAGCTCATAACGATAGAATATTTTTGCTGTTTGAAGGTTGAGTATAAGGCAACGGTTGCATCAATTAAGGTTAGTCTTTACATTTTAATTTTTTAGATCTTATAATGTCATTAGTTTATTTTTATGTTAAAGAAATACTTGCAATTTGTTATTCAAATTTTGTTGTAATATTTTTTTGTATTATTCTACATCTATTTGTACATTGTTTGAAATTTTTTTTCAAATATTGTTGAGAAGTTGATGGAGAGCAAAATATGTTGATATAATGACATGAAATAGTTTGGCAATATTGTTGAAATAAATAATATTGTTAGATAGAAAATTTTATATATGTGTTTATTTTGCTGTTAGTATGTATATTTTAATTTGTGTTAATTTTTTTCCATCATGTATATTTATATAAATAGTGCGTTTAGTTGTGGAATTGTTGCCATGAAAAAAAAATATTTGGTAGATAAATCATTGAAAAAAATATATTTTGCAGACAAAGAGAGAGTAGAGAGAGATAGAGTGAGATATGTGAGTTAGATAAAAATTTTTTTTTTGGCATAATACGAGACTATTGTAATTAATTAATTAAAATATATTAAATTAAAATAAATTAATTTATATAGGATAAATTTTTATTAGTGAAATGATGAATTTTTATTATTACAATAATATAATTTTAGGTTTTCTAGTTTATTTTGTAAATAAAAAATAATGTAATTAATAATATTAAATATTAAGTTATATATTGAACTTAAATATTAAATTTAAAATAATAATCCTATATAATAGGAAGAGAGGGATAGAAGTCTGAGAGGTGGGCAAAATAACTTTAAAAATTTTAATGATCAGACATAAGATTAATTTTAAATCTTTTTCTATTATTATGATATTATATAATTAAACAATCTTATAGTATTGAGAAAATATTTTGATTTAGAGACATGAAATTTTTTAAACAACCATAAGATTCATTATGAATTTTTTCTATAAACTTTAAATACTATTTTTATTGCATGTGCATAAAATGCACGTTGCTATAATTTAAAAAATAATTATAAGAAGAATAACATTATTGTATGGAAAAAACTTTATTAAATTTTATACTTACCTAAATTGATAGCAAAAAATAATATTAAATATTAATACTAAATTTATCAACTAAATAGTGAGATAGATAGTCTCAACTAAAATTTAGAGTTTAATACTTACAATTTAAAAATTTGTAATTATAAAATAATCATTATAAATTCATATTTAAAAAACAAATAAATAGAAAGAGCAAATATGAAAAAGATAATTAAATAGTTATATAGACAATTATACTCAAATTGATGTTAAGAGTTAATAAAATTTATATGAGGAGGATTTGATATGATTTTATATAAATAAATTTTTATTAACATGAAAATAAAGAATTAATAAAATGAAAGATAAAAAAGACAATATGAATATGAGAGAAAAAAAAGGAAGTAATTTTAGATCCATGTTTAAGTAAATTAATCAAAATACAAATAAAGGCAGTCTTTAAAAAAACTATAAGATTGAGCTATTAGCTTAGTTTCATAATAATTATCCTGAGCCTTTACTACGTAGGTCATATCCTTTTAGCTAGAATTCTTGATAATTTTATTACATATTTATATATATTGTCACCTAACAAATAATATTAATTGAGAAGATTATGTATAATAAAAATTTTAATTTAAAATAAAATCTTACAACAATGATGCTATTAGCCTTGATTTCTAAAAAAAATTATTTATAAATTAAGATGGTTGATAGCTAAACTGTTATGAACAAGTTTCTTTGAAATCATTATATATTATCATTTTTTTTTTCTTGCAAACAGATGATATTGTAAGTAAGATGATTAACGAAGGCCTTGATCAGTGCAACATTAATGAACCTCAAACGTATTTAAAATTTATATTCATTAAAAATTTTGAGGTGAAAATAAATTATCATCCTTAACGTCTATGAGTAAATAGCTAGACATAAAGTTGCTACAGTCCATCATATAAGCGAACCAACTCTCAACCAACAATCCATTAATGTGAAATATCTGAATAGTAAAGAATGAGTTATTTATAATAAATATATTATATATTGTAGATTTTATTTTATATTGATAAATGACTTGATTTGAATATAATTGAGGATTGAGTTGAATCTTTTGTACTTGGTTGTAAATCAATTGGATTCGAGTAATATATGTTCTTAATTTCATATCATGAAAAAAATCCTAGTTTAATTTTTTGCAAGTTTTTTATTAAAAAAAACATCATAATTCATGCATTATGAAATAAAACTAAATTTGTTGTCTAAACTAAGATCCATTCCATCTTTAAAACTAATGTAAATTTAGTAGATTTTGTTTAAATGTAAAAATAATTTGATTCAAACTGCTTTGAGTGATGCGAGAAGGTTTATATATGAATGATGTAGCTATGAGATATTTATGCAAAACATAAATATAATTTATGATAAGTGAGAACAAATTGGATTCAAGAGTATATCTATATATATATAACCTCACGTATCCATTTGAAATGATATTAGATATCAAAATAGTAGATTCAAAAGATTAAAAACAGTATATAAGGGAAAATGATATTATGAAATATAAATTAATAACTTTGAGGAAAATAGGGAGAATAAACCATTGAGGCTGACATTGGTAAATGTTTAGAAATTCAAGTATTGATATTGTTGCATTAAATGTTTATTCTTAAAGAGGTTGTATATATATAAGAGGTTTATCTTATCCAAGAATAAACCTTTGAACATAATTGTAGTAAGTATTAATTTAATTTATAGAATAAATGAATAATGTATGCAATTATACATAAAAGGTTGTTCATCCAAATATAATTAATTTTAATAGGAACACTTAGCCAAAATTATAAGAAAAATATCTGTATTTTAAACCCACTAAGGTAAACGTTTATTGGCGTCTCATGATGTTAATCAAACCGTTTATTGGCGTCTCATGGATGAAGAATGTTATAGAAGTGGAGGTGTTTATATTTTTTAAAATATAAGTTATATTTATAGGGAGAAATTATTAGAAGTTACAAATCATATATAAACTAATTTGTATAATTATAATTTTATAGTTTATTTTGGAAAATAATTGATAATGTAATAAAATTATATGTTATATATTAAACTTACATATTAAATTATAAATAATAATATTATAACAGTGAAGGACTAATATAAATGACCACAAAACTCTAAAAAATTATACCACATAGCTATTTTTCTGAAGAAAACGCAATGCCTCTTCGCATTTTCTGAAGAAAACGCCATCCAGGATCGCATTTTCTATAGAAAATGCGATCCTCTTTGCGTTTTCTTCAGAAATGCAATCCTGCTTTGCGTTTTCTTCAGAAAACGTGACCCTGATCGCCATTTTTGCTCCTTTTTAAATTTAATTAATTTCAAGCTCCTATTCCTAAAACAATTATCAATTCTGCTCCTTTTAAAAATTCCCCCGATTATAAATGCTTTCAGAATTCTATCCCATCAACATTTGTTATCAGTCTTGAAAGCGTGGAATTCAATGTAAAATCAAATATGAAATTCATCACTACTACTGAGAAGATTAATAAACTTATTGGAGAGCAACTTTGAATCTAGCAGAGGCAGAATCCTTCACCACTACTTACTACACAAAGCCAATACAGCTCATAAAAACAACAACAACGTTTCTGTCACAATTAATAACCAACATATCATTGCATCTACTTTTGATTCCTTGTCATCTAATCGTAGATGTCAATAGTCACATGTCGCAAAAAAAAAAAAAAAATTAAGTCCGTATTATCATATTATCTTTTCAAGAAAAAATAGTAATTAATTTTTTTCTTTGAAAAATTAGATCAAATTAAATAAATTGTGACATGCATCATATATGTAACAACTCAAATTTAAGTATCTTACTTGTTATCAAAACTGCAACCTTCATACCGCTTCTTCGCACTGAATGAAGAGAAAACTTCAACAATCATTTTTGATAGTCACCAAAATAGTCTCAATCAAGCACGATTTCGAGGCAAAGTCTAGTTGAAAACTTCAAAAATTAAATTAGAGGCATATGAACTCCGATTTCAGCGAGATTACAGTCAAACTGGCGCTCTCGGAAAACGAATCCAATGCACCAAATTCGACCCAATCCGAGCCCAAATGAGTCCGAATCAAGGACCCAAAGCGCTGTTGGATGTTTAAAACCGCAATTTGAGTTATCAAACGGTCTTCGATTTTGACGAGCTTATACTTCGAACGAACGGCTCGGAGACGAATCCAAAAGCCAAGATCGCTGAATTCGACATCATTAAGGCCTTCAAATGTCCAAACAAATGGTGCTACGATCGTAGGATTCGATATCGGCCATCCATTTGGACCACTTCCTTATTCGCCTATGATCTCACGCCTATTTACGGCTATGCCACTCCAAAAAATCTTTAAATAGAGCCCTCATTCTTCACAAAAGGGGGGTCGAAGCAAAAATCAAGAAGCAAGAAGAGAAGAGGAGAAGGAGAAGAAGCTCCTCCTCGACCACCGCTGGAACCTCGCCGGACACCGGGCCTCGCCGGACACCGCCGGAGCCTCGCCGGACCACCGCCGGAGCCTCGCCGGACTACCACCGGAACCTCGCCGGACCACCACCTCAAGGCCTGACGTTCAGGCCCGGCGTTCAGGCCTGACATTCTACTGAAAGCCCGACGTTCAGGCCCGAACATTCTATTGAAGGTCCACGTTCAGGCCCGACATTTCTTCTCAAGTCCTGACGTTCTGCTGAAGGACCCGACGCTCTGCTCAAGGCCCCGACGTTCAGGCCTGACGTCTTCATTTAGGCTCCTCACCTTTACCTTCGCCAGAGCCTCACCTTTGCCAGAGGCCCTTGTCTTGCACCAGATCATCATCAAAGGCCGTGTGCCCACCAGAACATCACATGAGGCCCAGACTTCTTCTGACACCACTTAAGTGCCCTGTGCTTCACTAGGCCATACTTGATGTTTGGACTTCCGCTGGACTAACACTTGAGGCCATGAGCTCCACTAGCCATCACCTAAAACCTGGACTTTTATCGAGTACCGCCCTCCTACTACGGTACCGTCCGACCTATCACCAGACACGGTCTTTCTGACCCCGGTCTCTGCCGATTACGGTCCTTTCGACCTCCGTTCGCCTACACAGTCCGTCCGACCTCCATCACTAGACAACGATTCTTTCAGACCCCAGTCTACCTACCATACATCCTTCAGGCCTTCGTCGCCTACTATGGTCTTCCGACCTCCATCAACAGAAAACGGTCTTTCTGACCCCGGTCTCCTGCCGACTACGGTCCTTCCGGCCAACAAACATGTATATGTAACTCCTACCATGTAATGCAATCTATAGATGTATAGTTGCTACATCAATACAAGGCCTTCTCCAAAGGAAGGGCCTCATTTGTAATCGACTGCAAATACTAGTGGATTCATTCAAATTGGGCTAGGCCCCCGTGGTTTTTCCCCCTTTTCAGGGGTTTTCCACGTAAAACAACTCGGTGTCTCTTATGAATGCTACCCTCTCACTTATCTGATGTGTGCTGGATCTTCGTACAATGCTAAGACGTTAAACCATATATTTTCTACCGCGCAAATATTCCAGGACGCAACAGCTTGGCGCCGTCTGTGGGAATAGTGATTCCCGATGGGAGGCAATTTTTGCTACAAACTCAAAAGGTTATTCAACTGCTATTGATGCATCCATTTTATTGGAATCAAATCCGGATGGGGGGCAACCTTGACTACAATTTTAGTCAAGAAGATCTCTCAAAAAATATTACATAATCAAAGACGATATATAAGGAATACTCCCTAAAAATGTAAGGAAGCTTCCGATAAATTTCAAGCCACGTACAGTCCCTTACTGGACTTCCAATCCTTGAACAATGTCTTAATCTGACTTCAAAAAGACAGTAACGGTCTAAAGATATCCTCTTCAACTTTGATCGGGATACACGCGACGTTCGCCACCTCCTAATCAGATAAAAAATCAATCTTGTGGATTCTCCCCACCTCTTCCACACAGGTTAACGTCGTCGAGCAAAGGCTCCGACATATAACCTCGGAAAGGTCCTACATCCGTGGTAGATACTCTCAACCTCTTCCACACAGGTTAACGTCGTCGAGCAAAGGCTCCGACATACAACCTCGGAAAGGTCCTACCATACCTTGGTGGATTCTCCGACTCTCTTCCACACAGGTTAAGTCATCGAGCAGTGCTCTGACATACAACCTGGAAAGGTCCTACAACCTTTGTGGATTCTCCCTACTGTCCACACAGGTTAAACGTCCATCGAGCAGTGCCTGACATACAACCTCGATAGGTATACACCTTTAGTGGATTCTCTCAACCTCTTTCACACAGGTTAACGTCATCGAGCAGGGCTCACATACAACCTCGGAAAGGCTCCTACATCCTTGGTGGATTCTCCCGACCTCTTCCACACAGGTTAACGTCATCGAGCAGTGCTCGACATACAACCTCGATGGTCTTACACCTTAGTGGATTCTCTCGACCTCTTCCACTAGGTTAACGTCATCAAGCAGAGCTCTGACAAACAACCTCGGATAGGTTTACATCCTTAGAATATCTTTGACGGAATTCTACGCTCTACTGCCCGTCGCAAAATTTTTTGTCGTCTTTCTACCGAGCCACCAAGTGACGCCGGTCTTTGCCAATCTTTAAGTGATGTCGGCCTTCTGCTCGGCCTCCATGTGACGCCGGTCTTGCACCTGACTTCGGAGTGACGACGACCTTCTACCTGGCCTCAAGTAAGCGCCGGTCTTCTACCACGCACATCAAGTGATGTCGACCTTCATCCGGCCTCGAAGTGACGTCGGTCTTCTGCCCGACCTCCAAATGATGTCGGCCTTCTATCGATCGAAGTGACGTCGGCCTTCTACCCGGCCTCCATGTGGACGTCGATCTGCACCGACTTCGGAGTGACGTCAGCCTTCTACCGGCCTCCAAGTGACGCCAGTCTTTTGCCCGATCTCTAAGGGTACGTCAACCTTCTTCCCGGCCTCCATGTGACGCCGTCTTGCACATGACTTCGAGTGACATCGGTCTTCTACCGCCTCCAAGTAACGTCGATCTTCTGCCCGACCTCCAAGTGACGTCGGTCTTCTGCCCGACCTCCAAGTGACGTCGACCTTTCTGCCCGACCTCTGTGTGACGCCGGTCTTACACCTAACTTCGTAGTGACGTCGGCCTTTTGTCCGGCCTCGAAGTGACGTCGGTCTTCTGCCCGGGCCTCCAAATGATGTCGGCCTTATACTCGATCTCGAAGTGACGTCGGTCTTTTGCCCACCTCCTAGTGACGTCGGCCTTCTTCCTGGCTTCCAAGTGACACCGGATTCCGCTTAACTTATAGTGACATCAGTTTTCCGCTCGACATCAAGAGATGTCGCCTTCTGCTCGGCTTTCAAGTGATAACGATCTTCTGCCTGACCTCCAACCTCACACCTTCCTTTACTCAGTGAGGGGCCCTAGGGCGAACAGGGATACCCGTCTGAACAGAGCTAGGGGAAAGCCTCAGCTTGAGAAAGAAGAGAGAGAGGGGGAGATGCAAATTTTCATACCCACAAGGGGGTATTTATAGTGGTGTGAGGGAGGGATGAAGAGCCATTAATTTTCAGTTATAAATTCGCCATTAATTTAAGTTATAAAATAGTCATAATATATGAATGTTACCGTATATTATAGTTAGCATTATTATAAAGATAAGTTTATATTAACATATATAACTTTAATATATATATCTGTATATATATCATATTAATATAACTTAATATTTATATATAAGTTATTAATAAGTTATATATAACAATATAACGTTTAATATATCTGTAAATATATTAAATATAACTTAATATATTTTAAGTTTTTAATAAGTTATATATTAATGTATATAACGTTTAATTATATCAGTTGTATATTAATATATCATTAACTGTTATATAAGTTATAAATAAAGTTAATACACTAGTATATTAATATATGTTAACGTCATATACAACAGATTATATATGACGTCATATGTTGAAACTTGTTTCTTATTTGAAGTGGGTGTTGTTGATTTGATTCGACTTAGTACTAATCTTAACCTAACTAGTTA
Source organism: Dendrobium nobile (assembly GCA_022539455.1). Lineage (NCBI taxonomy): Eukaryota > Viridiplantae > Streptophyta > Magnoliopsida > Asparagales > Orchidaceae > Dendrobium > Dendrobium nobile. The sequence goes on from CM039734.1 coordinate 61,211,689, forward strand.
GTTAAGTTTAGTAACTTAGTATTCATATATTATACATATATGTAATCTTATCTTATAAAGGTATGACTCAGGACATTTTAAATGCTGAAATTATACAAGTATTTTTGGACTTTGTAAGATTCAAAGTTCAAAAATAGGGGGGCAACTGATACGTCACCAAAAATAGTCTCAATCAAGCACGATTCTCGAGGCAAAGTCAAGTTGAAAACTTCAAAAATTAAATTCGAGAGCATATGAACTCCGATTTCAGCGAGATTACAGTCAAGCTGAGCGCTCGGAAATACGAATCCAATGACACCAAATTCGACCCAATCCGAGCCCAAATGAGTCGAACAGACCCAAAGCGTGTTGGATGTTTCAAACCACAATTTGAGTTATCAACGGTCTTCGATTTTGACGAGCTTATACTCGAATCGATCGGCTCGACGAGACGAATCCAACAAGCCAAGATCGCTGAATTCCGACATCTTAAGGCCTTCAAATGTCCAACAACGGTGCACGATCGTAGGATTCGATATCGCCAACCATTCGACCACTCCCTATTCGCCATGATCTCACGCCTATTTACGGGTATGCCACTCCAAAAAATATATAAATAGAGCCCTCATTCTTCACAAAAGGGGGGTCGAAGCAAAAAGCAAGAAGCAAGAAGAGAGAGAGAGAGAAGAAGAAGCTCCTCCCGACCACCGCCGGAACCTCGCCGGACCACCGCCGGACCTCGCCGGGGACCACCGCCGGAGCCTCGCGGACCACCGCGGGCCTCGCCGGACTACCACCGGAACCTCGCCGGACCACCACCTCAAGGCCTGACGTTCAGGCCAGGTGTTCAGGCCTGACATTCTACTGAAGACCCGACGCTCTGCTCAAGGCCCGACGTTCAGGCATGACGTCTTCATCTGAGGCTCTCACCTTTACCTTCGCTAGATGCCCCACCTTTGCCGAGAGGCCCTTGTCTTCAACAGATCATCATCAAGGCCGTGTGCTCCACCGAACATCACATGGAGGCCCAGACTTCTCCTGACCACCACTTAAGGCCCTGTGCTCCACTAGGCACTACTTGATGTTTGGACTTCCGCTGGACTACCACTTGAGGCTTGAGCTCCACTAGGCCATCACCTAAAACCTGACTTCTATCGGAGTACCGCCCTCCTACTACGGTCCGTCCGACCTCCATCCACAGACAACGGTCATTCTGACCCGGTCTCCTGCCGATTATGTCTTTCGACCTCCGTCGCTCTACAGTCCGTCCGACCTCCATCACTAGACAAACGGTCTTTCAACCCCAGTCTCTCCGACTACGTCCTTCAGCCTTCGTCGCCTACTATGGTCCTCCGTACCTCCATAACAACAACGGTCTTTCTGAACCGGTCTCCTGCGACTACGGTCCTTCGACCAAACAAACATGTATATGTAACTCCTACCATGTAATGCAATCATATGATGTATAGGTTGCTACTCAATACAAGGCCTTCCCAAAGGAAGGGCCTCATTTGTAATCTGACTGCAAATACTAGTGGATCCATTCAAATTGGGCCATGCCCCGTGGTTTTTCCCCCTTTTCAGGGTTTCACGTAAAAACTCTGGTATCTCTTGAATGCTACACCCTCCCTCACTTATCTTGATTGTGGTGCTGATCTTCGTACAATGCTAAGACGTTTAAACCATATATTTCTCTACCGCACCGCGAATATTCCAGGACGCAACAATTTGTGTAAGTGGATATAGTTCATAGTGCTCATTTTGAGTATGTTTTTTTTTTTTTCCCAAAAAAAAAATATTGTTTTTGAAAAAATTCTTCTTTCATTTATAAATATAACTTTTTAGTTTTACATTTTAAATATTCATAAATATACTTTTTCGTTTTGAATCCAACTAACTTAACAGCGGCCTGAAGGCTAGTTAGATCCAGTACCGAACAGTCAGAGGCTATCACCTGTCTTGGTCAATCGTAGAGACAAGATTAGGGAACAGTTTGTATTTTTTGTGAGGATATAAGAGAACTATCGATATTTTTTACATCAATATACAACATAATTAACAAAAAATTGAATGCATTCAAAACGAATTATGTATTCACATTTTTTTATTAATTATTTGTTGATTTGATGTTAAAGAATTAAGATTTATTTGGGATTACTGTAATTTTTATTATATTGTGAAATGTTGAGGTAAAATAAACTTAGATATTTTGATTGTAAAAAATAAATTTTCACTAGAAATCTTATAAAAAATAGTGAAAAAGCAGAAAAATAAAATAGCAGACTTAAGCTTTGTTTGGGACGCTTTCTTATGCTTTTAAAGCAGCTTTCTAGTACAATTTTTTTAATGTTTTGTACTAAAAGTAATTTTAGAAGCAGGAAGAAAGCCGTCCCCAACGAAGGCTTAATTGTAATTGATGAAAAATAAAGCAGGGAGAAAAGTGCCAACCCTTTACCAAATTATTACTCAAAAGGTTGTTTTTTACTTGTGCATTAATGTACTTGGATTTTGAAATAATTGAAGTGTTTTTTTTCCAAATTGAATAATTGTTTGTGCAATTTATTTTTTAGTGAGCTGAACCTCCTCTACATTATTCATGTAAATTTAGGTTTTATTTGGGATTACTTTTTTACTATTTAAATTAATTTTTAGAAAGCTGAATTAAAAATAAGGAAAGAAGTCGTCCCAAACGAAGCCTTAGACGTTGATTGGGATTCACTTTTGACAACTTTTTTTTTTGTTGTTTTAAAAAAAATTAATAAAAAATTGATTTTGATAGCCGATAAAAAAATTGTCCTAAATGAAGTTTTAATTAAAACGGCTCTTATAAATTTGTTTTATTGTATTTTTGTTATATTTTTCTCCTTATTTTTTGTCTGGTGATTTATCACTCTTGTTGAGTAATGGAATATTCGCGCAAGTAGAGAAATATAAGTTTAACGTCTTAACTTTGTACGAAGATCCAACACACAATCAGATAAAAGAAAGTGTGTAATTGTTCATAAGAGACCAGAATTTTTTACGTGGGAACTCCTAAAAATGGGAAAAACTACGAGGCATAGCCCGTTTGAATGAATCCACTAGTATTTACAGTCGATTACAAATAAGGTCCTTCTTGGGGGAAGTCTTGGATTGATAAGCAAATATACATTATATAGAGTGCATACATGGTGGGAAATAGAAGAATAAGTATTGACATGTTCGTTTTGTCAGCAAGACCATATTCGGGGGGCGACGGAGGTTGGAAAGCCATAATCTAGTGACGGTGGACGGAATGACATAGTCGATGGGAGACTGAGGTGGAAATATCGTAGTCTGACGATAGAGGTCAGAAATATTGTGTTATGACGATGGAGGTCGGAAGGATCGTAGTCAACAAGTGGTAGAGGTCGGAATGATCGTTGTTTTGTGACGGAGGTAGGAGTGACTGTAGATTGCTAGCGACGGAGGTCGGAAAGACCGTAGTCGATGATGGTGGTTGGAAGGACCGTAGTAGGCAGATGACAATGGTCAAAAATATCATTTCGGCTACAAAAGTCGGAGCAACCAACGAGTCGGGCCTGGTGTAAAATCCGGGTTCAGTTGGTGGCCAAAAAAAAAGTATGAAGTTTGTCGTGGCCGAGGTAGAAGTCCAACATCAGTCGGTGACCGGCGAAAGCCCGGCAATGGATGGTGGTCCGATGAAAGTCCGGACATTGGCAGAAATTAGTGACGGACGGAAGTCTGGTCATGGATGGAATTCTGGCATTGAGCAGATGTCGATGACAGAAACTGGTCTAACAAAAGCCCAACAATGGTCGATGGTCTGGTGGAAGTCTGGGCAGTGGTCAAGAAGGAACTTGGTGGCAAGAGATATCTAAGATTTCTCTTCCTTGTTCCTCTCATTCTCTTCCTTCCCCCTCACCTTGTGAAGAATGCGGAGGTCTATTATATTTTTGGGGAGTGGCATGACAACTAAATAGTGAAAGATCAAGATTAGGTTGGGAGTATTTTTAGATGGATGGTCGATATTGATTCCCTTGATATAAGTTGTTTATACGATATTTGGGTATCTTAATGATGTCAAAATTCAAACGATCTTAAGCTCATTTAGATTTGTCTGTCGAGCCGGTGTTTCTTCCTGACCACCAATAGACTTTCGCCAGTCTTCTGACCACCGACGAACTTTCAAAGTCTGACGACCACCGCTAGTTCTTCTGCACCAATGAACTTCAGCCAAATTTTGCTCATTCATTGACCACCACCGGAGTTCTTTCTGATCGTCGTCGGAATTCCACCCATTCGTCAATCACCCATGGTCCTCCCAACCTCCGTCGCCCGCCGATCTACAGTCCTTCCAATTCTCCGTCGCCCGCGGGCTACGGTACTTCCGACCATCGTCGCCCAACTACGATCTCCCCAACCTCTGTCGGCCTCGACTATGGTCCTTCTGACGCCATTGCCAACTAAGATCCTTTTGAACTCCGTCGCCCGCGGCTATGGTCCTTCTGACCACCGTTTGCTCGCCAATTATGGTTATTTCGATCACGTCACCGCTACGGTCCTCCTTATAACCCCCGTCGCCGGCTGACTACAATCTTCTAACGACAATTGTCAACTACTGTCCTTCCGACCATCGTCAACTATTGTCCTTTCAACCATCGTGGTTTGCTGACTACAATCCTTCTGCCGACTATGGTCGTACGAGCACCATCATTTGACTAAATCTTTTCAACCTCCATCTCCCGACTACGGTCCTTCCGACACCTTCATCCGATTACGATCCTTCAACCTACATCGCTCACTGATTATGGTCTTATCACCCAAACGAACATATCAACACTAATTCTTTCAACTCCTACCATATAAATGCACTCTATATTATTTATTTGCTACTTCGAACTAGGCCTTCTCATAAGGAAGAGTCTCATTTGTAATCAATTGCAAGCATTAGTGGATTCTTTCAAACTGGGCCAAGCCCGTGATTTTCCCCTTTTTAGGGGTTTCCACGTAAAAACTCTGGGTGTCTCTTATGAAGGCTTCAACCCTTACTCATTTATGTGTTTGTGTGCTGTATACATACAAAGCTAGGGACGCTAAAGTATATCACTCTCTACTGCTGCAAATATTCCAGGACACAAAAATTCTATACTTGGTTTTGGAGCTAAGGTAGATGAACTATTTGATAAATGCTTAAGAAGGGATCATCTCATATGATGTTGCATGATAGTGATACTCATGACATGTGGTCAAGTTGGCCTCATGAAGAGTGTACTAAGTATTTTAAGTTGATGAATGATGTTTACAATATCGATCCTTCTCCTGATTTCCTATGCATGTATGGTGTCTTCTTGGACGACAGGTTTGTTGAAAGAGGCATATGATTTGTGAAATCAATTCCTATGGAGCTATGTTGCATTAGTATGGATACAGCGACATATATATGGGACATGTCAATTCTTAAAAATACAGGATACGTGTCGTACACGACATTATAATTTATTAAATCATAAATAAAAAAAAAGAAAACAATCAAAGCATAAATTTGAAATTACAAAAAAAAAAAAAAAAAAAAAAATAACATCATTTGTGGCCTTGTATTATAATATTAAAATAAAAGTAAGCATTAAAGTCTAGTACAAACAACAAAGCATAAACATAAATGTCTAGCACATGAAATTTAAACTATTCAATAGAAGGAATGATATGATTAGCTTCTCCAGTGGTTTGTCTTTGAATTCTATATCATCTTCAATAAATATCATAGCTTCTTAATTCATACTCATCAAGTGAAAGATAGCAATTTCTAATATTCCCATATCATCAAGAGACTCAATCCATCATGGAAATGAGAGAATCTCGCTCGTAGCCGCAAAATTAAGTAAATACGATGGGTTTTTTTTTTAGATTTTTTGTTTATCAACGACATGCGTATTGGATATTCGCGTCCTAATTTTGAAATTAAATACTATTTTAATTGGATACGATAATAACGTACCGACACGTATAGGTGCCGTATCACGAGGCGTATATGTGTATCAGTGTATCTTACAAAACACACCTTCATAAATAGTTGTATCGTGCAACAAAGCTATGGAGCCTCATGCTGTTGTATGGGTGCATTTTGTTATATGGAAGGATGCAATGAGAGACTTGTAGAGATAGCTTTATCAAGGCTTAGTGAAGTGAAGCCACAAAATGCTGGAAATTTTGCCTCAATGTCAATTGTCTATGTTGCATATAATAGGTTGGTGGAATGTTTCACAAGAACGAAATCTAATAATTGACTCAAATTTTACATATAAGATGGCAGTGGATCGCCATCGTCGAGAAATTTTTTTCAACTGCTAGATGTTGCACAACCTAGCATTTCATTATTGGAGTCAGAACTCCTCAGATACAGGAAAGAAAATGATGTGATGCATCATATAGTAGTTACACCTGAATTATTATTTCATATACTTTTACTATCTTTTTTTGTTTTTATATTGTCTCCTCTTGCATAGCAACCTTTTCTGTTAGTACCGTATAATTACACTTTTTAGTGGTTTGATCATCATATTGGAAATACAACTATTGTATCTTGAGAAGAACAATATATATAGTAATGCATTTAGGGGAAGAGGGGATTATTATTGAAAGATACATGATAGTGCTTTGAGTTGTTATTTTCTTTGATTTAATTATTTGTTCTTGTATCTTCCTTCTTCCAACGATCCCACTATATCGAAATGAGCCCCAATCAGTACTTAAAACATAAGTGAAAATCTCTTCACATTAATTGGAGAATCAAAAAAATCTCAAATCTTGTGTGCTTATAATCAAAATGAGTGTTTTCAACAAGAGAATATGATAAGCTCTGTACATTGATTCTCATGATCTATATATATATATAATAAGAATAATTTATGATCATGAAATCAATGTGGTTGTTTGATGGGTTGTTAAAATTGCATAAATGACACAACTTAAAAACTAAATATAGCCCCATTATTCCATACAAATAGAATCCTTAATTGGATTAATTATTCTCTGTGAATGTCGAACGCCGTCCGAGACCAAACAGAATGTTTTACGTCACCCCTTCGCTCGGTACTGCGGCTCGATACCGTTGACGTGTGCATTCTAGTTGGTTTAAAGATAGCGTTCTGCATTTGGTCTCTGCACATCCCTTACTTGAAGGTGATTTAATTACTTCTACAAACGCCTAAGTTGTCAATTAGTTGACAATGATTGTGTTTTTATAAAACATCCAAAATGCTTAAAATCTTTTATACAAATAGCTAGATTTTTTTTTAAATAAATTAAAAAAAAAAAAGCATTATGGGATTCTTTGAATAGAGTTTTTTTAACTATTTTATTATTTTTAAAATAGATCACATTATTTTAAAAAATACTCAGAACTATTTTGGGGTATTTTGATTATTTTGTAAACTATCGAGTCTATGACTGCTCTCCACCAATTGTCATTGTCATTAGTAACTAAAATTACTGTCATCTCGTTGGCCTCACCAATGAGTTGTTGACGATTGTTTGCTACAACCTTTTTAATCACTTTATTTAATATTTAATTGAAACAAAGCCATTATTGTTTGTAACAAATATGCTCTATATTTGCCACAATATAAATAAAATTAAAATAAAATAAAACTCAATAAAATGCCTCTAACAAACATGTTTTTTTTTTAAATAAAATGAAATTATTCCAAACTGTCCTTAATTAGAATTAAAATTTTGATTTAACCATGCCCAATTTAATCTCTTCTATTTATCCTCCCACGGTAAGTGCTTCTCATTGGCAATTTTTCCCTTTCGAAAATGACTCCAAAACTTTGTGATCTCTGAATTTAATAAGCCACAAAATAGTTAAAACTTCATAATTATTTGATAAATAGAAAATATTTGATATGTGTTTTTTAATGTATTTTATTTTTTATTTTAATAAAATTAAAAAATCATTTTAAATAAAATAAATGATTTTGAAAATGGTCAAAAACTAAATTTAAGGTATTTTCATTTTTAAAATAAAAATTATCCTGCTCATTTTTGCTGGCCATGTTCCTGCCAATGCTATCTTCTACCATTAAACAAATATAACACATCATTAGGACATTAATTCGTTTTATTAAAAAGAAATTAAATAAAAATAAAATTTGATATTTGCATTTCTCTTAAGCAACCATCCCATAACAAAACAAGCCCTGGGAGATTTTTCCACGGCTCAGCTCATCGCTGTTAGGCGATTTACAATATCTACAAAGTTTAGGCCAAAAGAAAAAAAAATTCAAAGTTCAACAAACTGCAGAAAAATTAATATCATTAGAGCCTCAGTTCTATGGTTATTTTATAAAAATGCAAGTTATCTGCATGAGTGTTTTCTCTGTACGACATGCAACTACTTAAAATTAAAATCTTTCAATATGTGCGATATATATGCACTTTGATTTATTTTGCTCTGTATATCTGTAACATTTAGATCTGACACGTCAAAATTGCACTCAGGAGCTAGGATCGTAGGTCCTGATTTATTGGACCTGCTTTGGCTCTTGGAACTTAAAAAAAAAAAAAAAAAAAATCAGTCAGTGAGGGGGAGATTTAACAGAATACTTGCTTCAACGATTGGGTTTGGGCTCATTTGGTTACTTCTAGTAAGAAATCTTGTTTTGAGAAATGATTATGAGGGCATCTCCAACGAACGGCAAACACTTGTTTTGCCGTTCTTGCTTTGCTTCCAAACCGATCGTCATTTTTGACGCCAGTTGATCGCGGATGAACAGGCGACGCCATATTGGCGTTGCACATTCATCTGCGCCATTTTTTTTCCCTCTAACCGAACAGGTTGGGAAGAAAGAGCGTGAAAGAAAACGACTGTTTTTAGCGACAAAATGATTTTGGATTGGAGAATGAAACACAGCATTTTTTGATTTCCCTGCATTTTGGAGTGAAAAATGACTTTTCGGTTGGAGATGCCCTGAGGATTTATTCATTTTGAATGTGAAAATGAATTCTTCCTTTTGAGAATATGAAGAAATTATTTTATAGTGTTCAGAATCAATGTTATTTTTTAACTACCTTTCAATTAAATGATGAAGTTGAGAAATTTACGCTTTTAACATTTTGGAAGGACCTTATTAAGTAATTCAAGTGTTTACAAGCCATAAGAAACGTAAATTTAATGATTCTAATATCAATGCAAAGAATAAATCATGCTATCCTATCTTATCTAGCTAAAATTGGTTTTGAGTTTGCAATTTTGTCAACATGTTTTAGAACCAGTTGACTTAAAATGTTAGTTTAGGTTTACTATTTTCAACATTGTTATAGAACCATGTAACATATAAAGGTTACAATAGAGTAAAATATCTCTCTAAAATATATATTGAATATAAAGTTAGATTAATTTTTATATGTTGCACTTATCTTAAAATTAAATTTAATGATTTTGAGACTCAATATTCATAATTATTTTGATGTAAATACAATCATAACAACTTACTTGAGTGTAAACGGGATCTTCAATCATGGGACCAACATGCGATTTAGTGGCATCAACCCAATTCTGTAGTTCGACAGTAAATTCTTTTAAGGAGGGCCTGAACCCGTTAAATTGGAAATCTACTTGATTCGCCTGTAAGCTGACTTCTCCATATAGTGGAACTTGTTAGCAAAAGGTGTATCATATCATGAGGATGTGAGGGTGCTGTGCTCCAAGCTGCAGCTGTAAGCATGGAATTGTGACCCATACCATTCAAGGGTTCCTCTTGTCCATGTTACTACACACTACTTGTTTTTCTATGTCGTAATTGCTAGGGTAGTCTTGAAGTGAGTGTTTCTGTGGAAACACATGTTATTCCCTGAAAAATTTAAATACAAGTTATTTACATATAGTGGCGATAGCACAAGGAAAGAAGATTTCAATAAAGTTCATATTAAAAAATTAACATGTGAAGAATTTGTGAAAACACTTGGAAAGAAGAATTCAAAGCAGGTTGAAGTAGGGGAACTTCTTTTGAAACTATGATCGCATGGAAGAAAGTACCAGCAAAATAAGAAAAAAACACTGGCATAATCAGGTTGGTGTTGTGGTTTTGGCATAAAACTATTGAACAATTTCTAATAATGCTAAAGAAAATGCCCTGCGCCCTGAACAAGATTTTATTGTACTGCATATCAAATTAGGTTAGTTTTCATGTTTATGTTTTAGCCTGTTGGGTACAAATTGATATATATATTATAAACTAGCACATTATGTGGTAAATAGCCACACAACATTCATGCATATATTATCAATTAGTGTCTTCATAAATATCATTCAATTTGATAAGTTAAAAGCTTTGGAGCTTAACCTATAATATTACTCGAAGAAAAGGATTTAGTTTAAGCCAATTCAGAAATAAACCCCATAACAAGTATCAAATTGATGGAACTGGCACGTAGAATTTAGAACGACTGGACCCTACGTGTTATAGAATTGAACAAAATCAGATAATTAGTTTTATTGGACTGGCTATGCCACTTCATATCAATCAAATTATACACATTAAAAGTAAAATTTAACATGTGGATCTTCAAGTATTGAGAGACGATCGAATAGCATATAGGATTTCATCACATTCTAGAACTAAATAGAACACCAAAAGACTAACGGCGGGACTTGAACAATGTTGCGGTGAAGAGGTTTGGAATGATCACTCAATTAACCAAAAAAAAGAAAAACTTAATATGTTTTTATGGCAAAAAAAATCAAAATGAGATAAATAAAGATCCAAATGCAAAAAATGTGTTGCACCTTAGATGGCAAGGCCCAAACAAGTCCAAAATGCATGATGTATAATTGATCTAACAATCAGGTATCTATGAAATCCATGCAACAAATTAATAGCTAGCAAACTTTAAAGAAACCTGATGTTGTTGAAAAGCTTTTTGTTGCATCAGGAAACTTAACATAGAGAAAGAACAATTTAGTTGAGGATATAGCAGAGCGTGTTTTGCCTTGAGTAGGCAAGCTAGGAGCTCCTGAAAACATGAAATTTTGGTCATTCACCATGATGATGCCATGCATATTTGAAGGTTGTTGCTCGTGCTCGGAATCCACAGGCAAGTTCATGGCGAGAAACTATGGATAAACAAAACACATCATTTTTTTAATGCAGTCAATAAAAAATATAGTTGAAATTTATTATTAATGAATAATTAGAAGCTGAGATAAGTGTGAAAAGTTTGTACCTCACCAGAGTAATCTAACTGCAAAGTTGCTTGCTAAGGTACATTGTCAAGCAAAGAGTGAATCAGAAGATAATTGTAGGGAAAGATAGTCATTTTTTTTTATGGTACTTAAATAATTAAGTCTATGTATAAATGAAACTTTATGGTCTTAAACATGTAAATAAAAATGAATTAAATGTCATGTTATATAACCCCCCTAAATACAATTACACAGGATAAATAATATTATTTCAAATCAGGCCCTCTTATACATAACAATTTTCTCATATTGTTTTGCTAATAAGCATCATACACTAATTGAAACCATGTCGAATTAATAAGAAATTTTAAATTCAATCACATCCAATAAATTCCCAGTTGTGTAATTTGGAGCAAGGCAAGCCAGTAACAAATAAGTAGAAGAAATTATGCAAGGAAAGAATTAGGGAACTAAATTGAAGAAAAGCCTAATGAAAGTCCAAAAAAAAAAATGATTGTAAGAATGTGCTCCGCAGCCTTTGTGAAAGTGTCGTGTGGTACCCTTTTTTACATAGTTGTTAAGCATCAACTATAAATAATACATACCTTTTGCATTGAATCCGATTTAAAAGCATCCAGGAGAGTATGTTCCATTTGCGTGATTTGCTCTATGCTATCAACGTTGTTAGGGTCAGTCCAATAACTGGTTGTAAAAAATGTGTTTACGCACAACAGTAATAAGTGAAATAAGCGAGAAGTACATCAAACAGTGTTGACGTTTCAAAAATTCAAAACGGTGTTCAGTTTCCATAGCAGAGACGTCCATGTTCGTAGCATATGTAAAAATTAGGTTTTGTTTGGGGCAGCTTTCTTATTGCTTTCTAAAACGAATCTATAGTATAAAAATTTATTGAATTAGAAATATTTGTGTTATGAAGTTTGTTTTACACAGCAGTAAAAACTATCTCAAATGAAGTCTGACTGGCACTGTGCAAAAAGCTTTTGATTATAGGTCGAGAAAGTGATATTTCTTGGAATAAAACAGTAATTATTTTATAATTTATTTCTCACAGATAGGCTATCCGCCCGCTAAAAATCTAATCACTACCTCAGTGGTTAAAATACAAGATAAAAACATGAATGCAAAATGTATTAGTAAAAAACCATATCATCCTAGTTTATCTAACCAAATCAACCTAAAAACTAAACAGCTATTCCATTAGTTGAAATTAAGACATCATTTGGGACGGCATTTCAGTTCGATCACATAATTCTTGTGAGTTAATTGATGGCTAGTGTGTTTAATTTATATCTTTATACTTATTTTAGTATTCCTTATTGTAGGGTATCATTTCCATGTTCTAATAGTAAAGTTTTATTTGCAGCATGAAAGATATAAATGATACTATCAAGGTTTTTATTGAAGCAACATTGTTTGTCTAGGTCGCTCTCCAAATCGAACAGACACATTTTATTTTGGCAACCATTTACAACATTGAAGGTTACCCTAATGATCTAAACGCCTATCAAGATACTTTGTGTCCGCTTGAGAGAAAGAGGAGTAAAAACAACAATGCTACTTCTACCATTTAACTTACAATGGATGTTGTGACTCGTTTTTGAAGAAGTAGCCTGCCCCCAAATACTTTTCAGAGTGCTAGACCCTTAATCTTTTCGTAGGAGGTTAGCCACCATTTCTACAAGGCTCCTATGACTATTCTAATAGTGACTTATGATGCTGCCATTGTAATTATCATTGTAGTTTGTTGTGATTTCTACTAATGGTTTTTATGCAATCATGGGATTTTACAATTATATGAGATTATGAAGCTATCTACTATATGTGGCCTGCAGCTATAAGTGTTGCTACATGGAACGTTATTTATATCTTTTGTCTCTAGTCACAAACTCTTATTTTTTGTTTTATGATTGTACAAGAAAATTTGTAAAGATCGTAAACTTAATGAAGAAATGAGTTGTTCATCTAACAAATTAAAAAATTGAAAATATCACCTTAATCTTCTTTGCATTTCAGATAATTGAGATCTTAAGTTCAGCAAGGGCTAGTAGCTCCTGCTCAAAGATAGAATAGTTATCTTAAAAACCGTATTGAAATCAGGGAATATGCAACTACAGAACCATGTTGTTATCTTCAAAACATAACCTCAATGGTTGGTTGCTGCAATGATAAGAGGAGAATATTAGAGTATTAAAATATTGCAGCCCTTTATATGTAAAAGAAACTTGCCAAGTTTATTCCATACCTTGAACTAAAGAAGTCTGGAATATTTACATCATGATCCAATTTCTTGATGTCTTCTTTAGTACCTATAAATAAAAAAAAATTAACACAAACAACTTTTTACCAATTGAATACAATCTTATGACAAAATTGCATATTTCTTCCTTAAGATATCCAATCTTAATGTAAATAATTGTTTTCCATATAGTAACTAAATGTGTTATATATATATATATATTATATATGATTATAAATGAATATTTTAAAGGAAGAAGTCTTGATTAGATACCTATTAAATAATTCAATGAAGGCATATATGATATTTCTTTTATTATGTCAACGAGTAATACATAAATTATAAAACATTTTTCCATTGATCAAATGATATCATAAAAAGATACATTCTTGCCTAAGAATTATCAACTAATACAAGTCAATTGTACATATTGAACCATTTCTCCAATGTCAAAATCATCCAAGTTTTCTTCCTTGATTGCAAGAAAGAAAATCATACTCATAAGGTATTATACGGAAATCGCCATATCCTATGTGTGGAAACCAGGAAAGATGCAAAATGTCTTCTTCCTTAGTGCCTTAAACCAAAACAAAGATGATGGAATAAATGTAGAGAATATATTAGTTTGGGGTGGAGTTCCAAAGAAGAAGCAAGTAAGCAATTTTGTCACCTCAAATATAACCTTTAAGAGTATTGATAATACTAAACAATAAAAAAAAAACATGAAGGACTCCGAAAATAGAACTTATAGGAAAAAAGTTTATAACCTGCTTTGATCGATGTTGCATAAGATTTATCTTTTTTATATATATTTAGCAATTGTTTAAAATTTTTAATCTGTTAGATCAAAAGTAAGATGTACATAATGGACTTACCTCAAGGCTTTCTCAATTTCCTCTTGTTCTCTCTTGTGGGTCAACTGCGCAAACTTAGTAATAACGTCCTCCAATTTGCTGGTAAGAAATATTTTGTATATAGAAATATGCAAAAAAATAACATGTATCTTAATAAAAATAGAATTAAATAACAAAAGGTACAAGAAAAAATAAAGGAAATACTAAGAAAAATAAGATAAGCGAGTAAGGATGTAAAGATATCCCATAATTAATAAACTCTTAAGAGCCACTATCAACTTGTCACCTATTAAAACAAAGAGTTGTCTTACTTAAATCACTACAGGAAAACAGCTCATTTCCGACAAGAATTTCCGGCGGAAAAAAATTCGTCGCAAATTCGGGGATTTTTCGCGGCGCTTTCCGACGATTTTTTTTCATCGAATTCCCGACAAAATTTTTGACTGGTTTTCCGACGTTTTTTCCACGAATACATTTCCGCGGATTTCCGGCGAATTTCCGACGGAAATTAAAAATTAATATTTTTTATTTTAAAATATAACTTAAATTATTTAATTTAATAACTTAAATTATAATAAAAATAAATTAAATTTAATTATTTAAAAAACAAAAAAAAGATTTAAATTTAAACTTAAATTATAATAAAATTTAAAATTATTTATTTTTGTTAAATTAAGTTAATTAATTTAATTTTTTTTTTGTTAAATTAAATTAATTGATTTAAATAATTAATCTGTAATACATTAAATAAAAAAAAACGTAACAAGTTAAACAGTTTCTGTTAATTGACTAGTTGGCAGAAGTTCCTGTACGCTGGGGAGGTGGTGGCCGGGTTGTCGAACTCCGCCGAGGCGGGTGCGCGGGGGAGGGGGGCAGCTGTCCACGCGGGCAGCCGTGGAGCGCGGGCTGTGTTCACGGGGTTGGCTTGTTCGTGCGGGGTGAAGTCAGTCCGGCGGAGCGTCCACGGGACAACGGTCGGGGTTGGGCAGCCGTGGAGCGCGGCGGATAGGGAGCTGCCGGAGCGCATAAAATTTTTTTTTTTAATTTTTCTTGGCGTTCCGGCGCATATAAATTTCGACGGAAATATTTTTCCAGCGAAAAATTCCGTCGGAAAATTCGCCGGAAATGTTTCCGGCGAATTATTTTACGTCGGAAGTATTTAACGACGCGCGTTGAAAGGCCGAAAATATTTCCGCCGGAAATCCGTCGGAAATGCAATTTTCTGACGGATTTTGACCATTTTCCCGCGAACATGGCCGCCGGAAAATGACGTTTTTCTGTAGTGAATTCTCTCCATACATACTTGGGCAAGAGCTTTTACTACATCTATTAGTGCATTTGGGGATTCTCATAAAAAGAACTCATGGAAGGGAAACCCCACTACTCAAACTTAATTAAGCAAAAGTTCACTTTTTACCATCAAGCTAATATACCAATCTACATACATCCTTTCTCATTATAAACTTTCCCTCATCTTAAATGTTTCGTAAGTCCTAATTACAATTATCCAAGACTGCTTCCCTATTTTCACCAATCAAACTACACTGAATACCCATAAAAAAGTCCTCGGTGCGTGGTTCAACCAATACACCATTTTACAACTAGTTTTAACATAAGTTCTTTTTATACTATAAGAGTATGTGCTTTACTCATCTATTATTGCATGCACTGTACTGCAAATCTATTACTGCATGAAATTTTATTGCATCTATGGTTGCATTTGGATTCTTCTAGGAAAATTCATGGAAAGAAAAACGATTGATCAAACTTAACCAAGCACAAGTTGTTCACTATTTATAATACTAAACAAATACATTGAATTGTTGGTATATTTAGAGCTACATTTAGAATATTGTATACATAACTCTCTTATTTTATAATATGCCCTTCAGTTTTAAATCTCATTAGACCTCCTATCCAGTAACAATACTAATACCTTATTTCACTAACCTAATTATATTGAACATCCTTAATCACTTTAATCAATTTCATATCATTTCTCTACTTTATTCTAGTATTTAGGATACTTAAAATTATTAATTATATCTAAAATAACATAGATATTCATCACTCCATGCATTATTGAAGCTTTCTGAAAGAATAATTTGAATGTATTTAAGATACATAGAACCATTTCTCTCTGAAAAACTGAATCAAATCGACAAGCTACATGACAGAAGTTCTGATTTGAATAGGTTATCAAGTCTAAATGCAAATACAAAGAAAATGTTCTAAAACATACCTGTGCTCTCCGAGACATATCGTTGGTTTTTCCCGTTGGCGAGACATGAGAAGTAAAATGTCAATGTCGCACAAATATGGAGAGTCCAATGGCTTTCTTTCGCGATACCTGCCCTGCGCTTCGAGTAGGTAATTTGACGTCTATTCATACTCTCCAACGCCTGATTGTAAGCTTCACCTTCCCATCTTGCGATTAGTTTAGCGGCGCCCAAATCAAATTTGTTAAAAACTGTTGGTTAATCCTTCATGATACCAAATAAGCAGCGAATCAATCATTCCACCGCAACCGTTAATTGGTCGAAGGAAAGCCGAAAACTATTTCAAATTGTGGAAGAAGTGGATCGAGAGAAAACACAAAAGGTGATTGCGTTGGCAGCTAGGAGGTCACTTGAGGGCGTAAATTATAAAGATACTTGATGGAGAGAGAGAGAGAGAGAAGAAAGATACCCAAATGAGGAAATCAAACAACAAATTTATAATGAATAATGTGAAAGAAAGAATAAGATTATATAATCTGTCCAGAATATGAAACGAGGTGTAGATGAGAGAGAGGAGGAGATATAGGAAGGAGGTTCTTACGGTGGAGCTGCTGTAAGATGTAATGCCTAATAAAGGCAAATTACGGTTTAAAAAAAAAAAGTTATGGACCTTTCGGTAATCTTCTTAATTAAAAAATAACTTTAAATAACAAGAAATTAGTTAGCCATTCCACGCTCCTTCCGTTGCGCCGTTCGCGCTTCTCCACCCATTCTGCATGCGTTCCCCGTTTTACAGTTGCGAGAATGCTGTTCAAAGCCGCACGCGGTCTGGAAGAAACCTTTCCACGTCGCTCGTCTTCTTCGCCATCTACTGGCTTCGCGCAAACAAATATCGCCTCTCCTCAGCTCTTGCCCCGCAGATCGCGAACATAAATTTCTTCGCAAGCTGCAGTTTTACTCCTTCCAACTGCAGCATCTCGCGCTAGACCGGGGCCGAGCCAGAAAAATTTTTATACGAAGGCTCAAATAAATATTAGTCATTAAATTATTCTTAAAATATAAATTTTATTCATTGTAATTATAAATCACAAGACATATTTTTAATTTAAAAAAAATATTAATATATATGTAAAATCATATTTATTTTCATTAAATAAAATAGATATATCACTCTATATCTTATTATTTATTTAAAAATTAATATTTATCTAATAATTATTAATTTATATATCATATATATCAAAATACAATGAAGATTTAAAAAAAAAAACTAAAAATTACGACCATAGATCACTTCAGGTAGAATTGCTAAGTAATATATCTGTAATTAATCAAATTTTCTGTAATGAGAAAAGTCTTTAACTTAGGTTTTCATTTGGGACAGCTTTCTTATTATTTTTTTACAAAAATTTTTAACTTTTATAAGCAAAAAAAAAGTGGCTCCAAATATAGCCTTAATCTTTGTATGACTATTTTATTTCTAAATCTAAGAATTTCATGGATCATTTTTTTGTTGTGGTTGTTGGCTGTATTTAATTGGATTTACTTGGTTTTGTTTTTTCTTTCAATTATTGCACCTTACCTTACTCCTGTGGCAGTGGAAATTATTGCTTTCAATGACAAAAATATGTACTTGAAACTCTGAAATTATTGCCTTTCAAAATGAAAAAAGAAATTAATTCTTGCTTTTCTCTAAGTACATTAAAAGATCTATCTGTACAACACAGCGTTTACAAACATAGCATGAATTGTTTCTCTTATTAAGTTGGATAAATTAGTAAATGTTAAATTTATTTTCTAAATAGTTTAGTAATTAAAGATCGCCATTGCATACGAAAGTTTTCTTATTCGGTAAGCGCACAACACATGTAGTTGAAGCGCCTATGCATAGAGATTTTTATGTAGTTGAGGAATCATAAGAGAATAATCTTGTGCTAAGTTCACCTAAGAAGATTTCTCTAAACGAGACATTATTAAGTGAAAAAAGTCAAACATAAGTTGACCATTGAGGAAAGATGTTGTTATATGATATGTGATAAGAAAACCAATTAAACAGTAAATATATACCTTTCTTCTTGTTTTCGAAGGATAGAGAGCTGACAAAACAAAGCTTTATCATCATCATCATCATCATCATCATAGATCTTGCATGAGAAAAGGAGGTAACTATATAGCCAAAAATAACTTGCCGGTTGATCAATTTTATGCATCATGCACCACATCACATAAATCATATAAATAAATGCATTAGTAATTAAGTCAACAAAATAAGCCGGCAAGTCATCCTTGGCTGAACAGTATAGCCTCCTTCCCACATGCAAAACCATACGATGAATGCTTATATATGTACATATAAATATATTTATATATATACATGTATAGATTTGTCATGCACAAGAAGAGTGGGAACAGGAAGATCTCCTTATTCCATGAAGACATAGATGCTTTCTTCTCTTTACTCTCTTTCCCTTTTAAGGGATTTGGAACGAAGAAGAAACACTTTATCTCCAAGGGATGAGCATCATTGCTCAAAAGAGCAATGAAACAGAGGTGATAGAGGCAGTGGCTTAGAGAGAAGAAGAAAAGTGAAATCTTTCTCTTATAAGAAGCTAAGTTACTTACTATCAAGTTCTTATAAAGTGGGAGGAAAACTTTATCCAATGGAGAAAAAAATGCTTTCTAGTTTGTAAGTTGGATTTGCGTTGCCTTGGATTTGACAGTGCATGGATGGAAGGGTTGGCACAGGAGCAGTACTAGGCCATCTTAATGGCATTGAGCTTACCTTCTGACAGCTATGGTACCTGTGTGGTCACGATAATTAACAATCGATGAGTTTTATAGTTAAGCTTGATTAAGTTATTTTATAAGTTACTAAGCTTGCTGGTATTATATAGCTTGACCGCGGGATTTCTAGTTATAAATTGGCAATGATATGAAGAGCAAGGCGACACGTGTTGGAGTTTATTGGATTTTGGGGATCAGATTGGTGGGAGCGAGGTTCAGTTCCATGATAGAAAGAGGAGTGTACTTATTGATTAAAATTTGTTTAACATGAAAGAATTTTACAGAGTTGAGAGTAGAGAGCGTGCAAAGTGGGATATTATGAGAAAAATGATCGATCTGTTATTATTGTTTTAATTTATTAGCAGACTGTAGTGATTAAAGCTGTTGTTGCAGTAGGAGCAGTTTATTTTGCTTAAAAGATGGTTCAGAGTAAAAAAATGATGTAAAAATAAATTTACTGTATTAATTTTTTTTTAAATTAAATGGTTGAAAAGTTCCATAATTTTTTGTGTGATTTAGTAAAATTAATTCATCGTATAATTTGGTGGCACACATCGACAACAATTAGAGATCAGTCAGTTGTGATGGTGATTGCTATTATGATAATTGAGGGTAGGCGCCAATGGCTGGTGATGAAGGGCAGTGTCTAGCCAGCAATAGTGAGGGAGGTCTAATGGTGACCGCGAGGCAGCGAGGGTCAATTGATGGTGGCCATCAGTGATTGATGCATACAACACTTCACATAAAACGATATATTTAGAAATCTCTCAAATTTGGAGAATTCCAAATATATTAGAAATGAACTATATATTGAGAATTTGAAATACATTGCTATTTATGTATTTGTTTTTCTTCCAATCAAACACCAAAAATTTTTAAAAATCTTTTAATTACTTTACTCAACAATAGTAATTCTTGGGACCAAACAACTCCTAATTTAATTGTTGTGATTTTAAAATTGTTACACGGGTTGGGAAGCTTTTAGCAACAATTTTAACAGTAGTTAGAGTAAATTGTAGTTCAAAGCAGTTTAATTGGAAATAGGATGTATAATTTTGTAGCTATTATGATCTTCACAAAATTTACAAGCTTCTTCATGAAATTTTTCTTCTTCTCACTCATCGCCAATCTTGTGTGCGAACTCCCAACAATCTTTCATTGTGAAATCCCTTCTCCTCTTACGCCGCAAGTCCCATCTAAGTTTAAACCCACCAACTCTCATTGCGAAATCACACGCCACTAATGCTTCAAAGCCTAGCATGATTGAGCTTCCAATATGAATATTTCAAACTAGGTTTGAACACATTTTGACCCAGGATATTGAACTTGATTCCAACCCATTTCAAATTTCATTCCGAAGTTAGACTAAGGGTTAAAAACGATGTTCAATATGAGGTTTGAATCAAGCTCAAGCAAGACAATTCAATTAAGGATTGAACTAGGTTCAAATTCAACAACTTAGAATGACTTAATACCACTTGAATGGATTGCAAATACTAGAGGTTATAACTCATTAGACGTAACTTTGTCCAAAATGAACTTCCAAGTATATGTCTCCGAGAAAATAAACAATTAAGATATTTCTTCAATTATTGAATACTTTTTATGTATGAGACATATATCATCATTTTTTTTCTTAAGAGAAAAATCTATAAGGTCCAAAACTAATACAGATATAACAAACGCATAAGTTTAGTTATAAATATCAGATCAACATAAAATCAACAATCAATATAAAGTTACAATTATAAGGTGACGTAAAGCCAACTATGATTTATTATAAGAAAAAGAATGTAGTGAGTCTAAAGAAGTGCTGAGGCTTTTGCCTTTGTTATCCGTCAACTCGAGAAATGGATTATAAAGGCGAAATTTTTAAAAGGAGCAAAGTTAATAAATATATTAGGATTAGGAGCATGAAATTAATTAAATTTAAAAAGGAGCAAAAATGCGATCCTGGTTTGCGTTTTCTGAAGAAAACGCAAAGGAGGATCACATTTTCTGAAGAAAACGCAAAGCTGCAATCCGTTTTCTTCATCAAAATGAATGCAATCCGTTTTCTTCATCAAAATGAATGCGAAGGTGGCATTCGTTTTCTTCATCACCCGAGCCCGGACCCCGAACCAGTCAATGCGAGAATTCAGGCGGAATTGGTCATGGGTGAGGGAACCCGTGATTTCCCCTTGCTAAAGGTCCATGAAGCACTCATTTCATTGGGAATTTTTTTTTAATCCTTTATTTTGCCTATAAATAGCAGCTCATAACGAGAAGAATATTTTGCTGTTTGAGGTTGAGTATAAGGCAACGGTTGCATCAATTAAGGTTAGTCTTTACATTTAATTTTTTAGATCTTATAATGTTCAATTAGTGTTATTTTTTATGTTAAAGAAATACTTGCAATTTGTTATTACAAATTTTGTTGTAATATTTTTTGTATTATTCTACATCATATTTGTACATTGTTGAAATTTTTTTTTCAAATATTGTTGAGAAGTTGATGCTGAGAGCAAAATATGTTGATATAATGACATGAAAAAGTTTGGCAATATTGTTGAATAAAATAATATTGTTAGAATAGAAAAATTTATATATGTGTTTATTTTGCTGTTAGTATGTATATTTTAATTTGTGTTAATTTTTCCCATCATGTATATTTATATAAATAGTGCGTTTTAGTTGTGAGAATTGTTGCCATGAAAAAAAAATATTTGGTAGATAAATCATTGAAAAAAATATATTTTGCAGACAAAGAGAGAGATAGAGAGAGATTAAGAGTGAGAATGTGAGTTAGATAAAATTTTTTTTTGGCATAATACGAGACTATATGTAATTAACTTAATTAAAATATATTTAAATTAAAATAAATTTAATTTATATAGGATAAATTTTTATTAGTGAAATGATGAATTTTTATTATTACAATAATATAATTTTAGGTTTCTAGTTTATTTTGTAAATAAAAAATAATGTAATTAATAATATTAAATATTAAAGTTATATATTGAACTTAAATATTAAATTTATAAATAATAATCCTATATAATAGGAAGAGAGGGATAGAAAGTCTGAGAGGTGGGCAAATATAAACTTTAAAAATTTTAATGATCAGACATAAGATTAATTTTAAATCTTTTTCTATTATTATGATATTATATAATTTAAACAATCTTATAGTATTTGAAAAATATTTTGATTTAGAGACATGAAATTTTTTAAACAACCATAAGATTCATATGAAATTTTTTCTATAAACTTTAAATACTAGTTTTATTGCATGTGCATAAAATGCACGTTGCTATAATTTAAAAAATAATAATTATAAGAAGAATAACATTATTGTATGAAAAAACTTTATTAAATTTTATACTTACCTAATTGATAGCAAAAAATATATATTAAATATTTAATACTAAATTTATCAATCTAAATAGTGAGATAGATAGTCTCAACTAAAATTTAGAGTGTTAATACTTACAATTTAAAAATTTGTAATTATAAAATAATCATTATAAATTCATATTTAAAAAACCAAAATAAATAGAAAGAGCAAATATGAAAAAGATAATTAAATATAGTTATATAGACAATTATACTCTAAAATTGATGTTAAAGAGTTAATAAAATTTATATGAGGAGGATTTGATATGATTTATATAAATAAATTTTTATTAACATGAAAATAAAGAATTAATAAAATGAAAGATAAAAAAGACAATATGAATATGAGAGAAAAAAAAGGAAGTAATTTTAGATCCATGTTTAAGTAAATTAATCAAATATCAAATAAAGGCAGACTTTCAAAAAACTATAAGATTGAGCTATTAGCTTAGTTGTCATAAATATTATCCTGAGCCTTTACTACGTAGGTCATATCCTTTTAGCTAGAATTCTTGATAATTTTATTACATATTTATATATATTTGTCACCTACAAATTAAATTAATTGAGAAGATTATGTATAAATAAATTTTAATTTAAATAAAATCTTACAACACATTGATGCTATTAGCCTTTGATTTCTAAAAAAAATTATATATAAATTAAGATGGTTGATAGCTAAACTGTTATGAACAATTTCTTTGAAATCATTATATATTATCATTTTTTTTTCTTGCAAACAGATGATATTGTAAGTAAGATGATTACGAAGGCCTTGATCAGTGCAACATATATTGAACCTCAAACGTATTTAAAAATTATATTCATTAAAAATTTTGAGGTGAAAATTAAATTACCATCCTAACGTCTATGAGTAAATAGCTAGACATAAAGTTGCTACAGTCCATCATATAAGCGAACCAACTCTCACCAACAACTCCATCTAATGTGAAATATCTGAATAGTAAAGAATGAGTTATTTATAATAAATATATTATATATTGTAGATTTTATTTAATATATTGATAAATGACTTGATTTGATATATAATTGAGGATTGAGTTGAATCTTTTGTACTTGTTGTAAATCAAATTGGATTCGAGTCAAATATATGTTCTTAATTTCATATCATAGAAAAAATCCTAGATTTAATTTTTTGCAAGTTTTTTTATTAAAAAAACATCATAATTCATGCATTATGAAATATAAACTAAATTTGTTAGTCTAAACTAAGATCCATTCCATCTATAAACTACATGTAAATTTAGTAGTTTGTTTAAATGTAAAATAATTTGATTCAAACTGCTTTGGAGTGATGCGAGAAGGTTTATATAAGAATGATGTAGCTATGAGATATTTATGCAAAACATAATATAATTTATGATAAGTGAGAACAAATATGGATTCAAGAGTATATCTATATATATATAACCTCACGTATCCATTTGAAATGATATTAGATATCAAAATTAGTAGATTCAAAAGATTAAAAACAGTATATAAGGGAAAATGATATTTATGAAATATAAAATTATTAACTTTGAGAAAATAGGGAAGAATAAACCATTGAGGCTGACATTGGTAAAATGTTTAGAAATTCAAATGTATTAGATATTGTTGCATTTAAATGTTTATTCTTAAAGAGGTTGTATATATATAAGAGATTTATCTTATCCAAGAATAAACCTTTGAACATAATTGTAGTAAGTATAATTTAATTTATAGATAAATGAATAATGTATTGCAATTATACATAAAGGTTGTTCATCCAAATATAATTAATTTTAATAGGAACACTTAGCCAAAATTATAAGAAAAATATCTGTATTTTAAACCCACTAAGTAAACCGTTTATTGGCGTCTCATGGATGTTAATTCAAACCGTTTATTGGCGTCTCATGGATGAAGAATGTTATAGAAGTGGAGGTGTATTATATTTTTTAAAATTATAAGTTATATTTATAGGGAGAAATTATTAGAAGTTACAAATCATATATAACTTAATTTGTATAATTATAATTTTATAGTTTATTTTGGAAATAATTGATAATGTAATAAATATTATAGTTATATATTAAACTTACATATTAAATTTATAAATAATAATCTTATACAAGTGAAGGACTAATATAAATGACCACAAAACTCTAAAAATTATACCACAAAGCTATTTTCTGAAGAAAACGCAATGCCTCTTCGCATTTTCTGAAGAAAACGCCATCCAGGATCGCATTTTCTATAGAAAATGCGATCCTACTTTGCGTTTTCTTCAGAAAATGCAATCCTGCTTTGCGTTTTCTTCAGAAAACGTGACCCCTGATCGCATTTTTGCTCCTTTTTAAATTTAATTAATTTCATGCTCCTATTCCTAAAACAATTATCAATTCTGCTCCTTTTAAAAATTCCCCCGATTATAAATGCTTTCAGAATTCTATCCCATCACATTTGTTATCAGTCTTGAAAGCGTGGAAATTCAATGTAAAATCAAATATGAAATTCATCACTACTACTGAGAAGATTAATAAACTTATTGGAGAGCAACTTTGGAATCTAGCAGAGGCAGAATCCTTCACCACTACTCTAATACACAAAAGCCAATACAAGCTCATAAAAAACAACAACAACGTTTCTGTCACAATTAATAACCAACATATCATTGCATCTACTTTTGATTCCTTTGTCATCTAATCGTAGATGTCAATAGTCACATGTCGCAAAAAAAAAAAAAAATTAAGTCGTATTATCATATTATCATTTTCCAAGAAAAAATAGTAATATAATTTTTTTCTTTGAAAATTTAGATCAATTAAAATAAATTGTGACATGCATCATATATGTACAACTCAAATTTAAGTATTCTTACTTGTTAGTCAAAACTGCCAACCTTCATACCGCTTCTTCGCACTGAATGAAGAGAAAACTTCACAATCATTTTTGATACGTCACCAAAAATAGTCTCAATCAAGCACGATTCTCGAGGCAAAGTCTAGTTGAAAACTTCAAAAATTAAATTAGAGAGCATATGAACTCCGATTTCAGCGAGATTACAGTCAAACTGAGCGTCTCGGAAATACGAATCCAATGACACCAAATTCGACCCAATCCGAGCCCAAATGAGTCCGAATCAAGGACCCAAAGCGCTGTTGGATGTTTAAAACCGCAATTTGAGTTATCAAACGGTCTTCGATTTTGACGAGCTTATACTCGAATCGAACGGCTCGACGAGACGAATCCAACAAGCCCAAGATCGCTGAATTCCGACATCATTAAGGCCTTCAAATGTCCAACAAATGGTGCACGATCGTAGGATTCGATATCGGCCATCCATTTGACCACTCCTTATTCGCCCATGATCTCACGCCTATTTACGGGCTATGCCACTCCAAAAAATCTTTAAATAGAGCCCTCATTCTTCACAAAAGGGGGGTCGAAGCAAAAATCAAGAAGCAAGAAGAGAAGAGGAGAAGGAAGAAGCTCCTCCTCGACCACCGCTGGAACCTCGCCGGACCACCGTCGGAGCCTCGCCGGACCACCGCCGGAGCCTCGCCGGACCACCGCCGGAGCCTCGCCGGACTACCACCGGAACCTCGCCGGACCACCACCTCAAGGCCTGACGTTCAGGCCCGGCGTTCAGGCCTGACATTCTACTGAAAGCCCGACGTTCAGGCCCGACATTCTATTGAAGGTCCGACGTTCAGGCCCGACATTTCTTCTCAAGTCCTGACGTTCTGCTGAAGACCCGACGCTCTGCTCAAGGCCCGACGTTCAGGCCTGACGTCTTCATTTGAGGCTCTCACCTTTACCTTCGCCAGAGGCCCTCACCTTTGCCAGAGGCCCTTGTCTTCACCAGATCATCATCAAAGGCCGTGTGCTCCACCAGAACATCACATGAGGCCCAGACTTCTTCCTGACCACCACTTAAGGCCCTGTGCTTCACTAGGCCACTACTTGATGTTTGGACTTCCGCTGGACTACCACTTGAGGCCATGAGCTCCACTAGGCCATCACCTAAAACCTGGACTTTTATCGGAGTACCGCCCTCCTACTACGGTCCGTCCGACCTCCATCACCAGACAACGGTCTTTCTGACCCCGGTCTCCTGCCGATTACGGTCCTTTCGACCTCCGTCGCCTACTACAGTCCGTCCGACCTCCATCACTAGACAACGATCTTTCAGACCCCAGTCTCCTACCGACTACATCCTTCAGGCCTTCGTCGCCTACTATGGTCCTTCCGACCTCCATCAACAGACAACGGTCTTTCTGACCCCGGTCTCCTGCCGACTACGGTCCTTCCGACCAAACAAACATGTATATGTAACTCCTACCATGTAATGCAATCTATATGATGTATAGTTGCTACATCAATACAAGGCCTTCTCCAAAGGAAGGGCCTCATTTGTAATCGACTGCAAATACTAGTGGATTCATTCAAATTGGGCCAGGCCCCGTGGTTTTTCCCCCTTTTCAGGGGTTTTCCACGTAAAAACTCCGGTGTCTCTTATGAATGCTACACCCTCTCACTTATCTGATTGTGTGCTGGATCTTCGTACAATGCTAAGACGTTAAACCATATATTTCTCTACCGCCGCAAATATTCCAGGACGCAACAGCTTGGCGCCGTCTGTGGGAATAGTGATTCCCGACTGGGAGGCAATTTTTGCTACAAACTCAAAAGGTTATTCAACTGCTATTGATGCATCCATTTTATTGGAATCAAATCCGGACTGGGGGGCAACCTTGACTACAATTTTAGTCAAGAAGATCTCTCAAAAATATTCATATCAAAGACGATATATAAGGAAACTCCCTAAAAATGTAAGGAAGCTTCCGATAAATTTCAAGCCACGTACAGTCCCTTACTGGACTTCCAATCCTTGAACAATGTCTTAATCTCGACTTCAAAAAGACAGTAACGGTCTAAAGATATACCATTCTTCAACTTTGATTCGGGATACACGCGACGTTCGCCACCTCCTAATCAAGATAAAAAATCAATCCTTGGTGGATTCTCCCGACCTCTTCCACACAGGTTAACGTCGTCGAGCAAAGGCTCCGACATATAACCTCGGAAAGGTCCTACATCCTTGGTAGATTCTCTCAACCTCTTCCACACAGGTTAACGTCGTCGAGCAAAGGCTCCGACATACAACCTCGGAAAGGTCCTACATCCTTGGTGGATTCTCCCGACCTCTTCCACACAGGTTAATGTCATCGAGCAGTGCTCTGACATACAACCTCGGAAAGGTCCTACAACCTTTGTGGATTCTCCCTACCTCTTCCACACAGGTTAACGTCATCGAGCAGTGCTCTGACATACAACCTCGGATAGGTCTTACACCTTTAGTGGATTCTCTCAACCTCTTTCACACAGGTTAACGTCATCGAGCAGGGCTCTGACATACAACCTCGGAAAGGTCCTACATCCTTGGTGGATTCTCCCGACCTCTTCCACACAGGTTAACGTCATCGAGCAGTGCTCTGACATACAACCTCAGATAGGTCTTACACCTTTAGTGGATTCTCTCGACCTCTTCCACATAGGTTAACGTCATCAAGCAGAGCTCTGACAAACAACCTCGGATAGGTCTTACATCCTTAGAATATCTTTGACGAATTCTACGCTCTACTGCCCGTCGCAAAATTTTTTGTCGTCTTTCTACCGAGCCACCAAGTGACGCCGGTCTTTTGCCCAATCTTTAAGTGATGTCGGCCTTCTGCTCGGCCTCCATGTGACGCCGGTCTTGCACCTGACTTCGGAGTGACGACGACCTTCTACCTGGCCTCCAAGTAGCGCCGGTCTTCTACCCGACATCCAAGTGATGTCGACCTTCTATCCGGCCTCGAAGTGACGTCGGTCTTCTGCCCGACCTCCAAATGATGTCGGCCTTCTACTCGATCTCGAAGTGACGTCGGCCTTCTACCCGGCCTCCATGTGACGTCGATCTTGCACCCGACTTCGGAGTGACGTCAGCCTTCTACCCGGCCTCCAAGTGACGCCAGTCTTTTGCCCGATCTCTAAGTGACGTCAACCTTCTTCCCGGCCTCCATGTGACGCCGGTCTTGCACCTGACTTCGGAGTGACATCGGTCTTCTACCCGGCCTCCAAGTAACGTCGATCTTCTGCCCGACCTCCAAGTGACGTCGGTCTTCTGCCCGACCTCCAAGTGACGTCGACCTTCTGCCCGACCTCTGTGTGACGCCGGTCTTACACCTAACTTCGTAGTGACGTCGGCCTTTTGTCCGGCCTCGAAGTGACGTCGGTCTTCTGCCCGGCCTCCAAATGATGTCGGCCTTATACTCGATCTCGAAGTGACGTCGGTCTTTTGCCCGACCTCCTAGTGACGTCGGCCTTCTTCCTGGCTTCCAAGTGACACCGGTATTCCGCTTAACTTATAGGTGACATCAGTTTTCCGCTCGACATCCAAGAGATGTCGGCCTTCTGCTCGGCTTTCAAGTGATAACGATCTTCTGCCTGACCTCCAACCTCACACCTTCCTCTTACTCAGTGAGGGGCCCTAGGGCTGAACAGGGGATACCCGTCTGAACAGAGCTAGGGGAAAGCCTCAGCTTGAGAAAGAAGAGAAGAGAGGGGGAGATGCAAATTTTCATACCCACAAGGGGGTATTTATAGTGGTGTGAGGGAGGGATGAAGAGCCATTAATTTTCAGTTATAAATTCTGCCATTAATTTTAAGTTATAAAATAGTCATAATTATATGAATGTTACCGTATATTATAGTTAGCATTATATATAAAGATAAGTTATATATTAACATATATAACGTTTAATATATATATCTGTATATATATATATATTAATATAACATTAATATATATATAAAGTTATATAATAAGTTATATATTAACATATATAACGTTTAATATATCTGTATATATATTAATATAACATTAATATATATTTAAAGTTATATAATAAGTTATATATTAATGTATATAACGTTTAATATATCAGTTGTATATTAATATATCATTAACTGTTATATAAGTTATAAAATAAAGTTAATACACTAGTATATTAATATATGATTAACGTCATATACAACAGATTATATATGACGTCATATGTTGAAACTTGTTTCTTATATGAAGTGGGTGTTGTTGATTTGATTCGACTTAGTACTAATCTTAACTAACTAGTTAGTTAAGTTAGTAACTTAGTATTCATATATTTATACATATATGTAATCTTATCTTATAAAGGTATGACTCAGGACATTTTAAATGCTGAAATTATACAAGTATTTTTGGACTTTGTAAGATTCAAAGTTCAAAAATAGGGGGGCAACTGATACGTCACCAAAAATAGTCTCAATCAAGCACGATTCTCGAGGCAAAGTCAAGTTGAAAACTTCAAAAATTAAATTCGAGAGCATATGAACTCCGATTTCAGCGAGATTACAGTCAAGCTGAGCGTCTCGGAAATACGAATCCAATGACACCAAATTCGACCCAATCCGAGCCCAAATGAGTCCGAATCAAGGACCCAAAGCGCTGTTGGATGTTTCAAACCACAATTTGAGTTATCAAACGGTCTTCGATTTTGACGAGCTTATACTCGAATCGAACGGCTCGACGAGACGAATCCAACAAGCCCAAGATCGCTGAATTCCGACATCATTAAGGCCTTCAAATGTCCAACAAACGGTGCACGATCGTAGGATTCGATATCGGCCAACCATTCGACCACTCCCTATTCGCCCATGATCTCACGCCTATTTACGGGCTATGCCACTCCAAAAAATATATAAATAGAGCCCTCATTCTTCACAAAAGGGGGGTCGAAGCAAAAAGCAAGAAGCAAGAAGAGAAGAGGAGAAGGAAGAAGCTCCTCCTCGACCACCGCCGGAACCTCGCCGGACCACCGCCGGAGCCTCGCCGGACCACCGCCGGAGCCTCGCCGGACCACCGCCGGAGCCTCGCCGGACTACCACCGGAACCTCGCCGGACCACCACCTCAAGGCCTGACGTTCAGGCCAGGTGTTCAGGCCTGACATTCTACTGAAGACCCGACGCTCTGCTCAAGGCCCGACGTTCAGGCATGACGTCTTCATCTGAGGCTCTCACCTTTACCTTCGCTAGAGGCCCTCACCTTTGCCAGAGGCCCTTGTCTTCACCAGATCATCATCAAAGGCCGTGTGCTCCACCAGAACATCACATGAGGCCCAGACTTCTTCCTGACCACCACTTAAGGCCCTGTGCTCCACTAGGCCACTACTTGATGTTTGGACTTCCGCTGGACTACCACTTGAGGCTCTGAGCTCCACTAGGCCATCACCTAAAACCTGAACTTCTATCGGAGTACCGCCCTCCTACTACGGTCCGTCCGACCTCCATCACCAGACAACGGTCATTCTGACCCCGGTCTCCTGCCGATTATGGTCCTTTCGACCTCCGTCGCCTACTACAGTCCGTCCGACCTCCATCACTAGACAACGGTCTTTCAGACCCCAGTCTCCTACCGACTACGTCCTTCAGGCCTTCGTCGCCTACTATGGTCCTTCCGACCTCCATCAACAGACAACGGTCTTTCTGACCCCGGTCTCCTGCCGACTACGGTCCTTCCGACCAAACAAACATGTATATGTAACTCCTACCATGTAATGCAATCTATATGATGTATAGTTGCTACATCAATACAAGGCCTTCTCCAAAGGAAGGGCCTCATTTGTAATCGACTGCAAATACTAGTGGATTCATTCAAATTGGGCCATGCCCCGTGGTTTTTCCCCCTTTTCAGGGGTTTTCCACGTAAAAACTCTGGTATCTCTTATGAATGCTACACCCTCTCACTTATCTGATTGTGTGCTGGATCTTCGTACAATGCTAAGACGTTAAACCATATATTTCTCTACCGCCGCGAATATTCCAGGACGCAACAATTTTGTAAGTGGATATAGTTCATAGTGCTCATTTTGAGTATTGTTTTTTTTTTTTTCCCAAAAAAAAAATATTGTTTTTGAAAAAATTCTTCTTTCATTTATAAATATAACTTTTTTAGTATTACATTTATAAATATTCATAAATATACTTTTTCGTTTTGAATCCAACTACTTAACAGCGGCCTGAAGGCTAAGTAGATCCAGTACCGAACAGTCAGAGGCTATCACCTGTCTTGGTCAATCGTAGAAGACAAGATTAGGGAACAGTTTGTATTTTTGTGAGAGATAAATAAGAGAACTATCGATATTTTTTACATCAAATCAACATATAATTAACAAAAAATTGAATGCATTCAAACGTATTATGTATTCACCTTTTTTTATTAATTATTTGTTGATTTGATGTTAAAGAATTAAGATTTATTTGGGATTACTGTAATTTTTTATTATATTGTGAAATGTTGAGGTAAAATAAACTTAGATATTTTGATTGTAAAAAATAAATTTTCACTTAAGAAATCTTATAAAAAATAGTGAAAAAGCAGAAAAATAAAAATAGCAGACTTAAGCTTTGTTTGGGACGGCTTTCTTACTGCTTCTTAAAGCAGCTTTCTAGTACAATTTTTTTAATTTTTGTACTAGAAAGTAATTTTAAGAAGCAGGAAGAAAGCCGTCCCAAACGAAGGCTTAATTGTAATTGATGAAAAATAAAGCAGGGAGAAAAGTGCCAACCCTTTACCAAATTATTACTCAAAAGGTTGTTTTTTACTTGTGCATTAATGTACTTGGATTTTGAAATAATTGAAGTGTTTTTTTTTCCAAATTGAATAATCTGTTTGTGGCTATTATTTTTTAGTGAGCTGAATCCTCCTCTACATTATTCATGTAAATTTAGGTTTTATTTGGGATTACTTTTTTACTATTTAAATTAATTTTTTAGAAAGCTGATTTAAAAATAAGGAAAGAAGTCGTCCCAAACGAAGCCTTAGACGTTGATTGGGATCACTTTTGACAACTTTTTTTTTGTTGTTTTAAAAAAAAATTAATAAAAAATTGATTTAGATAGCCGTAAAAAAATTGTCCTAAATGAAGTTTTAATTAAAACCGGCTCTTATAAATTTGTTGTATTTTATGTTATATTTTTCTCTTATTTTTTGTCTGGTGATTTATCACTCTTGTTGAGTAATGGAATATTCGCGGCAATAGAGAAATATAAAGTTTAACGTCTTAACTTTGTACGAAGATCCAACACACAATCAGATAAAAGAAAGTGTGTAATGTTCATAAGAGACCAGAATTTTTTACGTGGGAACTCCTAAAAATGGGGAAAAAACTACGAGGCATAGCCCAGTTTGAATGAATCCACTAGTATTTACAGTCGATTACAAATAAGGTCCTTCATTGGGGGAAAGTCTTGGATTGATAAGCAAATATACATTATATAGAGTGCATTACATGGTGGGAAATAGAAGAATAAGTATTGACATGTTCGTTTTGTCAGCAAGACCATATTCGGGGGGCGACGGAGGTTGGAAAGACCATAATCTAGTGACGGTGGACGGAATGACCATAGTCGATGGGAGACTGAGGGTGGAAATATCGTAGTCTGACGATAGAGGTCAGAAATATTGTGGTATGACGATGGAGGTCGGAAGGATCGTAGTCAACAAGTGGTAGAGGTCGGAATGATCGTTGTTTTGTGACGGAGGTAGGAGTGACTGTAGTTGGCTAGCGACGGAGGTCGGAAAGACCGTAGTCGATGATGGTGGTTGGAAGGACCGTAGTAGGCGGATGACAATGGTCAAAAATATCATTGTCTGGCTACAAAAGTCGGAGCAACCAACGATAGTCGGTGGCCTGGTGTAAATCCGGGTTCAGTTGGTGGCCAAAAAAAAGTATGAAGTTTGTCGGTGGCCGAGTAGAAGTCCAACATCAGTCGGTGACCGGGCGAAAGCCCGGCAATGGATGGTGGTCCGATGAAAGTCCGGACATTGGCAGAAATCTAGTGACGGACGGAAGTCTGGTCATGGATGGAATTCTGGCATTGAGCAGATGTCCGATGACAGAAACTGGTCCTACGAAAGCCCAACAATGGTCGATGGTCTGGTGGAAGTCTGGGCAGTGGTCAAGAAGGAACTTGGTGGCAAGAGATATCTAAGATTTCTCTTCCTTGTTCCTCTCATTCTCTTCCTTCCCCCTCACCTTGTGAAGAATGCGGAGGTCTATTTATAATTTTTGGGGAGTGGCATGACAACTAAATAGTGAGAAGATCAAGATTAGGTTGGGAGTATTTTAGATGGATGGTCGATATTGATTCCCTTGATCATAAGTTGTTTATCGAGTATTTGGGTATCTTAATGATGTCAAAATTCAACGATCTTAAGCTCATTAGATTTGTCTCGTCGAGCCGGTGTTCTTCCTGACCACCAATAGACTTTCGCCAGTCTTCTGACCACCGACGAACTTTCAAAGTCTGACGACCACCGCTAGTCTTCTGCACCAATGAACTTCAGCCAAATTTTTGCTCATTCATTGACCACCACCGGAGTTCTTTCTGATCGTCGTCGGAATTCCACCCATTCGTCAATCACCCATGGTCCTCCCAACCTCCGTCGCCCGCCGACTACAGTCCTTCCAATCTCCGTCGCCCGCGGCCTACGGTACTTCCGACCATCGTCGCCCAACTACGATCCTCCCAACCTCTGTCGGCCTCGACTATGGTCCTTCTGACGCCATTGCCAACTAAGATCCTTTTGAACTCCGTCGCCCGCCGGCTATGGTCCTTCTGACCACCGTTGCTCGCCAATTATGGTTATTTCGATCACCGTCACCGGCTACGGTCCTCCTTATAACCCCCGTCGCCGGCTGACTACAATCCTTCTAACGACAATTGTCAACTACTGTCCTTCCGACCATCGTCAACTATTGTCCTTTCAACCATCGTGGTTTGCTGACTACAATCCTTCTGCCGACCATGGTCGTACCGAGCACCATCATTTGACTACAATCTTTTCAACCTCCATCTCCCGACTACGGTCCTTCCGACCACCTTCATCCGATTACGATCCTTCAGACCTACATCGCTCACTGATTATGGTCTTATCACCCAAACGAACATATCAACACTAATTCTTTCAACTCCTACCATATAATGCACTCTATATTATGTATATTTGCTACTTCGAACTAGGACCTTCCTCATAAGGAAGAGTCTCATTTGTAATCAATTGCAAGCATTAGTGGATTCTTTCAAACTGGGCCAAGCCCCGTGATTTTCCCCCTTTTTAGGGGTTTCCACGTAAAAACTCTGGTGTCTCTTATGAAGGCTTCACCCTTACTCATTTATGTGTTTGTGTGCTGGATATCATACAAAGCTAGGACGCTAAAGTATATCACTCTCTACTGCTGCAAATATTCCAGGACACAAAAATTCTATACTTGGTTTTGGAGCTAAGGTAGATGAACTATTTGATAAAATGCTTAAAGAAGGGATCATCTCATATGATGTTGCATTGATAGTGATACTCATGACATGTGGTCAAGTTGGCCTCATTGAAGAGTGTACTAGGTATTTTAAGTTGATGAATGATGTTTACAATATCGATCCTTCTCCTGATTTCCTATGCATGTATGGTGATCTTCTTGGACGAGCAGGTTTGTTGAAAGAGGCATATGATTTGTGAAATCAATTCCTATGGAGCTATGTTGCATTAGTATGGATACAGCGACATATATATGGGACATGTCAATTCTTAAAAATACAGGATACGTGTACGTACACGACATTATAATTTATAAATCATAAATAAAAAAAAGAAAACAATCAAAGCATAATATTTGAAATTACAAAAAAAGAAAAAAAAAAAAAGAAATTAACATCATTTGTAGCCTTGTAGCTTATAATATTAAAATAAAAGTAAGCATTAAATGTCTAGTACAACAACAAAAGCATAAACATAAATTGTCTAGCACATGAAATTTCAACTATTCAATAGAAGGAATGATATGATTAGCTTCTCCAGTGGTTTGTCTTTGAACTTCTATATCATCTTCAATAAATATCATAGCTTCTAATTCATACTCATCAAGTGAAAGATTAGCAATTTCTAATATTCCCATATCATCAAGAGACTCAAATCCATCATGGAAATGAGAGAATCTCGCTCGTAGCCGCAAAATTAAGTAAATACGATGGGTTTTTTTTTAGATTTTTTTGTTTATCAACGGACATGCGTATTGGATATGCGCGTCCTAATTTTGAAATTAAATACTATTTTAATTGGATACGATAATAACGTATCCGACACGTATGGGTGCCGTATCAGAGGCGTATATGTGTATCAGTGTATCATATACAACACACCTTCATAAATAGTTGTATCGGTGCAACAAAGCTATGGAGCCTCATGCTGTTGTATGGGGTGCATTTTGTTATCATGGAGGATGCAATGCAGAGCTTGTAGAGATAGCTTTATCAAGGCTTAGTGAAGTGAAGCCACAAAATGCTGGAAATTTTGCCTCAATGTCAATTGTCTATGTTGCATATAATAGGTTGGTGGATGTTTCACAAGAACGAAATATAATAATTGACTCAAATTTTACATATAAGATGGCAGTGGATCGCCATCGTCGAGAAATTTTTTTCAACTAGCTAGATGTTGCACAACCTAGCATCTCATTATTGGAGTCAGACTCCTCAGATACAGGAAGAAAATGATGTGATGCATCATATAGTAGTTACACCTGAATTATATCATATACTTTTACTATCTTTTTTGTTTTATATTGCTCTCCTCTTGCATAGCAACCTTTTCTGTTAGTACCGTATAATTTACACTTTTTAGTTGTTTGATCATCTATTTGGCAAGATACAACTATTGTATCTTGAGAAGAACAATATATATAGTAATGCATTTAGGGGAAGAGGGGATTATTATTGAAAGATACATGATAGTGCTTTGAGTTTGTTATTTTCTTTGATTTAATTAATTTGTTCTTGTATCTTCCTTCTTCCAACGATCCCACTATATCGAAATGAGCCCAAATCAAGTACTTAAAACATAAGTGAAAATCTCTTCACATTAATTGGAGAATCAAATAATCTCCAAATCTTGTGTGCTTATAATCAAAATGAGTGTTTTCAACAAGAGAATATGATAAGCTCATGTACATTGATTCTCATGATCATATATATATATATAAGAATAATTTATGATCATGAGAATCAATGTGGATTGTTTGATGGGTTGTTAAAATTGCATAAATGACACAACTTAAAAACTAAATATAGCCCCATTCTCCATACAAATAGAATCCTTAATTGGATTAATTATTCTCTGTGAATGTCGAACGCCGTCCAGAGACCAAACAGAATGTTTTACGTCACCCCTTCGCTCGGTACTGCGGCTCGATACCGTTGACGTGGTGCATTCTAGTTGGTTTACAGATAGCGTTCTGCATTTGGTCTCTGCACATCCCTTACTTGAAGGTGATTTAAATTACTTCTATTCAAAACGCCTAAGTTGTCAATTAGTTGACAATGATTGTGATTTTTATAAACATCCAAAATGCTTAAAATCTATTTTATACAAATAGCTAGATTTTTTTTTAAATAAATTAAAAAAAAAAAGCATTATGGGATTCTTTGAATAGAGTTTTTTTAACTATTTTTTATTTTTAAAATAGATCACATTATTTTAAAAAATACTCAGAACTATTTTGGGGTATTTTGATTATTTGTAAACTATCGAGTCTATGACTGCTCTACCACCAATTGTCATTGTCATTAGTAACTAAAATTACTGTCATCTCGTTGGCCTCACCAATGAGTTGTTGACGATTGTTGCTACAACCTTTTTAATCACTTTATTTAATATTTAATTGAAACAAAGCCATTATTGTTTGTAACAAATATGCTCTATATTTTGCCACAATATAAATAAAATAAAATAAAATAAAACTCAATAAAATGCCTCTAACAAACATGTTTTTTTTTTAAATAAAAATGAAATTATTCCAAACTGTCCTTAATTTAAGTTAAAATTTTGATTTAACCATGCCCAATTTAATCTCTTCTATTTATCCTCCCACGGTAGTGCTTCTCATTGGCAATTTTCCCTTTCGAAAATGACTCCAAAACTTTGTGATCTCTGAATTTAATAAGCCACCAAATTAGTTAAAACTTCATAATTATTTGATAAATAGAAAATATTTGATATGTGCTTTTTTAATGTATTTTATTTTTTATTTTAATAAAATAAATCATTTTAAATAAAATAAATGATTTTGAAAATGGTCAAAAACTAAATTTAAGTATTTTCATTTTTAAAATAAAAATTATCCTGCTCATTTTTGCTGGCCATTGTTCCTGCCAATGCTATCTTCTACCATTAAAACAAATATAACACATCATTAGGACATTAAATTCTTTTTATTTAAAAAGAAATTAAATAAAAATAAAATTTGATATTTGCATTTCTCTTTAAGCAACCATCCCATAACAAAACAAGCCCTGGGAGATTTTTCCACGGCTCAGCTCATCGCTGTTAGGCGATTTACAATATCTACAAAGTTTAGGCCAAAAGAAAAAAAAAAATTCAAAGTTCAACAAACTGCCAGAAAAATTAATATACATTAGAGCCTCAGTTCTATGGTTATTTTATAAAAAACTGCACAGTTATCTGCATGAGTTTTCTCTGTACGACATGCAACTTAAAATTAAAATCTTTCAATATGTGCGAATATATATGCACTTTGATCTTATTTTGCTCCTGTATATCTGTAACATTTAGATCTGGACCGTCAAAATTGCACTCAGGAGCTAGATCGTAGGTCACTGATCTTATTGGACCTGCTTTGGCTCTTGGAACTTAAAAAAAAAAAAAAAAAAAATTCAGTCAGTGAGGGGGAGATTTAACAGAAACTTGCTTCAACGATTGGGTTTGGGGCTCATTTGGTTACTTCTAGTAAGAAATCTTGTTTTGAGAAATGATTATGAGGGCATCTCCAACCGAACGGCAAACACTTGTTTGCCGTTCTTGCTTTGCTCCAACCGATCGTCATTTTTGACGCCAGTTGATCGCGGATGAACAGTGCGACGCCAATATTGGCGTTGCACTGTTCATCTGCGCCATTTTTTTCCCTCTACCGAACAGGTTGGGAAGAAAGGCGTGAAAGAAAACGACTGTTTTAGCGACAAAATGACGTTGGATTGGAGATGAAACACGGCATTTTTTGATTTCCCTGCATTTTGGAGTGAAAAATGACATTTTCGGTTGGAGATGCCCTGAGGATTTATTCATTTTGAATGTGAAAATGAAATTCTTCCTTTTGAAGAATATGAAGAAATTAATTTATAGTGTTCAGAATCAATGTTAGTTTTTAACTACCTTTCAATTAAATGATGAAGTTGAGAAATTTACGCTTTTAACATTTTGGAAGGACCTTATTAAGTAATTTCAAGTGTTACAAGCCATAAGAAACGTAAATTTAATGATTCTAATATCAATGCAAAGAAATAAATCATGCTATCCTATCTTATCTAGCTAAAAATGGTTTTGAGTTTGCAATTTTGTCAACATGTTTTAGAACCATGTTGACTTAAAATGTTAGTTTAGGTTTACTAATTTTTCAACATTGTTATAGAACCATGTAACTTAAAAGGTTACAAATAGAGTAAAATTCTCTCTAAAATTATATATTGAATATAAAGTTAGATTAATTTTTATATGTTGCACTTATCTTAAAATAAATTTAATGATTTTGAGACTCAATATTCATAATTATTTTGATGTTAAATACAATCATAACAACTTACTTGAGTGTAAACGGGATCTTCAATCATGGGACCAACATGCGATTTAGTGGCATCAACCCAATTCTGTAGTTCGACAGTAAATTCTTTTACGGAGGGCCTGAACCCGTTAAATTGGAAATCTACTTGATTCGCCTGTAAGCTGACTTCTCCATTAGGTTGGAACTTGTTAGCAAAAGGATTCATATCATAGGATTGATGAGGGTGCTGTGCTCCAAGCTGCAGCTGTAAGCATGAATTGTGACCCATACCATTCAAGGGTTCCTCTTGTCCATTGTTACTACACACTACTTGTTTTTCTATGTCGTAATAGCTAGGGTAGTCTTGAAGTGATGTTTCTGTGGAACACATGTTATTCCTGAAAAATATAATAACAAGTTATTACATATGTGGCGATAGCACAAGGAAAGAAGATTTCAATAAAGTTCATATTAAAAAATTAACATGTGAAGAATTTTGAAGAAACACTTGGAAAGAAGAATTCAAAGCAGGTTGAAGTAGGGTAGAACTTCTTTTTGAAACTATGATCGCATGGAAGAAAGTACCAGCAAAATAAGAAAAAAACACTGGCCATAATCAGGTTGGTGTTGTGGCTTTTGGCATAAACTATTGAACAATTTCTAATATGCTAAAGAAAATGCCCTGCGCCCTGAACAAGATTTTACTTGTACTGCATATCAAATTAGGTTAGTTTTCATGTTTATGTTTTAGCCTAGTTGGGTACAAATTGATCTATATATTATAAACTAGCACATTATGTGGTAAATAGCCACACAACATTCATGCATATCTTATCAATTAGTGTCTTCATAAATATCATTCAATTTGATAAGTTAAAAGCTTTGAGCTTAACCTATAATATTTACTCGGAAGAAAAGGATTTAGATTAAGCCAATTCAGAAGAATTAAACCCCATAACAAGTATCAAATTGATGGAACTGGCACGTAGAACTTTAGAAACGACTGACCCTACGTGCTTATAGAATTGAACAAAATCAGATAATTAGTTTTATTGGACTGGCTATGCACTTCATATCAATCAAAATTACACATTAAAAAGTAAAATTTAACATGGATCTTCAAGTATTGAGAGACGATCGAATAGCATATAGGATTTCATCACAATTCTAGAACTAAATAGAACACCAAAAGACTAACGGCCGGGACTTGAACAATGTATGCGGTGGAAGAGGTTTGGAATGATCACTTCCAATTAACCAAAAAAAAGAAAAACTTAATATTGTTTTTATGGCAAAAAAATCAAAATGAGATAAATAAAGATCAAATGCAAAAAATTGTTGCACCTTAGATGGCAAGGCCCAAACAAGTCCAAAATGCATGATGTATAATTGATCTAACAATCAGGTATCATGAAATCCATGAAACAAATTAATAGCTAGCAAACTTTAAGAAACCTGATTGTTGAAAAGCTTTTTGTTGCATCAGGAAACTTAACATAGAAGAAAGAACAATTTAGTGAGGATATAGCAGAGCGTGTTTTGACCTTTGAGGTAGCAAGCTAGGAGCTCCTGAAAACATGAAATTTTGGTCATCACCATGATGATGCCATTGCATATTTGAAGGTTGTTGCTCGTTGCTCGAATCCACAGGCAAGTTCATGGCGAGAAACTATGGATAAACAAAACACATCATTTTTTTTAATGCAGTCAATAAAAAATAATAGTTGAACTTTATTATGTACTGAATAATTTAGAAGCTGAGATAAGTGTGAAAAAGTTTGTACCTCACCAGAGTAATCTAACTGCAAAAGTTGCTTGCTAAGGTACATCTGTCAAGCAAAGAGTGAATCAGAAGATAATTGTAGGGAAAGATAGTCATATTTTTTTATGGTACTTAAATAATTAAGTCTTATGTAAATAGAAACTTTATGGTCTTAAACATGTAAA
Organism: Dendrobium nobile; assembly: GCA_022539455.1. Lineage (NCBI taxonomy): Eukaryota > Viridiplantae > Streptophyta > Magnoliopsida > Asparagales > Orchidaceae > Dendrobium > Dendrobium nobile. Next base: position 61,252,942 of record CM039734.1, read on the forward strand.
TAAAAATGAATTAAATGTCATGTATATAAACCCCCCTAAATACAATTAACACAGGATAAATAATATTATTTCAAATCATGCCCTCTTAACATAACAATTTTCTCATATTGTTTGCTAATAAGCATCATACACTAATAGAACCATGTCGAATTAATAAGAAATTTTAATTCAATCACATCAAATAAATTCCCAGTTGTGTAATTAGGAGCACAGGCAAGCCAGTAACAAATAAGTAGAAGAAATTATGCAAGGAAAGAATTTAGGGAACTAAAATTGAAGAAAAGCCTAATGAAAGTCCAAAAAAAAAAAATGATTGTAAGAATGTGCTCCGCAAGCCTTTGAAAGTGTCGTGTGGTACCCTTTTTTACATAGTTGTTAAGCATCAACTATAAATAATACATACCTTTTGCATTTGAATCCGATTTAAAGCATCCAGTAGAGTATGTTCCATTTGCGTGATTTGCTCTATGCTATCAACGTTGTTAGGGTCAGTCCAATAACTGTTGTAAAAAATGTGTTACGCACAACAGTTAATAAGTGAAATAAGCAGAAGCTACATCAAACAGGTTGACGTTTCAAAAATTCAAAACGGTTCAGTTTCCATAGCAGAGACGTCACTGTTCCGTAGCATATGTAAAAATTAGGTTTTGTTTGGGGCAGCTTTCTTATTGCTTTCTAAAACGAATCTCTAGTATAAAAATTTATTGAATTAGAAATATTTGTGTTATGAAGTTGTTTTACACAGCAGTAAAAAAACTATCTCAAATGAAGTCTGACTGGCACTGTGCAAAAAGCTTTTGATTATTAGGTCGAGAAAGTGATCATTTCTTGGAATAAAACAGTAATATATTTTATAATTTATTTACACAGATAGGCTATCCCAGCCCGCTAAATAATCACTCACTACCTCAGCTGGTTAAAATACAAGATAAAAACATGAAATGCAAAATTGTATTAGTAAAAACCATATCATCCTAGTTTATCTAACCAAATCAAACCTAAAAACACTAAACAGCTATTCCATTAGTTGAAATTAAGACATCATTTGGGACGGCATTTCAGTTCGATCACATAATCTCTTGTGAGTTAATTGATGGCTAGTGTGTTTAATTTTATAATCTTTATACTTATTTTGAGTATTCCTTATTTAGGGTATCATTTCCTATGTTCTAATAAGTAAAGTTTTTATTTGCAGCATGAAAGATATAAATGATACTATCAAGGTTTTTATTGAAGCAACATCTGTTTGTCCTAGGTCGCTCTCCAAATCGAAACAAGCACATTTTATTTTGGCAACCATTTACAACATTGAAGGGTTACCCTAAATGATCTAACGCCTATCAAGATTACTTTGTGTCCGCTTGAGAGAAAGAGGAGTAGAAAATACAACAATGCTACTTCTACCATTTAACTTACAATGGATGTTGATGACCTCGTTTAGAAGAAGTAGCCTGCCCCAAATACTTTTCAGAGTGCTAGACCCTTAATCTTTTCGAAGGAGGTTAGCACCATTTCTACAAGGCTCCTGATGACTATTCTAATAGTGACTTATGATGCTGCCATTGTAATTATCATTGTAGTTTGTTGTGATTTCTACTAATGGTTTTTATGCAATCATGGGATTTACAATTATATGAGATATGAAGCTATCTACTATATGTGGCCTGCAGCTATAAGTGTTGCTACATGGAACTTATCTTATAATCTTTTTGTCTCTAGTCACAAACTCTTATTTTTGTTTTATGATTGTACAAGAAAATTTGAAAAGATCGTAAACTTAATGAAGAAATGAGTTGTTCATCTAACATAATAAAAATTGAAAATATCACCTTAATCTTCTTTGCATTTCAGATAATTGAGATCTTAAGTTCAGCAAGTGGCTAGATAGCTCCTGCTCAAAGATAGAATAGTTATCTTAAAAACCGTATTGAAAATCAGGAATATGCAACTACAGAACCATGTTGTTATCTTCAAAACATA